>JAJTWQ010000044.1:2255000-3455000 GCA_029007595.1 Solanum commersonii
CGTCGAATGTCATCATACCAAGGCTTTCCATCAGGCTCTTCCTCAACATGAAAGCAGTATGCTGGTTGCTCGTATATGTGGATGTAAATAGGATCAATATAATTATAATCGGGATGCTGAATCATGGAAGACAAAGTGGCTAAGGCATCTGCGAATTCATTTTGGATTCTTGGCACATGTTTGAATTCTGCTTTGGTGAACCTTTTGCACAGCCTATGCACGCACTCCAAGTATGGTAACAACTTTCGATTCTTGGTAGCCCATTCGCCTCGGACCTGATGGATTAATAGGTCTGAGTCCCCTATTATCAACAATTCTTGGATATCCAAGTCGATAGCACGTCGGAGCCCCAATATGCAAGCTTCATATTCAGCCATATTATTCGAGCAAAAGAACCTGAGTTTGGCTGATACCGGATAATGTTGCCCAGTTGGTGAGATCAAAACAGCTCCAATGCCAGATCCGCTCAAATTCTTAGCTCCGTCAAAGAACACTCTCCAACCATCGTATTCTTCAGAAATGTCTTCCCCGACAAAATCTACTTCTTCGTCTGGGAAGTAAGTCTTCAACGGTCTATAATCATCATCTACAGGGTTCTCCGCCATATGATCTGCTAATGCCTGTGCCTTCACTGCCTTCTGTATAACATACACTATGTCAAACTCGCTCAGTAATATCTGCCATTTAGCCAGTTTTCCTGTAGGCATGGGTTTTTGAAAGATATACTTCAAAGGATCCATCCTTGAAATCAGGTAAGTAGTGTGAGAGGAGAGGTAGTGTCGCAGCTTCTGGGCGACCCAAGTTACAGCACAACAGGTACGCTCCAATAAAGAGTATCGAACCTCATATGATGTAAATTTCTTACTCATGTAATATATCGCCTGCTCCTTCTTCCCAGTTTTATCATGTTGCCCCAAAATGCAGCTGAAATCATTATCCAACACTGATATATATAGCAACAAAGGTCTACCAGATTCCGGTGGAACTAACACAGGTGGATTGGACAGATAATCTTTGATTTTGTCGAACGCTTGTTGACATTCGTCTGTCCATTTCACCGCGGCATCCTTCTTCAACAGTTTGAAGATAGGCTCACAAATAACAGTAGACTGGGCTATGAAACGACTGATATAGTTGAGTCGTCCCAAGAAACTCATTACCTCCTTTTTACTCTTCGGCGGAGGTAGATCACGGATGGCTTTGATTTTTGATGGATCCAGTTCTATACCCCGGCGGCTAACAATGAAACCCAAAAGCTTTCCCGCGGGAACCCCAAAGACACACTTTGCAGGATTCAACTTCAAATTATACTTGCGTAATCTGGCAAAGAACTTTCGCAGATCATCGAGATGATTTGAACCCTTCTTTGATTTGATGATGACGTCATCCACATAAACTTCGATTTCCTTATGGATCATGTCGTGAAACAGAGTAGTCATCGCCCTCATGTATGTAGCACCAACATTCTTTAACCCAAAAGGCATTACCTTGTAATTGTAGACGCCCCACGGTGTAATGAATGCAGTCTTCTCAGCGTCGTCCTTGTGCATCTCAATTTGATGATAGCCAGCAAAGCAATCCACGAATGATTGTGTTTCATGCTTAGCACAGTTATCAATCAAGATGTATATGTTGGGCAATGGAAAATTATCTTTGGGACTAGCTTTGTTGAGATCCCGATAATCCACACAAACTCTAACTTTTCCATCTTTCTTGGGAACTGGAACGACATTCGCAAGCCAGGTTGGGTACTCCGTCACTTGAAGGATTCCAGCATCTAGTTGCTTCGATATTTCTTCCTTGATTTTCAAACTCAACTCAGGCTTGTATTTTCTCAGTTTCTGCTTTACAGGAGGACATGCTGGATCAGTGGGTAATCGATGAGCCACGATTGAAGTGCTTAACCCTGTCATGTCTGCATAGGACCAGGCGAAGATATCCTTATTCTCCATGAGACACTCTATATACTCTTTCTTGTCATCTTCTGTCATATGAATGCTTACTCGGGTCTCTTGTACCACTTCTGAATTTCCCAGATTTACCACCTCTGTTTCCACTAGATTCGGGTTGGGTTTTTCCTCGAATTCCTCAACCTTTCTGATTAACTCCTCAGGGACCTCATTTTCTTCGACTTCCTCTAAGTCGTTAATGTTAAGCTGTGCAGTCTCATTACATGCCATAGTCTCAGATTCAACATTTTTATAATAAATTTTGCTGGAAAAAGAATAACGCACATATAAATATAAGATATTAAATAGATGGAAAAAAAAACTTTATTTATTAAAACTCAAGAGCTTCATAAAACTAATATTTGAAAACGATAACAAAGAACTGAAAATTAAAATTGTTTATTGAAAACTTTTAAAAATTTGATAGAAAATCTTCTTCCAAAGCTACCCAGATGCCCGACGAGGTCTGGATGGAGTTGAAGTCCAAGTGCTGATGCTGATCCCTGTTTCACTGTCTCCTCTGGGACCCCCTTTCTCCTCCTCGCTGATCACAACATTGCAGCCCTTTCCTTCCTCTTTGGTCAGAGACAAACCTTTCATGTCTTCCAGAAGCTCATCAATAAGACCACCCATGAAACCTGCTGATCTGAATGATTGGTGCAGCGGTGGTATTGGTTTCTTCAATGGATAGTAATATCCATCTCTAGGTGGTTGCCAATCAAGCCACTCTTCGCAGTATATTTGTATCCCAAGCCAAAAGTGGTTGAATGACGAACGGGTTGTATAGGTTCAACTATTCCTTGTAGATTAGCGCCCAAACCTTTCCCGAGCTCAAAACCAAACCAGGCCATCATATCTATGATCTTCTGGCTAAACCAAGGTTGCACTTCAATGTTGCTAACAAGCTCCACTGTATGGTACATCTCACCATCTAGATGACCCCTTCCTTCTATCGCATATACAGGATGTCCCTTTTCCCCATGGACTACAACCTCTTCATGATCCCATTCAAACTTCAAGCATTGATGAAGGGTAGAGGGAACTGCTCCAGCCATATGAATCCAAGGACGACCCAACAATAGATTATATGAAGATGGAATGTCCAGGACCTGAAAAGCTATTGGGAAAGTAGCAGGACCAATGAGCATGTCCAAAGTTATTTCCCCAATAGTATCCCTCTGAGAGCCATCAAAAGCTCTCACATTCATCTTCCAGGTTTGGATCCTTGCACTATCCACACCTAGCCTTGTCAAGGTGCTCAGAGGGCAAATATTCAAACCAGAGCCTGAATCAACTAATGCTTTGGTGATTATCTTGTCCTGATATTGAACTGAAATGTACAAGGCCTTATTGTGGGCGGTTCCTTCAATTGGCAACTCATCTCCATGAAAAGATATTCGGTATGCCTCAAAAACCTGCCCGACCATTTGGGCTACCTCTCCTTGAGTGATGCTAGATGGGACATAGGCTTCACCCAGGACCTTCAACAGAGCATTCCGATGAGTTTCGGAAGATTGCAGCAATGATAGGATGGATATTTGAGATTGGGTTTTACTCAATTGCTCAACAATAGAGTACTCTTTTTTCTTGCACCTTCTTCCAAATACCTTGATCTTCCAGTTCTATAATTGGTGCCTTGGACTTGCTAGAGCTTCCCTGCACCAAGTTTTCAGGAGTGTAAATTCTTCCTGATCTAGTAATTCCTGCTGCAGTGTCTGCTTCTTCCACCTTTGCTTTTCCCTTTCCGTAGTCCCATGGAACAGCATGGGCATTATACTGGACAGGGAAAGGCTGCTTCTTCTGGCTCAAGGGCCCAAATGGATTTCTCCCAATCCGAAGTATCATCAACTTCTACCATGTTGACCTGATGGTTAGGCAGAGGGTTGTTTGCAACATTTGGTGTTGGATCTTTGAGTTGAATGGCCTTAGTATCAATCAGCATTTGAACCTTATCTTTCAAGGCTCTGCAAACCTCGGTAGTGTGACCTTTCATCCCAGAATGGTAGGCACAGACCTTGTTAGGGTCATACCATTTCGCGCGAACATCCACAGGCAATGCAGGAATTGGGGCGACATAGCCAGCCTCTTTCAGTCTTTCATAAAGTTGGGCTATGGGCTCAGCCAGAGGGGTATAGTTCTTCACAGGTCTTTTTTCATATGGTGGCCTTGGTGGAGTTTGGAAGTATGAAGGTGGGCGTTATAGACGGGATATGAAGCTTGTTGATATTGAGGAGGAGCATTTTGGTAATAAACGGGTATGGGGTTAGGAGATATAGGTGGTGGAGCTGAAGGATATGGAGTTTGGGTATATGGAGATGAAGGATATGGAGATGGAGGTGGGGTTGTTGGTTGGTACTTATAAGGGGTTTTGGTTCCCTGAGCCATCATAACTGAACCTGTTTTCTTTCGACTTTCTGCCATTCCTCAGATTGCAGAGCTTTGTTGGTGGCTTGCAGGGCCTCCAAATTGATGATAGTCCCATTTTTTATGCCCTCTTCGATCCTTTCACCTAGCTTGATGATATCAGCAAAACTCTTCTCAGCTACCAGCATCATCCTATCATAGTATTGTGGCTCTTGAGCACGGATGAAGTAGTCTTTCATCTGGGATTCCTCCATGGGAGGTCTGGCCCTGGCCGCCTCAGACCTCCATCTTATTGCATAATCCCTGAAAGATTCACCGGGCTTTTTCTTCAGGTTTTGGATGTAGAACCAATCAGGTGCATTTTCTACATTAAACCCAAACCTGTTCATGAAGTCTGTTGCCATGTCTACCCACTCATCCCATTTCCGAGGGTCTTGTTCAATATACCATGATAGAGCCTCTCCAGTTAGACTCCTCATAAACAACTTCATGAGTATCCTCTCATCTCTTCCCACCCCTACAAGCTTGTCACAGTACATTCGTAGGAGGGCATTGGGATCTCCAATGCCATTAAACAACTCAAACTTCGGAAGTTTGTATCCTTCAGGCAGTTCCACGTCGGGATGTATGCATAAATCTTCGTAGCTTAGTCCTCCCAACCTTTTGCTTCCTTCCACATGTTGCACCCTATTGGCCAAGCTGTCTAATCTCTCGGTCAGGTTTTTATCAGAATGTCCTTTTGGGAGGACTCTGATTCATGGTAGTTATGGGTCAAGGGAGCAGTTCCACATAAATGGGATTGAGATTGTTATTTCCGGGAGTATATGAAGGGTTTGCATTTGGGATTGGTTCTGGAATAGTTGGCTTAGTTTGTTGGTGGTAGTGGTAAAATGGGACTTGGGTATTTTGGGCATGAAGTGATGGGAAGATATTTGGCTGAGTGGGTTCAGGTCGGGATACATTGGTTGGAGGATTGTTTGGCATGGTTGTTTGGTTAGAGTGAGGAGGATTGTCTATATTTTCGCCAAACTGGGTTCCTAGAGAAATAGACAACTTGGCCAAATTGCGCATATGCGCTACTTCTTCTTCCAAATCTTGAATCTTGCGCTCAAGTCTAAGGACGAGGTCACTTGGAAGTTGCCCTCCCTCAGAAGTTTCTACTCTTTCGTTGCTGCTGTTGTTGTCAACCATTTTACCCTTGTTTCTGTAGTCCGTTCTTTGAGGAGGAGGAGGAGAAGAAGGGGTCCCTTTCGATCGTGTATGGGCCAGGATGAAGAGCAGATCAACCTTAGGAATGGGGAAAACAATAGAATGAACAAAAAACAGTGTTAGGGGATTAGAGCAAATAATGATAATAATAACACGTTGTTTGAAATAAGCGTCCTAAATGCAAGGGACCTCGTTGAGCCAGAGGTAGGCCTAAGACGACATATAAATGATGCATAATGATTAATTCAAGCCTTATTTGCCAATTGGAGTTTAGAGTTAGAGGAAATAAACAAACTTTATTTATTATAAAATTCAAACACTACATCAAAATTGAAAAACAAAACTGAAATAAACTAAGGGAAAGGGGTAACAAATGGGAAAGTCATTCTAAATTCTGAAAATCTTGAAGATATTGGTTCCAAGAGCTTGGCGCCAATTGACTCCTTGCATAGGGAGTGACTTCATTCTTGATCTTCAACATGTTGCGTGCCCATATGTTTTCCCTTTCATCAGTGAGCCCATGGTATCCTTCCCCACTTACTTCTCTGCCTTTGACCTCCTTTAGGATCCATACGTAATATTCACGTGTGCATAAGGCCTGTTGTGCACCCATAGGAATGACTATTGCATTAGGGGTGGACAACCAATAGAACTTCCATTGGATGCGGTCGCTTTCGAGCTCTGTCAAAAATATCTGCCAATCTACAAATCCTGTAGGGGTGTTGAAAACTGTCATTCTTCTTGGATGATTATCAATTTTGTTGCCATCACCAAGAAAAATATCTACCACATCAGATCGTAGGTAGAAGTGTTCAATAGCCCATAACTGCAGCAAAAGGTTGCATCCTTCGAAAAACATCCTACTATCGACGCATGCTGACAGACTCCTCATTATTTCTGCTAAGATCATGGGCACTATGGTTTTCCTAGGCTTGCCCTCTCTTTGAGCTAAACCTCGAACCACATAACCCAAGCGTGTGTCAATCCTTCCCCTTGTCTTGGGAAAAACCAGAGATCCTAATAGGGCAATGGCAAAGGCATTTAGGCGATATGTTTCCCATTCCTCGACGGAGCATTCAAACTCATCAATAAAAGAGTAATAACCATCGTCTCGGCCAAAGTGTGAATGCAGAAAGTCAAAATGAATCCACCCAAGGTTTAGGGAACGCAAGGATGTACTTGACTTCATTCCCAGACCCTTTAGAAACTCCCTCGATGATGGCTTATAGGGTACTATCATTTCACACTCATGGTATGGCAGATCAATGAAACCACTTATCTCTTCAATCGTTGGTGTCAACTCAAAATCTGCAAATTTGAAGACCATCCTCACAGGGTCCCAGAACTCTAGTAAGGCCCTAATCAGGTGAGGGTTTGGTATGACAAATATGAGGTAGGTAAGACCACCCAACAACTGACGAATCTCTCTTTCGCGATCCCTCTTAATATCAATCCACCAGCTTTTTAGCTTGTAGTTAACCTCTACGACCATTCTCGGGTTTGGAGAGTAGAAAGTGTCCATGACTCTGCAAACAAAACAACAAACGATTTCTAAACTCCATGTTGACAAATTTGGCTCAATTTAATTATTATGACCACATTGACACATAAATATGCAATTTGTCTAAAGGGCAAGGGTGTTGGGGCCCTTTAGACGATAAGGTGGTTACTAATCATACGGATTGACACCAAGGGTCAAACCACCTAGGGTTTATGCATCATGTATGACCTAATCAAGATTTCTAAGAGTTGGCTTGACACAGACTTGAAAGAGATTCTATGCGAGAAGGCTCGTGGTTTCACGGTAGTAAAACTATCCGCTCCGTCCACGCATATGCCGACTCTCTATAATTAGGTGTTTGAAAAGAATTGAAGTAGTTGTGAGAGGTGCAAAGGCACAACATCATGGTAACAAAATAAAAGAAAAGGAAAAGGGTCCCAATTGGGGGAAGTATGAGCGGAATGCAGTTATCAAAGCAGTAACATTTAGCACTTAGATAGAAAACAGTAACACATAGACAGTTTTATGAAAGCGGTAAATAAATAAATAAATACTCGCATAAATAAAAGGAGGTAAACATATAAAATAGTAGAGAATCAAGCAAATAAGGAAAGAGGAGACGGAATCATGCAGACAAATAAACAGATAAGGGAAAAAAGGAAAGGGTGAAACATGAAAATAAACAAATAAGGAAAAAGGGAAAGGAGTGAAACATGAAAAACAGACGATAAATAAGGAAACAAATAAATACGGGGAAATAACAACAAATTAACATGTTAATAACCAAACAAACAATGAAATAACCAAGTAAATCCCACATAAGCATGAAACACATAATGGTAAGAACCTAATATCCCCAGCAGAGTCGCCATCAGTCGCGCCTCATTTTTCTCAAAACGGGTTTTATTTACGACCTAACAACTCTTTTGGGCTTTTGGAGGATTGAAGAGTCGCCACCTAACGAATTAAGGTGCGTTAGGGCACCTATCTAACCTAACTAAGTCTAGCTAAGGTCAACGAACCAGAAATCAGGGTAAGGGTTCAAATTACCTCGAGGGGAAGGTGTTAGGCATCCTCGAGGTCCACAAATGTGGGTCCCGGCCGTATCTCATGCAATATGTGAGGGCTACAAATAGCAAGTATGGTCATTTCATTATTTGATTATTTATTAAACATTATTACTAGGTGATAACAAGTATTAAACAATTAAGAGCACTTTAGTTACTTTTATTAGTAAGCATACGAGACTAAATGATGTAATAAATGAAAAATGAATATTTAAACAAATAATAAAAGAGAAGCGAGGAGACATTTAAAATTGCACAAGTAGATAGGATAAATGATTTTTACATTTTATTTAACTACCCCAAATAAATATAATTATAAACAAATAAAGGGACAAAGGAAAGGGAGACTTTAAAGGACTTTAGGATCAGCACTCGACTTTTTTTTTTTTTTTTATTTTATAGGCTTCCGTGTAGGGACAGACAAAATCAAGGTTTGTCTCTTTAAGCCTGAGTCGATGTCATCATATCCATAGGGCCTAACTACCCCTACCCCACCACCGCATGCTTTTCGTCTCTAAGAGGTGTCTAGCGTCCCACATAAGGTCCAAGAGGCATTGGACTACTATTAGGGTGTATTAGACAAAAATAAAATATAATTCTTAATAGGCCCACCTAGACACCAAGTCAAACAAATAGGACAACACTTAGCACGTAAATCTCATATTGGCCTCTAGGTTTTAATTAACATGTTGGCAAGCACAAGTAAAGTGAAAGGTCTCAAACTAAGTGTGTGCATACGAACAAATATTATAACAACAATTATTTTTAGAGCATTGGATACAATGAGCAAATAAACGTGCATTAAAATAGCATGATTATTAATTAGGAGTAGCAGGAATTATTACAATATGCAACACTATATTAAGCATTAACAAAGTAGAGAATAGTCATGCATAAATTAACTTTAATCAATTGTAGCATGCTAAAAAAAAGGGCTGATTTATTTTAATTGACAGAAGATAATTGCAGTGCCGCTATTGACTAATTACTGATTGGTTTAAATAGAAAACATGTGTGCGAAATATTGAAAAGCAATAACAGATTTGATCAGGCAAACGAATGGCAAATGCGGACGTTTAAATGATTAAATTATTGCATTTTAATTAAAGCCTAGGTATTTAAACTAATTATCATAACAAGATTATTAAGGTTAGGTTATATTGGTCAATCGGCATACTGAAAATATTAACTTAATAATTAGCATATTTAACTTATTTCTTAAAACCTAAAATCACAATCTTCTAAATGGATAAATTAAATTTATGCCTATATGCATCATTTCTACACCCAAATATCATGTAAAATTAACTAATCTCTAGGCATGACATTTAAATCAAATTTCTAAGATGGATCACATTAATAACTAAGCATTTATTTAAAAATCTTTTCCATATATTCAGAGAAAGGAGAGTTGGTGATTTATTACAAAACACGGTAGTAGACATATATAATACGCTATTTGCTATAAATTAAAAGGCGATCATCGAGCGAATTAACAGATCACAATAGACAGTTAAACTGGTTAAGCACATGATTAATTTTAAAAATATAATTAAACAAGGTTAGATAAGTGATTAATGGCAATCAATTTTATTTTTGTTTTAATGAACTCTAAAGGGACGTTACTAAATTAAGAACTACCAAACAATCACGAATCTATAGGCATGCTTTCTAATACGGATAAGTTATGATAAAATAGACAAGTAGCACATAAATCCCCTCCCCTTTAGACGATCCCCCAAGTTAATTCATATATATACTAGAGTTTACAAATTATTACAAATAATAAAATAAAATAAAATAAGAGATTAAATAATATACAAAACATAAATTAGATAAAATCAATCGGTTTATTTCCCTCTCATGGCAACTCTTCAATGTCTTGAACTTTGAGTTCAAAACCTGTTAAGCAAAATAATACCAACCCAAGATCATAGCATAGTAGAGACATAACAAATATACACAATAAACACATGAATTTCAAACGAGTCATAGAACACATAATATCACATATTGACAAGGAAAGAAAGGAAACTAACCCGGATACTTTCTTTTGTTTATTTTTCGAACACACAATAACTAATAAAATAATGCAAGACAAAATTTAAACTAATGAAAAGAACTAACCAATTACGCAGAAAATTTATCAGCAATGAAGTCCCAATTGATTTGATATTAGACCCGAACACAGCAAAATTGAATAAAGCAACACTTGGAGAGTTTACTGGATCTTTTTTAAATTTTAGAGTAGAGAGCAATATATGTTACTTAGTGTTTTAAATATGTGAGCGAAGTGTGAATGTCTAGACGTGGTGGGATCTCGTGTGTATGTCTAGACGTCCCTGGATGTCCCTTAGAAAAAAAATAAAGGAAGTCTATTTTATAGTGAAGGGGAGGGCATAAAAATATAAGGAAAGGAAATATTAAGGAGACAATGTTTAAAAGTTTTCCTTATTTTAAAAGAGAGCCAAAATTAGATATTTTAATTTATTTTTTACCAAGTATGGAACAAAACTAAAATCAGCGAAAATATTCACTAAACCGATAGGAATTTCTAAAAATAGAGTAGTAAGAATCAAATCAAACCATAATTATGGGAAGGGGGATCAATTAAATATTTTCCTTATTTCAAAGGAGCCAAATTATAAATATTTCAATTTTTCTTTTACCAAATATAAAAGCAAGAAATCTGCCCACTTTTAATTAAGGTGAAAGAAATCACATCATATAATATAAACAAGGAAAGAATAATTCAAGACAATCATAAATTGATATAATCAAGCAAGCAAAGTATAATTATCTAGGATAAAAATAAAATTACAGCCTCCCAAAACAAATATTCACAGCCTGAAATTTTACCACAATAAAATAAAAGATGGACAATAAATATTGAGATTGGTCAAGATGCTAATTTAAACAAATATGAGAATCATTTAGAAAATTAGTCACAATGGGTGATAAATATATGAGCACTTCAATTAATTAATTTAAACTATTATTACCACATACAATCAAATGTTAAAATTCAAGACCTATCAATTCGGCAGATTTACGGAGAGTTGGAAACGAAATAGCATTCCATGTTGTTTCAATACACACAAAAATACGCATGCTTTCGAGATTTGGAACATCAACAAGAACAGTCCATAAAATCAAACGAATCACGATTTATCTTATGCTTAAACCAAGAACATGCTTATAATGAAAATGATATTATAGAAATCCATATAGATCAGTCATGTAGTCATAGATTTTTATGATCAGAATGGGAAATTTACGAGAATATTAAAATGAAAACGAACCCACACAGATCTGTCTAGATCTGTATTCTCAAACGACCAGGACCTCGAGCTGACCTCGCCGGAGTTGCTGTTTCAACAGACCTTGCTGGCTGCTGGTGGTCGCATGGCTTCTTGCTGCTGTCCGGTGGCTTTGCCGGTCAGAGCTGCTGCCATGCTCGCCTGGCTGCTGCTGTTTCGCGTGGTGGCAGCTGCTGCCAATGTTGCTGGCTGTTCGCTGCTCTCTCGCCAGCTGCTGGCTGCTGCTCGCTGGCAGCTTCGCCAGTCGCCTGGCAGCTGGTTGGAGCTGCTGGCTGCTGCTCGCCAGGCTGCTGGTTCACCTGAAAAGGAGGAGAAGAAGAGAGAGGGGCAAGGGGAGAAGAGGAAGGCGAGGGGAGGGAGAGAGGGATGGCTGCCACCAGCCTATGGTGATGATGAGTTTCACTTAGGAAAAATGGAGAGGAGAGTCGAGAGAGGCGGCTGATCTGTTGAGAGAGAGGGAGAAAGAAATGAAAAATTTAGGTTTAGGGGTCCTTTGATATTAGAATAGGAAAGAAAAAAAAAGCTTTGATCTCATCCGTTGAAACAATCTAAGATGAGTGGTCAGGATTGAACTACGAGAGATCAACGACTTAGATTAAAAGATTTTCAGATTTGGGTTCAAAGGGTGGCTAAAATTGAAATAGCAATTTGAATAGGAATGGCTAGAAATAGAATGAATTGAATATGAATAAAGGCTATAATCTAAATAAATTGAATAAAGGGGGCTATAATTTAAATGATTTAAAGGAAATTTTAAAGAGATGCTATTCAATTAATAAAATACTACATATATCATAACGTTTTCACATAAATTATACACATCTAAGTTTTTAAAACATTTAACTAAATTAAATATTTTGAGTTTTACTATCGATAAGCATAATAATAAAATAATTCAAATGATATTTGCAATAATTTTTTATAAATCAAGCATACTAAAATATACGATTTTTAGACAAAAAAAAAAAAAAAAAAAAAAAAAAGATTACTTTAAACTCGACATATGTTTTAAAATACGTATTTAATCGAATAGCATCCCTCAAATTGCTAAAGGTCGGTCAAAATTGGGTGTCAACACATATGTATTATTACATTTTCTAATAAAATGTCATTTAATATTATTTGATTAATTATGTCGATTATGTGATAATTAATACACGTTAGAGCATTAATAATACATTTTCTTACCTTAGAATTAGTCACAATCTTTTAATAAGTTATATAACGAATTTTAAAATATTCATTCCTTAAAAGTTGGTGTAATCTTTCTTTAATGTGTTAATTAATAAATATATATATTTCACTTCTTAAAAGTAGGCAATCGGTTTTCTAATAAACTAATTATTGTTGATTGGTAAAATAAATAATTCATAAAATTACAATCAAATATATCTTTATTTTTCTGTAAATTGCGTCAATATTTTTTTTATAGACGGTTAAATAAAGTTGAGTTTGAGAATTTAAAGAAATTGAAAAGCTAACTTCCTTAATTATAGAAGTTAAAAACAAGGAAGAAAAAATAATCCCACATCTCCTTAATTAATGCGGATTGGTTGCACATGATTAAAAGAAAAAAACTATAAAAAGTTGGTTTTATTTCTTTTAAGCTAATACATGCTAATTTTGTTTTAGGATATTAATTGCTAATTAATATTGGGCTATATATTGCCAATTATATATAATAGTTGTATGTCTGTGTCAATTCTCTATCCTCTCTCTCTCTCTCTCTCTATATATATATATATATATATATATAAGAGAACTCTAGGCCCGCCGACGTGGCGCCATCACAAACCAGGATTTCCTTTTAATTTATTTATTTCCAAAATTAGCCTTTCTTTTCATGAAAAGTTGTGACTTTTATGAAGAGTGTTACTTTTATAAAAAGTTGTAGCTTTTACGAAGAGTTGTAACTTTTATGAAGAGTTGCAACTTTTATGAAAAGTTGCTACTTTTATGAAGGTTGTGACTTTTCCAAAGAGTCATGCCCTTTCCGATAAGGCACAATAAGCATTTGTTCACACTACCTTTTGTTGTCTATAAATAGAGAGATTTCCTCTCATTTTAAAACAACGAAAATTCTGAACTTCTTCTTCTTCTGCACAATTAAATATTCCAGTACTTTGCTCCTGTTGAGTGGCACACTGGCACCATTGTTTTTGTATCAATACACTGCTGAATGGAATCGTTCTATCTTGAGAGGATCTATTCCTTTAAAACTCGGGTACTAGAGGAGAATAATTTCATTAAGGGGACAATGTGAATTCAGTGGGCTCCATTTTTTCCTTTCTGTTTCATTCTATTGTTACAGATGCTGATATGGTTTTTTACAGTCATTAATTTATGCTTATGTTATTAATTGTTGTTTTTTAGTACATGTTTTAAACTTTGTTGTTTATGCTTATTCTTTTGATCATTATGTTGAAATAAATATATGTTAGAGTTTAATGTAATCATTAGACTGTTGGTGTCATGTAGATTAGAATTCTTAAACTTGTGAAATGAATGACTTTGATCTTTATAGAGTTTTCTGTGGCCAAAAGATTCATTGTATGTCCAAGAAAGGACTTTTGAGTGTTCAGAAGTTGTGGTGGTTTCACACTACCTTGGAGTTTTAGTTATTCAATTTTCTATCTTCTCAAGGTATTCAATTGATTAGTGACATAAAAAATAAAAAACGAATGTAGGGAGATGGTAAGTATTGTACTCAACCTTAATCAAAAGTTTGGGGTTCAAATTTCGGATTGGAGTCAATGAATTACCCCTCAAAGTAGGATGAATCCATATTAATCAAATCTTAAAGAAATAATTATCTCCTTATAAACATTAGATTAAAAATCGCAAAGAAAATTAAAGTTTTAACCATACTGATCGAAACATAAACAACAAAATACGTCTTTTGGCTATCAAGGTAGTGTCATCGATTGCGAATGATTTTGAATAAGGGACTTGCCAAGACATCATTTAATCCAAATTATTTGAGCGACATACATTATTTCATTGAACTCCAAGAGATGTGTTTTTATATTTTAATTAACTTATCAAGTACACAACTAATTACATAAGATGTATAACATTTAGATTCTATATGTAGAGACCTTGAATAGAAGAAAAACTCTCGCAATTGATGAATAAAATGTTTGTACCACTTTTCGAAGATACAAATATAGACAGTGAAACAATTACATATATTCTCTAAAGAATTTGGTGATGAAGAACTAGAGTAAAATGAAGAATTAATAACAAAATGTATAAACAATTAGAATCAAATCTTTTTGGTTTTAAGATTAAAAAAACATTTCATTTCATTTTTGGATAAAATATTCTTGACAATTTATCGTAGTGCATCAAATGTTCATAAGCAGATTATTGACGTAGTTCACCATCGCGCGAAGCGCGGGCAATTTACCTAGTATTAAAATGAATTGAAATAGAAATTGGGTAGAGTCATGACCCTCCTAAGTTTACTGTGGCTCAAATGAGCTTAAAAATGGATTGGACTCAAATGGGCTTAAAACAGATTGGGTGAAGACCCGCTCAATTCGACTCACTTTAATCTCAATAATTTTAATATGTTGTTACTTAAGTTTTTTATAACCACAATTTGAATTTCAACTCAAGAAATTTTAAAAAAAGAAGTTATAAATAGATAGATAAATCTTAAAAGATATAAAATAGATAGTAATATAGGAACATATATTACATCAATGAAAATAAAGAGTCTTAAAATGGGTTGAAACTGGAGATTAAATTTTGTTCAATTGAAGATTTTCTTAAAATGGGTTAAAGCTTGAATGGGTTGAGATTGAACCCAATTCAAATTGAGCCCAACCCTTAAAATTATGGGCAGGTTGGGCGGGTTACCTATAGTTGAGCTCATTTTTTACACCCCTACGTATAACTATTTAGGAAATTAAACCTAGTACAATAAAACTTCACTAAATTAATATAGGTGGGACCATAAAATGTTATTATTTTGTAGAGGTATTATTTAATCGATAAGTTAATATTTATTAATTTAAAGAGTTTTTTGAGATTTAGTGAAGGTTATTTTTTATTACATCAAAATCATTGGTATCTTACTAATTTATGTATCATATTTATTGAATTTATACAAAAAATAAATGCATCATACATATAGTATTATTTTTTTAAAGATGATAAAATACTTTTGGAACTAGTTATGCATAAGGAAGCACCTATCACATCTAGATCTCTTCACAATTTTATGGTGTAGTTCGAAAATACAAAATCGGAACTTTTGAATGCAATAAGAAAAGTTAGAGATGAACTTCAACTAGATTTAAATTTAAAAAAAATAATACAATAGAATTATATTTCACTAAAATGTCTTAGATATATTTGTAAATTTAAAGAATTATTAATTTATAATATTAATGGGATCATATATTTATATAGGTGTCTTCTGAAAATATCTTATCTTATTATTTTATTGAAATGAGTAATTTTTTCCATTGGCCCAAGTCGGGACCGGAGGAAAATATTATCTTAAGAGATTATTAATTTACTGAGTATTAATTTAGTAATGATTTGTTGTACTAGTATGCTCATACTAGCCTTCATTTGTTATTCGTCATAACAAAAAATATTACATTGAATGAGTAGATTGTCCATTTAGTTAATGCATGAACTACTTATTCATATTCCCTAAGTTCTATGAACCTTTTTGGATAAGAATGTATCTATTTATAATGACACTTAATATGGTGACTTTTGGATTGATTTCTCAATCTATAAATAGGCTTGTTCTTTCACCATTGTAAAGATACACAACATGAAGACATTTGAATAAGATGATCTCTACATTCTACCCTCTATATATCTTGTCTATATTGTTTGTGGTATATTACTTATATTTTACAACACATTATCAGCATGAGACTCTAGCCAATTGAGATTGAGATTGAGATTGAGTTTTTCTTTAGATCATGTTCTGGTTGATCTCGTTATGAGAATCAATAAGAAAAAATGATAACTACAAAAATCAAGTTATTATATGCATAAAATCAAGTATGTATTTTCTAGAATCTTTTTATGATTTAGAATACAATAGTATTAGGTCACTAACATTGACTAGGAACCAAAGACATATACTATTACTGATTGAATATGACATGCTCTACAAAATTCCGTAAATGGAAGAAGGTATACAATTTTAGTAGCATAAGTTTGAATATTATTTTGATTATTTTGAAAGTAGGTCTCCCCTACTTTTTATTTTTTGACTTAAAAGTCATTTCAGTTTGACTTAATATTTTTTACTAAAACGCTACCTTTTTAAGCCAATTCAAATGGGCTCTAAGTATCTTGGGGTCATGAGTGGGTCTGCAAGGGGCTTTACCATATCATGTGACCTGGATCCCCACAACCAAAACAAGACCTTAGTATAGATGATTGTTGTGATGGTCCAAATGTGCTAGCATGGCCACCTCGACAAGTACTGTGGGACCCTTAAGGTGTTTGTCCACCCTCGGCTGTGGGCATAGATGCATGAACGGGCCCACGATGCTGGAAAGAGTCACCATCTTTGTGCGAACTGCTACCTCTAGATAAGGCACCGGTGACAAATATGCCCTTTTGGGGTCTCTAAAATTCTTTCTCACTATCAATTCCGCCTCTTTGGCAGTACTCATGTTGTATTGGAAGGAAGCCCCCTCTCGGGCTTCTAAACATATAAGATCTAATGGAAAAAGTCAACCCTCTCACGAACCTGCGAACCTTCTTTTCCTCATCTAGAACAATGGTCATAGCATGCCTAGCCAAGTGATAGAAACGGGTTTCATACTCTGTCACCGACAAGCTACCATGTCTTAAGTCCTCAAATCCCAAATGACTTTCCTCTGTCACGCTCCAAGGGATGAAGAGGTCTTAAAAAGAACTATTTAACATATCCCAAGTAACTGGAGGAGACCTAACTATCCTAGACCCCACATACATCCTCCACCACTCTATGGCAGGTCCTCGGAGATGGAGTGAAACATAACGAACACCATATGCATCAACCATACCCACAGCCTATAACAACTCATGGCATGTAGTCAGAAACTCGTGAGCGTCCTCACTCTTCCCACCCTAAAATTGGGGTGGTTTTATTTTCTGAAACTACTTATATCTACATTGTTCCTCCTCTGCCAGGTCTACCTTGGGAAAAATTTGTACACCAACAGTCGGTGCGGGACCCACTAGTGGTTGTAATAACCAAAGCTTGATGCTGCTCTAGGATCTGAGACCCCCTTTCATCTGAGATCTTTGTAGTTTGCCTACTGCCCCACCACACTGAGAGAAGCTCTACAACACACTCACCATCCTCAATAATGTATCCTGAAACAAGGGAGTTGCTACCTGCTCGGGAGGAACCTGGTCCTCTCCAATCTCAACTTGTAGCTTTGGGAGACCTCTCTAGCACAATCTCTAATTGGTGCCACTTCACAGGCACAACCTCTAGTTGGTGCCACTCCATATGCACGAGCTCTATCTTGGGCCCTACCTCTAGCTGGGATCTTAGCAACTGCCTGGGGATCGTTTTCCCCTCTACCACAAAAAAGTACCTTTGGTCATCGTCATCTTCCAATAGAACATATGGAAACGCAATATTAGAGAAGTTAACCATACATGATAAGAAAGAATGAATAAAAAAAAGTTTCCTAACAATCTTCAAAGGTATCACATGTGTACAACCCAACTCTAAGTAGAGTCTCGAGGATCGGTATGCGTGTGAACATGCCTATTTGCATCAATTCTGGAACACTATGATGAGATATATTATTATTGATGTCGAGGTCTGTTCTAGCAAGTGTTATTGATGTCGGGGTCTATTTTGGCAAGTGTATTGATACTAAGATTTGTTTTAGAAAATGTTAATAATATCAAGGTCTATTATGGTATGTGGTATTGATGTCGAGGTTTATTTTGACAAATGTTATCAGAGCTCAGGTTCATAGGTCTTATGTGTGTATAAGTCAAGTTTAAGTGGAGTTCCAAGGATTGGACGGAGACATATGTCATGTCCCTCCACTTTACTAGTCAAATTTTGCATTCGTATAGGAGCAGATGAATCTAGAGTCGTAGAGAGGCTTATGGAGAACTCTAGAACCCTTTAGATATTTCAAGAAGGTTTTAGAATATCCTAGAATATATAGAGAATTGTAGAGAGGGACGAAAGTGTAAATACGTTAGGGACTTGTAAAGTAATTATTATTTGCACTTTAGCCCCTAGGTTGTAGTATAAATAGAGGGGGCATTCATTTGTAAGGCATCAAGAAAATTGTAAGCAATCTTCCACAAAGCAATACAAGTCTTCTTCCTAAAACTCTCTAAGTCTTTCTTGTATTCTCTTAGCTGTCTTAGTTCAAAGGGCTTACTTGAGCTTACAAGATCTTGAAAGATTAGTGAATAATTTGTCAAGACCCACATGGAGCTGTAGTGAGACTCTAAGTCCGTGACAACGTGGTATCAGAGCAAATGTTTGATACTAAGAGAATGGCCAACGGAAGAGACTTTAATGCCTCTAGCACCACCAATGTCAGGATGGATGGTGGAAAGAAGAACCGCAAGGGAAAGAAGCACCTTAAGAGTAGCAAGGAAATGCTACTCGACCCTACACCAAACGAGGCGCTAACATCTCACCCACATTCGACTACTGAAGTAAGTGACGATGACCGTGGTGAGAAGCCCATTGATGTCACACTCAGAGATGAGTGGATTGCAAGGGTTAAAATGGTGAGGTAGGCCTTGGAAGGCAGACTCTTGAACGAGGTCAATGGAAAGTTCAAGACTCTGGAGGACTTCACCCTTGAGGAGAATAACCACATCCGCAAGGAGTTGAAGGGCTGCCAGCGTGTCGAGTTTCAGATGAAGGAGGTTATCACTACCTTGGAGAGTCAGCTCATGGAGGCGTTGAGCATGATTGAGACCATGAATGCCAAGATGAAAGCACTCAAGGAGGGCATGGAAGTTAGAGGATCATCATCGTTTGATCAAGATAAGGAGGCCAAGGTTGAGGCTCCCAAACCACCTATGTTCAAAGGTGTCTGTGACGCGCAAGAGGTGGAGAATTTCCTTTGACATTTGGAGAATTACTTCAAGTTCAAAGGGGGTGAAGAGCGATGAGAGTAAGATCAACACTGTTGTGTTGTATCTTTCTGAGATGGCCATGTTGTGGTGGAGGCGTAAAGAGTCGAAAATGGGGAAAAGACTTTGCACCATCAAGACTTGGGAGCAATTCCCAGTAGAGTTCAAAAAGGCTTTCTTCCCTAACAACGTCTTCTATGAGGCGAAGCGCAAGTTTAGGGAGCTGAAGCAGACATGCAAAATATGTGCATATGTGAAGGAGTTCACAACCCTCACGCTTCAGATTCCCAACCTCACAGATGAAGATATATTGTTCCACTTCATGTATGGGCTGTGAAATTGGGCCAGGACGGAGTTGGAACGCCAACATGTCAGGACTATTGATGAATTCATCATGCAGGCCGAAGCTTTGATAGACTCCAGGCATGAAAAGCCTAACAGAGCCAGAAGAGAGGAGGTGAGAGGTAGTCATGACCATAGTGGGGGAAATCGTGGCAAAGTCGAGGAGCAGCTGCCACATCCCAAAAATCATGATACTTATAGGTCCGATGGCAAGAAGTTTGGACGTCATAGCGACACAGAGAAAAAGGTAGAAACCACCAAAAGAATTGGTTTCTACATATGTGGTGGGCCGCATGGCTATGCAAGGTGCCCAGAACTAAAGTGCCTTGGTGCTATCCTACAAGAGCGGAAGGAGAAAGATGCACAAAAGTAAGGACAAGGCGTAAAGACGACACAATTGGGCTTGATAAGACTATGTGGAGCTATCATGAAGCAGCCAGGGAAGCCAAAAGAATACGGCGCGCAGTATGTCGACATCACGATTAATGGAAGACTCGCTCTTGCTATGGTCGACACGGGTGCAGAGGCCAATATCATTTCCAAGATGACAGCGACAAGGTTGGGGCTGAGTTACAGTCCAAGTAACGCCCAATTCAGGATGGTCAATGCACCATCGACTCCCGTGTGTGGAGTCACGCATGGAGTAAGCATCATGTTATAGGAGTGGCAAGGTAAAACAAACTTCACTATCGCTCTTTTAGATCTTTTTGACATAATTCTGGGAAAGAGTTCTTCCAGCAGTGCCACACGGTGATCGATCCTTACCTCCAACAACTCTTGGTCATGGAGCAAAGAGGATCATGCATGGTGCCCTTGGTTAAGGTACCAACGGCGGAAGAAAGAGTTCGACTAATGACCATGTAGATAGTAAAGGGCCTTAAGAAGGGAGAGCTGATGTTCATAGCCACCATTGCTAGTTCGGGAGAAGACAATGGTGCTAAGGATCCTTTGCCACCGATGTAGAAAATATCCTTGAAGAAAACAAGGATGTAATGTCGGACGAGCTGCCGAATACTCTACCTCCTAGGCGCGAGGTAGATCACAAGACTGAGTTGGAGGTGGGATCCAAGCCACCCACACATGCACCATACCGCATGGCTCCACCCGAGTTAGAAGAGCTAAAGAAACAACAGAAAGAACTTCTCGAGGCTGGTCACATTCGCCCGTCCAAAACACCTTATGGCACGTTGGTTCTATTTCAAAAGAATAAGGACGGATCATTGCACTTATGCATCGACTATCAAACGCTCAGTAAGGTAACAATTAAGAACATGTATCATATTATCCTCATTGTAGATTTGTTTGATAGACTTGGATAGGCCAAGTACTTTACCAAGGTGGATTTCTGAAAAGGGCTACTACCAGGTGCGTATTACGGTGGGGGATGAGTGAAAGACAACGTGTGTGACAAGATACAGAGCTTATGAGTGGTTGGTGATGCCTTTTGGCTTAACCAACGCACCTGCCAACTTTTGCACGTTGATGAACAAGATCTTCCATCCCTACTTGGACCAGTTTGTGGTAGTGTACTTAGATGACATAGTCATCTATAGTAACACCTTGGAGGAGCACGTGGAACACTTAAGGAAGGTTTTCCAATTCTTACGGGAAAACCAACTATATATAAAGCGGGAGAAGTATGAGTTCGCCCAGCATGAGGTGCACTTATTGGGCCATATCATCAACCAAGGTGAACAACAGATGGACGAGGCGAAGATCCGGGAGATTAAAGATTGGGAGGCTCCCACAAAGGTGATCGAGCTAAGATCCTTCTTGGACTTGAGGACTACTATCGCAGGCTCATAAGTGGCTACTCCGCTAAAGCCGCTCCGCTAACCAAATTATTGAAGAAGAATAAGCCATGGGTATGGAGCGAGGAGTGCCAAAAAGCATTCGAGAGTCTCAAAATCGTAGTGACCGAAGAGACGGTCTTGACACTGCCCGACTTTTCAAAGACCATTAAAGTACATACGGATGCCTCAGATTTTGTTATTAGGGGAGTCTTTAATGAAAGATAGACACCCAATAGTGTTTGAGAGACACAAGTTGAACGAGACCAAACAGCGTTACACGGTGCTGGAGAAAGAAATGACGGCCATCATACATTGCCTACGCACGTGAAGACATTACTTACTAGGTTCCAAGTTTGTGGTCAAGACTGATAATGTGGGCACTAGCTACTTCTAGTCAAAAAAGAAGATCACCCTGAAGCAAGCTAGGTGGCAAAACTTTCTTGAGTTTGACTAAGTGTTGGAGTACAAGCTAGGAAGGGGCAATGTTGTGGCAGATACACTAAGTGGGAAGGTTGACTTGCTGTCATCACTACCGCGCATTGTGACATTCAGGATGCTATTAAGGATGGCATGCAACACGATTCAGAATCCATAAAGCTTATGGAGGTGGCCACCCAAGGCAAGATAAGGCATTTTTAGGTGGAAGATGGACTTTTGCTCACATCTGGACGAAGGGTTTATGTACCCAATTTTAGGTTGATTAGGTGGTGAATCATTAAGAAGAGCCACGATACACCGTGGGTTTGGCATCCGGGGTAATAACGAATGAGGGCATTGATCGAGGCAATTCAGTACTTGCCACGCATGCAAGACGATATCGAGTGCTATGTGTAGACTTGTCTTGTGTGACAACAAGACAAGGTGGATCAAAGGCAACCGGGAGGACTACTGGAGCCACTACCCATAGCAGAACGCCTATGGGAAAGTGTGACCATGGACTTCATCACTTTCTTACCTAAGTTCGACGGGTATGGAACAATTATGGTCGTGGTGGATAGATTTTCGAAGTATGCTACCTTCATGCCCGCCACAACGGTTGCACTGCCAAGAAGGCTGCTCACTTTCTTTCAAGAATGTGGTGAAGTATTGGGGCTGCCAAGACATATCATCAGTGACAGTGACCCCCGCTTCACCAGGAACTTCTAGAGGGAGCTATTTGAAATATTTGGCACGGAACTTCACTTCTCCACAAGTTTCCACCTGCAGACCAACGACCAAACTGAGCGTGTTAACGCCCTGTTGGATTTCTATCTTAGGCACTATGTTAGTGCGCATCAGAAGGACTGACTCCTTGACATGTCACAATTCTTTTACAATTTGCAAAGGAGTGAGTCCATCGGGCGCACCCTATTCGAGTTGGCGACTGGCCAACAACCCCAAACTCCACATTCTTTACCGGCCGCCTTCTAGGGGAAGAGTTTGGGAGCCTACCATCTTGCCAAGGGATGGGAGGAACAACTCGACACTACCAAGTCCTAGTTGGACAAGGTAGCAAAGAAGATGAAGAAATTTGCCGACCGCAAGCGGCGTCCCACGGACTACAAAGAAGGTGACATGGTCTTGGTGAAATTCAACCCAAGACAGTTTAAAGCACTAAGAGGCGTCCATCAAAACTTAGTGCGAAAGTATGAGGGTTCATTTAAGATCATTTCCAAGGTGGTAAGATCTCGTACAAGGTGGAGCTGCCTCCACACTTCAAAATTCATCAGGTCTTTCACGCAAACATCCTCAAGCCATACCATGAGGACAAAGACGATCTTAGACGGAACTAATCACGATGGGCACCCATAACTGTCACCGCCTCGCATGACCGAGAGATTAAGGTTATCATAGACTATCATGCCAAACAAAAGCGAGGTCAGTAAGCCAGCGCCATGTTCCTTGTCCATTGAAAGGGACAAACTCTGGCGGAGGCCATATGGGAGAGATATGAAGACTTGTGGCAATTTAAGGACCGAGTCCAGGAGTTCTTACAACAGCAATAATGCGTCGCGGTTGCCGCATCAACATGTGGGGAGAGTGTCATGTCCTGCCACTTTGCCAATCAAATTTTACATCCAGATAGGAGCGGAAGAATCTAGAGTTGTGGAGAGGCTTATGGAGAACTCTAGAACCCCTTAGATATTTCAAGAAGGCTTTGGAATATCCTAGAATATGTAGATAATTTTAGAGAGGAACCAAAGTGTAAATACTTTAGGGACTTGTAAAGTAATTATTATTTGCAGTTTAGCCCCTAGGTTGTAGTATAAATAGAGGGGACATTCATTTGTAAAGCATCAAGCTTGTAAGCAATCTTCCATAAAGCAATACAAGCCTTTTTCCCAAAACTCTCCAAATTTTTCTAAGTTTTTCTTGTATTCTCTTAGCGGTCTTAGTTCAAAAGGCTTACTTGAGCTTATAAGATATTGAAGATTAGTCAGTAAGTTGTCAAGTGTCGAACGGAGCTTTACTGAGATTCTATGTATGTAACACATATGAGCTTAACTTCGAGAGGCTATGAAGACTGTCAGGAAACTTCCTTTTTGTTCATTATTTCTATCATGTTGTAGAGTTTTTGGATGACTTGTGTTGGTGGGATAATACGAGTGTCATCACTTCCATTTTTAGTTTGTGGCAAGTGGTATCAGAGCCATTAATTCACATCAACAACAATACTATCAAAATTTCATAAACCATCAATTCAATATCAACACTTAAGGGAATTCACACTATTCAATACAATATTATCAACATGTTGCCTTTTTTATTAATCCCATTTCTACCATTAGGGTTATTCAATTTGAGAAATTAACCTCATCATCTTATTCCTATTACTCACCAACACATACAACAATGAGGATTCAAGATTCTACAAGTTTTAACAAGGTTTAGAAGTTCACTAGCCATAAATCAATAAAAGTCAACCCGAGACTTGAGATTTTCCTTTCTGAATGATACCCAAATCAACATAATCTAGTTAAACAAGTATTCATAATGAGATTTGAGAACTGACAACAACTATAGCAAATAATTTGACTAAGTGGGTCAAATCAACTCAAACACTCAATTCAAAATTAAGGTTTGAATCTGAAAATTGTTACATAAATATGTTACCTAAAGCATTTGGAATTCATTGGTGAAAACCATTTCAAACATGGAGTTGTATTCAACTCACATTCACCATTTTTCTTGATACTTAAGTTCTTGAAAAAATAAACCAAAGTTTGAAACACAAAACTCAATGTCTTATGTTAAATTTATGATTGCTAAGTGGGAAATGAAGATTTAGGGTTATATACACTTACCCAATTGATTTACCTCAAAAAAATTTCTTAAAATCACCACATGAGAGTTCTTAAAGCAGTAGCCACTAAAGGTATAAATCCCCTTGAAACTTGTCCCGAAAAGCCTGTTACACGTTTAAACTATCATGACGACCTATTACACACTTTTACTACCTAAAAGTGAATTTATCTACCTCCTAAAATTGACGTGGCAAAATAAAAAACACTTCAGAAAAATTAAAACAAAAGAAAAATCCTATTTACACTAAACACCCCCCCCTACACACACATATTTCTTCTTCACACCCCCACCCATTACCTTCTTTTTCTTCATTCATTACTTTTCATTAAAATATTTTATTTTTCATCACAACTTCAAAGCATCACAACAACATGAGTTTGATGTGGTTGTTTGTTAGTTGTTCAAATCATAAAGCGCGAAGCTCATTGAAACGTCATTAGAGCCATGATTGAAGATTTAAACTCCCTGGATTACCTACAAGAGAAACTGTTGCTTCCAATTGCACACACAAGTGTACGTGGTCGCGCAAGCAATATAGTGGCCTTAAAAGAGCCAAATTATCGAACCCAAAGTACTTGTCAATTAACTATTTACTAAATTATACTAATGCTAATTATTTATTCAAGGGGGATTTCAAAAGATGAATATATATTAACTAAACTAAAAATAAAGATAAAATGACTAAAAATCAATCAACTAAGGAAAGATATATATTTACACAATCAATGAATGAATTGATCTAGGATTATGATTTAACTAACAATCATGTTTAACATCAATTTCATCAACTTATTTGATTATCTAGTTGTTGATTCACATGGTTGATAATATATTCGTGATCTCATGACCTCTAACTGTCTACCACAATTGACAGCCTAACTACATCGTTGAGCGGGGATAGACTGAACCAACTATGGAGCATTATGTTGTCTTCCCATATTTGAGCCAAGCAAGGCACCTAGGTATATCACTATCCTAGACACAAATCAATTTGAGTAATATGCAAGAAAAGATCATGCTCCTTATATTCCACGTTCTATCCCTCTATTCCTCTCCTGAGTTCAAAAGAAGACAATAAATTTATTCTAGTGGTGGCCAAACATCAAAATAGTAATCACAAGAATATAAGAACAACTAATATGATAAACAATTATGCCAAATCAAAATCACTAAACAAATATTTTGTAAGAAAATATAATCCAAGAACGAGAAGTGTAACTCCACATAAACATGATTAACTACAACGAATCATTCAAATAAAAGATGTAAAATAAATAAAAGAGAAGACAAAATGAAATCCTAAATCAAAAGTTATTTCCAACATTGTATCCTCCTCCCTAATTAATAATTATTATTATGAACTATTTATACATGTAGAAAACCATGAATAAAATAATTGAGTCCAAAACAAATTGGGAATCCAAAACCAAACAGAATCGGATTCTGTTAGAAACACTGTTTCGTCTGCCACCTTGATGCTTGATACGTTCCCTTTGTGACACGTGGCATATGTGCCAATTTCAATTTAGTTTCTCTTTACTGCACTTTCATATGTATACAATATTATATTAAATTTAATTCGTTAAACTGTCTGCTTGATTATCTTCTTCAACCTTCCATTTTTAATTCGTTTTAGCTCCAAACTTCTTCATTTTTCCACCAATTTAATTCTACAAATAAAATATACTATTTAGCACAATTCATAAAATTTAGGCTAAAACGGGAAAAATATAAATACTAAATGTGAGACAAATAATGTTTTAAAATATATATTTTAGCCTCACATCAAAAATCGAAAGAAAAAAAATTAGAAAAGGGTAAGGGAAAGGGGTTTGGTTTGGTGTTTGGCAATGAATGATTTGGGGTTATCGGTGGGTTTTTTGTGGTGGTTTAGTTAGTTATTTGGTGGTTGTTCTTCACCGAAGATGAGATAGCCGTTCAGAAAAGAAGAGGGGATGGCATTGTGGAGGTGGGTTTGTGGTGGTGATGAGTTGGTTGCTATTCATTGGAGAAGATGAAGAGAATTATGATATAAATTCAAATGAAAGATTTTTTTCGGTGATTTTAAAGATAAAGTGGGTAGAATTTAGTGAGGAAGAAGATATAATTATTAGAGAATTTTAATAATTAATTAGAGATTAAATAATGTACAATAGAGTTAATAAAAGAAAAGTTAATTAATAAAGAAAAGAATATAAAAAATTATAATTTCTAACGTGGCGTTGATGTAGCAGCGAGTATAATACACCACATATTGTGAGAGTGGTTTTACGTGTCTCAAGTGGTTTTAAATTAAACTTTTAAATAATAAAGGTGTATAATAAGTCGTTATAATAGTTTGTGTGTAACTAACTTTTTGGTACAAGTTTGAGGGAGAATTTATGCTTTTAGTTCATGTCACGCTCCGAACTACCCCCAAGACGCGAACACAAGACCTAGGACCACAAGTGATCCCAAGCTAACCCTGCTGGCATGATCATGATCATACTAAAGAAAATAAACTAATGTGGAAGCTAAATCATAAATAAACTGAATAGATGGGGAATACCCATATACTATAACTGAGATATATGAAAATTGATGAGTTCAATACAAAGAAGTTATTAACTCAATACTAAGCTGAATCTAACTATATTTGAAATAAGCCTCTAAACTGACTAGAAATGTTGGGACATTCCCCAACTAGGTCTAGCAAAACTGAAACCAAAGACTAAAAGCGATAAAGATAAACATGTCACTAGTCCTCGAAGAATGAGGACTCACCACTGATGCTGCTGAACTAATGATCAGAAATTGATCTAAGCGTGATCTGGATGCTGAGAACCCGAACTTACATCACGAGAAGATGTAGCGCACGTATGCGTCAGTACTTGAAAGGTACTGAGCATGCATGATAGAGTAAAGCTGAAATAACATATAACTGAACAAAGCAATAAAGCAATGAAATAATCTGAACATGATATAGATACTGAATGCTGAGCTAACTGAATGCAATGACCAATTTATAACATGCTGAGACTGAATATTGAATATACTGATAAATGGTCAGTGCAATATAATCTGACTGAATTGTGGGAGCTACTAATAATCGACATAAAACCACATGAGCTAAATGTGGAGTCCGATGTATACTCCCCATTGAGAGGACCCAATATACTTTGCTAGAGGTATAGAGGTATACTGGCGTGATCACTAAACTGATGTTGCCCACAGAGGGGACTTACACCTGCGTGGCTCGTAGTTCTAGGACTATATGGGTACGCTGAACCCTAGTCCAACTCGGTATTATGCTACACCCAATGAATTAAGTGGTTAATTGGTTATGACTGAATTTCTGTAAATACTGGATAGCTCGAAACTGAACATGCAAACTGAGAATGCAATAATTAATCTGATAATGATGCATTCATAAACTGAGGCATGTAAAACTGAATATATTATGACTAAAATACCAAATAGCTCAAAATACTGACATGTAGATACTCATACTTGAAAACTCCTTTTTAGAAAACAATTCAACATCATATTATACTATGATCATTGATGACTAGGGAAGTCATACTATATAAACATTGATGGTGTATCTAGATACCATACTATTCATACATTGATGACCTACTCAATCGTCATACTAATCATGTTTTAGAAGCTCTTTCTCAAAACTCATCTTAACTTTCTCAAAAGCTCAGTTTAAAACTCAATGTTGTCTTAAAGAAAAGCTTCTCATGATTTATAACTCAAAATAGGGTTATGCTGAAATATACTGATAATGTGCCATAAAACTGGAGCATGTATATTTGAATAACTGAAATATCTGACATAACATGTGTAATTCAAGAACTAATGAAATACATAGCTAGGGTTCTGAAATTTATGTAAGAAACTGAGCAATAACATGATAATCTGATTTGGAATATTTAAATAACTAATTCATGATGATCTGCTAGAATTCTAGAAACCATAGGTCTGTTCATAATCATGGAATCAAGAATCTAACTGAATTCTAGGGACCTAATGGGCGAAAGGAACCCACTAGTGAAATCCCACATACCTGGTGACAAATTCCACGAAGAAATCTTTCGATTTCGGGGCTGGAACTGATGGAACCTTGTTGTGTTCTTGAACTAAGGTTCTTGACCTTTTTCTCCTCTCTTGCTTCTAATTTTCTAAGTTTGATTAATGATTTTGACTTGGGTAAGTTCTAGTTATGTTTCCAGGCTTAAACTGACTAAAACCTCATGATTTAGGGTTTAAACGATGTATCTTAGGGGTTAAACGAAATAGGAAAAAACCAAAAGACCCCTGACTTAACTGCTGTCGGAGTGATCGACGGATTGGACTGACGGGCCGTCATACAATCGACGGTCCGTAGATTGGGTCCTTCAATCGAGTTTGCCTGACAAGGCTTCACTAAAATGAGCATAAATTTTTACTCGGAGGTAAGATTTTAGCAAATTCGGTGGCGTTGGAAAGATAATTCAATTATATATCATATTATAAGTCATGGGGCACCTAATTTCTTTTGTACTAAAAGTTATGACCATCTGAATTTGACCCATCAGAATTTTTAGCTAACTGGCTGTTGATCCTCATCTACGGTCAGACCGACGAACCGTGGATCGATTGACGGTCCGTGCTGGTCAACCATTAATTGGGACTGAAGCTGGCTTTTGGGGTATCGATCCATGAACACGAACTATGGTCCGTGACCTGACCTACGGACCGTAAGTATGGTCGTGGGTCAACACTTAGCCAAATTTTCTGACTGAGTTCTGGGGAAGTTTTTTGTCACGAACCACAGACTTGCAGAACGAACCGTGAGTCCATCTACAGTCCGTGGATGGTGTCCGTGAGTGCCACCTGTAACACCAGAAATCTAAAATCTCTATTTTTGGATACAGGGTGTTACAGTTCAAAAATGGTGAAATGGGGTTGAAACCCCAATTTTGAAATACATTGTAGTTTGCACACGTGACAGTGTTGGGGTATTTGAAAATGACTAAGTTTTCCTTACTTATGTATTGTTGGTTTATTTCTACATTTCTATCGTGTTGTTGGATTATAGGCTGACTTGTCTTGGTAGGATAATGCAAGTGTCATCACGTCCATTTTAGATAGTAACAAATGGTATCAGAGACAGGTTCGAAACCTACACAAGTGTAAAAGCAAGGAGTGAGTACCAACCAACATGGTACTCAACAAGTAACCCAATAAACACAAGATAAAACTAACTTGGAATACGAGTACTCTTTCCATCCCAACCGAATTACCACAGTTACAACCTGTACAAAAATCAGTCCAACCTAACAGTTTACAATATACAACCCACAAGGCTCAACAATCACAATCCATCAGTTATAGTTCAATAATCATAAGTATCAAGTTGATCAATCACACGTAACAAGTTCATCCATCACAAGTATAAAGTTCATTATTTATAAGCATCAAGTTGGAATCCATGGGAACACCCGAGATCTAAGTATCCACCAGAAGCAACCTCGACATCAATACCACTTATCGAAACAGACATTGACATCAATACCACCTACTGAAATAGGGGAATCAATATCACTCACTGATACAAGCCTCGACAATAATATCACTAGCCGGAACTGACCTCACCAATAATATCACTCGTCAGAACTGACCTCAACAATAGTATCACTCACCGGAACTGACCTCGACAATAATATCACTTGCTGAAATTGACCTCAACATAATCTTCACACATCTCATCAATGAAAATAGGCATGTTCACAAAATAAGGAAGAGATGGTAATTCAAGCAATTCACAACCATAATAATACTATCAAAGTATTTCATCAATCACTGATTCAGCATCAACACTTAAGGCAATACATAGTACTTCATTATTAACACATTGTTTTTTCATTAATCTCATTTCAATAATTAAGATCAATTCAATAAGAGAAATTTAACCCATCACCTTAGTCTCATTACACCCAAAACACACAATGAAGAGAATACACGATTCTATAAGTTTTAACAAGGTTTAGAGGTTTAGTTGCCTTAAATAATCACAAATCAATCCAAGACTTTAGATTTTTCCTTTCGAATGATATCCAAATCAACACAATCTAGTCAAGCAAATATTCATAATAAGATTCCAGAACTAACAACACCCATATCAAGTAAATTGAATAAATGGGTCAAATCGGCTCAAAAACTTGATTCCAAAAATATGGTTTGAATCTAAATATCGTTACATGAATATGTTACCCAATACATTTGGAATCCATTGGTAAAACCATTTCGAAAAATGAGTAGAAATCAACTCAAAATCATGAGTTTATCAAAGTTATTGGGTTCTTGAAGAAACCCCAATTTCATCCTCCAAAAACTTGATTTTAATCACTTAAATTCATAAATACAAATGGGTAAAAAAAGAATTAGAGTCAAGAATCGTTACCCAAATATTTTATCTTGAAATCGTCTCAACTGAATCCTCAAAGCTCAATAATGAAAAATGGGGATGAATTCCCAAATTTTGGTTTAAAAAGCTGTTAGGGGTCCTCTGCGAATGCGGATCCTTGCCTGTGAATGCGGACCCCTGCCCGTGAATGCGAATCCTCTGCTACTGAAGGGCTTTGAATGCAACCCTTTTTCCTTTGAACGCGGAGAAGAAGGTTTCAGTCCTCTGCGAACACAACAGCTTTCCTGCGAATGCGGAGGTCAGCACACTGACCTCCCGTACACACACTCGAGCCTCCGCAAATGTGAGGTCCCCATAACTACTCTTCGCGAATCGGTTACCAACTTTGCATATGCGAAGGGTTGGACACCACGAGTTTAAACCAACAATTAATAAAACTCAAAAAGGGCCCTTGGAATTCATTCGAAACCCCACACACAAAAACCAAATATGTATCTCGACTAAACTTGATGTTCCGGACTCAATGGAACCATTGAAACACGAATTTGAGGTCTCCTTGACTCGAAACCCATGAAAATCATAATGAAAAAATATAACGCCTAAAAAGGTCAAATCAAGCTCATGACCTATGAAAATTCAATGAAGATCTCATTTAGGCCTAAAATCATCCCCCCCCCCAAATCCAATGAAATTGTCGAAAATCCAATCCGAGCATCCAAACCTTGAATGTTGACCAAAGTCAACCCAAAGGTTATAATCTCAACAATTTCCAACTTAGGCCCTACATTCCACGAAAAGACTCTGAATCTGAAACCGACGACTCTCTTAGACCAAATTCTACATTTCAGGACTAATGAAATCAATGAAATTTCATTCTAAAACTCGAACACTGAAAAGAACTTTTTAACAATTTAGTTTTTCAAAACTCTAAAATTTCCACACTTCACAACTTTTTACTCAAAATTCAAAACTGATTTCGCAAACCAACCAAAAATGACTCAGACAACTATCGGGAGGGATAAAATAGTAATTTTATGAAAATTTTCAAAAAATGACCAACCGGGTCATTATATGAAAGAAACAAGGGAAAAAGAGGCTTTAAGTTTTCAAAGGATTGAAATCTTAGCTCAAAAGATGCTTAAACTGATTAAATCCAAGTTTTGTTGCATTGGTATTAGCTTGTCATGCCTCAAGGCTACCCCTTGCGTAAACATGGGACCTAGGATCACGAGTAACTCCAAGCTTACCCTGAACCTAGCATATCATAAGCATACTAAAATAATTGAATAAAGAGATACTATGCGAAAGCTAAAACAAAAGATAACTGTAAGGTGAGGAATACCCAATACTGATATGAATATATATAGAACTACTAGGAGTTCAACGATACTGAACATTCACTCAAATTTAAAGCTGAATCTAATATTATGTCTAAAAAGCCTCTACTGACTAGAGTTGCTAGGACATGCCCCTAACTAACTCTAGCAAAACTGAAATAAAAGACTGAATATGAAAGACATGTTTATTGTCCTCGAAGTATAAAGACTCACCACAGAAGCTGCTGAATACGGATTGGAAACCGATTTATGCGTGATCTGGATGCTGAACACCTGAACCTACATCATGAAATGATGTAGCGCAGAGTATGCGTTAGTACTTGGAATGTACTGAGCATGCATGATATAGATAATAGTTGAACAAAGTATAAAAGTTGAACAAACATAACTGAGCAATGACATAATCTGAACAAAAACATAAATACTGAAATATAATTGAAATTGAGCCAAATGCAATGACCAAGTACTAATCATGAATTTAACATGCCGAGACTGAATACTGAAGTATAACTGAAAACTTGGTCAAATGCAACTAGAGTATGACTATGGGAACTACTATTAACCAACATAAAATCACGTGAGCTAAACACGGAGTCCGATGTATACGCCCCATCGAGAGGACCCAATATACCTTGCTAGGGGTATAAAGGCATGACTGGCGTGATCACTAAATATGATGCCCAACAGAGCGGACTTATAAACCTACGGGGGCACGTAGTTCTAGGACTATAAGGGTACGCTGAACCCTAGTCCAACTCGGTGCTAAGCCTACTCCCAACTAGAAATGTGTATGACACAACATAACTAAAGTATTGGATAACTCAATATTCTGACATGTAGATTTGAGAATGCAACATTTAGGTACTGACAATGAAACATTCAAAACTGGAGCATGTATATCTGTTTAACTGACCTAGCAAGTGTCATTCATGAACTAAGAGAATCTACATAACTAGGGTTCCAAGTTTCATGCAAAGAACTAAGCAACGATTTCATGAAAACATGATAATCTGATTAAGAATACTATAACAGTTAAATCACAACCAATATCTAAGGTTTCAAAAACCCTAGGTCTAAGCAAGATATATCCAATCAAGAATCTGACGGAATTCTAGGGACCTAGCGGATGAAAGGAACCCACTAGTGAAATCCCACATACCTAGTGATGAAATCTATGGAGAAATCGTTCGATTTCGGGGAAGGAACTGAAGAAAACCTGATGCGTGTTCTTGAGGGGTTGGTCGACTCTTTCTCTCTTTTTTCGCTCTAAGTTCTGCTGAATTTTGGTGAATAAAGGTTTTGGTTATGTTTTGGCTAGGTTATTAGGCTTAAACTGAGTAAAACGACGTAGTTTAGGTGTAAAACAACGTAGTTTAAATGTCCAATGAATAGGGGAAACAGACCAAAACGACCCTACTTAAAAATTGACGAGGGCCGACCACGGCACAACTAACGGTCTGTCATTGGGACCATGTCCCATCAAGTGGGTCGTGGTTCTTTGCTAGAGCTACTGGTTCTGGGCACCCCCCTCTACGGTCCACTTCACGGACCGTGAAGGCCACTGTGGTTCTTCACTTGGGGCTAGGGGCTGCTCGCTCAAGATGACGGACCCATCCACGACCCGTTATAGAGACCACGACCCGTGGTGGGCTCCGTGGTCAGAGCCTTAGTGGCTCTGCCTCACTTCTACGAGCCCTCACACGGCTCGTATGGGGATCCACGACCCGTGAAGGGCTCTGTGGTTCACCACGCTTGGCTGAGTGTGAACAACAAGTAAGTCGCCGGACTGTGGTTCCTTTCACGGTCTGTGAACCCTTCCGTGGTTCACCAAATTTTCTGTTGTTCAGGTCTATTAGGTCTGAGGTGTTACATAGCCCCTTGGGGTTCAACCTGCACAAAACATGGAGATAATAGGTAAAAACAACCACATTAGCTCAATTCAAAGAACATTTTAGGGATCTAGATCTTATCTTATTTTACAGCAGGTGACATTCAGTTGGAAGCTAAAGAGGTCTTCATTGAGGTTGAATCTATGGCGTTTGTGAGATGTTAAAATTCTTGAGTGAATCTAACTCGAGCTTGTAACATTCATATTTTGGTTGTCGTCTTGACATATCAAGCATTGTCGGAGCTTATCTTACACTCACAGTTGAAGATGAAGATCTATGAAGATTTCTAGAGAGTCGCGACAGTGTCTATATGATTTCTTTGGCTTTTTAGTTGTATTTTGTTTATTTCTATTTCAATTGGACTTGGGCCACTTTTGGGCCTAAGTGACTTTTATTATTGTATACTTATTTTCAAAGAATAAAAGGGCATTTTGCCTAGATTGGTCTTTTTTTAGGAAAAATTACTTAACTACATATTCCTTTTTACCATATTTTTTATTATTCCCTATCATTTTAAAAAATTACAAAAATTCCTCTTTTTCTCAATTTCTCTCACTTTTCCAGATACATCACCTAAACAATCACCCCCATGATTTTTTTCCCCCTATTTTTCATGCCTAAAATCATGCCATAGTATCACCAATTACCTCCATCACTCCGTTTTTGAATTTCAAATCTTTTCTCTTTCCAGCTCATCAATTGCAAGTAGTAGTTCTTCTTCATCCATATTTTCTTTTTAGTTTATCCGTTATCGATTTTGTTAAAAAAAAAATTAGCCTTTTCATCTACAAATTCCTGATACATATTGATGATGCTCTATTTTTTTTTAGTATTGTGATTACTCAATTAGTCAAAGAAGGATTCATCTTCGAATTTAAAATTGACTGTGGAAAACTTGCCCAAAAAAGGAGGGAAAAGGTCAAGTTGTTGGTGGCTCCGGTAAGGACTTTGGGTCGAGATTCATGGGTGACGCCATTGTTGAAAGTGAAAATCTATGAGAGTTGATACATAGCAAAGGAGAAAGTATAGAAGGACTTTTTCATCATTTTTTATTTTTTTGCTTTCAGCAGATCAAATTGTTGATTTTTTCGATTTGTTGTTTATCTTTTTCTGGTACATATGAGTTCAGATTTTTAATGTATCTAGTTGTTTTTTGTTTCTTAAATTAATGTATAATGCTTTCATTTGAACATTATGATACATTATGCACAATGTATAATGTTCAAATATTAGGTTTGATACATATACTTAATTTATTGAAACACAAATTAGTAATATCATGTTCATAGTTAAATATTTGATATATAACTATTACAAATTTCATCATCTTTTACTACCAGGTACACACACCCAAACTTATTCAGCTAGAATGTTATGCATATGTAGAAATTATCAATTATTATAGATACATAAACACTAATATTTTTATAATAATATCAGTTTGTATCATATTCATAGTTATGTATATGACACAACATTAATAAAGCAACTAGTTGATTTTTTGTTGTTAATCTTTTTCTGATACTTTTTTTTTTCAATTTGTTATAATTTGAGAGAGATCTAAGAGAAGAAAAATTTGAAATTGAAGTTGTTATGATTTGGAAGAAATTGCATAAACTTGATTGGCGTGATTTGTGCGTTTGATATTTAATTTTACGTTTAATTTTCTTTTTAATCTCACGAAACAAGTTTTCTAATGTATCAACTGTCTGTTATGTATCCAGACGAAAGGGGTGTATCCAAATGGCTCAAATTTGAAGGGATTTTTGTAAATTAGAAAATGGTAACAAATTACAGAAATACACCTTTTGTTTCACTTATTTCCTTTATCCCCTATTACTTTTAAAAATCTCCAAAATCCCTTATTTCTTTAATGTATCCAAGCTTCAATTATTGTATCCGATTTTTTTAATTTTTAAGGGATTAATGTACTTAGAAACTTATTAGGGATAGATTGTAATTTCATATTAAAACTATGAGATTTATGTAATTTACCCTATTATTTTTTCTTCAACAAAGTAGAAAAGATTTGAGCCAAATTGTGGTCCTTTTCGCCACCAGGTTTGGTTTAACTGCACTAGAGAGAGACAAGAAGCTTCCCTTGATGCATAAACAGAATCTAAACACAAGATAGATAAGTATCAAAGAAATTACATAGCAATTTTACAAGTCCCAAAAGAAAATGATAAAAGAGAAAATCAAAGATTTATCAAAGACTTTGAGTTGTCTCCCCAAGTAGTGGAATTGTGTTTGATCTGTCAGTAACACTAACTTGAAGCTCATTTTCTTCATTAAATCGATCAACACTATGAAGAAAGATCCCTGCATGTACAAATAAATGAAACATTTAATCTTCAATCACATTTGGATGGATATAAATTCTGTTGGAAAACTTTACCTATAAACCATATTCCAGACGCCAGAAACAGAACCGATGTGAGGATTAGAGCAGTAACTCTCCAATTATTAATGTGATCCTGTGAAAAGAAAATGTTAACCTCGAGGATTGTACCATTGAATCAACTGTATGATAACCATGATCAACTAAATAATTTAGTGTTCAAGTTCTCCGACAGAAAGAATTTATGGTTCAACCAACACACACTAGTCATCTTTTTTATGTCGCCAATCCACATTGACTATGTATATAGTTACTTGTAATTGATTTCTTAATCAATAATACTGTCAGTACATAAATATCAAAATTTACTGATTTAATTATGTCCTGACATTATTATCATTTACTAAAGGGAATGGGGGACCTTGTTTCATATGTGAACCCCTTATCAAAACTAATTAACACGTAGTCAACCCTGTTTTATCATTTCATTGCTTTAATAGGAAGGGAAAAGGATCATCCTGTTGGGATACAGGGAACACATCTAATTATTGGAACAACTTCTCCTAAAATAGTTGCTATTTTCATGTATCAAATATTTGAATTTTGGGATAAAACAAATATTTAGCATCTATCTTAAAGCAAGAACTTCAAAACTAGCAAATAAAAGATGTATGTTTTCTGGTTTTAGGCTCCTTAGCTTGTATTCTCTAAAAGTAGTAGCCTTTTTTGGCATAGGATATTTAAGAGGTAGAGTTGGTCAATCAATTTTCTCCATTGAAAAGAAACTTAGCAGCCAAATATCAGCATCATGGCATTTTCTTTTCTTTTGGAAATATACATAGCTGCGTCTAAGAAAGCGTTATGTTGTTTGCTGGAAGTTAAGTCTGGAAAATCTAGTCTTGATACAGAGAATAGGTGAGAACTTCCCACATCCCAACTAGAAGCCTTATCACTTCCCACGTCCTGGAAATAAAAGCATACAATTGCTAAACCAGCAAACGTGTCCAGAAAGACCAATTTTATTTCAAGTTCAGCTACCAAGTAAAAATGCGATCAAACTGCTAAGCAAACAACTCACCATTAAATTATTGTAACTTCATTATGCATAACATGTTATATCTGTTGAATGTGCGTATTGTATAAGCTAGTATAATGTACGTGCTAGAACAACATTAAGTTTATGTGTGTTCGACTTACAAGGTTCTACTAGTTTAGCATGCACGTTGCTTATATGTATGTCGTGTTGAATATATGGGCATACTGATTCATGCCCGGTAATCAGTTACGATCATGTGAACATCTTCATGGTACATTAAGTTAAGGATGTGTGGAAGCACGTTCCAGTTTTACATGTAGAATGGATCCTCCCTCACGAGTCATTAGTCTAATGTGTGCACGCAGATTACTGGGCATGCGGATTATCTGAATTATTTTCTTCCCTGTTACACCATTTACTGTTTCTGAAATCTGACTGCTTCAGCAAAAGGAAGTTTGTTGTCTATTAATCTGTGGTTATCTCTGCCAGTCTCCCTCTTTTGGTTGGCAGTGAATGTCCTCGTTTTCTCCGCAATGAAGGCCCAGACAGAGTTGAAAGTCAGTTCAGGGATGATGATGACTGACTTCCTCCTGCCCCTTACAATAATGAGACTAATGTATCTGCCGTATTTGTTGAATTTCCTAGCACAAAAGGTTTCTGACAATGTTTTTTCCTTCTTCCAGCTTTTGACTACATTTTCCTTCTGTCTTAGAAACTTCAGAGAGAATCTGGACAATCCATTCCATTGTCTTCTTGGTGAAAGATGTTCTAGTGATGGCATTTCTACTTCTTTCAGTCCATTCGTACAAGTCTACTGACCAAGGAGTGTCAAAAGACTTGAATCCAATTGCAAAATAGATGGTGTGCTCCATTTCTCTCGTGGGTGGGAGGAGGAGAGAGGAGTAAAAGAGAAGAGAAGGTGGAGAGAGAGTCTGATGATCGGAAGGATCACCGAACCGAAAAAAACTTATTGGGTAATCGGTAATGGGTTATTGGTTTAGCAGTTTCGGTAACGGTTTTAATTTTTTTTTTATTATCGTTATCGGTTCTTAACGGTTTGAGGTTTTTTCTTAACGGTTTAACCAATAACCCTATAGTAAATTAATAAATTATATTTACACCATTCGGTATATAAAGTTCTTGACTTATTTGTTTGGATGGTTGTTATGTATTGTTTCATAATGTATCCTATTGTATTGTATTGTATTGTATTGTGCTGTATTGTATCGTACTGTATTGTTTTAATGAATACAATGTTTGGATAGATTTTATCGTTCTCCGTCATTACATAATGTCACACATCCATAGTTTGATGGTAAACCTACAAGAAAAGTATGATACGGGGTAGAGCTCCTATGAAAAGGTAGGGTAAAAGATGAAATATAATTATTAAATAATAAATAAGACAAAATGAGAAGAAAATATTAAGGTAATGACGCGATCACACCAAATCGGTCGTTACATAAATGGTTTTTCCGTCATAATGATACGATACAAATTTAAGTAACAATCAAAACAAATATTGTATTTAAACTAACAAAACAATACAACGGGTAACAACCATCCAACAAGGTGTAACATTAGGGTTTAATTTCATACTTTTATTTCTTGCTGTCTCAAACACTCAGTTATTCTACAATGTGCTAGTGTTTGCTTTTGAGCAAAATGCAATTTGTTAACTCATGTGCATGGTTCATTTGGTTTGTCACCTTGTTTCCAAAGAATTTTTTATTATTATTTTTTGTGTCAAATTTTAACGGTTAAACTGATAACGATCCATAACCAATAAATCGATAACCGATCAGCCAATATCTTAACGATTTAACTTGTCTACAAATCGATAACCGATAAGCCAATATCTTAATGGTTTAACTTGTCTACAAACCGATAACCGATAACCGATAACCGATAGGTCGAACCAATAAACTTCAAAATCGAACTGACCAATACGCAACCCTAATTACAGGAATTTGGGAATCTTTCTACGATTACAGAATATCAACTTTTTCCATATTTAACAGTCTTAATTAGAAAAAAAAATGCATCAACATAAGCTCTTATATATTTACTTCAAAAGAAAACAAACCTGGAGAACCCCCACAAGAGGAGAGGAAGGCACATCACCAAATATGTGAATCGAAACAGTGGACATAGCCATAGACAATGGTCTCATACTTGGTTTGACGCAATGCAGACAGACATAATTTACAGGGGCCTGCATTCGTAGTGTACAATGTTAAAGAAGCAAGGAACTGGCTAATAGTCATCGAATGTTAGATAACTACAACTAAGCTATCATGTCAAAGTAATTGGGATATGACAGGTAACAATGTCAAAGCCAGTCAAGAGCAAGGAAAAACTTCAGTGGCAATACCAATCATAGCAAAACAATTCTAATAGTTCTGGATCGTTATTTTTGCACAACAAATTAGATTTCTGATCTCAGATGCAACATCTACTGACACTAGACAACATCTCAAGAATCAAAGGAAAAGAGGAAGGGGAAGGAATCTCCTTGCAAGAAAGCATGCTGCTGAGAAATAAGCAAAATTGAATTTGTTATTAAAAGCACTACGATATAAAGTAGAGAACACAAATAGCATGATCAAATAAAATACCTGCGTTGCAAATACTAACAATTCTCCTATTGCAAATAGAGCGATGAAGGCATACAAGCTCTTAAAACAAAAGGCAGCAAAGCAAAATATTGCTCCAAAAAATGTTGCCACTGAAAGAAGCTGCACAGAGTACACTGACATCATTAGTGGCAGGAATTGGTATAACATCAATACACCACAGGAGAATACGTGAGATTAACATGACAACTGAACTTCGCCATTCATCCTTTGATAACAGAGAATCTGCTTAATTGAAACCAGGGAGAGTTGTATAAGCCCAAATAATCAATCTTTTCCATCCTAGTGAGAAACGCCATAAATTTGGGGTTTCTGACTGAACAAGCATTGGATAATAAGGTTTATGTGATGAAGGGGAAAAGGCTCCAGGACCTGATGGTTTCAATAAGATATCTTACAAGCACTACTGAACTGCAGTAAAGGAAAATATTATGGCTATGGTGAACTTTTTGTATCAGAGTGGAAATATTGAAAGAAATTTTAATGCATCTTTCACTGCATTAATGCCTAAGAAAGCTGGGTAGAGGAAATAAAGGATTTCAGACCAATAAGTCTGGTGGGGAGTTTCTATAAAATCATTTCTAAACTACTAGCAGAAAGATTAAAGAAGGTAATGAATGCTATCGTTGCAAAATCTCCAATGGCATTTATTAAAAAGAGGCAAATTACAGATGCGGTTTCATGGCTAACGAGTATTTCGACAGCAGAAGAAGACAGGGAATAATAGGTTTATTCTTCAAGCTGGACATTGCACTGCTGGGCACTCAAAGGAATTAGTAAACTATTGAAGAAGATTTGGAATACAGTACCTGCTTGTGTGTGTTGGGTTGTACGGAAGGAAAGAAATGATAAAATGTTTTGAAGGGAAAGCAGATAACGTACAAAAGCTCAAATACAAATGTTTGTGGTTGTTGGCTTTTTGGTGTAATCTTCAGGATGAAAACAGCATGCTAGATTTTATAGATACTTTGCAAGAATAGATTTTTGTACAGTGGAATCCTCCCTTTTTGTTTTAGTTTGTTATGAGGGATTCAAGATATTGTACTGCTTTTGCACTTTCTTAGTGCCAAGTTGCTTTGTTTTATAATATAATGCTTACTTACCTTTTCAAAAAGAGTATCACATAATACAATAAGAATTAGCATTTAAGACTCCTTCTAGGAGTACTAACAAATTAATCACCTTGTTGGACACAGTTTCACGCTGTCCCCTTCCCAATTCTATATAAAGGAGTCCTTAACTTATTCACATCAAGTTCCAGAAGAAACCTTTCCGAGCAGCATCTCCATGACCCTTTTAGTTAAATTCTCTATTTCTATTTCACTAGCTTTGAGTTAGTGATCAACTTATTACTCAAATTCAAATTGTTTCATACTATAAGATATCTTTGTGAGAATTGGTAAACATTGTATTCTTTAGCATTAAGGATATGCTGGGGACCTTTAAAAAATCAGAAAAGAACAAAAAGCATAATACTTACAAGGATCCTAAGAGTTCTAAAAGTTGATCTGAATCCTCTGATCCTATCTCTTTACACCAAAAATATAGAGATACGATGCAATTCCATTTAACCTTGTGAGTGGAATTGAATATATCTTCAAAATTCCTACTATTCCTCTCCTTCCACACTGTCCACCAAATACAATGTGGAATCAAATTCCACCAGGTCTTCTGTCTCTTGCTACCTCCTCTCCTAATCCAACAACTAAGTAAATCAGCTGTATGTTTGGGCATAGTCCATTTCAGTTCTAAATAATTGAGAAACATGGACCATATTTGTGCTATGAAAGTACAATGTAAGAATAGGTGACTATTAGTTTCCCCCGTCTTTCCACATAAAGAGCACCACATAAGTATGATCTTTCTTTTCTTCCTCAAGACTTCATGTGTCAAGCATGCCTTTCTAATGACCAGCCAAGTAAAGCATTTAACTTTTGTTGGTGCTGTAGTCCTCCAGATATTTTTCCATGAACTCTGGTATCTGCTACTTTGCGAGTTGCACTCCTTTTTATATGCCCTGCCAACTGTGAAGATCCCATCCTTACTGTGTGACCATCTAACAACATCATTGTCAGTATTGGTGCCTGCAAAATCCCTCACTTCCTCCAACAATTTGGCTACTCTCTATTTCCCAATCATTTAGAAGTCTTCTGAAATAGAGATTCCAACCTTGTACTGTCCAGCAATCACTGATCATTGCCTCAGAATTGGTGCACAAAATAAATAGATCAAGAAATAGGTCTTTTAAGGGGGTTTGTTTGATCCATACATCCCACCAGAATCTAGTTCTCCTTCCATCCCCCACCTTGATATGTAAATTTGCTTCTAACTTGGGCCATAAGTTTCTAATAGCTCTCCAAACCCCCACTCCATAAGCATCCGTGCTTATGTTACTACACCAGAATCCATCCTCCCCATATTTACATTTAATCAAATCTTTCCACAAAGCTTGCCTCTCCTCAATGTATCTCCACAACCATTTCATCAAAAGACTGTTGTTATGCTTCCTCAAATCTCTGATGCCCAAGCCACCTTTATCTTTTCTATGCAAAACTGTCGCCCACTTGACCAAATTGTATCATTTGTTCTCTTTGCAACCATGCCAAAGGAAATCTCTCCTAAGTTTGTCCAATTTCTTAACCACTTTTGCCTGTATAGTGAAAAGAGACATAACATATGTTGGGAGAGAGTTTAGAACAGAGTTGATAAGAATGTGTCTGCCACCAAAAGAAATGTATTAAGCCTTCCATCTGGCTAGTCTCTTTTCAGTCTTCTCGACTATGTTGTCCCATATCTTCAAGTCTTTCTGTGTATTACCTAAAGGCATACGCAAATAAGTTGTGGGCAATTTCCCCACTCTGCAACCCAAAATGTCAGCTAGACTTTGGATGTTTGTCACATCCTTAATAGGATATAAACTGCTCTTTCCCCAGTTAACTTTCAGACCTGTACAAGCTTCAAAAAACAACAAAATTAGTTTGATGAATCTAAATTACTCCTCCCGTGGCTCACAGAAAATCACGGTGTCATCTGCATAAAGTAGATGGCAAATCTCTTTAATATCACCATTGTTTCCACTAATCTGGAAACCTCTGATCCACCTGTTTTGAGTAGCAATCCTTATCAAGCTATCAAATCCCTCCATTACCAGGATAAATAAAAAGGGTGAAAGAGGATCACCTTGTCTGATTCCCCTTCCTGAAGAGAAAAAACCCACCGGTTCTCCATTTACAAGAATGGAGAATCTCACTGTGCTTATGCAAAATTTTATCCATGCCACCCATCTTTCTCCAAAACCCATTTGTCTCAAGGTGTTTAGTAGGAAACCCCAATTTACATGATCGTATGCTTTTTCAATGTCCAGCTTGCACATTACCCCTGGAATGTTTCCTTTCAATCTAGAGTCCACACACTCACTTGCAATGAGAGTTGCATCCATTATTTGTCTTCCTTTAATGAATGCCATTTGGTTATTGTTGACAAGCTTATCAATCACTCTTTTCAGCCTTTCTGCCAGTAGTTTTGCTATCACCTTGTAAACTCCAGTAATCAGACTTATTGGTTTGAAGTCTTGAAGTTCAGCAGCACCGGCTTTCTTGGGGATGAGTGCTACAAAAGTAGCATTAAAGCTCTTCTCAGTAATCTGTCTAGCCTAGAATTCTTGTATAGCCTTTAAAATATTCTCTTTTAGGATCTCCCAGAAAGACAAGTAAAAGGACATGGGGAAACCATCAGGTCCAGGTGCTTTCTCCATAGCACAAAGCTTTAAGCAGCCTAAGATCTCTTCCTCCTCAAAAGGACCCTCTAGTTCTATCTGCTCCTCCACACTAATGGTTGTGATCCCTTGTAATTGTAGCTCAAGCCTCCACTCCTCTGGTTCTGTGTACAAATTTTGGTAGAAGCTTTTGATGGTCTCTTTAATGACAGAGGAATCATTAGTATTGCATCCATCCAGCAGTAGAGACTCAATGGAATTATACCTCTTCTGAGAAGTCGCTACTCTGTGAAAAAACTTAGTATTTTTATCCCCCTGCTTTAGCCACTGGATTCTTGATCTTTGCCTCCATCTTATTTCTTCATTCTTAGCTACTTGCTCATAAGTGCTAGCCAAATTTTTTTTTTGTTGGATCTCCTCCTCTGTGAGCACTCTTTGTTCCTGTACAGCTTCCCATTTGGCCAGCTCCTCCATAATCTCCTCCTTTTGTGATTTACAATTTTTTCTATTATTCTTACTCCATTCCTTCATCTTTCCTTTCAAATGTTTCAGCTTTTCTGCCAAAACAAAACCTAGGGTTCCAGTTATTACAAAAGATTGCCACCATAATTTCACCTCTTCCTTGAATCCTTCCACTCTCATCCACCAATTTTCGAATTTGAAGTAGGACTTCTTGAAATTCAGATTCCCACATGTCAGTAGAATTGGGTTGTGGTCAGATCCCAACTTTGGCATTGTGGATTGCTTGATAAAAGTGAACTGCTCCTCCCATTGTGAGCTATAGAGAAATCTATCAATTCTGGAAGCTGTTTGGTGCCCTCCCCCTCTTCTCCAAGTGTAAGACCCTCCAAATAAAGGAGGGTCTACTAATTCCAATTCCTCAATGCATTCAGAAAATTCAGTCACAGCACCATTAATCCTAGAGCAATTGGATCTTTCTGCCGGGTATCTAATAACATTGAAGTCCCCCCCTACTACCCAAGGACCTTCACACAGACTTCTCATAGCACCCAACTCACCCCACAGTTCTCTCCTCTCTATTTTCTTGCACTTAGCATGTATCTTACTGTTATCATTGCTTCATATGCTGAGAAATTCTTACCAACCATCCACAATTCAAGAAAATTAAGAAAAGATGGGAACTCATGAGATTTGCCAAAATTTCAAACATAGAATTTTTTAGGATTGAATAGTTTGGATATTTTGATGAGCCCTAGTAATAGGACTCTGATCTTATTAGGCTATGGGTAATTTATAAATCAAATGGAAATGGGTTGATCAGTATGATGGGATTTGGACCACCTTGACCTTTGTCCGAAGACTCTCGTTTAGAGCTGATTTATTTGGATGTAATTGGCACCTTGGAACAGTTAATTGTGTGGATTGCCACATGGTGACATACTAGAGACATAGCATTAACCCCTAAGTTTCGAACTTGAGTAAGTGGCGACTTTACCCTTAAATGCATGTTTTGATACTAATAATGTTTTGTCATAACTGCTGCGTGATAGTAGGGCCACCAGAAGTCCATTTGCAGGAACAGGACTGCCTAAAGTCCCACTGTTTGCCTTGATTGAGTTAAGCATAAGTAAAGTCAGAGATAGCTTGGTGGGTAGAATGCTTGGAGATGTCTGTCATGACCTCCAGTTTTTGGATCATGACATGACTAACCTTTCTCTTTCATTTATCTTTTCTCAAATTTTCTTTTCCACAAGATGGGTAATAGACCAGACACACTTGAAGAAAGAACTACTCAAGCTCCTCTTTCAATAAATGAGGTACTACCTTTCACTAGGCCTTAAGACACCACTTTCGCATTTCAGGAAAGGTCAAAACACAAGAAGGATGCAACTGCATGCAGAGAATATCAAAAGGAACTGCTATGATCCTGGAAGGCCCGGATAGCATAAGAAAAAAATATTTTTAATGACTTGAGTTTATATACCATATGCATATGGTTCATGGAGGGCCAAAATGGGGATATGGAGCTATTTTTTTAAAAACTGGTAACTTACGGACCTAAGGAGCTATTTAGAGGTCAAAAAATAGAGCTGGAAAGTTGGAGCAACATTTGAGATTGAGTAGCACATGACTTCACTTCATTAGAGAATATTTCTCAATCAAAAACATGCAAACTAAACCAATATTTTAGATATCGAAATCTAGTTTCCAGAGGTTTAAATGGTTCGTCATTTTGACTCTCCTACACAAAGCTATGGTCGTTCTATCAGAAGTCTTGCAGTGCAGAAGACTAAAGCCTATAGCAATGCACTGGTGGATATTTCTGTTTGATTTTTGGTCCTTTAAAAGGACCCCTGGACTCTTGTCAAAAAAAAAAAGGACCTCCGGACTTATTTTTCATCAGCTTGGTTGATAGTTTGCGACATATTTTGAGATTCGAGACACACATTGTGAGGGTAGAATCTCTTTGTATGGATTGTACTTGGCAATTACTCTCAAGCTTAATTCATGACAGAATTCTTTTTTTCTTAAAATATTTACAGCTTTGTTTATTGTCGTTATTTGGGGTGATATTTATTTTCATATATCAATTGTTAATAACATGGACATTCAATAAGGGCTAAGCTTCTTTTTATTCTTCAATTCCTAAAAAAAAATTCTCTCCAGTCATTTGCATTAATCAATTTGTTATTTACTATATCCGCTTGAGTGTATCCTGCATCATATCAGGAACACTACACAAGAGAAGGCTGATCTGTTGAGTAAATGCAAATACAACTAGAGTGATCACGTTCCCAAATATTTAGATCTGAAAGCAGTTTTGTGAGATTTAGATATTAAAAGAAAACCTTTGGAATGCTAGGAATCTACCTTAAAGGCATTGGATATCGTGTTAGTCATTCGATCCAGAATAAAACCTCCTGCTAAGGTTCCAAATATTCCACATATGATAGTAATACCTCCAAACATCAGATCTGCATTGTTCTGCAAAAGGAACCAATTGCAGATCAGTTGCCTACCACTGACATATGCTTTTTGGTTTTCATTTGTTTAAAATTCAAGACTGATAACTAGTTCATGCAACAAAAACAATGCAACAGGGTGGGCATTTCACCAACTGAACTCATTAAACTTACAAATAGTAATTCCCAAGAAAGACCAACTCACAGAAAGAAAGATGTTATCAACAGATTTACATGTGTCTTTTGAGAATACTTATGAAGTGATGACTCGAATGCTTACCATGTGGTATATGTAATAACCAGCCTTTGGTCCCCAATACGAGTATGCACCTATTACAAAATTATATGCTATGTATCCTGCAAAAGAACCATTCAAATAGAATAATCAGAATCTAGCACTTAGTAATTGAAATATGCTAGCTGGTTCAGTGCATATATGAGATCACAACAAATATAGGAAAAACTAATCTATGAGCACGCAATGCGTGTGTACAATCATGTCAATGAGTGCAAACTTTATAAAGTCACATAAATATTACTCCCTCTGTTTAAAAAAGAATGGTCTAGTTTCCCTTTTAGTCTGTTTTAAAAAGAATTGACCCCTTTCCTTTTTTGACAACACTTTAACTTCAACCTTTCACGTGGCATGTTTAAGGCCACAAGATTAAAGGGCATTTTGGTACACTAGTTTCTGGACACGTGTAACGCACGTGTGTCTCATGCGAATAAATATAGACTTCCTAAAATGGAGTATATAATACTCTATTTAAAGGTGTGTATAATGAGCAATTGAAATTCTGAACCTACAAAGTTGAACAGCAATTGAGTTAAAAAGTAGATTCAAATACAACATATATTTATAATGAAATATTATTCATTTGTCATGTAACAAAATGAGATACATGCTTGGGAGTTATTTTCTTTCTTTACGATGATAGCAAATTCAGGTATGATACTAATAATGTTTAAAAAATAAATATCTATACTATATTAGAAGTGAGAGGCCACAAAGCATCCAAAATGACACAAAACGAAACCAATAAAGTTGGATATAAAATCAGACTCATGAAATATATACATACTTATGAATTTGGTTCAGTAATTACTCCCAAAGTGATATTTTTGGAGCAAACTAAAAATATAAAGTGTGAAATAACTAAATTAAAATATATTATTTGTACACATTATTTTGTAAACACAAGCCATATTCAAGCAGTAAGCAGAAACTGAACTTGTTCAAAGGGAAAAAATAGCATTACCTTATACTGGGCAAAACTCAACAAATAAAAGGGCAATAGTAATAGCTTTTTGTGTAGTCTAACAGAAGAGGAGTAAGAATAAAATGATAAAGAAATCTGACAGTGTGGTAACTTTATAAAGTGCAAAAACTATGAAAAGGGTATAGAGTATTTAACTGGTTGAAGTTTAAAAGATCAAATATATAAATGCTGTAATATGAAAAGTTTGATACTGTAACTGGTAATTTTAAAAAGGTTTGGACACTAATAGTCTACAATAATTGTAGCAGATAGAACTAGTACCCCCCCCCCCCCCTTCAGTGAAACTGAATGAATTATCCAATTGATAGAAGATAAACATTTTAGTTTCTAACATGTAAAAGTTATTAGAGGAATAGTGTTATTTAAGTTATTACGACAAAGTGGTTATTTTTAATATGATTAGGGATATTTTCGTAATTCAACTTTCAAGTTTCAACTATGGAGCTTCCCACTATTAGTATTAGTAATTAGTATTATATATATATATATATATATATACACTTCCTTAAAAGCATGAACTCCCTAACTTGAATGTTAAATTACTATAATACCCCAACTTAAAACACCTAATTTAGTATATATTCTATATTTTATATTATATTTATTTATTTATTTACTCTATACTAGAAAAATTACCCGGAAAAAATCGAGCCCACTGAATGCACAATGTTCTCTAAGGATGGAACGATTCTATTCACCAGTGTATTGATACAAAAACAATGGTGTCAGTGAGCGACTCAACACGAGTAAAGTACACGAATATTTAATTGTGCAGAAGAAGAAGAAGAAGTTCAGAATTTCCATTGTTTTAAAATGAGAGAAAATTCCTCTATTTATAGACAACAAAAGATAGTGTGAACAAATGCTTATTGTGCCTTATTGAAAATGTCACAACTCTTTGAAAAAGTTACAACCCTTTGGAAAGGTCACAACCTTTCACAAAAGTCACAATTTTTCATGAAAGGGGAGGGCTAGTTTTGGAAATAAATAAATTAAAAGGGAATCCTGGTTTGTGGTGGCACCACGTAGGCGGGTCTAGGGTTCTCTTATATATATATATATATATATATATATGATATGATATATGATTATATTAAAAGCTAACACCTTTTCACATTGATGGGTAGTTACTTTTCCGAAGGGTTGTGACTTTTTTATAGAGTTGTGACTTTTTCGATGAGTTATGACATTTCCAAAAAGTTGTGATTTTTCTGAAGGATTGTGATTTATCTGATAAGGCACGATAAGTACCTTTTCATATTATCCTTTGTTGTCTATAAATAGTGGGGTTTTATCACACTTTTAAACTACAAATTTTATAAGTTTTTGTTCTTCTTCTTAAAACAAGGAAGATTGTGAGAGTTGATCAATTATTCAACTACAGTATTTTTTGTGGATAAATTAGATAAATCAACAAAAATTGATGCAACAAGGAGAATGGAATAACTCAACTACAAACGAGAAGACTATCTAAATAATTAATATGTACTCATTTTCATAGCCATAAATATACTTTTGCAGTAACTTCCACTTGACAAGAATATCAATGATTTTCTATTGCACAAACTACAACTTGGTGTTTTCAAGTTGTGAAAAGTCTCAAATTGTTGGAGAAAAAGGATTCGATCAAAAACTTGTTTGAAGAGTCCAAACTAGATTAATTAGTACTCCTCCGTTTCCAATTTATTTGTTGTACTCTTATTTTTATTCAGTTTAATATAGAATTTTTTTTTCTTGGGGGTGGGGCGCATCTTTAAGACCACAAAGTTAAAAGTAATTTTTATATATTCTACATATCCTTAAATTATGAGTGTTCTTTATTTTTAAAAATTTCACATCAAATTAAAATTAGACAAATCTATATCTATTTTTTTATCTATATATATTCTATACTATCTTAAAAGAATGAACTACCTAACTTAAATGTTGAATTATTGTAATACCCACAACTTAAAACACCAAATTTAGTATATCTTCTATATTTTATATTGTATTATATTTATTTATTTATTTATTTATTTTATATTACTCCTTCCGTCCCATTTTATGTGACACTTTTCGGATTTCGAGATTCAAACAAGTCTATTTTATAACGTAAGTTTTTCATAGATCTTTTAAACATTTTGAATTATCAATTATTATGACTTGTAGTACTTTTTACGTAGTTTACAAATATATAAATTTCATTTCGAAAAAATTGAACATTACATGCACAAATTGCCGGTCAAACTTAAACTGTTTGACTCTCGAAAAACGAAAAGTGCCGCATAAATTGGGACATAGGAAGTATATAATATTAAAGGCACACACCTTTTCACATTGAAGGGTTGTGATATTTCCAAAGAGTTATAACTTTCATGATGAGTTGTGACCTTTTCGAAGGGTTGTGACTTTTCTATAGGTATGCGACTTTTCCGACAAGTTGTGACTTTTTCGAAGGATTGTGACTTTTCCAAAGAAATGTGACTTTTCCGATGTATTGTGAACTTTTTGAAGAGTTGTTTCTTTTCTAAAGGGTTGTGACATTTTTTTGATAAGGCACAATAAACATTTTTCATACACTACCCTTTGATGGCTATAACTACAGGGGTTTCCTCAAATTTTTAAACTACAATTTTTTTAAAGTTTTTCGTTGTTCTTCTTCTTCTTAAAACACCCAATTTAGTATATTTTATATTAAAAGAAGACACCATTTCACATTGAATGGTTACGACTTTTCCAAAGAGTTTGACTTTTCCGATGAGTTGTGACTTTTCCGAAGGATTGTGATTTTTATGATAAAAAAAAATATGCACATGCTCATACTACACTTTGTTTAATATAAATGGAGGGGTTTCCTCACATTTTTAAACACGATTTTTTTAAAGTTTTTTATTCTTCTCAAGTTTGATTTACGGACATTGACAATCTCAAAGTTAAGTGAAATTAGAACACTCCTTAACATGAATGGTAAATTAATATAATACTCCAGCTAAAAGTATCCAATTTAGTATATCTTCTATATTTTATATCAATATTTTTTTATATTATATTATATAAAAAGTAAGAACTCCAACAATACAATATTAACTAAGTAATGCCTATGGGGGAGGGAGGAGAAAGTACATTTAAGAGGTGTAACTCATGGACTTTAAGAGTGACTAACTTTCAGTAGTAATAATAAGAAAATTTACATCCACTATTCATAAGAACTTATACTTTATCATTCATTTTATAATTGTTTACTTAATTTTTTTATATTTAATAATATTCACAGTTTTTAAAAATAGTATAGTACATGGTTTGATATTCATGTGCATCAAAACTAGTATATATATTATATATATATGGGAAAATACATAAAAAAACCCTGAACTTGGCAGCATAACTTACTTTAACATTAAAACTATACGGGCATTTAAATACCCCCTTAACATATTTGAAGTGAATTAATACCACCATAAAAAGTATAATACCAGTCTCAAGTTACCAAGAGGCTGGACAGTATTAGAAGGAAATTTTTGTGGCAGGGCAATAAGGAAAAGAAAGGATTTCACTTGGTAAAGTGGAAATCAGTGATAACTGGGAAGAAAAATGGTGGTCTGGGGATTAAGAACCTAAACTTGCAAAGTAAAGCTCTTCAAATGAAATGGTTATGGAAGTATGCAAATGGTAACCAACTGTTGTGGGAAAGGGTGATTGAGGCTAAATATATACCAGAAGACAAATGGATGACCAAAGAGGTGACTACTCCTTATGGAGTCAACCTTTGGAGATCCATTAGGAATCTATGAGATGAAGTGAAGAACAACTCAAAGGTGAAAGTTTTTGATGGGAGAAAGACCATGTTTTGGAAGGATAATTGGCATGAGAAAGGCAACTTGGAAGAGTTATTTCCTGATGTTTACAACTTAGTTATATTTCAGCAAGGGTTTATAGCAGATTTATGGACACTACAGGGGTGGAACTTCAACTTCAGAAGACATCTAAATGACTGGGAGGTTCAGAGAGTAGTTGATTTTCTAAACACAGTGGAACCTTTCAATGGACTTCAAGCAGGGAAGGATGTTCTATGGTGGACAGGAAACAATAGAGGAGTATACAAAGTTAATAGATCTTATAAGCTAATGGATCAGACAAACCAACAAATTAAAATTTGGCCATGGAAACAAATATGGAAAAGCAGAATACCCTACAAAGTATCTTGCTTTGTCTGGTTGTTGGCCAAAGAAGCAGCTCTTAGTCAAGACAATGTCATGAAGAGAGGGATAACCTTATGCTCTAGATGCTTTCTCTGTGGGGAGACTTTAGAGAATGTAAATCATTTGTTTCTACACTGCAAGTACACTCAACAATTATGGAGGATTTTTTTGAGTCACAAAGGCATCTCCTAGACTATGCCTGGGAAAGTTTCAGAGGCTTTAAAGAGCTGGGAGGAAGCAAGAGTGCGGTAAAAGACAGGACGAGATGGAGACTTATCCCCGCTTCAATATGGTGGGCAATATGGAAAGAGAGGAACTCTAGGTGTTTTGAGAGCATAGAAAATAGTGTGCGAAAGTGAAGCTCAACTGCATTTTGCTATTATGTTTTTAGTGTAATCAGTTATACTCAAATGATACTGTCTCTATAATTGATGTTTTAGACTCAATTTAGCCATAGAGCAGTAAGAATTTGGGGATTTTGTATATAAGGTTTCAAAACAACCCATGTACTGTTTTGTGATATAATACAATCTTACCAAGTTCAAAAAAAAATACCAGTCTCAAGTTGGCAAGTGTATTACACACGCGCCACGTCATTGACACATCAGAACCACATAAGCGCCACATCATAGCCACATTGGAAATTCTCTAAAATTTGATTTTTGATTTTTTAAATTCATTTCTTTCTTTCCTTTTCAGAATATTTAAATACTAGTTAATCTTTAGTTCTTAATTAGTTTAAGAAAAATTGAAGTCATTACCAGTGATTTTTTTTTTCAATACTCAACGTCATTTACTGCCATTGTCGATTGTCGGCGTTCTTTATTTTTTTATTTTTTATATACTAATCAAGTTCTAATTCTTAATTTATTTTTTTTCAATTAACAAAACCATATTCTATATATTAAGAAGGTTAAAACTAGGAAAATTAAGCTGAAGCTAAAAGCTACTTATAGACTCTTTGTTCTAAACACAATAAAAAGAGCACTGATTTGAACTTCTTCTGGAAACATAATACTTATGCTTTGTTGCTCCACACCAATTCTAAATGGATCTAACATGTGCTGCACTACTCCAAGCACGATGACGATTTTTACACCAAAATCACAAGCCCATGTTGAACCAGACTAATGTGGAATTCTTAACTAATTCAAGAAAAACACAATTATTTGTAGTGATTTTTCTTTAAAAAAAAAACCTTTCTCTACCCATTGCTTCAATTGCCATTGTCAACCACCTTTCTCTACCCATTGTTTCAATCGCCATTGTCAACCATCAACATTATAGATCGGTTGACAAAACCTCATCTTCTTTTATGCCCAAGTCTTTATTTTCAAAAAAATTCATAACTTTTTAAGAAAAATCAAATCTCCAAATTAAAGAGTAAAAAAAATTATGTGGATCTGATTCTTTCTATTTATGTGCTTTGAATGTAGAGTTTGAAGAAGGAGAAAGAGGATGGGGTGGGTTGGGGATAGGGTGACGTGGAGAGTTTGAGGAAGAAAAAACAAGCAGGTAGAGGGGGTAGGTGGGGTTTTGAAAAAGCGGGGTGGGGGGGTTTGAAGAAGAAGAAGAATCGGGTGGGTGGGTTTCTTTTTTTTTTTTTTCATATATACAAAGTGGGACCATTACCTTTTTTTTAAAATAACTTAACGTGCTTTCAAAAAAAATTCTTTTCTTTTTTTGCCACGTCATCCGTTAGGATGATTCACGCGAAATGAAATTAGGGGGGTAAATAAACGCTCGTATAGTTTAAGTGTTAAAGTAAGTTCTGCTGCCAAGTTCAGGGGGGTTTTTATGTATTTTCCCTATATATATATATATGATATATGATTTGACATACCTTTAATTTAGAAGCACAAGATTAAAAAGTCTTTTTCTTTTCTTAAACTCCGTTCCAAGTCAAACTAGGCCATTCTTTTTTAAATTGAGAGAGTATTAAAGAATGTGTTTGAGTTACAAAATAATAATTAAAGAAAAAAATTGAAGTTATTTGAGAAAAATGAACGATGATCCTATTTAGCAACAATTGTTTTTAGTTGCCCATCAAAAAGAAAGAAGGGAAACTAACTTAAATAACTGCCTGCCAAAAGATTAGCCAACAGATGTATAAGATATGCATAAATAGTTGTATAAGATATGTATATTGGCTAGTGGCTGTACATATTTTAGACGAGCAGCCAAATGTGTAACTTCCCCAAAAAAAGAATGTGATTTTTTTAGATTGACTTTAATGCACTAGGATATTATATAGTATAGTTTTTTGAGTTTGAGATAAACAAATTTACAAACAGTATCCTTGTAAATATTTTAGAATATACATAGCGTAACTTAATTTACTCCTATTCTCTTATTTTCTCTTCCACCTCACATGGTATTAGAGTCTGATTAACGTCAGTAACATATTGGAAGAGTAAAATTATATTGCCGTGCCAATTTCTGACAACTTTCACGACCGTCTGACACAACCTATGTTTCTATTGGTGTTGTGATTAAACCAACACCACAATGGAACCAGGACACCTCCACGACCAAAACTCAGCCAGATCTGTTCCGACCGCTTGAGGGAGAGTTCCTTTTTTCAAATAAACTCACCCCCTGATTCTGAGACCACCTATACAGGTTCCACTAGATTCCGATCACTTTCCAATGAGGCAGTGGACTTTCGGCAAACATCCTCACTGTTTCCGACGAGATCTGCTCTGTCCCAGACCTTGGATCATCATTTTATCTGGTAGCTGTATCTTACCCTTGATTTGAGATTATTTCAACTAATTTGAAAAAAATGTCCCTCGGATTATATATTTTTGGTTCTAAAAAAACCATGATTTCCAACAATTCGAACCATTCTATCACTATTGAACCCTTAATAGGTAGTGCAAACTACTTGGTCATCTTCAATATAACTATGGTGTAAGGGGAAACATTTTCACGATTACTTAATTAAACAAGCTACAGATATTAATGAAAAGGATAGGGGAAAATGGAAGAAGATTGATACTCAATTGTGTAGTCTATTCTGAAAAGCTATTGATTCGAAGTTGATGTCGTTGTTTCAATCATTCCAGACGTGCTTCTTAGTTTGGGAAAAGGCTATACACAAAAAAATCTCCCGCTTTTATAATGTGATTAGTTGGTTGACTAATCTCAAAAACCAGGATTTGGATATACCTACTTATCTTTGACAGGTTCAACTGTTCAAACATTAGTTAGAGTAAAAAAGAACTGATCAAGTGCTTATGGAAAATGCGAACTCAAAAAGGAAATTTCTGTTTGCCAATTCATAGATGCTCAGGCCATGACTTGTTTCCATAAGGTGTTTGCCCATCTTCTGACTTCTGATTGGATGGGAAACTCTGAGACATTATCTGGGAAAGCCCCGACCAAACATCTCTGTAAAACTTCACTTTGGGAGCTTGACCCCTCATCAATGCATATAACTCCTCCCTTCATCAATACGGAATCTTAAATGTCCTCATTACCTTCCCTACTCAACCACTTAAAGCTCCTGGCAGCTTCAGAGTATGGAAGGTTCTTCTCAGCCAATCTTGACTAAGCCCTAGAATGGGGATCCTGTTTCTTCAAAAAAACTTCTATCTTGTCAGCAATAAAATTCCATCCTAAACTAATGTCAGTTCCGGTATGATTAGCATTGATCTTTTTCTCCCCCCTTAAACTCACAATGCTGATACACCAGCCAAACTTGTTAAAATTCCTAGAGCAAAATGTTTCTGAGAAATTAACTCTTCTCTTCCATCTTCTGACAAAGTTAACATTCACTTTCGATGCTTCTCTCAGACTTAGAGAGATCCATTCCATAGTCATCTTGTTAAAAGTTGTTCTCCGGATGAAATTTCTACTCCTCTCAGTCCACTCGTACCATATCTCTGTTGTGCCACATGATCTTGTTATGTCAAAAGATTTGAAACCCACCGCAAAATAGATGCTGTTATCCATCAGAACCCTAGGAAAGTGGGTACCGGAAGAAGGGGAGAGATAAATAGAGCAGAAAATAGAGAGAAAAGAGAGAGAAGAGTTATACACAACGCAGCCTATAATACTGAATAGGGTGTATAAATGTTTTTACATTAACATTATGAATATTTAATTCTAATGGGGTATAAAGGTCATCAACTTTTGAGGGGTATTTTAGTTTGGAGCTTCCCACTTCTATATTAGTATAGATAGATAGTAGGAAATTCAAAATAGGTTCAACCACATGCCAGTATAAGAATACTAAGAACAAAGAAGCATCAAATCAACAAAGTCGAACAAGTGAATACAATACCTAGGATATTCACGACGTAGACCTTGTCAAGCAAAAGCACCTTCATATCCATCCAAAATCTTGCAAATTGGTTCAAAATTCCGGGTGCACTTTTTGAACTGCAAAGGAGAGAGAAAAATAAGATGCATGACGAAGTTGTCTACTATATTACAGCGATCAGTGAATGCCAATTCCAATCATGCTTGCACGCATGATGGTAAATTTTGGCTGTCATTGACCATGTTTTTATGAAGGCTCCTTACTCATCCATGGAATCATTCCTTGTTTGGGATGAACCATCTTGACAAGGTGAAGTAACTGCATTAATGACAAGAGATTACAATCAAATTATGGTGTGATTGATATAATCACAAGAAAGAACCTTGCAAGGAAAACAAATAAAAAGGAACAGAGATAACATCAACTTTATCCATCACAGTGCTGAGTTATCCCTCAGGGGTCGTTTGGTTCAAAACTAGGTTATCTTGGGATTATAACCAGGATTATCTATCCCACCTTCTATATGGGATAGATGATCTCATTCCATTATCAAGACCAGGATAAAATCATGATAAAAGAATCATTCAATGTACTCTAAAAAATCATTCAATCAATCAACTGCACCCTATCTAATTAGTAAGGACTATAATGAATCTTCTATCAACATCATTATATCTATGCCTTCATTATAATACCAAATAATTTGTTGAAGGCAATGGATTTTCTAAAACTAGAAGTTCTTTAAATTTCACAGTTATCCATTCGCGAACATAAAACGGCAACTAGTTGGTCGACCTTCACAAGCACCTGATGTAGTCTAAGTATAATAATGACTGTATTAATCACAATTAGTTGGTAAACCTTTTACATTGTATTCTGTCATTAGTACGTTGGCATTAAATTTGGGAGGTTGTAAGTCTTTTTAGCTACTTCCTTGAACAATCTAACAATAGATTTACCTTGTCCCCAGTTATCACATTATGCCATGATATTGATGATCATACTTACTGGTGAGTATCACCTTATGTAATGATACTGATGCTCCTACTTACTATTGCTGGACCATTTTGATTAATAAAATATGGCCCATGCGGCCATAATTTTATTTTTATTTTTTAAAAAGATAATCCTACTTATTGGCGCATAGGGACATCTACATAGGACAAAAAACATTTTTTTATCAAGGAAAATGTGGTATTTTTCATTAAACTGCATCTAGAAGATGCTAAAAGATACAGCAGCTTAGCAAAACAGTAGCTCCTGTACAATGTTCCTGTAATAACGAACTGTAAATCAAGGAGCTAACAAATTTCATGAAATGATCAATACTATTTGCATCTTCAAGTTTACACAAACAAAAGAGATTTTCTAAAAATCAAGCTAGGACATGGTGGAAGCACCTCAAGCGACATTCTTTTATTTTACTTGTATACATCTATGAACAACCTAACTTATAGTATTATTTAGCAGTTCAGGTTTTATGTGTGCAAAACAAAAACTTCTCCAAACAAAATTACTATCTTTTGATATACGATCTTCATATGTGATTTTCTGAGTTCTTGGCAACACATTTGCTTATAAAAGAAAAGAGCCAAATAACATTCCTGTTCACAGATTAATATATTTGGGAGGATGTACCTCCCAAGCACATCATCCAGGTAAAGGAATGTTGTAGGTTAGGACAAGAATTGTGAACCCTGTTGAATTAGGTAGAGAAGGTGAAATGAACACATATGAGTGATAGTAGGCATTACCTGCTTCTGTGCAAGAAGTCTGCACAGAAGTCGATGGTCTTTTTGATCCGGTGTGCGAGAACCCTGTAGAAACATTTTTAGAAATTGTCTGGAAAATGCATTGAACTGAATAATTAATATTACATCACCTTTCAATTGCAATGGTTTCATCACAAAACCTAAAATTGCAAAAGGAAGCATCAGCAATGCCTCTATCCCGAACGCCCAACGCCAATTAAGAAGACTTCCAACCTACCACAGAGCGGAGCTTTAGTAAGACTTGGCATGCTCCACAAAATATACTTCCCCAAGAAAAGCTTAACTCATAGCAACTGAAGCAAGCTCACCAATCCACCATATACATAACCAACAGCAATCCCAGTTGGTATACACATGTAAAATATTCCCAGCCATGCTGTTTTCTGACATGAAGGAGAATTAGCATGCATCACATTACAGACATAATATGAGATGCAGAAACATTTGACAGTTGTACACAAGCAGCTATGAAGTTGAAGAAGCATGTAAAAAATAGTGATCATCAAGAAAAAAAAAAGTTATATTTGATTGGATGTCTTTGTTAACATGATAAACTAGGAAAGATACAAGAAGGTTAAATTGGAACGAGCATTCATTTCCATTATGAAGCATTGTTGTTCATATCACAACATCTTCTACACAATTTTGAGGAATTTCAACAAAATATGGAACCATACAGTTTAGAAAAGGAAAACAACAAAAATAGGAAACAACTTGCATAAAGCCAGGTTATGCTCATTTTCTGACAGATATCTTCATGGACAATATTGTACAGAAGATCTACGTTAAATAGATCCAGCAATTAAAAGGAAGTAATTGCCTCACAACTTGCTTTAACCAAGCCAACAAGAGAGTTCAATGAACCTAACCTACAGTACAACAACATACCTAGTGTAAATAAATGGAGAACGCTAGAAGGAGGGTTTGAACCTCCGACCTTGTGGTTAACAGCCACAAGCTCTAACCAACTGAACCTAACCTACAGTATATTAAATATTTGTTTACAGGAATTGTGATTGGTCTTCGTTACCAGGAGACATGGTAATCCATGGACTAGGTAACATTTAAGTAGAAACTCATGCATAGGACTGGAAGTGTTATCCCAATGTTTCAGAGTTACAATTATTACCGGACTGATACTCTCAGTTTTGCTCCAGCTAATAAATCATAAACTCATAGTTCTCAATGGCAATATGCAGAGAAGCCTTCAAATATACTAAAAGGTAAAACTATGCCCACTAATGCAATCATACTTTTATGGGGGGGCTCACAAAGTCTAGGCACACCATATTTTAAAATGAAAAGGAGGCGAGAGCTTGCACCTTGTATTCTAAGCATAAATAATTTTGAACAATAATGGAACAGGAGTACAGGCAGAGGAACAGCAGAACTACCCATCACATTAGCACTCGATATTAGCACTCAGAGGCCAGAGCTACCCAGAATATTCTTTGCCTCAGAACAGAAATAAAAGACAAGCAGTACAGCATGCATCATCTACTAAGTCAGCAACTTTACATAGCTGAATCACAAATGCAAAACAAACCTGATCAACTGGGGCATTGTCATCAATGAATGGAGCAGCAAGGCTTATAAAAGATGCCTCACCAACACCCACCATCCTGATAGAGGAAATAAATTATTAACAAATAGAACCAACACCACCCCCAAAAGAAAAAGTAGAAAAACAGGTAGCATTCAAAAGAACTGGCATAATCTACTCACATTCTGCAGATGGTAATGGACCAGAAATTAATTGACAGGCCGCAACCAGCAGTAGCAAAGGTCCAGACTGTCAGTCCAACTCCAATAAGTCTAAATGGACTAACACTGCCAAGTCACAATAATACAAGAAATATGAGAAATTGATTAAATAGAAGGCACATCATAGTGTAAAGGTATACATACAATTCAAATCCTTTCCCTTTATTTTTCCAATCCCCTTTGCATTTTAAGTGGCAAAGCATGAATTTGGAGAAAGGATGAGGTTTAGTTAAAGTCTTAACATAATTGAAATAACAGCATCTTTAGAGATGTTATTGAGGTAGGCAAGGATTAGGATGAGCATTATTTGTTTTAGTTAAAACTTGGTCTGGTTAACTGGCATGAGTAAAATGGTTTGCTCTAATGGGTTCATATATGAGAAAGGTTAGAGTCAGAAGAGTTGGAATAACAAGAACTCTACCTAAGGCTATTTAATCAGCAGATTTGATGAAAAGTATGGGGGTGTCTCATAAAATTTGCATCTGCCTCACAAAGTACTTATGTATAGTACATAGCATTTGTAACCCTTTGAAGGTGAGAGTACCCCCAAGAAAATACATATGATGGACCTTGGTTGAAGCTTGTCAATTCCAGTTGAAGTTTTAGCTCATGATCAAAGTATACAAAGTCCACCTGGTATTTCTTTGCCAAGTCTAACTACATTCCCTGTTTCATTGAGTAATAGGCTGGACCTTCCTATTTTTCTTCGAAAAGGTACTCGAATTACTTGTAACCCTCATCCGGCTTATAATTACTTAAGTTAGCACCATTTATCACCTTCATATCATGTCTCCTTTACAAATTTATCCACTGTCAAAATACCTATAATTGCAGGAAAAGAAATGAATCATGCAGTTTGGTATCAAGCTATGATTGAGGAAATGACAGCTCTGCATGACAATGGTACTTGGAAGATAGTTATTTTAGTACATGGCAAATAATAGTTGGATGCCGTTGGGTTTTTAAAGTCAACGTAGTGCTGATGTAAGGTTGATCATCTTAAAATTAAATTGGTGCTCAGGGGATATATTCAGATTTTTGGCATTGATTATGGTTATACCTTTTGTTTGGTGGCCATAATTGCATCTATCCGCCACCTTATCTCCCCTGCAGCTATGTCTCATTGACCTTTAGTTTTATAATGTAAAATAGTTTTATTCATGACGGGGCAAAACAATCGCATACAAGCAGCATAACAAAAAATTCTAAGAAAAAACTACAAAAAGAAATAGTTCTCCATGAACAACGCTTCAATCTTCTATACATACAGGAGCCTCATGGGTGCACCAAAAATAAGAAGTAAGGAATAATAGATTACAAGAAATCATTCTCTACTCCTTCAAAAGCTCTTGTATAACTCTCTCTCCATATGACCCACATCTCTCTCTCAATACGACCCACATAAGTGCTTGTGGAGCAACATCTCTTCCGTCCTCTAAAAGTCTAACTGAAAAATACTTCTTTCACAGTGCCTAGGATCACCGTTGTACTTCATTAGCTCCATTATCAGTTTGATAGAAAAATTGTCTTCTTTCATCATGAACTTACGGAGGAAGTCAACAGCAAATGCTAGTGTTGTTGCTTAGGGCAAGTCTAGATTAGTATGTCAACAGTGCCTCTTTATGGTTTGGAGCAATCACCAATGGCATGGGTTGGCCATTTAAGCATTGTTGTCCAACATTTTAATATACTTTGGGGTGAAACTGATCACTACGTGTTTGTTGACATTCTTAACAATGTACTAGACTATAGAAGAAAGGGGCAACAAATTATGAAGTTCAATATGGAGACAACATCAATGGAACTTTGTGCACTTAATAAATTTTGGGTAAATTTTCCATTTGTACTTTATTGCTTATTAGAAAAGTAATAAATCAACAGGGTTAAGTGAATTCGTGAATACATTGTCAAGAGTGCTGAGGAATCAGGTGCTACTTCAAGCCTTCCCTACGTACTGATCATCACCCGCATCATAACTGCCTCTATGATTGACATTTCTACCTATAAACCCCTGGAAGTTTCCTCTACATATGATACTCAAGCATTTGCTAGCATGGGATATGTTCTACATGATGATAAGTGGTAAAGTGGAGCAGCCAAAGGGCAGCAAGATCTCTGCTGATTCAGCCTCAGAATTGCTTAAAGAAGCAGGTGAGATAAAAGGCAGGTTAGCAGCTCTGGAGGATGGAATGCAGCAGCTGCAGAGACCGGGGACAAGGACCTCCAAAGACACTAGCACAAATGTTGGGAAGCTGAGAATCTCCATGGATGACAATCAGTGTGAAGGAATCAAGACCATGAATAAGCTGATTCAACGAGTCAACTCCTTAACGCAAGAAGCCGAATCCTCTCAGACAGAGCTTGCCATAGCTGTTCAGACCTCCTACTCCAATCTATCCAAGAATGTTGAAAAATCCTACCACCAGTTTTATCAAAGGGGCGCTTAAGCCTTGAAGCGAGGCTCAAAACGCGTTGAACGCTTAGCCTCACTTAATGAGCGCTTCAGTGTCGTCATCAAGGCTCTAAGACATATTTTTCCTTCTGAATGAGCATGTCCTAAGAGGCGATGCTAAGCCATTGATTAAAAACAATCAATTTCTTTGTTATTCATGCTTATTGTAAAGATATGACACTTGGGCTTAACTCAACCCCAAAAGCTAGCTCATGTGGGGAGGTTTGTCCAAGTCTATATAAGGAGACCAAATTCTCATTCCTCTACTGATGTGGGACTTCTTAACACTCCCCCGCACGCCCAGACCTCAACAAAAGCGTGAACACTTCTAAATGGGGGGCCATCATCGGTGAACAACAAATTGAGATGGGCTTGGCTCGGATACCATGTAAAGATTTGACACCTGGGCCTAACTCAATCCCAAAAACTAGCTCATGAGGGGAGGTTAGTCCAAGTCCATATAAGGAGACCAAATTCCCATCCTTCTACCGATGTGGGACTTCTTTCTTTCTTTTCTTTTTTTGAAACTGGTAACTTTGTGTCTATTGATAGAAACAGATCAGTACATGGGCTGTACTAGGGCCATATTTACAAGTAAATCTTGATCCTATAATCCCATGTCTATAATGAATCTAACACATCAATAATAGATACAGGATCACTGATTACACCAAAAACATAGAATCAAGATACAATTCAATTTGATCTGTTCTATACTATTTTCTATGTTCTCAAAATACCTAGAATTTCTCTCCTTCCAGATTGTCCACCATATGCTGGCTGGTATGATTCTCCACCTACTTCTGCTTCTTGCCAGAACCCCAGCTTCTTCCCAACTTTGAAGGGCCTCTGTAACCTTCCCTGGCATAGTCCAGGAGAAACCTTTAAGGTTTATGAATAGCCTCCAAAGCTGAAATGTGATCTTGCAGTGAAGGAACAAATGTCGAACAATTTCTGCTTGTTCTCCTCAAAAAACGCATCTCGGACATAAAATTATCCCCTTTTTCATCAGATTGTCTTGTGTAAGGACAGCTTCCTTAGATAGGAGCCAAATAAAACATGATACCTTGTAGGGTATATTCACTTTCCATATAGTTTTCCAGGGCTAGTTGACATTCTGTTGATTGTGACTATTCAACCATCTGTATGCTTTGCCTACCCTGAAGGTTCCTCGGTCACTGCCCTGCCACCAAAGCTCATCTTCCCCTTCTTGTGTTCCTTTAAACTGGCCAATAGTGTTAAGGAAATCTGCAACTCTTGTGATTTCCCAGTCATTTACTTGTCTTCTGAAACTGATTTCCCACCCATCAGGTATCCACATTCCTGCAATTGTTCTTTGTTGATTTAACATTAAGTTGTGGATATCTGGGTAGATATTCCTCAGAATCCCCATCTCATGCCAGTCATCTCCCCAGAAGCTTGTCTTTTCCCCATTTCTAACCTTAACCTTGGTTTTGATCTTGAAATCATCCCACAAGGCCCTTATAGATCTCCACAGATTCACTCCATATGGGGAAAATACTTCCTTTGTCATCCACCTATTTTCTTCTTCATACTTGGCTTTGATGACTTTTCTCCATAACAAATGTTTGTCGTTAGCATATTTCCACAACCATATCATTCTGAGGGCCTTGCTATGATTCTGCAGATTTTTAATACCCAAACCCCCATACCTTTTTTCTATTATCAGATCATTCCACTTTACCAAATTGTAACCTTTCCTGTCCTTGTTTCCCTGCCATAGGAACTTCCTTCTGATTCTGTCCAATCTGTCTGTGACCCCTACTGGAATGGGAAATAAAGACATCATGTAAGTAGGCATGGCATCTAGGACTGAGTTAATTAGAGTAACTCTTCCTCCAAGAGACAAGTATTGTCCCTTCCATCTAGCTAGTTTCTTCTCACACTTTTCTATTACACTCCAGATCTCTTTAGACATTGATTTAGCACCCAATGGCATCCCAAGGCATGTAGTTGGGAGATCCCCAACTTGTCCACCTAGGATTATGTTTAGTGCCTCCATGTTATATACTTCATTAATAGGATAAAGAAAACTCTTTCTCCAATTAATATGCAACCCAGAGATTCCTTAAAACAAGACTAATATTACTCTAAGATATCTGAATTGTTCTTCTTCTACCCCACAAAAGATGAGTGTGTCATCTACATATTGCAAATGAGTCACCTCTAAACTTTCCCTTCCATCGTTGGCCACATCAAAACCTCTCAACCAGCCATTTGTGTTAGCTGTCTTGAGCATGTTGTTAGGTCCCTCCATCACTAGCAAAAACAGGAAAAGGGACAGAGGTTCCCCTGCCTGAGGCCTCTTTGAGCTCCTTAACCTTTATAATTATTAGTCTTGGACTAAACATGTATATATTTGTATGTTTTCTCCATTTGCGCCTTTTCTCAATAAAATCCACGCTTTATTTGTGCTTTGCGCTTAAAGCCCCAACAAACCTTACAGCTTTTTTGTGCTTTTCGCTTTTGATAACACTGCCTACCACTCCTTCTCAGAGAGAGTTATCAACACTCTCAAATATTTCTTAGCCAAGCATTAATACTGGTCTTGTTTTGGTGGTTTCTTAAGACAATCTGACCTTTTGACTATCTCTCCTTGGGGTCGTTTATCCCTTCTCGACAATATCTCAATAACTGCTCTGTTTGTTTTTGCTGCATTAAGGGATGTTTGTCCCTCCTGTAACAATGATGTGTGTACATCCTAGTTATTTACCAAGGTCTATTACTTGGTTGTCTATGCTTGCATTTCTATTGTTTGATTGCCTCTTTCATTTCTTTTTGATATAATGCCAAAGGGGAATATGGACCAAGACAGACAATAAGCCATAAGAGTCAGCACACACTAATAGGCCCACATTAAGGGGGAGACTCCATTACGAGAGGATGCACACTCTAAGGGGGGGAGTTTTGCTTTCACTCTTCAGAGAAGTAAACTGCCTCTGACTCCTTCTGATTGTCATCACCAAGAAGGGGGAGATTGTTAGCCCTTAACCTGCCTAATAAGTTCTAATGATGACACTGACTGAATGCTTATTATGCAGGAAAAATGAAAAGGAAGACAACACTAACACACCAAGAAAAGCAGCATTACAAATATGGAAGGAAAGGTCACCTTAAAGAAATACGCACGAGGAAAGAGGACAAACAAGGGAAATCAATATTCCTGTACTTGGAGGAAATATACAAGCAAGACCGAAGCACGCTCAAGTCAAGAACCTCGCCCAAAATTAGGGAAGAGCTATACATTGAAAGAAGTCAGTAGACACAGAGGACAGAAATACGTACAATGAAAGAGGACAAACAAGGCAAATCAATCTTCCTGTGATTGAGAAAATACAAGGAAGACCGGAGAACACACAAGGAAAGAAGACAGATAGGAGAACTCAATCAAGGCAAATTAATATACCCTTGATCGAAGGAAACTCCCTTGGGTTAACTTAAGAGTTGGTCGCTGAATATCAAAGGATTGATTCAGCAAATCAATCCCAGCAAAAATCAACATCAAAGTAATGATTCTCCAAGAGAAAGAATTGATTCTTAATCATATCATCTTAAGAGCAACAGTCATGAAACAGCCAAGCAAGTTAAAAGAGGATCAAGATCGAAGAAGAAAGATGCGCAATTTCACTTGAACAAGAACACTATTCACTCTTTCATCTTACAAAAAGCACTATAATCATCATAGTCTACTAGTAAAAAGAAAAGAAAAAAATATTAGAAAGCTATACAAGTACAGGTTGTGACCACAAAAGAGAGAAACTCTTCAAAGTTCACCACAATACAATCTGTTTAATCAAGTTCATTCAAAAGATCTAAAGGAAACCCTTGAACCCACAGGGGACAGACTAGGCACCATATTGGTGATCCGAACCAATATAAAATCAATTACTCTTTTTGTTTCCTTACTTACTCCACATTATATCTGTTTTATCTGTAACTTGCACGTGAGTCAACTTGCATATATCAATAGTCGACTGATACTTTATAACCTTAGAAAATATTTCAGTACACCCCACCCCTCACCCCCGGAGTTTCAGTATTGAATGAGAAATTAGTTATAATAATGTAACCTTGGGATATAGGTATCACTTTCATCCAATTCAATTTGAATTAGTTTGATCTTTAGATGATTTGTGAAACACCATTGACCTACATTAAATTATTTGATAGACTTTGAGATATTGATTATTTCATTCAAGTAAGTAAAATTGTAAACAAGGGATTCTCTTTTTTAACCTTTTTTTGATATGCAAAACCCACCACCCAGCCTCCCTACCTATGAGTCAAGAATGGCCATTTCCCACTATGCTCTCTTGGTCAGTTGAACCCTCAACCTCTAATATTAGATGTGGATTTTCACTAGGCTATCCCACTAAAACAAAGGATACCTTTTTATTCTTTGGATGCTAGGAAGAGTAAAAGTGGGATAATAAGTGGTGACTTAATCATTTCAGAAAGTGGGCATTGATCTGGCATGGGTCGCATGGCCTAGTATGGACAGCATGGTATTCAACAATAAAAGAGTATTAACATCTTATATTAGTTTGGAATTTCAAGAGATCTTATCAAGAAAAATGAGACAAAAGTACAAAAGAAAAAGTGGTGAAAGAGAATGAATACAATGGGAATAAAGTAATTCATTATATTTCCTGTCTAGACAAAATGATCTCCATAGTAAATACAATGCTTGACAAAATGATCTCCATAGTAAATACAATGCTTGACAAAATGATCTCCATAGTAAATACAATGCTTATTTTTGTAGGGTGTCTGTCAAACATACTTTTTATAGTGAAATCACTTTAGTATGATATACGCTTCTATATATCTCAACATCAAGGCTGCGATATGTTAAAATTATCACCTCTTGGCTAAGGAAGCAAATATTGGAGATGCCAAAAGAAGCCCAACCATGAAAGCAGATGATATGACACCATCCTGAAAATTGTTCAAATCAAAATCACCCCTGCAAAAACACACAAAATAAGATGAACTTGGAGCATAGTTGTTATTGATGCGTTTGTCGGGAAACAATATTCCAGACACAAGAATGATTAATATTTCTGAATTATAGTTTTAGTTGTTTAAGTCAAACAGAACTTCCCTGAGTGAATTAGGATACTTATTATTTTAGTTTTATAGGACTTTTGTTATTTCTAATTTATTAGGACTCTAGCTATTGTAAACCTCTATTTAAGAGAGTTGACGTTATTAATAAAATAAGTTGGATTTTATCAAGTTTCTGAGATTCCGAACTTTCTCAAACAAGTTTCCACGTCTGCAATTCCCTGAATGAATTGCAAATTTCAGCAATCATAGCCAAGTCAAGGAACAAGAATAAGGACTTAGACCTGACTTTTCAGTTAACCGTCCAGCGACTCGATGGTGATATGAACCGATGAGATTTTCACGCATGTCCAAACAGTGATTTCATTTCATGGCATGTCCAAATGCCTACTTAATGGCTATTCTAACCATTAAATTTCACACGGAAAAGTCATTATTAGGGTAGGTATAAGTACATCATAGAGAAAACGCATAATTGGACTCTTGGATATAATAACTAGTCAATCATCAAGAAGGAAAAATTAGAAAGCAAAATATTAAACATTGTCCAGGAAGGAAAACTTAGAGAGTGAAACATCAATCACTACAGCTTCCCCATCTAATCAATCACTTGAGAACGAAGCAGACTTGTAATGAAACATTAAGATTAAGTAATCAACAAAATACTTACTGGATTCCACTGCCAGAAGAGCAAGTACCGCTCTTAGTACACTCACTGCGCTTCCCATTAACACCGTTGCTCGCTATAGCACCACGATCCACATAATTTAGCAAGTTGATTATACAGAATATGGCTAGTAACCTGACAATTCACAGCAGACAGATCATAAGCAAATATAAAGACAAAGCGATAGCTAAAATTAGAGTTATAAAATGGATTGTAATAGACACTCCAGAGTCTAAGAGCCTGGTGTTTCAAGTCAAAAAACACATCAGACACTGCTTCAAATAAAATTTCTTTCATTAAGCCAACAAGTTTCATTAGGATAAAGTAATATAAACTACCAATGACCTGCCGTATTTTCTAGGTTACTAATTTACACTTACTTATTATAGAAATTGGTTCTTAAGTAACCTTACAGCTAAAAGTATCTTACAAATTAAACCCTAACAAAACTAATCTAGTGGTTATTCTATTATCCATTCTGGGATTAGTTTACATGGAGTAACATGATCACTGAGGATTCATAAAGCCAGCCCCAACTTGTTGGGACTGAGGAGTGATTGTTGTGGTTGTCGTTTTCCTATTACCCGCACAATATGTATCATGAACTTTTGGTAGCTGAAAATGACAATAAAAACAACCCTACTTTTTCTTGCAAAATTCTTCAGGTTCCATAAATAAAACAGGAGAAAAGAAAAATTACAACCCAAAGTAAAAATGCCAATTAGAGACATCATACTAATAAGGTCGGAAGCAAGTTCTCTGCTAGGTTCCCAGGTTTTAAATAAGAAGACAACATATACATCTTCAAAACCTGTTAATCAGAATCAAGAAAAGGGCACTTGCTTACTAATCGAAATAACAAACTAACCCCATGAATATTGTTCTCTCCCTTCATGTGCTTGGACTGTAAACCAAAAGCCTCAAAAAAAAAAAAAAAACTGCAATACATAGGCAACCCACATGGCAAAGAGAGAAAACTCGTATTCTTTATAGTAAACTTGGAATTTTTCGCAATAATACCTTTTGGCAGTGAACCAGGAAGGTTGTGGAGCTAACGTTGATGAAATTGAATCTCTGATCATGTCTGTTTTGCAGGAACAGCCACTGATGATGGGTTTGGCTTCAAGTCAAATTTAGTGGTTGGATCATCCAAATGCATTGGAATTGACTCTTTCGAGGAAAAGGCATTATTTTGAACTTTGGCTCAAAATGATCCTGCTTCTTATACAAGAAGCACTAATAGTCCACAATTTTGATAAAGTGGTACTTTTACAGTCCAACCACAAATATCCCTTTTTCTTTTAACGGAGGAAACTCAACTCACATTATTCTCTCTTTTGAAGAAAATAAAAATAGTAATCTTATCTTTAAGCAAAAAAAAAAAAAAAGTCAAATCAGTCATATTATATGTTTTTTTTGTTGTAAATAAGTTGCAGACTCCATTCTTTATTTCTATTATTTTCCTTTTTCTATTATATTTATTATATAGAAGAAAGAGTTTCAACATGTATGTATTTGTCATTAAATTAAAAAATAAGGACATTTTGGTCAATTCACTCTCAAGTTGATATGTATTTTAGGTTATATACGTGTCTTACCCTTTACTTTTGAGTAGACACATAGTAAGTGTTAAATAGACGCATAGCAATTTTAGGTATAACTTTTAAAAAATGTCTCTCGAAAGGTCTATTAAAAGTGCTTCTTCTTCTTCTTCTTTAGCGGCAATAACCTCCGCCGCTATAAACTATACCAGCCAATGTTCTTTAGCCGGCAATGCCAAGGTTGGCAAAGGATTTTGGCTACTAAAGCCAATTCCTAACGGCTAACTATGGTCTTTTAACGTCCATTATTTTAGTCGATAAATCTAAATAAATCGCCTCTAAAAGTTATTAGTTTTAGCAGCAATTTTTTTATGGTAATAAATAGCTACAATATCCCTTCAAAAAAATATTTTAGTTTTCCCTTTTTAGGGTCCATTTTTATGACAAATAAATTAAATTAATTGTTGCTAATAGTTGAAATCATTAATGGCAATTATTTGAAGGCAACACTAAAGTCTAAAATATTTCCTCTGGAAACTTTTAAATGTAGCCCTTTAGTGTCCTCTTTTATGGCTAATAAATTAAATTAAATTGACGCTAATATCATTACCTTTAACACCAAGGTTTTACGAAGAGGGCCTACGGTCCATGAAAATTTCAACCGCCCATAGGACCCATCTGTAGGACCCTCTGCACTTAAAATTTTTCCAGATTTTTCTTTTTATTCTGCACATGTAGCAAACATTAGGCCTTTCTTTTATTTTTTTTGACACTATTTTGACATGGACCCTAAGTTTACCTATTCTAGCCTAAAAAACAAAACTAAAACTAGAAAAACTTCAAAAATAGCTAAATTACATTTCGGGTTGCCTCCCAAGCAGCACTTGATTTAACGTCGTGGCATGACGCAGATTCCTTAATTACTTAGACTTCATTAAGATCCCATTCTTTAATCACCTTTTTGACTTCTTCCGGTTGCCTCAAGTAGATTTTTCTCTTTTAGTCATTCACCTTGAACCTTGTTCCTTCATCATTTCAAGTTCAACTGCTCTATGTGCAAACAAAATCTTAGTATAATCTTCTTGGCTTTTCATGGCCATTCACCGTAAATAATTAAATTGGTGTTTTCATTTTATGAATTTTAGTTAAATTATTATTTGAGTTTATTATGTATACTTAGCTATTTCTAAAATTATATTGTAGGCTTGGGATTTTGAAGCTATTCCGAAAATTCAACGATTTGCCAAAGATTCTTCATCTAAAAGAATAATTCCAAGAATGATTAAATGGATGGTTGCAACACCTGCTTACAAGAAAAATATTGATCTTATTTATCAGACAAACGAACAAGCAACATTTAAATGTGTCATGCAATAGTTAAACAATAGTTGTAATTCTTGGACAACTGAACTTGTTGTTCCCACAACTACTTTGGTTGTCCAATAACAATAGAAGGTAAAGTGTTCTCTCTCCAAAAACTCAAAATATTTCTCACTCTTTCTAAATTTCAGAACTCTCTTTTTTCTTTCTATAATTAAATTTTAAATAAAAAGTAATTTTCAGTAGCAACAATATTTGTGGCGGATATAAGCTGCCACTAATTATTTATTTTAATTTATTCGTTCATATAATTAAATTTCAAATGGAAATAAATTTTCAGCAATAAAAATATGAAGGCGAAATGAAACTGCCACTAATTTTTTTTTAAAACATTTAAATCATATTGTAGCGGTCGAAAACTTCCACGTAATGTTTTTTTTAAAAAATTGAAATTATGTTGTGGAGTTTTATAGACCCCCACAATTTTTTTTTTGGTAACATTGTGATATATTGTGGGAGTTTAAATACTCCCACAATATTTTTTTCGAAACATCAATATCATATTGCGAGGGTTCTAAACTTCCATTGATTAATTTTAAAATTCCCCACAAATTCAAAATTCATTTTGTGGCATACGTCATGGAGGTTGAAAAAAAACACCGTAGTATGCTCGTGGCAAGGCTAATTGTGGCACTTTTAAAAACCGCCACAATTTTTTTTGTTGTAGTCAAAAATCGTCACAACTTGACCAAAAACCCGCCACAATTTAACTGTTTTTTGGTAGTGATAGTTTTCCAAAATTAGGCCCAAAATCCAATACGCGACCCATTTAGCAACATTAGTCGGGCTCGCCAAGCTCATTCGACGAATCGCCTCTTGCTCCTCAGCTCATTTTTTCATGCTCTAGGTTTCAAGTGTTCGAATCTCAGTTGGCAAACTCATTTAAGTCAGTCTTTCACATTCGGTGAATCGTCGAGTACTACCTTTGTTCGCCTTTCCAACGATTTCTTTAACCCGTTATAAATGCACTTGGGTAATGTATATGTTCTTATATATATATATATATATATTAATGTTATAAAATATTGTAGTGTGGATGTCCACTACACCAAAAAGTTACTCTCACCCATTATCTCCATTACTTTCCTCCATTATGAAGATAACCATAACCTCCAACTTTATAACCATTATTCTTGTAACCTTTCACTTCCATAACATCCTCCATTATATTCATGTTAATGTCATGTTTATGACTAACATTTTGTATGCCTCTATGTTACACTATAAATAGAGATATAAGGGTTCATATTGTATACACTTGAAGATTTGGGGAACACTTTGAATGAAAGAAAGTATCTCATATTCTTCCTCTTGTCTTATATTCTTCTTGTCTTCATCTTTATATTATTCTTTTGTTCTTAAGTTTTACAACACGTTATCAGCACGATTGTTCTACTATTGAAGAATTGAAGCAAAGTAAATATAAAGAAGGTAAAAATATTTGTGTTTATTTTTCTCATGGAAACAAGGTAAATTACTTTATAATCTATTTTATATTTTATTTTTGATTATGCACCATTAGTTTTCTTACCATCTCAAAATCATATGAGTCCAGCAAGTTGCTTTTACTTTGAGCAAACACTTTTAATTTGATCACTTATATATTTAAAAAGTAAAATTAGCTTTGTAAGTTAATAATTTGTAAAGAAATTGTTCTTTATGATGTTGTTTTATTAAAAGATAAGTTATTGAGTTATGTGACATTTTACTTGTTGAGTTATTAATATATTATTTGTACTAACAAAGCTTGTTTTCTGTTCATTTTATCATGCTTAGTAAATTATGGTAATCTTCATAACAATATTGTGAGGGACTATTAAAATGTTTTAATTCATTTTTACTTGGGACTTTTATTTTGTTCCAACATGTTAGTTTTGTTCATTTTTATTCAATTTTGAGTCAAATTCAGATTATATTTATGGTATTCAATATTTATTTTTTGGTAATGCATGTGGTTTATTAAGACATTGGTTGAGGGTAAGACGGTGAATTCATGTTTCACCGCACCAAGTGGGTAAGACATCGAGTTAAAGTCTCGGTGCACCAAGATAATAAGAAGTTGGGTTCAAGTCCCATTGATTTATGATCAAAGACGTTTTTATATGGGTAAGACATTGGGTTTAAGTCCTAATGCACTATAGTGATGATATGATGATGACTAACATAAAATTGTGTACTTTTGACTGAAAGTCATGAAATTTTTGCAATTAATTTGCTCCATTCTCTTATGTGAATGTGGTAGCAGTGCATAATATGTCTGAAAAATGACAAGTGTTTGAATGTATGAATATGAGTGTGGTAAAATGTTAATGGTCATCATTGTGGTAATTAAAAGGAAGAACATTATGGGTTCTTAAGATGGTAATTCAAATGTGAAAGTAATTTGTTCATTAAAGTGGTATGAAAGGTTATTGGACACATTATTTCTTAAGATGGTCCTTCAAATGTGAAGGTAATTTTTATCCATTAAAGTGGTATGAGAAGTTATTGGGCACATTGTTGTTGGTGCAACCCAAATTTGAAAAGTTTTGTAAATCCTCCATCAAAATAAAGAAATACAAAGTGGTAGTACATTTAGTACATTTGACCTTTTTAAAGTGATGTTGAGGTGAGTCACATAAATTTGATAAATGTGAAAGCATGACAATGAGTTTCTAATAAAAACTTATGGAGCATGTTCAAATGGTTATGGTCCATTTCTTAAAGAAAATGTGACTTGTGTTCTTATGGATAAAAACATGTTCATGTATTGTTGGATAAATGTCACATCTCACCTCTACGGGAGGTTTGAGAGATTGAAAAGAAATATTTTGACATAAATGATCATTTAGTCATATACTTTAAGTACTACACAAATATTGTGATGTGTTAAATTATGAACTATTGAAGGACAAAAAGAAAGAAATAGTTATTTCATATAAAGGTTGTGGCTATGATAAATATTGTTGTGTGGTAACACAAATTTGTCATTGGTTGTCAAAAAATAAGTCTTGCATGTGATAATTTTAAACATGACAATAATAATAATAATTTTCTCCTTGAAGGAGATGGTCACCATAAGAATGACGTTGTGAAGTTTGTGGTAGTACACAAAATTAATTGAGAGTTTCGAAAGGGCTAATTTGTTACTATCCGGATGAATGAAATTGTTCAAAATATTGGGGTTGTAGCAAGTCTCAAAAGAAACTTTTTAAGTTTCGGAAGAATTGAAAAGAAAAAATATTATATTGAGACTATAAATTATGGGAAGATTTAATATCTTCAAATTACTACAACAAAAGTGGGTTATAAATATTTATGTATAAGATTACCCATTTTTTCCTCTTGTTTATTGTATACAAACATGGGCATGATGATGGAATCACATGCAAAAGTAAACTAGAAATTTACTAGAATAAATATCAGTTGGCATAATCGGTTGGTCATTCCGATTTAAATGTAATGCAAAAGAAATTGAGAATTCATGTAACTATATGCTTGAAGAAATAAAAGATTCTTCAAGAATTCTCTTGTGTTGCTTGTTCTCATGATAAAATGATCATTGTATCAGCTAAGGTTGGAATTGTATCCCCTGAAATTATTTGAAGCATATAAAAAGGTGAATATGGGCCTGTTCACCTTTCATGTGGACCGCTTACTATTATGATTTAATAGATGCATCTATGGTATGGTCACATGTGCATTTGTATCAACTTACAAATTGGTTTTTGTAAGGTTGTTTGCTCAAATTGTTAAATTAAGAGTACAGTTCCAAACTATAAACTTATATTGATAATACTGGTTGGTTTAGCAGAAATTGTGTACCTCCAATTATAGCTAGACCATTGATTCTGAGAACAAATCTCTCAAATAAATTTTGGTATGAGATGAGTTTATTTAACTTGTATGCATCAAGCCAACAAGGTTCTTCCATCACCATTGGTTCAGGGTCAGGAACCAAATAATTTCCATCTAAAAATTTGATGTGTGCACGTATGATTTTATTGCTCCACCACGCACAAAGATGGATCCCTAAATGAGGTTGGGGGTAAATGTTAGATTTCCTAACATTAGGGGGAGATATGTTTAGCAGCTGAAATTATGTGTGGGGTGAATTATCTAGATCCTTGGTAAAAATGTGAACTTGAAGTTCAAGAGATAATTCATTTGCAAAATGTTGCAAATAATTTGCCAGATGTATTTGCTGACCCAATATTTTAATTAAGCTGCAAATGCTCCAATAAATAGTCCTTGAAGGACAGAGTCTATGGTACACCAGCAGCGTGATAGACCAATCGATTCCAAACGTAAAACTCCTTGAGGTAGAAGAGGAGCAAACTATCAAAATGGTCATGATAATGAGGTAAGTGCTTTGAAAGAGCACTATGACATAACACTTCATAAAACCTTGGCAAAGGTTCAGGTACATGAAAATAATGGAAAATGAAGAGATCTCGAGAAGTTATGTCGTATTGGAATCAAGTCAATGACCGTCGATGATATCTTTGATATGAAGTAGCACTCAATGCTATAAGTGGTTACAAGGATCTTAAATTCTCATCTGTCATATAATGTGGACAGATAAATGATTGGCTAGATAAAATGCACTATTCAAGTATATTTTGTTCTACTTAGAAAAGTGATATTTTTGAACTTATAGTTCATAGATCAAAATATATGTCAGTGGGGTACAAATGAATCATTGTACGAAAGTATCACCGTAAGATATAAAATACGATTTGTGCCTCGGGGCATAAAGGGTTTTCGCAGAAGTCCTAACATTATCAAATGGAAATATGTTCTCCAGTGGTAGATGCAATAGATGAAATACTTGAATATGTATAATGACGGATTATCATGTTTAACTAGACGATTGAGGTTATGTGAAAATTCTTGAAGGATTTAAAAGGTCTTAAAACAATTTCATTGAGGACCCAATGATTCTGAGATTGCTTAATACAGAAAAAGAATCTTTTCAAGCTCATGAAAGTAATTAAAAATGTCATGTATTAGTGCAATTTGTGCACTTACATATTGTTGGTTATGCAAATGCTAGAAAATTATTTGTTGTATGTATATAAAAAGTTATGTGAGGGGATTGTCATATTATCATTCAAGTTATGCCAAGAAACTAATAGAGCAAGTGACTCAACACATAGAAGATGTGTGATTTTCTTTGAGAGGAAAAAATGAGCTTCAATAAAATTGAAATGATCAGTCTCTGAGTCAGAAATGATTTGATTATGTAGATGCAAAATATTTATTTGACCTTCATAAAGCTCGATCGCAAAATGAGCTATTTGTTTACATATTAAGGCACAACAATATTGTGGCATTCAAAGAATCAAACATTGATAACCACTTCTTCAAATCATGCAAAAACAATATTGATCTATGAAGTAAGTCGGGAGTGTGTTTGGTTGGAATCATGATCTATCATATTCAGAAAATATGTTATTTTCCTTTGGCAAAGGACATTCCAGCCACCATATACGAAAATAATATATAACTCAATTGAAGGGAGGATACAATCAAAGGAGATCGGACAAAACATATTTCACCAAAAATCTTTTTCATACATGATCTTTAATAAAATGGTGAGATAGACGTTCAAAGACCCATTCAAGCGATAATCTTGTAAACTTATTCACTAAGGATTGCCAACCATAGTTTTATCCCAATTGGGTTTTCCTGGTAAGGTTTTTAACAGGACCACATTCAAAGCGTATTAAAAGATATGTGTACTCTTTTTCCCACAGGTTTTTTCCTAGTAAGGTTTTAACGAGGCATATTATCTATGGACATTCAAGGGGGAGCGTTATAAAATATTGTAGTATGGATGTCCACTACACCAAGAAGTTACTCTCACCCATTATCTCCATTACTTTCCTCCATTATGAAGATAACCATAACCTCCAACTTTATAACTATTATTCTTGTAACATTTCACTTCCATAACATCCTCCATTATATTCATGTTAATGTCATGTTTATGATTAACTTTTTGTATGCCTCTATGTTACACTATAAATAGAGGCATAAAGGTTCATATTGTATACACTTGAAGATTTGGTGAACACTTGAAAGAAAGAAAGTATCTCATATTGTTCCTTTTGTCTTATATTCTTCTTGTCTTCATCTTTATATTATTCTTTTGTTCTTAAGTTTTACAATATCTATATATATATATATTAATAATTATTTTTAATATATCACAATTAGTAGATAAATATTTTGAATAAACCCTACCACATATAATAATAACTTCTTGACATATCAAACTTATTATATCCGTTAAATATTAATAATTTATAAAACTCTTATAAATATATATATTAACCTAAGAATTATTCATAAATATTTTAAGACATTTTAAAAAGAAACTAAAAATATATATATTTATCAAATTTTAATTTAGAGAAAATGGTCAAATACCTCCCTCCCCCAAACTATATTCAGATTTTCAACTACACACTTATACTTCACGGGGGTCCTATTACCCCCCTAAACTATTTTAAAATGGATGAAATACCCCCTTAACACGTGATAACCAGCCATCTGCCTTGTGGTGAGGCACACGCGCTTGACACGTGTGTTTCACCAATTAGACTTTTTAAAAAACTCTCTCCTTCTTCTTCATCCTTTCTTCTTCAATCTTTTTGTAGCCCTAATTTTTTTTGTGAAAGCTTGATTTGGGGAAAATATTAGGGAATACATTGTGGGTCTTTTTTTATTTTTTTTTATCTTCCTCACAAGGTGAATTCGTCGGGCCTCCATTCTTTTCACCATTGTCATATGAGAAATCATTTCTACCACCTCCAGCTCCATCTTTATCATTTTTTCTCAAATTTGATCCAAAATCTTTTAGGATGATATAAATATATGTAAATATATCTACAATTTATTTGTGTTGATTGATTTTGCAAGGGTATTACATGAGTTTAAAAATTTGTTTTGAATCAACAATAAAGAATTTGGTAAAACTGGTGATGGCAGCAATGACTATGGCGGTGGCAACACCTGTGTTAGAGGTGGTGAATGATGGAGAGATTTGTTTTATATTGCTATGGAGAAGAAAGAAAATAAATAAGAAAGGTAAATAATTAAAAATACATATATTTGTTGAAAAGGATATTAAAAATAAAGTTTTAGTAATAGTTTTTGATGTTCACATTCACATTGCCGACTAAGCCTTTAAGGAGGTAATTATTACAGTTATAAATAGTCTAGGTGGGTGGTAGGACTTCTGTAAAGTTAAAGTCTGTAGTTGGAAATCCGGATATAGATTAGGGGGCTTTTGACCATTTTCTCTTTAATTTAAAAGCGATATTTCCTTCTCAAATTTAGGTTCATAAGCCTTCAACACAGGACAAAGGATAACCACAAATACTCGAGGTGTTACATCCTTACGCCCTTAAAAGCATTTGTCCTAGACTGTACAATAAGACATATAATGAAACGTGGAAACTTCTCAATTTTATGGTAGAACCTCTTCTATATACCATACTATATCACATCTGCTAAACATCTCAAAAGAAAAATAAGTCAATTACCTTACAAAGTCACTAACAATTTCCAAAAACTCATTACACCCTACACAGACGTCAACAAGATACACTCATAATAGGAACAAAAACTTACCTTAATGTAGCAAATTAATTCTTGAATATGTCATGATATCTTGAGTCAAAATTGAAGGTTTGTTGAGGTTTGGTGATCGCGAATCTCTACCACACTATTTCAACATTTCAACTCTTAGGACTAATCTCTATAGCATGATCTCAAAGATGAAAAAATTGTAACAAATCTTAAATGCACTATAACCTCCTGATTATAAGTATGGTTCACAACACACTCATAAGAAAAACCCTACTGGACATGACTTGTAGACTCCGTAGGACACAATGTTTCTTTAATACCAAATTTTTTCACGCCTCGATTCATAGAGGCATGACTTGCACCGGTACCTCACTTGGACGAGCGAACTAACTCAAGCCAAATTAAGCCCAACAAATGGACCGTCAAACCAAAACGAAACCAACTGAAATGTAATGAAAACTCAAAAATTTACCAAATGAAATACAATATCATTTGGGCCACTATTTCAAACCAACAACTATCAATGATGCCAACATGACTATAACCGACTTACAAGTCCCACAGTAGATGTCTACAAGCCTCTAAGATTAAGAACCGCTAACTACTAGTCGGGACAGGTCCCCAACATACCTATAATCTATACAAGCAAAAGAATACACCAGAGTTTGTAGTTCCAGAAAGAATAGAGCATACCAACCATTAACAGAACTTGACCCCACGCACGAGGATCTGTTTCAACATGATGATCTGCAGGCATGAATCCAGCGCCCTAGGCGATGGGGACATCAGTACAAAATAATATACCGAGCATGTACGACGATAGAATAATAAAAATAACATAATCAAAACTGCAATCACAATGTGATGGCCGTAACCTGAACACAATAATCAACTCACTAAAGCACTCTACCTATATAGTTTGTATCAATTTCCCCTATTCTTAACTAAACTCACATAAATAACTAGGAGTTCAATCATCACACAACCACCTACCCAATCTCCCATAAGCTCAGTAGGTATCAACCACAATCATATGATAATGATTACGATACAATCAGAATGAACCAACTACACTCACAAAACAATCTTACCAACCACACTTCATGTTTACAATCGTAGCAACCACAACAAGAACAACCTACTACCGATAACTTGCTTCCAATTATACCTGCTTCTACCCCATCTTGTGTAACCATAGTACCAACAACATACCAAGCCTCAAATATTTTGCACTTGGCTAAACACAACAACTCCAACCATAGTACACAATATAATGACATGTAATACGGTGTATATGAACACCCTGATCCATAAACTCAAGGTCATAAATGCATAAGGTGTAGGTGAACACCCCAATCCTAGCCTCAAAAGGCATGAAATGCATGTAGTGTAGGCGAACACCCCGATATTAGACTTAAAAAACATGAAATTCAATGCATATGCACCATGTGTATGTAGGTAGAAAAATAATAAAAATGTCACGTTACAACATGTAATGACCCAAGACTACCCCTTAGACATAACATGGTACCTAGAGCCCCGAGAGACACCGAGCAAACCAAAAGGCATAGCATGATAATAAGATAACAACATAACTAAAATAAAATGATAAGCGGAATCATAGTCTCAAATAGTAAACTCAAATAATGTTGAATCAGAGTACAAAAACCATAATGTGGAAATACTTTGTCTTAAGCCTCTACTACATAATGAATGACTATGACAAGCCCTAGCTCACTCAAACACTATGAAAACTGAAGCAAATCTGAATGATTGAAAGAAAACATATGTGGCATGCTCTTGAACCATGAGGTCTCACCAAGTCTGGATAAGGTGATAGGATCTAATACTAACTGCGACCTAGTGATGTACGTCAAAACCTATATTATAAACCTATATATGCATAAGAGATGTATGTGGTTAGTACTCAGAATATACTGAATATGGGAAAAGATGCGTGATAGGTATGGAAACATGATAATGCAATGACAAAGTAAACGTAACATTAATATGATCATATGATTTCATAAAACACAGTACAAGGTCATGGATTCTTCTTTAAATCAAATTATAACATAAGTATTTTTAGAGATCATAAACCTTTATGGGAGATACTGTTAACAGACATAAACCATGTGAGTTATAACAGAGAGTTCAGTTTACTGCTCCCACATCGAAAAAATAGTTTCCTACTTACCAAGGTAAGGACCATTATCATGAGCTTAGGTGGATCTACTAGCTAGTGTCCAATCGGGACACAACCTATGGGGGCATGTAGTTCTCGGACCTGGGTAATCGCCACTAGTCCAACTTGGTGCTAAGTAAACTCCCAACAGAAAACATGCATAATCATAATCATATTTATGATTTTTGAAATAGTAAGAATCTACTGATACTAAATCATTTAGAAAAGTCTCATAGACATAAGAATAGCTCTTTTAAAATCATAATTTCATAACATATTGATAAGAGACTTTAATAGAAATCAACTAATTCGTGATAGTCTTTTCATAATAAGAAATACTTCAATCAGAAGTATCTAAATCATGTTATTCATTCATAAGGAAGGTACTTCAATCAGAAGCCTCATATTTTCATAAAACTTGCATCCATGATTCATAAAATCTTTCATAACATGATGCATTGATATACTGTGAGTTTATGGTATTTCTAATATATTTCACTTACAAGTTGTGTGTGTCTAGGGCCTTTGTGTATTGGTTTTTATGTGTTTTTATCATATTTTGCAGGAAAGATGTTCAGGCGCGGAAGTAAAGAGTCAATTGAAAGAAATATAGAAAAAAGGTATTCACGGAGGTGATCTACGGACCGTAGGTCCATTGACGGTCCGTAGGTGATGGCCGTAGATCAGCAGGCATGGTATGAAATGCAAATTAGGGAAATCTGACCAAGTGTGGAACCACGGTGGCCATTGACGATCCGTAGATTAATCTACGGACCGTACTGTTGATCCGTAGATTGATACTGCGAGGATTCCAGTACCTGATTTTTGAAGATTCTAAGTGTGGAGCTACAAAGGGGGATTGACGGCCCGTAGCTTGATCTACGGTCCATACTGCAGTTTCGTCGTTTGCTTCAGAGAAGCTAATTTTTAGAAGCTGAAATATTTTCTAAGTCCTGGTTGACGGAAGGGACTCACAGACCATAGATCCATTGACGGTCCGTGAATCAGTCTCATGGAATGAAGACGCGTGCCAGAACAAACTTTTCTTAATTTGTTTCCCTTTTAACTTAGGATTTGTTTTCTATAAATAAGGCATGTAAACCTCGTTTTTGGGGTTATAAATTATTATTCTAGTTTTACTTTGTGCGTTGGGAGATTAATTTGCAAACCTAGCAATTATTGATTTCTTAAGTTCGTATTGAAGATTTTGGTTTTGAAATTCAAGTTGAATTTCTGGGTTTATTATTCTCCTTACGTAAGTTCATGATTTCTTCGTCTTAAACTATGAATTGTGTTCTTGCTAATATGGGTAACTAAATCCACAACTAGGGTTGTAGGAACCATGAGCGATTAACAAAGTATGAATAGTAAATAAGCAACTCTTGACTAGTATTTTGCATGCATTGATAATTCTTTGGTTTAGAAATCTTTTTAACGGTGGCCAACATTAGAAGTTGCCTTGTTTCTACTTGCCGGACCAAGGAGGTAATTAACAAGAAAAAAATTATCAACATAGATTTAGTGTGATACTATCTAATAGTCTAGTGTCGATTGGTGCGAAGTAATAACTAAGCCAAACATTGATTATGATGGATAATATGAGGTATAGGTAAGGGTTAGTAAATTATACACATGTAGCCGGACCAAGGTGTGGGGTGAAATTTTCTAGATGCCGGACCAAGGATTTAGAGATACATAACTTACCACTTTGCACGTGATATACTAGGAAAGGATTGTTATTACTAGGATTACTGCGTTATGAGCTTGTGGGGAACATGTATAATCTAGTTAATTCTATCATCTTGACAACAACCATAATTAACTTTTGTTTACTAAATTCTTACAATTCGTTTTACAAATCCCCCCTTTTATTACTTCTTTCTGGAAGTAATTTGACTAATTGAATATAATTGTTGGTTAAAGTAAAGTCTAAACCATTTTTCCTCGTGGGATCGACCCCAACCTACAAGTTGGGTTCTTTACTTGATAATGATCGCTTATGCTTCTTTAGGGAGGTGTAATTTGAGCGTATCAAATTTTGGCGCCTCTGCTGGGGAGTTTTGGCTTTTAGATTTATTTTAACTACATTATTGAACGTTAGTCAAATATTTCCTAATTTTACTTTTTCTCTTTGTTTTTGTCTCTCTCAGGTTTTGACTGTAGTGTATGCCAAGTACACGGAGCCAGGGTGAACCACTTACTCCTTACGATCCAGAGTTGAACCGCACTTTGCGAAGAATGAACAATCCAGGAGATCCAGTTAATCCTATCGGAGGAAATCTAGGTGATGTAGTTGAGTTACAATAGTCGAAGGTAGTTGGTAGGGACAACCAGGTTCCAGCTGACAATCAATTGGGAGATGCATTTAGGGTGTAGAATCCACGAGGCCCACGTCAACATGACAACTATTGGGGTAATGCCAATATAGCAGAATCTGATGGACCTATTGTCCTACTCCCTCTACCTCTAGGGCACACATTTGTGGTGACTAGTAGCTTGATGCAGATGCTTAGAGTAAGGGGCTTATTCTCAGGATTGTCATCGGAAGACCCACATGCTCACTTAGCCAAGCTAAGGGTAGTTTGTAAAAGTTGTGTAGGTAGACCAGACTTGGATATGGTTGTCATCAGATTTCAAGTGTTCCCTCTATCACTGACAGGTGATGCTGCAGTATGGTTTACTGAGCTTCCTTATAACTCAATTTTTACATGGGACCAACTGACGGATGTGTTCCAAGCAAGGTACTATCCAGTGTCCAAGAAGCTAAATCACAAAGATAGGATCAACAATTTTGTAGCATTACCTGGAGAGTCTGTGAGTAGTTCTTGGGACAGATTCACTGCGTTCGTAAGAGGTGTCCCAAATCACCATATTGATGATGAGTTGCTGAAGAAATATTTCTATCGAGGTCAGGATGACAACAATAAAGTAGTGCTTGATACTATTACAGGAGGTTCATATGGAGACTGCACATATGTACAAATTTTTGAAAAACTGGAGAAGATCTCTCGCAATAATAAAGCATGGAGCACTAGGAGGTCAGATACTGGGAGAAACACATTTTCCATTCAAAATACAAACACCCAGTCTGCGGATGAGATTCGTGAGAAGATGGCTCAGATGAGGACCGAGTTGGGGTTGGTATTAAAGCATGTGAATGGAGGTGCAGAAAAGGTAAATGTTGTGAATTACTTTACTAGAACGCCACCACCAAATGAAGAGTGTTACTCTGAAGAGGATGCTTATGTAATGAATGATCAGACGGGGTTTTTTTGACCAAATGCCCAAGGATCCAATGCGAAAAATTGGTGCCAAGGTCAAGGAAACCAAGGTCGGAACTATGACAATTACAACCGAGAGGGTCAATATGTCCGGGATGGGTACTTCAATCTTGACAACAACTATAACAAGAACAACTATAGCAACAAAAATGATCGGGTTGGACCTTATGTCCCGCCTCAAAATCGGGAATCTGGTACCAGGAAAGCTGGAGGCAATATGGCACGTATTGAAGATATGATGCATAAGATGATAAGAAGGTTTGGTGCAACTGATGAGAATGTGAAGGAGATGAGAAATGACTTGTCTAGTATTGGTCAAGAGGTTGATGCCCATGTAGTGTCAATAAAGCACCTAGAGCAGCAGATGACCCAGTTGTCTACTACAGTGAGCCCGCGTCAACCTGGTACTCTTCTTAGCAACACCATCCAGAATCTAAAGAATGACGGTCATTGTATAACAGTTATTACTCGAGGGGGTAAGCAAACCATAGATCCACCTATGCCGTCTGTGGTGGAAAATGAGATTAGAAAAGAAGATGATGTGGTAGAGGTTAGAGAAGAGTCTAAGAATGCGACAGAGAAAGAAGTGGAGATATCTCAGAAAGTGGTCCCCCTACCTAGATCTCCACCACATTTTCCACAGAGGTTAGTGAAGAAGACTGAAGATGGTAAATATCGCAGGTTTATTACTATGTTGAAGCAACGTTCCATCAATGTTCCATTTATAGAAGCTTTGGAGCAAATGCCTGGGTATGCAAAGTTTATGAAAGATATGGTGACAAAGAAGAGGTCTGTAAGTTTTGAAGATGATGATAGAACGCAGCATTGTAATGCTATTGCTACAAGGTCTCTTGTGCAAAAGAAGAAAGATCCTGGTGCCTTCACGATTCCATGTACTATCGGGCTGTTACACTTTGCTAAGGCATTATGTGACCTTGCTGCTAGCATCAACCTCATGTCATTGTCTATTTACAAGAAGTTGAGTCTAGGGGGCCCAAAGCCCACTACCATACGATTACTGATGGCTGATCGAACTGTGATGAGGCCTATTGGTGTACTCCATGATATGCTAGTGAAAGTGGAGTCTTTCATTTTTCCAGTGGATTTTGTGATTCTTGACTGTGAGATTGATTTTGAGGTTCCCATCATCCTTGGGAGACCATTCCTTGCCATAGGGCGTGTATTGGTTGATATAGAGAAGGGGCATATGAAGTTCAAACTAAACAATGAAGAGGCAACTTTCAATATTTGTAGATCCATGAAGCAGAGTGGTGAGCTCCAAACAGTATCTGCTATAACTTATAGAGTTGAGAGTGGAACAAAAGTGCAAATTGAAGAGCAACTAGGTGTTAAGGCACTAGCAGCAGTTATAATGAACTTCGAGAGTGATGGTATTGAAGAGTACGATGAGTTGGTACTAGCAGCAGTTATGCACTAGATAGATGCGTATATCAGTCAAAACCAAAGAAGTTTGAGCCAGACATGAAGAATCGTGAGTCCCAACCAGCGAGACCATCTATTGTGGAGGCACCAAAATTGGAGCTTAAGGCTCTACCACCACATATGATGTATGTATTTTTGGGTAGAGATAATACTTTGCCGGTCATCATTGCGGCAAATTTAAATGTAAGACAAGTAGAGTGCTTAGTGACTATGTTAAGAAGGTTCAAGCGAGTTATTGGGTGGACTATTACAGATATTATTGGGATTCCTCCTGGTATTTGTTCTCACAAAATCCAACTCATGCCAGATCAAAAGCCTAGTATCGAGCACTAGAGAATACTAAATCCACCTATGCAAGAGGTAGTTAAAAATGAGATCATCAAGTGGTTAGATGCTGGAGTTATTTATCCCATTGCAGATAGTAGTTGGGTGTGTCCTGTTCAATATTTGCCCAAGAAAGGTGGGATCACTGTGGTTCCTAATGAAAGAAATGAGCTTGTTCCGATGCGGCCCGTGACTAGATGGAGAGTCTGCATGGACTATAGAAAGTTAAAAGCTTGGACAGAAAAAGACCATTTCCCCATGTCATTCATGGACCAAATGTTGGATAGACTTGCTGGTAAGGGTTGATATTGTTTTCTTGATGGTTATTCGGGCTACAATCAGATTTCTATAGCTCCAGAGGACCAAGAGAGACCACCTTCACTTGCCCTTATGGGACTTTCGCCTTCAAACGGATGCCATTTGGTTTGTGTAATGCTCCAGCGACATTCCAGCGATGTATGATGTCAATATTCTCTGATATGGTGGAGGATATTATTGAATTATTCATGGATGATTTGTCTGTGGTGGGTAACTCTTTTGATCGTTGTCTAGATCATTTGGCCGAGGTGCTAAAAAGGTGTGAAGATTGCAATCTGGTGCTAAATTGGGAGAACTGTCACTTTATGGTAAAAAAAGGAATCGTTTTGGGTCATCGGATTTCTGAGAAAGGTATTGAGGTTGATCGAGTAAAAGTAGAGGTGATAGAAAATCTTCCACTACATATCTCTGTAAAATGTGTTAGAGGTTTCCTTGGGCATGCAGGTTTCTATAAGAGGTTTATCAAGGACTTCTCTAAAATTGGACATCCGTTGTGCAAACTGCTCGAAAAAGAGTCTAAGTTTGATTTTGATGATGCTTGTCTGAGAGCATTTGGAGAGTTGAAGGAGAAGTTGATTACTGCACCTATTATTATCTCACTAGATTGGGGATAACCGTTTGAGGTAATGTGTGATGCAAGTGGAGTGGCGCTTGGTGTGGTATTGGGACAGAGGCAAGAGAAAACACTCCATCCTATTTACTATGCTAGCAAAGCTCTAAATGTGGCTCAGAAGAATTATACTGTGATTGAACAAGAGCTTCTTGCGGTGGTTTTCGCATTCGAAAAATATCAATCCTACTTGCTTGGTACTAAGGTCATAGTGCATACTGACCATTCTGCATTGAGGTATTTGATGGTGAAGAAGGATGCAAAACCGAGGTAGATTAGATGGGTATTGTTGCTGCAAGAGTTTATTTTGTGGTAAAAGATAGAAAGGGGACCGAAAATCAAGTTGCCGATCACTTGTCCAGATTGGAGGAAGAAGCGATGCTAAAGCTTGGTGATGGGGCTGAAATTAATGATACTTTTTCCAGATGAATAGGTATTGGCTGCTTCTCATGACCTGATCCCTTGGTTTGCAGACTTTGCTAATTACTTGGCAAGCGATTTGGTCCCTTCGGACTTGTCTTTCCACCAAAGGAAGGAGTTTATGCATGATGTGAAGAAATTCTTTTGGGATGAGCCTTACTTGTATCGTAGTTGTGCTGATGGGATTATTCGTCGTTATGTGCCCGAAATTGAGATGTTGAGTGTACTCGAAGCATGCCATTCATCGCCTATTGGTGGGTATCATAGTAGTATTCGGACTGCGCATAAAATTTTACAGTGTGGGTACTACTAGCCTACCATCCACCAAGATGCTCATGATTTCGCAAAGTCTTGTGATCGTTGCCAAAGGGAATGAGGGATTCCAAAGAGGCAAGAGCTTTTTATGAATCCTATAGTGGTTATAGAGTTGTTTGATGTATGGGGCATTGATATTATGGGCCCATTTGTGAGTTCACACGGGATGAAGTATCTCGTTGCAGTTGATTATGTGTCGAAGTGGGTGGAAACAGTTGCGCTCCCCAACAATGAAGGTAAAAGTGTCATCGCATTTTTGAAAAAGAATATCTTCTTTAGATTTGGTACCCTAAGGGCTATCATCAGTGATGGTGGATCCCACTTTTGTAATAAGTTGTTCAAGACGCTACTTGAGATGTATGGTGTCCGCCATAATGTAGTCACTCCTTACCATCCACAGACTAGCGGACAAGTTGAAGTAACCAATAAAGAGATCAAACAGATTTTGGCAAAGACGGTGAATGCTAATAGAACGGATTGGTCAAGGAAGCTTGATGATGCTCTATGGGCATATCGCACAGCATACAAGACCCCCAATAAGTATGTTTCCTTACCAACTTGTATATGGAAAGTCTTGTCATTTATCAGTAGAGCTAGAGCATAAGGTGATGTGGGCAATAAAGAAGCTAAATTTGGATTAGGGCACCGCATCTAATCAAAGAATGAATGACTTGAATATGCTTGATGAGTTTCGCCTAAAAGCTTATGAAAATTCAGCCTTGTACAAAGAGAAGATGAAGAGGTATCATGATCAAAGAATTGAAAAGCGAGAATTTGTGGTTGGTGATCTTGTGCTTCTATTCAACTCTAGATTGCGCTTGTTTCCAGGCAAACTCAAGTCCAAATGGACTGGACCATTTTTGCTCACAAAAGTGCTCCCCCATGGAGCGGTTGAGCTTGAAAATAGTGATGGAACAAGGTTCATGGTGAATGGGCAAAGGATCAAGGTATATCTGGGAAATGCTGAGAGTGTGTAAGAAGTGGTTGAGGCCTACCATCTTGATGAAGTCTGAGTAATCAAGAGTCCTGCATCGTGCCGTGACGTTAAATCAAGTGCTGCTTGAGAGGCAACCCAAGATGTACAATCTAGCCAACGATAGGATATATTTTTTTCTAGTAGTTTTTTTTGTTTGATTTCATTCCTGTATCAAATTAGATAGTTGTTTTAGTTTTGTACTAGTATTGGCTAGAATTAACATAGGGTCCGTGTCTAAAAAGTGTCCAGAAAATGTAAAAAAAATTGCCTAATGTTCGCTACATGTGCAGGTACGCTATGAAAATTCTGCAGAAAATGGTCTAGTGCAGAGGTCTACGACCCTATCGACGGTCCGTCGATCCATCCACGAATCGTGGATGGTGTCCGTAGATCCCAGGTAAGTCCCTACAACTTGTCTAAGTGTAAGAGTGATTTACGGTCCAAATCTACGGATCGTAGATTGACCCACGGACCGTAGACGGGGTCTCGAGGGTCCAGAATCCTAATGCTGTCTGTCCCGACCCGGACCCATCCTATTTAAAAACCCCCAATTTTAAATCATTCCACTTCCATCCATTTAATCCCAAAACCGTTTCATAACTTCCCAAATTCTTTAAATCACTCAATAATCACTCCATCACTCCCCAATTAATCTTCCCTTCCTTTTCCCCAAACCCCTAAATTCCCTTTCCTCTCCAAAAATTCCCACAAGGTCCGGTGTTCGGGTTAGTAACGAAGAGGTAATTCTTTAGTCTTGGAAAGCGTAGTGTCGTCAAGCAATCACCTCACTCCTTGTTGCTTGTAAGGTAATAGACTTTCCCCTGACTTTAAATTTCGATTCATAGATTGAATATAGAAAGTCGGGAGTCGGGTTTTGACCTTGGGTAATTGGTAGATGTAATTGCATGATAAAATTGGAAGTTACAATACCCTTGGAACGATAGATTGTGATTGTGTTGCCTTGTTGTATGTTGTTATAAGTCTAAATGTAAGTTTCAACTTAGGGTTCCAAAATCTATCTTAAAAACCTGTTAAAATGATCAATCGGAATCGTGAGAATGACAAACTAGCATGATTCAATATTGAAATGCATGGTTAGACTAGGATATTGTTGAAAAGGGTCTAAGAGGTGGACTTGAAAATAAAGAATGGCTGAAACCTGTCACAGGTCACATCCACGATACCCCATCTACGGACCGTAGATTGGGTTCGTAGTTAGATATACTTGAAAATTGTACAAAGTGTGAAACCACGGATGTGGACTATTGTCTGCAGATCAATCTACGGACCGTTCTGTACATTCGTGGTTTCCATCTGCGACCAATATTGTTGGTCCTCTGATCTACGGAAGGGTTCCACGGACCGTAGGTTTCCTCCATGGATGACCATTGTAGCCTTTGTCTGAAATTTTCATGGGACTTTGTTACTGTTCGTTTATTGTTCTAAAAATTTTCTTAGTGTGTTTATGGTTAGTTTTGGCACTAATATCGCTTTCACAGGTACGATGGCACCCAAAAAGCTAGTCACCTACTCAAAACAGAGCAAGTCAAAATCTATTGCGCCTAGCTTCAGGTTAATCAATAAGGACACGAACACGGAAAATGATCCAGCATACGTTCCTCCCAACACAAGGACTTCTCCCACTGCACCCCGAGCCACGAGAGGCATCCCCTGGGCGGTGATTCCCGACGTAGTCATTGTCTCCCAGTCTGATGAGGAGCACACACTGATCAGGTCACCAACTGGAACTGCTTCCAGTTTAGTTACTGGGTTTTCGTCTGGCTCTGAGTCTACCCATGCTTCGGGCTCTAAGTCCAGCCATGCTTCAGGGTCCGAGTCTGTCCATGCTTCGGGGTCCAATGCCAAGTCTGCCACAGTTTCTAGCTAGAATGAACAAGCAGCCTCATCTGATGAGGCTACTAGCTCAGAGTCAGTACCTATACCAAGGAATGAGAACCCTACTCCAGTGGCCGGTGAGCCAAACAGATGGTGTGTTGAGGGCCAATGACAAATTTATTGGGATGCCAAAATGATTAATGACAAAGAGAAGATGGCCTGAATTGTTACAGAGGAGCGCAAATTCCTCACAGAGAGCTTGCACATTGTCCCCGACATCCATCGGCTTTTTAACCTTCACAAGTGTGACTGGATGGCTTGAGACCCAAGTACTTATAGTGAGGAGATTGTACAGGAATTCTACTCATCTTATGCCGCCACTCTCCATGGTTCTATTGACAAGAGGTCCAAGCCCATAGCCCAGGACCCTCTCACTTCCACTATGGTCCGGGGTTGTCCGCTGGACATATCACATGCCACCATCAGCTGCTCTCTCTATGGACCTACCATGGGTCACTCTTGGTCACTAAACACAACGGAGTTTGATTACAGATGAGACATCGTGTGGAGCGGTGCTTTCCAGAGAAATACTGAGCAGCGAGAGGCTGTTATACTGTGGTTAGCTAAATATATTATTTGCAGAATGCGAGCGTGCGGAGTGGGTCGCTACACCACAGTTGGGTATTCGAAACGCCACATTAAATTTTATGGCCAAGTTCTTCTAGTTATTGGTCTGTAACAGGGTATCTCCTACAAAAGTTGACAACCAACTCACATGGGACACAGCGATCATGGTTGCAACATTGGTAGCAGGAGTGGAGATTGACTTTGCCCGCATGCTGTTGGCAGAGATTCACGAGAGGGCATTCAAGACCTCCACTACTTACCCCTTTCCATGTTTGATTTTTCAATTGTGCAGGGACTCTGGAGTGCCGATCTGGCATTGTGACAGGGTAATCCACCCTATAGGGACTTTGGATATAGGCCTCATTCGAGATGAGGCAAATATGATGGCACCTCGCAGAGAGCCCCAAGTTGAGGTACCTCCCTTGGGCAGAGATCTTGCAGACACGGTGGGGCAGGGACAGGGCAGTGACTTGATTATACCAGATCACACCGATACTATCCCGACCTCTTCTTCCCTGGCTGCTAGTAAGGCTCCTAGCTCATCCCGATCCACACCACCATTAGGAGCTGTTGTTGTCCTGTTGCCCAGAGTACAGAAATTAGAGGCTTAGATGGCCACACTATTTATCACATTTAGCATTGGACATAAAAGTCGATAGCCGAGTTCAAGGTTAGAATGGAGTGAAGGACGGAGGGCATAATGGACCGAAAGGTCCAGGCCATTAATAAGCATCTCGATGCCTTTGAATTATGAGTTCGCGAGCGACCAGCACCGGGCATAGATTTAGCCTCTTTTCAGGCTGAGTTAGCCAGTCTTCGGGCCAATGTTGATGCTATTCTTGCCACCCCTACAGTTGAGCCTCAGGCTTTACCTACTGTGTTAGCTGATGATACAGTGCTGGATGTTTTATTCAGTGGGACCGCTGAGGAGAAGCCTAAGCCTACACATACCAAAGTTAAGAGGCACCGTTCTAGTCGTACTGAGAAGAAAAAAGCTCATAAGAGATAGCGTAGGCAAGAGAAGGAAGCTAGGAAGGCTTCAATTTTAGATGAAGAGTTTTGCCAGTGGAGGGTGCATGAGAATATTGCAGAGGCATCGAGTTCTGCCCCAGTTGTAGAGGTCCCGCTTGTTGTGAGGGACGTTGTGAGCACCACTGATGGTGCAGTTAGACTGATAGAGAGCACTACTGAGGGTGCTATGACTAATATTGTGGGCACTACTGAGGGTGACCCAACTATTGTTCTAGCGGGATCCGGGAAATCAGACCCACCAACTTGTTGATGATTCGCTAGCGCTATGTGCCATAGGTTTGCTTCACCCAATCTATTTTCTTTTACTGTTTTTGTATGTATTGGGGACAATCACATCTATTTTTATTAAGGGTGTGGTAAATGGATTGTGAGTGATAGGGTGAAGTCTGAATAACCCCAACTCATAAATCCTCTCTTGGGGTTTTCTTGCCTGTGATTTTTTTCCCCAAGAGACTGTTGAATTTCTGTTGAACCGACTTGTGTTAGGATCGTATATGTAGAAGCATGGAAAAAGAAAGAAGCATGATGTCTTATGAAAAATGATACCCCTTAGATTTTGTGATGTGTGCTAGAATTTGTAGGCTACGATAAGTTGAATGTGTTGGCTCTGAGTATGACATGATAATGAACCAACTTGATGGCATAACTTAAGCTAAAACTTGAACTGGGCAATCTGATAATCTGATATGAAATTATGTGCCAAGAGTGAGTGAGAATAGTTGATTGTTCAAACAGTTTTTGTGCCAATCTAAAACTTGCCCGGTTAGTCCTGATAAGACAATCTATTCTAGAGGCTAGGAAGTGATCATAGGCCGTTGGTCTGATAAGTCCACAAATTGCCTAAAAAAATCCAACGAAACGAAATAAATGCTCCTTTTGATCCAAATACTTTGAGCCTAAATTAGACCATTTCTTTCTAAACCACTAACTCACCTTCCCATAATCTACTATGTTGGCCCTGGTCCCTCCTTGGACATGTGCACCTCGACTTAGGCCAAAAGCCTAAGTTGAGGGTGGCTAATGTAAAAGGTAACTTCAGTCTTGGCCCTGACCCGACATCGGGTATTGTGCACCTCAACCAATGAAAAACCCATAAGTTGAGGGTGGCTATGAAAAAGAAAGCCGAGATAGAAATGGGTATGAAAAGAGTTTGATGTAAAAAAAAAAAGTTGAAAAAAGGGATGTGACTTGTTAAAAGCGAAAGAAAAGAATAAAACGCAAAAAAAAGATGAAGGTGAAAAATAAAGAGCTGCAAAGTCTAAAGTCACATCCATGGTTGAAGAAAATCAAGGGAAAGAAGGTAAAACAATAGGATGTCATAAATAGAGCAAAAAGAAGTTGAAGCTTAAATGTAATGTCAAGGAGAGCAACAAGTCAATAAATGTACCCAAATGTACCACACCTGACCCTAAGCCTGCGTTACAAGCCACGAAAGTCCTATAGTGATCCTAGAATCTAGTTTGGAGAGTCTAAGTAGCGAAAATAAGGGCAAGCTTATGGCATTGAGCACTAACTGTATTTGAAATTACTTCTGAGCGTGAGTGTTGAATAAATCCTTATACCATGAATGACATTCATTTTTGTGAAACAGGGATTTCGTTTGAAGTAAGGGCACTAGTTACATTGTCGAAAAGTTGCTACCTTAGTGATAGTGAGACAATGTATTTTCTGTGTTGGTTGGTCAATTTGTGTCATGGTTTGATCCGCATGAATTAACTTGTCAAGTCTAAGAGAATAAATTTTGTACCCGAAAAGAGAGAGAGGCAGAGAGCCATGTGATTGCTTGTGCTTGAAATGCTTGCTTTTATAAAAGTGTCATTTAGAGTCTTAGTGCGTCGCTTGAGGACAAACAACGAATTTAAGTTGAGGGTGTTGATATACCGTGAGTTTACGGTATTTCTAATACATTTCACTTAAATGTTGTGTGTGTCTAGGGCCTTTGTGTATTGGTTTTTATGTGTTTTTATCATATTTTGCAGGAAAGATGTTCAGGCGCGAAAGTAAAGAGACAACTGAAAGAAATGCAAAAAAAGGGCATTCACGGAGGTGATCTACGGACCATAGGTCCATTGACGGTTCGTAAGTGATGGTCGTAGATCAGCAGGCAAGGCATGGAATGCGAATCAGGGAAATCTGACCAAGTGTGGAACCACAGTGGCCATTGACGGTCCATAGATTGATCTACGGACCGTACTGTTGATCCGTAGATTGATACTGCAAGGGTTCCAGTACCTAATTTTTGAAGATTCTAAGTGTGGAGCTACGGAGGGGGATTGACGGACAGTAGATCGATCTACGGTCCGTACTGCAGTTCTGTCGTTTGCTTCAGAGAAGCTGATTTTTGGAAGCTGAAATATTTTCTAAGTCCTGGCTAACGGAAGGGACTCACGGACCGTAGATCCATTTACGGTCCGTGAATCAGTCTCGTGGAATGAAGACGCGTGCCTGAACAAACTTTCCTTAATTTGTTTCCCTTTTAACTTAGGATTTGTTTTCTGTAAACCTTGTTTTTGGGGTTAGAGATTATTATTCTAGTTTTACTTTGTGACTTGGGAGATTAATTTGCAAACCTAGCAATTATTGATTTCTTATGTTCGTTTTGAAGATTTTGGTTTTGAAATTCAAGTTGAATTTTTAGGTTTATTATTCTCTTTACGTAAGTTCATGATTTCTTCGTCTAAAACTATGAATTGTGTTCTTGCTAATATGGGTAACTAAATCCACAACTAGGGTTGTAGGAATCATGAGCGATTAACAAAGTATGAATAGTAAATAAGCAACTCTTGACTAGTATTTTGCATGCATTGATAATTCTTTTGTTTAGAAGTCTTTTTAATGGTGGCCAACGTTAGAACTCGCCTTGTTACTACTTGCCGAACCAAGGAGGTAATTAACAAGAAAAGAATTATCAACATAGATTTAGTGTGATACTATCTAATAGTCTAGTGTCGATTGGTGCGAAGTAATAACTAAGCCAAACATCGATTATGATGGCTAATATGAGGTATATGTAAGGGTTAGTAAATTATACACATGTAGCCGGACCAAGGTGTGGGGTAAAATTTTCTAGATGCCGGACCAAGGATTTAGAGATACATAACTTACCACTTTGCATGTGATATACTAGGGAAGGATTGTTATTACTAGAATTACTGCGTTATGAGCTTGTGGGAACATGTATACCCTAGTTAATACTCTCATCTTGGCAACAACCATAATTAACTTTTGTTTACTAAATTCTTACAATTCGTTTTACAAATCCCCCGTTTTATTACTTGTTTCTGGAAGTAATTTGACTAATTAAATATAATTGTTGGTTAAAGTAAAGTCTAAACCATTTTCCTCGTGGGATCAACCCTAACCTACAAGTTGGGTTCTTTACTTGATAATGATCGCTTATGCTTCTTTAGAGAGGTGTAATTTGAGCGTATCATGCATGCATATCAACATAGCTTGGATCATATCATAAAATACTCATATGACATGGATTCATGAAAATATCATTGAAATATGATCAAATCGTGCATAATAAGATCATTCATGGAGATAAAACTTAAATTCAATTGAACTTATAAGAAAATCATGAAAACGCTAGAATTGGGCAAGAATCATAAAGTAGAAATCGAGGTTTCCTTTGGACTCAATGGGTGAAGAGTTACTCATTGATGATTTCTCACATACCTTTATCAAACCCTAGATTAAAATCAGGAAAGGAGACTTAAGCTTTAAGAATCTTTGATTGTCTTGGGAGGAAACTTGGAGAAGAAGACTTGCGGTTTTGAGAGAATGAGAGAAAGGGGAAGATATAGGGTCTTAGGATCAGTTATGCCCCTTCAAAATATACCTAAAATGACGTAGTTTAGGAATTAAAAGAGTAGAAAAAAATCCAAATAACCCTGAAGGAATAATTGTCATACGCATACCACTTCAAGATTCCCATCAATGGTTCGTAGTGTAGACTACAGACCGTACAATTTGATCATGGTCCACCCTACTAAAAACCAACTCTCTGACTTCAAACAACGAACCAAGATCCATGGACCGTTTATCTATTTACGACCTGTGAACTCCCTTATAAAACCCTTGGTACTGAAATACCTTACTTCTGAAGATCCCATCCACGAGACCAAGCCATGACTCATATTCCATACTATGAGCTATCCTGTTAGCTCATGGAAAGGATTTTAGAGATTTTCCATTTTCCATTTCTCTCATCTCCACTCTACACCCCATTTCCATGACTCGAGGAACCAACTACGGTCCATACATGGGCCTCGTTAACACTGCACCAAAAGCATTTCTACAACCTTTAAATTTCTATGTCCTTTTAGACTTTTGAGGTGCTACACAATAAGAATCCTAGCTACCCAATTGGTCATATATCACAATAACGATTTAGCACACAAGTCCAGTTTGGAATGTCGAAGCCACCATGATATCTAAAAGCTTACAAAGAGAACCATTACACCCAATAGTTCATATAACACAATAACCAGTTAGCACATAAGTCCTATTTTGGTCGTTGATTCCACCATGATATTTACAAAATCATAAATGTTACATAAATAAAATAGAAACCCCACAAGTAATCCATATTCAACTGTACCTTCTCCGCACCATAACCTGAATACCATGATTAACCCAAAAATCACTATAATATGATAATCACAACCATATATAAACCTCCTTTTACTCATCAACTTGATAAATGAATGACATCAATGTCTATGAATTCTAAACAAAAATTAACATTGATACCACTGACTAGAATTTTTTAACAAGAATAACACTAATAGTCATTTAGAGACATCTAACAACCAACTCTTTGATACCTCGCAAAACCTAAAAATAACAATTCATAAGGAATCATGCTAAAAAGAAGTAAAAGGCTTTAACATACCTTGAATTGAACTCAAATAACTTGTTGTAGACAATCGATTTTATTTTAGTGATCAAATAAATTGTAAAAAAAATTTCATTACTAAAATTGAATATCATCAGATGTAATGACCCAAAAGTCGAGGTCATGATGTATAACACCTCAGAAATTGAAAGTTGAGTTTAGAAAGGACATGTTGCATTTTAGCACTGTTGCTATGGTCTACGAGTCCACCTTACAGATCTTAGAAAGTCCTACGGGCCATAGGACTTGGGTTGAGTTTGGAATATGTCAACTCTTTTATGATTGATCTATGAATGAATATGACTAATCATAGAGTGTTATTCGAGCCGTAAAAGAGATCTTTCAAAGTGATCCCGACTTGGTGAAATTCTTGACTTAAACTTGGACTCTACGAAAGGTTCTATGGAACATAGATTGGTCGATAACCCATAGAAGGATATCCTAGGATTTGCCTAGTATTTTAGGTCCTAATAAGTGACTCTACGGTTGATCAGAACATTTCGTAAAAAGTCCTACAGGCCATAGGTCGAAACCATATGAGTCATTTCACCATTTTTAAGTAAGGGTGTTTAGTCTTTTCCTACCCAATTAACCTCTATACTATGTCGTTTTGACCCTATAACTACCCCCATAACCGTTTTTACTCCTAAGACTGAGCCAAATTGCTCTCATTCACCAATTCTCCCAAATCCCTCAATTCCCCTTCTCCAATTTTCTCTCAAGAGCTCTCGAGGTAAAGGTTAGGGTTTCAAGAGATTCAAGGGTTCCTTCTCCATTGCTTTTAGGCTCTGATTTCTAAGGTAAGTGGGAGTTCACCAATGAATTCCTTTCATCCATTGCGTCCCAAAAGAATCTCAACCTCCTAAATTGATTTCACCTAATTTTGTTAGGGTTTCATGAAAATTTTCATAGGGTCTTTTTTATTATGATTCATTTTTTATATTCAATCTTATTATGCATGATTTGATTCAATTACATGATTTTCAATTGATTTCATAAGGACCCATGCCTATGCCTATTTTATGAACTTGAATTATGAACAATTCTTAAGAACTTATAAACTATGATCATGAATTGGATTAAGGATTTATGCATGTTTTATGAAAAGAATGATATATGACTAAAGGATTCATTAAGTAAAGTGTCAATGATATATGGAAAAAAATTCACATTTAAATGAAATCATGATTTTTGGATGCTTAGGGAGGTAGGTGTCCTACTATGGATTTATGATTTGAAAGAAGCTACTCTAGTTATGAACTTATGATTGGATTGGTAGTCTTTAATTGTTGTCTTTCCAAGTATTTTTATATAATTTTGATGATGTCTTTTCAATTTGGATTTACTTAGCACTGAGAGGACTTTGAGATTGAGATTCTCCCATTAGTAGAGGTCGGGTCTCTATAAGTTATCTTTTTGTCAAAAATTACGTGCCCCCATAGGATTTTCTTAAATAACCTAAGCTAGTGGATCCACTTTAGCAAGAATAAATAATACAAAGTCTTTCCTTGACAAGTAGATTCCCTTTTCGGTGTGATGGTCATACCAGGTTCCATGTTATAACTCGCATGGTCTTAGTGTTGGTTAATGGTAAATATCTTACAAATGAACTAAGTTTTCTTCAAAAGATTTTATCAAGCCTTACATATGATCCTCAATTATTCATTGACCTTGTTTATGACTTATGTTTTCTTTCAAAAGGTTTTTATTACGTTTTACTTGGTCATGCATATCAATTTAAATTCACTATTCTATCATGCTTTACGTTTTCATGCATTTGCCCATTTATGCTTTACAAATGCATATGTGTGCCTACATTGTCTAAAATATAGGGTCCAACGCTTCTCCTCCCACTCGTGGTTAGCATGGATTGCTCTACTATCACGCCTATTAATGAGTCCTCATGGTTCGAGTACAAAACTATTTATGCTTTGTTTCTTTTATTGTCTTTAGTTTTAAACTTGTATATGATGTATGAGTTAGGTCCCAACCACTTTTATGATGTTAGAAAGGCTATGTTAGACACACTTTAATTTTCCCCACTAATGTTTAGATTTCTATTATGATATGTGACTTATATTGCCTATTCTCTCTTGTTGTACTTCTTTTACATCATGCTTAAGTCAAATGAATTGTTTAGAATTTTTTGGGATCCTATTCATCATGTCACATCTAAGGTGTACTTTGGGTCGTGATAAACTTGATATTCATAGCATCGAGTTTTATAAATGTCCTAGGATGCCTAACAAGCCACATCAATTAGAGTCTTGTTCATGAGTGTGAAGCACGCCTTATTTATGAATAGGAGGTTACAAGGCGTTTAGGAAACTCTAACTTCTTACACTACTCTAAAGTCGTGCGATTGAGTTTAACTCTATAAAGGTCTTTCTCCTAACTCTTATCTAATACTTCTTAGGAAATGCTTCCTCGAAGAGCTTACGTGAGAAGGAATGCATGTGACAATGTGGAGCATGAGGTTCCTCAAGTGGTTGTCGATCGTATGGCTTAACAAGTATCACATGCTGAGTTCCAAGCTACTTTCCAAGTGTTGGCTCAAGCTATGACAACCCAAACTAATACGGAGGTTGTTGCTCCTGTGAACCCAATAGTGGGTACAACGACGACAACGATGACGGACTTCACTAGGAGGAATCCTCTAAAGTTTCACGGTTCCAAAGTTGAGATAGTGGTGATTATTGTAGTTGTACCGATGGAAATGGAAAATTTGGATACTTATCAACTTAAGGTGTTGCTCAAGTTTGGAATAATCAATGTAAAGATGAGAGGTAATTGATGTGGGTCCTCTTGATTGAGAGATATTCAAAGAGGCTTTTATTTATCACTTCTTTCCCCTTGATATTAGGGAAGAAAAAGTGTTTGAGTTCATCAATTTTTGACAAAGGAACATGGTTATGAGAGAGTATGCAATGAAGTTCACTCAATTGTCTAAGTATACTTCTACTATGGTAGCTAATTCTAGGGTGAGGATGACCAAGTTTGTATCGGGTGTGTTCGAGATGGTGGTAAAACAATATTTGTTTTTAGGTGTATTTATATGCCTAGGAACAAAATAACACCCGCATTTTAGCCAAGTTTGGAATTATTTTCTCATAATTGATAGTCGTGTCGAGTCTTTAAAATGCATTTATACTAACCAACATGATTAGTTGTGTAGGTAAGCTTAAATGAAGGAACGGGCACGAAAACAGGCATTGGGAACCACGAAAGGAACCAAGTTAAAAAGAAGCAAGTAAGAAGAACAAAAAAAATAAGGATTCAAGGAAGGACCGTATCTTCTTCGCATCGCGGAGAGGGATTTTTATTTTCTTCGTGAAATAGAAGTTGGGACAGAACGGTCCGTGTTGTAGCCATGTCGCGAAGAAGAGAAGAAATCCTCAAACTAAATTTTAGGAGTCCCTCCGCGTCGCGACCCTTCTTGCCAGATTTGGCCGTTTCAACTTAATTATAAATAGACTCATATTTTATTTTATTAATTTTTCTTTTTTTGGGTTTTGAAGAATGACGACTTTGGGAGCTTTTTCATCTGATTTTAGGGTTCATTCCTAAACTCTTTTACTATAGATCTCTTTATGTTATTTGAAGATTGCTTGATCAAAATACTTGTTATGAGTAGCTAATTTCCCTAGTTCTAGGGCTGTGGCTACAAGTTTTATGGATAGACATTAACTATCATATGAATAACTCTTATATTCTTGTTTTTCATATTTCATGCTTTATCACCACTGAAATTGAACTCGGGAGAGGAATAAGAGGATAGAGCATGGGGCATAATGATCATGATTTTCTCTTAAGAATTAGAGTAAATTTGTATCTAGGATAGGGATATACCTAGAGACCTTTCTTGGTCATTAGACATGAAGAAATCGTAATGCTCGGTAAGTGGTCCAGCCTATCCCCACTCAAAAATGTAGTTAGGTTGCCATTTATCATAGGCGATTAGAGGTCGGGAGACCATAATGGTATATTTAACCCTGTGATCATTGATTCAATACTTGATAAATATCCCTTTAACAAGATAATATGCATGATTCCTGAGGTAAGCTACAACCCTAGACTTTACCCAATCATTGTTGAAATCCTTTAGAAATTGAATCACTTTTGTTTAGTTTTTAATAAAGTTTTAGATTATAAAATCAATCACTCCTTTACCCTTGATAACACTTGTGTTTAATTGAAAGTATTGGAAAAATCAAAGTATTCTAATCTTGAGTCGTTGTGGGTACAATACTCTGCTCTTAATAAGAGCTACTTTAATACTTGAACGACCACGTACACTTGGATGTGCGATTGGAAGCAATAAGTTTTTGGCGCTGCTACCTGGGGAATTTAGAATTAGAAAGTATTTGATTTGTCTAATTTTTAAAGTTAAAAAGCAAGTGTTGAGAACTTTATCTTAGCTATTCATTTTGCAGGTTGTGTTGAAGTTTCAAACTGGAAGACGATCAGGACTTGGTAGAGCCTCTAGCTGAATTGGAAAGATTTGTTCATTACCAAATAAAGCAAAGACGACTCACTTACCCAGTCTCTCTTGTTGCTAGTGAACCCGTAACTCCTGTAGTAAGAGTTGAACGAGATGAAACTGTAGTGATGGATGAGATGAAAGTGAGACATGTGGCGATCCCACGAACCACCAGTGTTACTTCATGCATTCAAATACCTACGGCTGGTAAAAGATTTGAACTTAAGCAGAGTATGGTGCAACTATTGCACACAAATGGACAGTTCACTGGTTTATCACACGAGGATCCATAAGTTTATATCCAAAATTTCCTCGAAATCAGTGACACTTACACTCCAGCTGGAGTGAATGTAGATTTTGTGAGGCTCACGTTATTTCCCTTTTCTCTACTAGGGGAAACAAAAAAGATGGTTGAATTCTGATCCCGTTAATTCCATAACCTCATGGGATGATCTTGCACAAAAGTTCCTTATCATGTTTTTCCCATCTGGGAAAATGGCTAAGTTAAGAAGTGACATACTGAGTTTCTGACAAAAAGGAGAAGAGAACTTGTACCAAGCTTGGGATAAGTTTAAATCAATGTTGTTGAGTTGTCTGTACCATCATCAGGCTAAGGAGGTGTCGGCCCATACCTTCATTGAAGGATTGGAACCTAACACCAAGATTTTACTTGATTCAGCTACAGATGGATAGGCTCTGGAGAAGACTTATGATGAATTGTTCACCCTGTTGAATAGGATTTCACAAGGTAACCCCAAGAGGAATGGAGAAAGAGTTAAACCGATAGTACAGAAGACTGTTGGAATGTTGGAGGTAGATACAGTAACAACGTTAACTGCACAAATTGCTGCGATGTAGAACATGATGCATACTCACTTCAACAACCTATCATTAGGACAACAACCAACTCAGGTAAATGAAGTACAACAGTCGCCCACATGGTGTGAAATTTGCAGAGGAGAAGACCACAATGCGGATATATGTGGAGCGAACCCAGATTCTATAAATTTTGTAGGTAATGCACAACGTGGAGGAGGTCATTAGAATTATGCAAAACTCTTACAATCCCAGTTGGCAAAATCATCCAAATTTATCCTGAGGAGGAAATCAGAATCAGGCCTAAGGCCAGAATCAATATAGACCCAGAGGAATGTACATGGGTATCAACAACAGGCCAGTGAGAGTAACCCAATAATCAGCAAGGTAACATGATCATGAAGAAGATGCTAAAGAAGATCATGGTTGATCAAGCTCAGTTAGTTGCTGATGTGAGAAATAACGTGTTAGCTACCTAGAACCTGGAGAAACAATTTGGGCAATTTGCTACTGCCCAAAACTCACAACCTCAAGGAGTTTTTCTCCCAGGTAAGTGAATGTGGTAGGTACTCGTAGTGGGTTGCAGTTGGAGGAGTTGGCTTCTAAGAAAAGAAATAGTGAGAGTGAACCCAAGGAGAGTGAAGTTGTTGCACAAGAAGAAAGAGTGCAGCCAATAGTGAAACCACCTTTACTATTTCCTCAAAAGTTTAAAAAACAAAAGGAGGACGAATGTTTTAGTAAGTTCCTCTCTCTGCTTAAGCAAGTTCACATTAATTTGCCGTTGGTAAATATTTTGCAGGGTATACTAGGTATGCAAAGTATGTGAAGGAGATCATGGCAAATAAGAGGAGGCTAACTGAATATGAAACTGTAACACTTACTGAAGAGTGCAACTCCCGAAACAAAATAAGTTGCCCACCAAACTAAAGATTTGGGTAGCTTTACGGTTCAAATTACTATAGGGAAGAGCATCCATGCGCGAGGATTGAGTGATTTTGGAATGAGTATAAACTCAACATCGTCGTACAAAAAGTTGGGGTTGGGTAGTCCTAAACCCACCACCATTATCTTGCAGTTGGCAGATCGATGCGTTGCTGGACCTGAGGGTGTTGTGGAGGATGTCTTGGTACAAGTGGGATCTTTTATATTTTGATAGATTTTGTGGTGCTGAATTTTAAGCCAGATCCTAAGGTTCCGTTCATCTTGGGAAGACCTTTCATAGCCACATAGCGTGTGATCATAGATGTAGCAGCCAATCAACCTACTATCCGGGCACATGATGAAGTGGAAGTGTTTGATGTCTACAAGGCATTGAAACTCCTAGCAGTGTAGGAAGAGTTGTCTGCTATAACAGTGATAGAAATTGAAGCAGAAGCTTATTATATTGCATGCAAAGACCTGTTGGAGTGTGTGCTAGTGAGATATGATATCTATGGGGATATCTATGAGGATGCTGAAGCACTGGAAATGGTACCATTTTTGGATGTGTCGAATGTGGGCACATCAAGAGATCACATGGAACCTTTGAATATGGTGTTGGGTCCTCCACCTAAGCCTTCCATCGAAGAAGCACCCAAGATGGAGTTAAAAACATTGCCAGCTTACCTCAGGTATGCATTTTTGGGTGAAGATAAAACCTTACCTGTTATTTTGTCTGTAGACTTGTCCGAATCACAAGTGGAAGCAACATTGAGTATTCTGAGGAGAAAAACAGCTCTAGGCTAGCAAATGTCTAACATTCACGGAATAAGTCTTGTGTTGTGTATGCACGAGATTTACATTGAGGAAGGTCATAAGTTGAGTGCGCAACACCAACGGAGACTCAATCCAGTAATGAAGGATGTGGTAAGGAATGAGGTGATTTAAGTGGTTAGATGCGGGGATAGTATACCACATATCTGATAGCAAATTGGTGAGTCCGGTACAGTGTGTGACCAAGAAGGGCAGCATGATAGTGATAACAAATGAGAAGAATGAACTGATCCCTACAAGGACAGTTAATGATACCACCAGGAAAGACCATTATCCGGTGCCATTTATTGATTAGATGTAGGATAGACTGGCTGGGCAAGAATATTATTGCTTCTTGGATGGCTACTTAGGTTAAAATCATATAGTCATTGCACTAGAGGATCAGGAGAAGACTACCTTCATTTGTCCGTATGGCACATATGCGTTCAAACGTATGCCATTTGGATTATGCAATGTATCGGCGACATATCAGAGATGCATGATGGCAATCTTCCATGATATGGTGGAGGATTTTGTTGAGGTGTTCATAGATGACGTCTCGGTGTTTGGTGAGTCTTTTGATCTTTGGTTGACTAATCTTGACAAGGTCCTTGCAAGCTGTGAAGAATATTTGTTACTTTTTTTAATCCAATAGCGCCTCACACTCTTAGCTTATTTTACACTATTTGGGACCAGATCTGTCTTGTTTTAGAGAGCAGAAGTATTATCTTCGCTAATTTAGCAATGAGAAGCAATAATTAGGGACCTAAAAATAATCTCATCCTTGTATATATATGTAACGACCCGAGAGCACCCCCTAGTCGTTATCGGCGTATTCGACCTCTCGGAGGTCTTATACAAGCCCTTAGCATTCGTCATAACATTTATAATAGAAAAATAGCGGAAAATTTAAAAAAATTTCATAATATAACACAAGACATAAAAGTCACCTCATTAAATCTGTAATACAAAAAATTGGAATACTACGTCTCAAGATAGCCATCTTAAAACATGACTACAACACAAGAGGGACACATCCCTTACAATACAAAAGAAACTACTATCTAGTACATAGAACTTAAGGAAACTCTTTAACATAAAGGTCCTTGAATCTTTAAGGACACACCCGAACTTGGGAATAGTAAGCCAAGCTCATCACTTCTAGAAAAGACCCTTTAATCACCATCACCTACACTTGGTGTAAAAAGATGAAGAAGAATGGTGTTAGTACAAGAATGCACTAAGTATGATAACCATGCAAAACATAATCTTAAAAGGACATTTAGTTGGAAACCATGCATTATGCCTTTTTAGAGAAACTTCAAGAACATTTAGTACATTAGGCACAATATAAACCACATACATCATCATACACATGGAAACCATTCATAATAGCACATAGAGCCACTTATAACATTTTAGGCACATTCAATGCATACAATACATTACCTTCCTCTTTAACTTAACTCCTTTCCTCAAGCAACCCTTAGGGAATACTTGGTGCAATGTATCACCTTAAGGTTACCAAGGGTGAACTTACATATAGCCTTCATCAATCCAACCACATATATTCATAGAGTCATAAGAACACCACATAGTCTTCACATATGAACCATCACCTAAGATAACCCCCAAGTCACACTAGTGCAATGTGCAAGTAGCATCCCATAATACTACTCACACCAAGTGTTCCTAGGAAGCCACCATAGACTGGACACATTATATTCAACAAGTCATAACATCTTCATTTAACATTAGACATAAGACCAACATACTTCATAACATCACATAAGGACTCATTCCTTTACTACATCATTAGTCATAACCCATTTAGTTCATATCATAGGTAAACCACCCTCACAACCCCTTCACAAGCTCACTTGTGCAATGTACACATGGAGTCCCATACCCCCACATATACTAAGCAAACCCATTAAGAAGTCATAAGTGTAATTCACATGCATAAACATACTTCATGTCTTGACATAAGTAATGTCAACCTTAACATGCTTTCATATTAACATACATAGACCATAGTCTTCATTACATAAAGAGCCTAATCATAACCTCCCTTGGAGTCCACTTGTGCAATGTATAAGTAGGGTCCATAGTCCTACCTACACTAAGTAACTCCTCAAGAAATCATGACTAGAGTTCATATTCTTATCTTAGTTCATTTCTTAACTTTCGGGAGACATTGCCATAACCGACGTAGACCATGTGAGCTACATGGAATCCGGTGTTCTACTCTCACACCGAAAAGAGAGGGTACTACTTGCCAAAGTAGGACCTACATACATAATAGCTATCTAGTGGATCCACTAAGCTAAGACCTACGGGGGCACGTAGTTATGGAACAAGGATATTGCTACTAGAAACCTTGACTTACTAGGTGTGGAGGTTTCCATCTCATGAGACAACATCAATGTTGGGAACCCGGACTTGCTAAACGTGAAGGTTCTCTTGTGGAAAGCCGAACTTGCTAAATGTGAAGCCCCCACTCTCATTTTTCATGTTCACTAGGTGCTAAGCTTCAATTCCCTTTTTAAACATCTTTAAGCCTTTATTTAACATTAGTTCATAAAGTAGGCTTTAGGGACTTAATCCCTCATATCATATAGCTCAAAGGTTTCTAAGCTGAGAATGACCTTTCATCATAAAACCTACATTATGTGAGAATGACCTTTCCCATAATCATATCATATTCATAACATAGTCTAGTTTAGAGTACAATTGAGGAAACCTTTCAAGAAACTCACTTTCACTAGATTATCATAAATCTTATTTATTCATTTATGCGTGTGTGTACATATGTGAGAAAGCCTTTCACATAAACACCTTTATACAACACATATTCATACCTTGCTAATCATACACTTTGCATGCATAATAAGATGTAAGGGTGCATATAAGAGTTCACCTTTCAATAGACACCATAACACATCATATTCATAGCTATACATGTAGAGTGTGTGTGTGCGCATATTGGTCCTCATAGTGACATATTAGCAACAACATTGATATTGAGTGTTCTTCCCTTAAAGGGATCACAACACATTCACAATGTCCCCAATTCATGAGCAATTCACATATAAAACCCTTAGGGATTCTAGAGCACACACACACACTTCATCATAGGAGACAAGGAAGCATTCAACATTGAATAGGTACTCCTAACATGTATATGATCAAACATTCATATATGGGTCATATAGGTAGGGGTCATTCCACAATAGTACCTAACATAATCAATCATGTAGACCACACCTTATCCCTAACATTATCATTCATATTATACTCCTCATCATCAACAGACTTTAAACATCATGCTAGCATTGAGGATTTCATACATAACCTTTATAGCATAACTTCATAAACATATGCATCATAATCATCAATTCACTTCACATCTATTGCCTTCAAGTCCATGTTCTCAACATGCATAGATAGACAAGAAGTGAACACCTCCACCATAAGTGGATCAAACCACACAACATCAATTCTCATACTATAGACTAGAAGTTAGGTCAATTTACCAATTCTCCAAGCCATGATCACCATGGATCAATCCTCAACAATTCATAATCAATTGACATAGGTAGCAATAGGAATCAACAATGTAATTCAATATCATAAACATAGTCTAAGTACAATTCCATAAACAAAGGGATCAACCCATAACTTTACCCACAAGGCCATAATCCTCAACTCATCAATATACCAACAATTCAACATGAATAAGTATAGATAATCATAAAAAAACATCAATACAATCTAATCTAAACATAATTTCACCAATAGAGATCATATCCACAAAGATCCACATCATATGCCAATTTTTGAGAATTTGGGGATCATGGGTTCTTCAAGAATTCCTTTGAAGATTGTCTTAAAAACATTAATTCCATATTAATTCATCAATAGAATGATTTAGAAAATCGTTTGACAAGGAACCCATGTTTAGATTGAAAATTGGGAATTTTGGGCTTTGAATCACTTTTGAAAATCTTTGATAGAACTTCTTGAATGAGAGGTTATTCAAGAATCAAGAGTCACCATACCTTAATTATTGAAGACCCGTGAAATTGAGGAAGAAATCAATTGAAAATCCATCTTCTAGCTTGAGCTTCATCAAGGTCTTCAATGTAGTTTTTGAGAGAATCTATTTTGAGAGGGAAGGGTCAATTTGAAAAATGGGGTCTAATTCTAGGTTTTGGGGTTTTAACCAACTTAAAATACCCTAAGATAGGTAGAATAACCGTTTATAATAATTCCCCAAAGTACCCAAACTACCCCTCACTTAGTTGGAACTTTTAAACAAGTCAAACTTGAGTTTTATTTTCGCAGATTTCGTCGGGAAACAAGTTTGCAACGCGAAGGTGTTCCCACAAGTTATCATAAGTTAAATTACGAGACAGTAGAGTCCGCGATGAGGACCAAAATTTTGGCCCTTGGTGGAGCTAGTCCGCGACACGGACATGTTCCCTCCAAGCACAACTTCAAGCTGCCTTGGCAGTTTGCTTGGCCAAGGTTGGGGTCCTCCTTGGGGACCCTTAGGTGGCCCCCAGGGAGTCGTATCCAATTGTTTTGACCCTAAAAACATTTATTAAAACACTAGGGTCATCTCCACTGATTTTAGACTCCAAACAACACATAAAAACATGAACAACATACTAGAACACACCAACACGTAAAAGACTAGTTTCCGAACGTCTTGGTTGTCCGTTGACATTTGACTTCCAAACTCTTTAAAACTGACTTAAAAGGCTATTCTTCATTATTTTGGCAAGTTATTAATGCATAAAACCCATGTGAGGCTCTACTTTATCCTACTTTATTTTGAGGGTCATTACAATATACAAGTAAGAACTAGATCTTCTACTCATCCCAAATTGTTGTTGTCACGACCCAAGGGTACCCTTAGCATAATCATAACATAAGATCATAGAAAAGTATGGAAATTTTAAAACTTTATCCATAAAATCGAAAACATTCTTTTATAAAGCAAGAGAAAGTCTTTTTTTCTAAACTTTGTCTCAACCTATCTATTAAACTCTTGAATAAAAGTCTTGGGACGCAGCCCATACAAAGTCTAAAACATAAAGAAATGACATAAAAGAAATAATGGGTTTGTCCTCGAAGCTATGAGGACTCACCAATTTTTGAACTCTTCTGGCTCCTTAGAAACCTAGCCTTCAAACAACTCAAACTCTGAAACCCTACATTTGATTAGAATGTCAACCATATATGTTAGTACAAAATGTACCAAGTATGAAAGATAGTACAACATCACAAGAGCATCTCAAAATGGTTAGTCAACATAAGACATAAGCATAAGAGATAACAACATAGTCATAGCATAATCATCATAATCATAGCATGATCTCCAATATAAGCATCATATAAACATAAGTCAACATAAGACATAGTTAATGAGCATAGGAGATAAGTCATGTTCATGGCGTGGTCTTAACTTAGATTTTCGTATTTACATACTTCAACCTTTAGTCTTTCATATTACAAGAGAACAACTTCACAAGCGACCTCAAAGTATACATGTGCAAGGCAAGAATAGCATCCCCTAATACCATCCAAGCTAAGTACCTCTCTTTGGTCATTCTTGGGCATAGTCAACATTCATAGTCAAGACCTAGGTTTTCATGTCATAAAATCACTTATACTCCTAAGTAACCTCAAGGCACTTGTGCAATGCATGAGTGGCATCCCATAATACCCCTCACAATAAGCATATCTTGACATCACCTTATTCATTCTAACTAATCATAGGTATCATTCTTGACCTACTTTATAAATATAAGGAACTATCATCTTGAGTCAACCATATCATGGAAGACACTATAGCAACAATCCAAGCTAAGTATACATCACATAAGAGGACACTTCATAAGTAGCTTCAAGTCATACTTGTGTCATGTATGAATGGCATCCCATACTACCATTCACACTAAGTACTTATTTAGGCTAGCTTACTCAATGCTTACTATTTATCATTCTAATCTATCAAAGAATAGCACACTACTACGCTAGACCTAACTATTATGGTAAGACACACTACATGCAAACCAAGCTATACAAGGAATAGTACAAGTTCCATAACCTAGCTACCATGCAACATTCAATATAATGCATGCTACCCTTAAGGGAGTATGAATCCCAAACCCTAAGCTACCCTTAGGAGAGTATGGTGTCTCAATCCTAAACTATCCTTAGAAAAGTATAAATCCTCTATCCTAAGCTACCATGAAATGGTCTTGGCCTAACTAAATCAAGCTACCATGAAAGCATCATTGCAATGCTAGTTCAATCTACTCTTAGGAGAGTGTAGGTCCTCAATCCTAGGCTACCATGCCTACTCTAGTGCAAGCTACCATGAATAACATCCCACCAATGCTAATTCAAGCTACCATGAAAAACATCTTTGCAATGCTAATTCAAGCTAATCTTAGGAGAGTGTGGTTCCTCAATCCTAAGCTACCATGATAACTTCTAACTCATGCTACATAAGCAAGCTATACATGAAGGGACCATATGTCACAACTTCAAGCTATTCTATTCTAACATGCTTTGATTCATTTTAGGTGATTAGCCTTTCATTCTAGGATCATTCTATGTGAGAAGACCTTTCACATTCTACATACATGCATTCATATAGTTCTAGGTAGGTCATGTAGGTAAAAGCCTTCCACCACAACACTATCTATTTTGTATAACAATTTCATGCAAGATACCTTATCATATTAGACTTATTCTATAAGCCCTAGTGAACAACACTGTGACTTCAAGCCCTACTTTGAAGCTTTACTCCACAATCATCATACAAGACTAGATCATAAGACATATTATTCACAAGCCTTAGTCATAGGCAATTATAAGCATAATTTATCATAAAGTCCCAAATTCAATCACTACAATTCATGATCTATCATACATTCATAAACCTAGTATTAATTTATGCTTTCATATTCCAATACTTGAATAAGTTCTATACATGATAACAATTCTAGAAGATCTATCAAGAATCATCAATTTCACTTCACAAGACATAAACCTACATACTTGATTTCTAGGGTTAATCATGGAATTCACATAAATTCACCATTATATCATGAATCAACACTAAATTAATCATATATAAGTATTATCCAACCTATTGGAATCATACCTATCTAAAACCCACACATTGGAAGTAACCTAGCTTTGATTGGGGTTCTTCTTCAAAAATTAGGGGAAACTTAGGGGACTCTATGGGTGGAAGAACCCATGGATGAATATAGATTTTGATTTAGTTTTCTAGATTTTGTAAGTTGTTATAATTAATATTAATAATTCCCCAACAACACAAAGCCCTAAATAAAGCTTGCTTCAATGGTGAATTCGACCTAGGTTGCTGCCCCTTTTCTCCTTCTTCTTCTTTACTTCTAGAGAGAGAAATATTTGAGAGGAAGTGGGTTCTTTAGATGAATGAGTTAATGACTTAGTTTAGGGTCTTATTAGGTATTTATAGGTGTCTAAATAACTAACTAACTGACCTCCCTTAACCCCTAATTAATTACTAATTAACTCCCTAAGTCCTAACTTAAAAACTAAAAGCTGAAAACTAAAGGGACCTACGGAACCCCCACCCACGGACCATAGGTGGGTTGACAGGCCGTTCTTTTGGCTCGTGGTTCCTTACTGGAACTTGGGAGCTCAGGGGAGGCCAAGCCTCAACCCATGACCCCCATCTACGGGGCATGGGTCCACCCACGGTTTGTGGGTGCCCATTCGTGGACCATGCTGTTTTTTGACAGCTTTTGGGATGTTCCAAGGATCCTCCTGAAGGACCCCTTGGGTGGTCCTTGGGGGTCGTACCTTGACGCCCTAACCCTTAAACCCCTATTCTAAGTACGGGAATCGTTTTTACAACTTTTAATCCTCATACCACACTCCAAACCTCTTATGAAAGGCTCTAGAACTCACTCGTTCAACTTACTAGTTTTCAGGGTGTTACAGTTGTTCCCTAATGATCCTTTTTCTTGTAGTGGAAACAACTAAATTCGATTCATTAAATTTATTAACACAAAATAATTTTATACTTATCAAATTGTTCTTTTTAGTTAATTTCAAGTTCAAATAGAATAAATGCAATGCAAAAAAATAAAAACAATAATATAATAGGTAGATGATTATGGTTTTCTTCTTTATGGAATAATAATACTTTTAATCTTTTGATATCGAAAAGAGAAGAAAATTTACCTTGTATGAGGAAGAAAACACAGTAGAAAAGATTTGATGATTTTAAAGTTGAAGAGGAAGCAGAAATATTATAAGGTAGAGTCGTATATACTTGCATATGCAGATCCAATTTATTTGATCCCGACCGAAGAATTTTGAAATCTTTCTCCAAAAATTTTAGGGAGAGTAATACCTCCACCTGAAAAGAAAACTAAACTGGAAAGAAAGCGAATGAAATAGGTACCTACTATAGGAGAAGTGGTTTCGAAGAAGAGAAATAAATGCTCTCCTTGTAAAAGATTTGGCCATAAAAAAATCACATGTCCTACGAGATCAAATTGAGTTGCAGAAACAAGTAATGGTGTAGTTTCATGACTTTTATCGTATTTAAAACATGTACTTAATGATACGATTATTAGTTCAAACAACTTATATAGTTGTTGAATTTTTTATAAGATATATATCTACAACTTTTATTTTTATAAGTTGTCTATCAATAACTTTAAATGTTGTTGGACAACTGATACAGTTGAAGGGTTCAAATCCTTCAAACAACTGCATTAGTTGTCCAACGATATTGAAGAGTTATCCAACGATATTGGAGAGTTGTCTAACAACTTTGTATAGTTGCCTGATAATAATGGAAGATCGGTTTGGAAAATGACTGGTAGCCATCCGTCCTAATAGACTTCTTCACTAAAGGAAACAACGACGAGGCTATTCTACTGGTCCCTAAAAGTATTTAGGGATGGGAGAAATTATGATCCCTACAACTCTTTAGCGGTCATTTTTTGGTCCCTAATTAAGATGACTAGTATGTTTTTCTGGTCTCAATAGACTATTAGAGACAAGTTTTCGCTGGTCCTAAAATATGCATTATTAAGGATGAAAAGAATCTAGTCCCTAAAATATGTTTTATGGACAAAAAATTAAAAAAATTATAGACTAACTTTTGTATATATTATAATCAAATGTGTTTACATCTGATTTATTGTATAGCCATCACATAAGCAAGAATATATTTTTTGTCAGGACCCAATTTCTCGAGCCATGATGGCGCCTATCAACCTGCCAGTAGGCTAGCCAAATGCTATCCCGAAACTTGAGAGTAATGGGACTGATGGGCGAAACTATCATCAACTAAGCGAAGCATAAATAAACAAAACACATAAGAGGAAAGTGGAAACAAACTCAAAACTATATATACAAAAGATACCTCTTAGAACTTGGAAGTCACATGTACAGAACTACTGAAAGAGTACAAATCCCAAAAGTGGACCACAAAAACAAGACTGCCTCAAAAAGCAAAAGGCAAGTCAAAATGTAAATACAGAATGGAGATAGGAAATCCCAGAACGCCATGAGCTCACCCTCGTCTCCAGAATAGACCGTTGCAGGCTCGACCTCAACGCTGCTAGGTGGTGCTCAGACCAGCATCACGAAAACAGATGTAGAGTGTAGCATGAGTACCAAAGCAACAGGTACCCAGTAGGCGTCATAGACCGACTGAGCAAGAAAGGTAAAAACAGATGGAAAAGATAGAATCAGACATGAACAGAGGTCAACAGAAATAAGAGTAGAACAATCAGAGAGCTAGTCTAAGGATATTTAACCTAAACCCAGCTAGGCCCCCTATAAGACCCGCTAGGTACACTAACACACAAACAAACAAGAACCCGAATGGACTCCCATAAGCCCGACAGGTACACAGAGAAGCCAAAACTACGGAACCCAAAGGAAACCCAACTTCGAACCGACACAACCAACAACTCCAACCCAGTAAAAAAATGTGACTTCCACATCAGGCCACCTAGCCTGCCAACAACTCTAGGGAATTACCCATCCAGGAGAGTATCGCGCGGGGGTATATCAATCCCCTTCAAAAGCCCTAATCCAACTGCCCAATAGGCTAACACTCTAGGGTCCTGCCCAAGCCAACCAAGTGTGCCATCTAACACTCTCATGGCCCTGACCTAGCCAGACAAAGTGCGTGGACCTGTCAACTCCGAAAAGGACATGAAGTAACTTATATCCAACTACCCAGGTAGCTAATCACCCTAGGGACCCTGCCCAATGCCAACCAGATGAGTCAACTATCACTCCCTAGGTCCTACCCAGTGCCAGCTAGAGTGTGTAGGTAAAATCAACTCCGTAGAGGATCTCAAATTCCAAGCTATCGTGGATCGACGTCCACTACCCACTAACTCACACCAGAATCGACTGCAAAACTCCCAAACTAGGAAAACACTACGCCTCCGATAACGCATCGGCATCACAGAAATGGGGAGAGAAGCCATAAGGATCACAAGCAATAAAAATCCCAAAGCTAGGCTCAACTATCAGACCCAAGTCTGCAATGCAGGTCTACAAGGACCTAGTCCATCTGAATCGACGTCAGATACATACCAAAGTCAATTAGGTGCATGGGTCTAAGGCAAAACTAGTATATCCTAGACTAAGGCCAAAGATAAAATCCAACATAAATAAATAGCCAACTAGATACTATGCATGCAAAGACAAATAAACAGCCCAACAGGTAATTCACAAATACCCACAAATAAACAACCCCTTCCAAGGCCGACTCAACAACATTAGGGGCCTAAAGCCAAATCATAGAGAGGGGCCCTAAAAAAATTTAAAAAAATCATCCTATATAATTTTATTTAAAATCTACTTTTCTAGCCTTTTTAGATGCAAATTCATTAACTACTGTTTTATGATCGATTTGTTTTAGTAATTCTTTTTCAATTGATAATATAGTTAATCCATTCAATCTCTCTTGAGACATTGTTGATCTTAGATAAGATTTTATCAATTTTAGTTTCGAAAAACTTCTTTCGGCTGAGGTAACAGTTACAAGAATTGTTAACATTATTCTATAAGCAATATATGCATTAGGAAAAGAATCAAGTCTTTTTATTTGACCGAGTATTTCCATTAGATCATTATATTCTACTTGTATTATTTCCCTTAATACTTTTTATTCAAAATTTAAATCTAAATCATCAATATCAGAATAACTATTATGTGTTAAAGAAAGTTCAAGGTTAAGACAAAAAAAAATCTAAATTCTCATCATCTAGTGATCTCAATTTTTTACCATTAAATAAGAAACCAAAAATATTTTCATATGCTTCAAATTGTTCAAATCTATTTTGAAGTGAAAAAATAGCTTGATCTACTATATATATGAAGTAATCAACTCTAAAAGATTCTTCAAGAGACTTTGTGATTTCATCATCAATATTTTCATCAAATCGTTTCTTTCTAAATGTTATGCGTTTCTTACGAAATTTAGGTTCTATATTCATCTCATATGCAATTTCCTTAGCAGAAATCATAGCACTCACAAATCCTTCTTCTCGATATTTTTTGAAAAAAGAAATTAGGCCTCTTAATTGATCTATGGCAACATCAATATGCATATCCTTAGATTGTAGGCTTTTACTAATAGAATTAACCGCAAATAATATGTCATACCAAATAGTCATACCCAATAAAAATTCAAAATTTTCAAGCTCATATAGCTTCACTTTTAGTTTTTGGATCCTCACTAACTTCTTCTAGTTTCAATAAAGCATCTCTTATTTGTGGAGCTTGGAATCTTAATGCTTTAATACTTTCAACACGACTTTCCCAACGAGTTTGTGACAATGATTTAAGAGTTAGATTGGGTACAAAATCTTTTAAAATTTTCCACAGCTTGGTAGAAGAAGCAAATAACGTATATATACGTTGTATCACTCCAAAAAATTATAAAACTTTCGTACAAGAATTAGCCATAACACAAAGTACCAAATTTAAATTATGACAACCACAAGGTGTATAAAATGCTCTAGGATTTATATTGAGAAGTCTTTTTTGCACTCCTTGATGTTTTTCCTTCATATTTTATCCATTATCATATCCATGTCCTCTTAAATTATCAATATCAAATCCAATATTTTTCATCTCATCCTATAATAACTTCAAAAAGACCTTTTCCACTTGTATCATCCACTTTTAAAAATTCTAAGAAATATTCATTAATTTTTATTGGAGTAGTTGAAATATCCACACTCCGTAATATAAAAGTCATTTGTTCTTGATGGCTTGCATTCGGAGTGCAATCAAGGATGATTGAGAAATATTTTATTTCTTTAATCCCTTTAATGATTTTATTCTTGACTTTCACTTGCCAATAAGTTTATCAATTCATTTTGTATATTATGTCCAAGGTAATGATTATGAATTTCGTCGTGCTTAATTCGTCGAATATGTTCTTGCATAACTGGATCAAATTCAACAATCATTTCAATTAGGCTTAAAAAATTACCATTACTTTCTTGATAGATCTTTTCATTTGTTCCCCTAAATGCCAAATTATTTTTTCCAAGAGTTTTGATCACAACAATAATTCTTGACAACAAATTTTTCCAGTGTACTCTATCTCTATTAATTTGTTCCTGCACATCTTTATCAATTGTTTTGTTTTTATGCAATCTCATTTCTAAATCAATCCACGAGCTCATATTAATAATATGTTCCTTCGTTACTTCATGAGCTTTGAGCTTAGCACTAAGATTTCTCCAATCATTACTACCTTCACTAGCTAGTTTATTGTTACAAACAATAGAAGTTATGCTAAATAATTTGCAACAAAATAAAAAAACTTTATCCAAATCCTTGGAGTAAATTAACCATTTTCTTTCATGCTTTTCTCCGTTAGCCAATTTTTGAATATAGTGTGTTGTAGAAAAATGTCTTCAGTGTTTATCCTTTGGAAAATTTATATCAGACATTCTAATTGGTCCCTTTTCTACTAATAGATCTCTCAATTTTGTATCTATATTATTCCATTTACTTGGGTCATATATATTTTAAGGGATGCAACTATTTAAATTACTTAGGAGTTCTTGATTATTGGGAACTATGTCACATTTTTCACAACCAACTTCTTGTAGATTTTCTTCTTGGATGTTATTATCATCTAACTCAATTCGATTAGTGACTTGTTCATTTGAAGAACATCCTCCAATAGTTTTTGATTCAGAATTTTTATTATTTGTTATAAATCTATCAAGGGCTCCTTTTTGGGATTTATTTAATTCTTCAAGTTTTCTCTTTTTCTCTCTTTTTGTAAAACCGGAATCATATTTTCTAGTTGACATATTTAAATTGAATAAATTGTAATAATAACTAAAACAAGAATATATGTGCTTATGAACTAAGAATATCAACAATAACAATTTTTGAGAAAAACTATAAAATAAAGTTAGAATAATAAAAACCCGACTCACGGATTTGATAAGTTGAAATAACAATATCGAAATAGTGGTGTGTTTCTTGACACCTTCAATATAATGATTGCTTGTTGCCTTCTTGAAATCTGAAGAAGACACCCAAACACAAATTTTGTTCTTTTATAACTTGTAACCTGTAAGCATTAAGCAACAGTAAATCAAAAGATTTTGTAGGAGAGTTCGATATTGAGAATAAAAAAGATGAGTATTAAGGTATATAATAATATATGGTTAAAGTCTTTGGAGATAAATAAGGAAGCTAGGAAATTATTCCCAAAAATTGTTCCATTCCCTAGACCCTAATTAAAACTAACGTCACTTTTACCTTTTCTTTTTATTGTTAATTCTTACACACGTTTAGTATTCCCAAAAATTGTTCCATTCCTTAATTAAAAAGTAAAAACTAATGTACTTTTACCTTTTCCTTTTTTAAATTTTTTTTTTTACAAGTATATATATAAATTTTTTTGAGTATATATAAGAACTTTTTAAAAAAATATGGGGCCCCAAGCGACGACTTTAGTGGCCTAGTGGTTAAGACAACCCTGAACCCTTCGACAACATGGTACTAACCCCGAAACAGCCCAAAAATCAACCCTACAACCTGGTTTCTGAGAAGAAAAGAAGAAATACTAGTGGCCCACCCAGATTCACACAATTCAGCATGCAATTACACAATTAAAAGTTGGGACTGTCAGAATTCCCATATGAGGTCGTTTAACTGAGGTTATGAGTGAAATCAACTTTTCTAGTTTCAAAAGCTCTAAATCAAGAAAACGGGCATAAAACCCAAACGAACAATCATGTGATCGAACATTCAGTGCCAGCAAATCATAAATGACTTGTGATCACTATAGGAACGCTCTAAACGACGGAAAGAAGAGATAAACATAGAAATGACCTGGAGGATCATTACAACATCCACTACTAAAAGAACTTTCGTCCGCAAAAGTAAGAGTCAATAAGGAACTGAGGGCTCAAATAAGCTAGGGAATTGCTCCCGCATCTCCCGCTCAGTCTCCCAGGTAGCCTCCTCGACTGGACGATGCCTCCAACGAACATTCACCATATGAATGGCTCTAGACCTCAGCTGCCTCACATCTCTGGCCAAAATAACAACTGGCTCCTCAGTATAGGTCAGGCAATCATCCAACTCAACATCATCATACTGGAGTACATGAGACTCATTTGAACATATCGGTGCAACATCGAAACATGGAAAATGGGTGAATAACTGAGAATGTTGGGGTAAAGCTAACTCATAGGTGTCACGCCCCGAGCCTACACCCTGGACATGGCCGACACTAGAAGACCATTACTGGCCCCAAGCGAACCCTTGGTCTAGCTTACTTAACTCAGCAGAAGACTTAACTCAACAAAATAAACTCAAGTAATAGTTTAAATGATAACATCTTAGCCAAAATGGCAACTTATGTCTCAAAACAAAGTATCTGCAAATACATAGCTGAGAGACTCAAAACTAACTGTCTGACTGTTTATGAAGCCTCTTTAATACTGAGATGGATGTTGGGACAGAGCCCACAATATCCTAATAAAGAAAACTAGGAAAGCGAAATAAAAAAGTCCTCCGGAATGCAAAGAGGATCACCACTCTCTGGAGTGCTCAACTGGATCAACGGCGCGCTGGATGCTGATCCTGGTTACCTGCGTCTGTATCATAATAAAATGCAGGCCAACTGGCATCAGTACATTGAATGTACGAGTATGCGAGTTGGAATGCTAAACAACAACTTAAGCTTGAAAGGAGTACAAAGGAACACTTACCTTGGCTCTGTTTAACTCATGTTAACTGAACTCAATATAAAGTAATAAGACACATGCAATATATATAAAGCTTGTAAAACAGTGTAAACAACTTAGTTCGTTAAAGATAAAGTAATAACAAACTCAACTTTACTTAAATATAAAAGTAATATAACTTTAGTGGGAGATTCTCTAACCAACAACCATTACTATGAGCCTAAGTGGTGATATATCATCTTGCCCACGCTGCCAGAAGTGTCCTATACTTTGCCGGCATATAGAACGATTAACTTAGTGGATCCACTAGTCTATGCTAAAAGCATCTTAAGGATTCATCTAAAAAGTATGATCATTTACTACCCATGATGGCTACATGGTTTATGGAGACTTGAGTTAATATGAACTCCCATCGCCATATCAGTGCTCAATACTACTCTCAAAATATACTTTAGCTCATATGTTTTTAAAAACATAACTTCTTTCTTTAGTTTGAGATAATTACTCAAAACTTAGCTTAAAAGCTCTCTTGGAATCGATGTTTCCTTTTTCTTACTCAAATGTGAAAACATTTATAGACTCTTTAGGAATACTTAGTTCCCTAATAGTTTTCTGAGAAATGAACTCTACTCTTTACTCTTTTCTTAACTTGAAACTTGAGCCTTAAAATGAAGTTAAAACGTTTAATAAAGACTTTTGAAAACTTTAAGAACTTTGCTTTGACTTGCTTTTTAAACTTCTAGACTTGACTCTTAACTTCTTTGACTTTGATCTTAACTTTCCTTGAATTGAATTATGGATTCAAGGCTCATGATCTCATGTTTATGGATGATTTCATGATGTTTAGATGTACCTTAGAGTGTTGGAATCAATTAGCAAATGTAGGTACATTGCTTAGGAACAAGTACGAAAATGTGGGGAACGAATGGGGAGAACTGGCGTCCCTGGCGGTATGAGAGGCGCGGGACGCCAGCCCTCAAACTTCAAAGAAGCCTGGCTAGCGCGACACGCCAGAGGCCAAACTTTAGAGAAGTTTTTGTGGTGCTCTGGCAGGCACGACGCACAACCCTTTTTGCCCAGCGACTTTTGACTTTTCTTTTTCGTTTTTCATCTCTAAACTCCCCTAACTTCCATAATTATTTCCCCAAACACTTAGGATAAATTGGACCCTCAATATACAACCAATATAACTCGAAAAACAACCCGGAAACATGAATCAATTCACCCCCAAGCATCAACAACTCAACCAACAAGAATTCTACAATTTGTTCTTCAAGAACCTCACTTCTTCAACATGTACACAACTCAAAATTAATGAATTGAAACAAGTTAGTGTGTGGGTGAACTAATCCAACATGAAAATATCTCACATACGTTAATAGGGATCACCCCTGACGAATTCCATTTACAAGCTTGGATGATCTTGACGAATTCTTGCCTTTATCTCCCTTTCTTTCTTCTTTTCTCTCTTCTCCAAGCCCTAAGCGTATTTCTCAATTTTCCAAACTGACTAAGTCATGTTTTTACCCCAATAAATCCCTAAAATCAAAGTAGGAAATTAATTAGAGAAAAGACTACTTTGCCCTTCCCTAAAACCGGATTGGGACTTTCCTCAATCCAACAACCCAACTTCCGAAAGGCATAACTCACTCATACGATGTCGAAATCGTGCAATCTCGGCGGCGTTGGAAAGATATCTCCAAGAGCTTTCCAACCATATCAAGAACTGCTACTAACGGATCTTGAGCTAGGAGTTATGGCTGTTTGAAAATGGCCAAAACTCACTTTCTTAACTTAGACAATTTCCAGATTTCCTTATTCTTTCCAAAAATCAATATTTTCATATTTTAAAATCTTTATAGTTGTTTCTAGGTGCAAGATGTTACAATAGGCCACATCACCAACTGTCCTAAAAAATCTCAAAAAGGCCCAATGTACCTGGGGCTAAGCTTGCCTCGCCTCCCAAATCTCATCACGCCCTTCATGGGCGATACTCGAAGGAATACCTAGTCACCAACGACAAATCTCAATAGTCGATGCCTGCGATCCGCATAACTCTGATGTGTACTCTGAGCCGTCCTGAGCCTATCCTGAATTAAACTCACGTGAACTAAGGCCTCCTGAAACAAGTCTGTACCACGTGGCCTAGGCTCCGTAGACTCAAACCAACCAATTGGAGTGCGACAACACCTACCGTACAAGGTCTCAGAATAAGACCGGATGCCCTGGGAAGCGCACGAAGGGTCGTTCTATACCAAACTCGGCATTCTAGAACTAACTGCGCTGACGAAATTCCCATCCGAGCGCATTTACCAAGAATGTTGACCAAAGTCAAACTTAAGTCAAAATTCAAAGGCTAAAGTGCCAAATGACTCCAAAGTCACAATGAAAGCCTCGGGACTCGTGCTAATAATGCTACTAGACTAATTTGGCCGCTCCGAAGCTGATGCAACCGTCAGAATTCCCATTTGAGGTCGTTTACCTGAGGTTATGATTGAAATCAACTTTTCAAGTTTCAATAGCTTCAAAACAGGAAAACGGGCATAAAGCCCAAACGAACAACCAAATGACCGAACAATTAGTGCGTAGTTGCTACAGGAACACTCTAAACAACAGAAAGAAGACATAAACACAGAAATGACCTAGAGGGTAATTACATTTTTACAACCCCAAGCCTTACATACATAACTGTATTATATTGTTCTGCCTAAAAGTTTTAGCACGACGATAATTAACTTGATGTATAAAGGCTTCAAAACCAACATCTCCAAAAGACCATCCTTCATTATAAATGATTTTCTTACCTCGAAACGACCTGGAGAAATAGGAAAAGAGTGAACTTAGAGGTGTTGTAAAAAGTTTAGCATAGAGTTCTTTAGAGACTACATGAAGATCTATAAAAAAAATGATCAACTAATGTTTCTTTCATTTGAAGTCTAACATTGATTTAGCCATTCAACTATACATATAAAACATAAGATTTATTATTCTCTATTGAACACTCCCCCTAATTTTCTTGCTGCAACTTCTTCAGTAGTTCTTTTGTTCATTAACTAAATAATATATCCCCAATTCTATGAAAGAACACATCAATTCTTTCAATCAATCAACTACACTATGAATATCTTTTAACAAAATACGTTGAGATCAAATGCTATGACCATAATATAATTTATATAACAACAACCAATCAAAGGTCAATAAAGAATGACCTAGAACATAGGACATTGGAGTCTTTTCGTTACCTGTGCATTTCTAACATTGCAAGGACATTGTAAATTTCTCATTGTTCAAATAACTAATGCACTTATTATGTGAAGCTATCGATTCAAGTAAATCCTTCTGATTCAATAATCTCAATCGAGTAAATCATCACAACTGAAGTCTCCATATATGAATGACAACAAAAGTTTAAAAAATAAGCAAATATCTGATGACAATAGCATAAGATGCATGTAACTTACTTTTATGAAAAAAATAGTATACCTGATATATATATATATATATATATATATATATATATATATATATATATATCCTTTAGCTCATCTTAAATTCCTTCAATACAAAAAAGAAAAACAGTAACTCAAACAAGGGAGCTGAAACAAAATGAAAACATAGTTATTAAGTTGTTTAGAACCATTACTATAGTCTTAAGACTTTGTACAAGGTCCTCACTCCCCTGATTGCATAGTTTGTGCATTTTCTCCAATAACAAAAATAGAATATAGTGAGCAATTTAAACATTAAATAAGTATTTAATCATTTGAAAGACTCTTCTTTTATTATTAAAAAGATACAAAAAGTTCACATATGGTACTCTCTTTCTTATTCTATTCATGCTTATAAAAACGTGAATATGTCATAAGTTCTTTAGCATGAATACATCCCGTGAACTAGTGCAGAAGAAGAAATTGCACCAATGAAAAAAAAGCATTTCCAAACACAAGAAGATAGAGAAACTCTAAGGGAAGCACAACTCATGATATTGATTAAAAACAAGTGCCCAAAACACATACTAGCAAAGCTAGAATTACCATATAACAAGTTTAGCATCTGAAAAATTAGCAATTCTCTTTATGGCTATCTTAATGGTGAACTTATTATAGTACCTAGCCAGAAGTAGAAATTCAAAGTATCCAAGACCAGAAAGTATTGAATAGTGAGTAACCTGATATCAAATGGTGAATACCTTCAAAATTTCACTCCACATTTAGTAATGAATTCTCCATAATTTTAGCAACCTTCCTAATCCCTTCACATACCACATAACAAAATGTAATCTAGTAACAAATACATGCCCCTTAAACTACTATTAAGTGTAACTATGAAGAGAAAATAGAGAATTTCATATATAAATAAGAAAGCAAAGCGTTACACATATTTCTGGGCACACCCTCCTAGACAAATCATAATGGACACAAAGGATTCATATAATAGAGTCTAACAAATTTGATAATTAAACATTATTAATAGAAAAATACATAATGAGTCTATTGTTTGGGTGTTTCCAGGTGCATTTAAGGTATTAAAAGAACATAATGAGGCATCACGCTGAGAAGAACCTAGATCACCAAGCACCTAAAACATTACCTGGGAACATTGAAGCAACTTATGGTTCAACTTGTGTTATCCTTTAATGTCTTCATAATATTTTTAAATTGTCCAGAAGATTAGTTTGTGGATTCATGGGAAATAGAAAAATAAACTATATTGTATAAGTGAGTAGAAAACTTATCCAACAACATGTCCAACAATCCGTCCAGCAACTTGTTCAAGGGAATTATGAGTTCAACTGCCGGACAAATTTGCAGAGAATAGAGGTATGAAACTGTTCAGTAAGGCCACCTTTCTTATTCGGTGCATCGCCTTCTCTAATGAAGTTCGCTGACCTGGTTCGATAGACACAAGTGTTATGCATTGTCATTTTGGGCGACGTCGTAATCATTAAGTGATCCGCCTTTCTTGTTAGGCGATCAACAATGTATAGTTTGCATTTTTGGCCATTCTTTCAAACATAAATCCTTACCTTGTCCATTTGCCTTCATAACTGTAAATCATCAATATTTTATCAGAATAAGACAAAATTAGGCATTGAAGACACTAATTATTGAGCTAAATTGACCTCAAATGAGTGCAAATCTACCACTCATCAATGTACATTAAAACTCCACCATTGAGTGAATCTATATTTTTAAAAGTTAACACACTTCATTAGTTTCTTAAAATAACTTTACTTAGCATGATATTGGTCTAAGTAAATGTTAGAGCAGTCTATGAGTTGGTGCTAATGTCTAACTAGTGAATGATTACCCAAATGGTTAAACATAATATATATCATGGTGTCCTCTACGACCCAAACAAATTAAAACTTGTGTACTAGATGGTTATTGTGTTATATGAACTGTTGAGAGTAGTGGTTTTCTTTGTAAGTTTTTAGATATCATGGTGGCTTCGTCAGTCCAAACTAGACTTGTGTGCTAAATGATTATTGTTATAGGCAAAAGGCATAAATTACCCCCTAAACTTGTACCCAAAAGTCATTTACACACTTTAACTAATGGGGCGACCTATTACACACCTTAAGTACATAAACGTATATTTATTTCCCCCTTCCGTCACCCAACCCAGGGCGTGTTTCACTCCACATAGTTGAGCGCGTCAACACGCTAATAAAGTCATTTTTATTTATTTTTTTAATTAAAAAAACCCAACCCAACAGTTATATTCCCATTCTCTTCATATAACCCACCCACCCGACCCTAATGAACAAGAACCCTAAATTTTCACCCAAAAATCTGAATCAAGAACCCTAAATTCAAACATAGTTCAAAATTCCTTCTTTTGAATCAAAGGTAACTCTTTTTCATTATTATTCATTCAGCTCTTTTCCATTTTGATTCATTTCTCTCTTTTTCATTTTGATTTGTTTCTATTTATTTCGTATTTTGAATTTTTAGTTGTTTGGTTCGCGGTAATTCTTATTAAGGTGCTACAATAGTTCGAATAAGCTTGACTAGGCTCTGTTTGCAAGAGGAAGATCATGAATTGGAAGAGGTGTGATGCAAACATGGATTTGTGAAGTACTATGCAAGCATGGATTTGTGAAGTACTATGCAAACATGGATTTGTGAAGTACTATGTCTCCGACCACTCGTTGTTGGTGACGACTAAAACTGTATTGCCTTCCTCTTCTTCATCGTTATCGTCTAAGAGCTATTTCTCAAGCTTTTGAAGACAATTCATCATCTTTTTATTCTGATTCCTGAGACAACAATTCCTGTACTCCGATGGATGCTCTGTTTTGAACCGGATTTAGAGACGAAACCCCTGTAGAATAATTCTGAATACCTGGAGATAAAAACCCACCAATATTAGCAGCTGTGATCGAAATTGATGCAGAACAAGTAGAGTGTGGCGCGTGTTCATCATCATAGAGACATTTGAATTCAAAGAAAATTCAGATGAAATTGAAGAAGCAGCAGCATCGGCAACAAAAAAATCTACAGGGGAAAGAGGAGACATTGGAGAAGACTGCTGATAACTTCTGGGTTTTACGTTACGGAGATAAAACCCAAGTCGTTGCTACTGTTGTTGTTGTTGTTGTTGAAGTAGCATCATCTGCTGTTGCTATTGTTGAAGTTGTAGAAACTGCAATTGTTGTTGTTGAAACTCCGCAAGGGATCGCTTACCCATCAAATTGGGTCTCCCTTGATGAATGGTCTGTGTAACCAGGTCAGGCAAAATACCCAATAGCAGTGAAGAATAAGGCCTTTGTGAGTTGTTATTCATGGTAGATCTTCCATTGTTGCTCCCACCAACACCGTAAAACTCGCCGGAGTACCCACCAAACCCTAGTAACCACCGATTTGCTTTCACCAAACGATGAACGCCTCGATCGACAACACACCAATGTTCTTCAAATATGACAGTGAAAACTTGATTAGATGGTTAAAACTACAAGGATGCTTCAAAAACACTACAAAATCGAAGAAATCTTTATCTAAAATTAGGATTTACAGACGAATTTTTTTTATTAGGCTTTGGTGTTCTTAGAGAAAGGAAACGGGTGGGTGAAATAAATGGACTAGGGTAAAATAAATTGGATTTGGGTGAAAAGAATTGGGTTTGGGTGAAAAGAAACGGATTTGGGTCAAATGAATTGGATTGGGGTCTTTTATTACGTGGCTTCACTAGGAGACGAGTGACTCTCACTCTAGGCATAATGTCCTGGGTTGGGTGACTAAAGGGGAAAATAAATATACTTTTATGTACTTAAGGTGTGTAATAGGTCGTCACATTAGTTAAAGTGTGTAAATGACTTTTGGGTACAAGTTTAGGGGGAGAATTTATGCCTTTTGCCTATTGTTATATATGAACTGTTGGGTTAGCTTGGATTGTTGTTGTGATGTGACGTTTGTATTGTTCGCCTACAAACATACACATGGTGCATATGCATTGAATTTCGTGCCTTTTGAGGCTAGGATCAGGGTGTTCGACTACACCACATGCATTTCATGCCTTTTGAGGCTAGATTTGGGGTGTTCTTCTACACCACATGCATTTCATACCCTTTGAGGCTAGAAGAAATTTGGATTGTAAAATTGCTCATTTGTAATAGCAAGAACAAGTGGATGGATAGTTCCACCAATTTAATAAAAAAATTTGGTTATCAATTATCACAATTAAACTAAGATTTCGAAGAATTCAAGAATAAACAAGCAATAGGATTGGAAATCGATGTCATATAGGGATAACTATGATGCTCTATAGTGATGAGCATTTATGAATAGACTAAGTCATCTTCATTGACGCTAATCATCATTCAATCTCAAAGCATCTACGCATAGAATCTCCTTTCGGTCTCATCTAATTGTCAATCTAAACAAACCAATACTTTACTCTATTCTCTCTTTCAATGTAGAAATAGGGTGAATAAATCCAACTTATAACCTCTATTTTCAAGCAAGTTACAAACATCAAACCTATATTGCTAGTATCGGACTAATTACCCACTCCAATCAATCTCTTCCGAGCATCAACTGAAGATCGGAAGTAGAAATTAAATTTTCTTACTGTAATTTTTTTATAACTATATTTTCATCTTTCCTATTTTATCCTTCTGCCTTAGATTGAGTTGTGTGATATTTATATTTACATGTGTCGTGTCACAGACTTAAAATCTGTCAAATGCTCGTCTATTGTTGCCATATGGCATGACAGTACATGTATTTTTAGCTTTGACAATGCTTTGCATGCTTCGTTTAATTGTAACAAAAAAGTACTTTGACATGTTCTTCAAATTTAATTTAATTTTCTTATTGAACATTTAATTTTTATTAAACTATATCTTTAAATTAATTACTAAAAAAAGCACGGCTAAATTAATGATTAGTATAAGTATATTATTATCATTTTTATATTAATTGATATATAATTCTAGATTTGGAAAATAATTTGAGAAATAAGTAATTAGTATTAAGGTAAAACATGAATTTTTTTTTGATATGCTGTCAAAGCAAAAAAAAAATCAAATTCAAATATAAATATAATAATTTCAGATATTATAAAAAGTATAATCAATTACTATAAAAATCACCAACATGGGTTGTGGTGTACTGGTGGGAGTGTTTCACCCTTAACCAGAGATCTCGGAAAATCCAATATGGACTCTGGACACCGGATGGAAAACCCAAAAAAAAATTAAAATTACTATAAAAATAAATTACTTGTAACATTGTATAAAATGGTACATTTGAATATTTTAGTTGGCTTTAACATAAGATACCATTTTTGTCATTTTGTGTTTTAAAGAAATCCTAATTGATGTTACTCTGCCCATTTGAATTGATGAAATTACCCATGAAGGTAGCAGCAGCTGCTATAGGGACTCCCTCGTTATTTCCTTGCTGCAATTTTGCTCATTTGCCGGCCTCGACTTCACTTTCACTATCCCCAAGGCTTCCTGCTTCCATCTTCTCGCCTTTGCTCATCCCCATCTCAGGTTTCTCTCTTTTTCTGTCTCTCTCTCTATATATGTGTGTCAAACTAGGTAAATGATCTATTTCTCTGCTTCATACGCCAAAGTACGGTCATTTTTTTTTTTGTGTGTGTGTGTGTCTGACCTTTAGATGGAAACTTAAAGGAGTGATATGTGCAACTGATGGAAAATGGTTACATGTGTATTAGCAATACTTTTAATTATAGGTGAAAATTCTATTTTTCTGCTTCATCAACTTTTCAAAATCAATATCTATGTGCCAATAAATATAATTTTGATGGTAAAGCCTTTTTTCCCCTTTTAGATGACTAGTAAGGAATTGACTACAGGATAATGACTAGATGGGTTTTACCTTCCTTCTGTTATAGGTAAATATTCTATTTTTCTGCTTGATGGACCCTCCAAAAATGTTTATGCAAGGGTTTTTGCAGAAATAGGATATTAATGTAAAATCTGGGCTTGTTCTTGTTGCCTAAAGACGACAATTGAGTGACTGGAATGTGAAAATACAGAAATATGATTTATCATACTTCTTGTTCCATGTGTGCCCACTCTGGAATTCGCTCAAATGGATTTCAAAGAAAGCCTTTTTCATTTTCTTTGTCCCCCCATTTAAAATGTGAAACAACTGGAGAGTGATAAAATAAGCATTTGATATGTTTCATTCTATTTGTTTGTCTTTGGATTTTGCTTAATTGAGTATCAACTTAGATGGATCAGTTGTTTCATGAATAGTATTAACTTTACAGGGAGGAAGAAGTTATTCTTGCGTGCTGAGAATCTTGATTGTGAGAGCGTGGAACAAATGGATTTGAAGAAGGAATTTCCTGAATTAAAAAAGGATCTATACCCCTCTATAGAGCCATATTGTACTGGGTTTTTGAAAGTTTCAGACCTTCACACTATATACTGGGAGCAGTCAGGAAATCCTAATGGCCATGTGAGTTTTTTTCTATTTTTTCTTGTATTAAGAAGGCACAACATAATCTTTCTATTGCCTATAAACAGTCAAGTACATCAAAGATGTCTTCTATTTGAGCTAGTACATCATGTTTACACCAAAAGTAAAAAAGTGCTAAGCAATTCATTTTGATCTTCTGTAAGTTGTTCTGTGCATCCTCAAAACACCTCTTGTTCCTTCCTGTCCAAATTGTCTACCATATATATGCTGGGACAATCTTCCATCTCTCCTCCTTCTCTGTTGCATTGCCATCCCTGTTCCAGCTGCTTAGGACTCCTTTGCTCCCAGGTTTTAGCCACTTGATCCCCTTCATGAACATTCTCCATAGTTGCTCTGTCAATTTTGCAATGCAAGAAAAGGTGGTTGATTGTCTTTGTTTGCTCCCCACACAAAAAAACATCTGGAAGCCAACATTTGTGAACTTACATTCGTCCACAAACTAAGTTCCAAAAGGGGAAGTGGGATGTTTATACAAGTCTCAGAGTAAATTAATAAAGTCTAATTGTAAATTTGCAAATGCAGCATCAGATAATGATTTTAAAGGCAAAAAACACAGAGAAGTATCAAGATTAGAAGAACTTGACGTGAAAAGCGAGTAGTGCAGTGCACACTCCTTTGAGTCGAAGCGCACGACTTACAGAAAATAAAGAAGTACCAAACATATATCAATGTAGTTTTTTAGTAGCAGAAGACATCGATGTATTAGTGTAAGTAAATACAATCCATGTAATTGCAGAAACTATCAAAATCAAAGAACTTCATTCTCGATTCTACGAGAATTCTTATGAAGCCTTTCATTTGCTTCTCTTCAATGGAAGTTTCTAATTCTAGCCTCCAATGTACAATAATGCCGATATTATTTCAACTCCTTGAAGTTGAGATTCAAAAGATTGACCGCTTCTCATTGGGATCACTTCACACGTCATTATTTCAAGCGCACACTTCTCTGAAGCACATGAATTTTCCCATGAAACGATAACCCCTTGCTTCACATCAATTGACCGTTTCAAGCAAAGAGTAATAACGTTTAATAACACTGGTATCAGATTTCTACTCATACACGTGGTCCATTTTCTCAGAGGAGCCCCAGTCCTCCTCACTAGGAGAAGATAAGAGGCTCAGGAGACTAGCATATGATGACTACATTTGCTTATAGCTCTACATATGATTAATCTGTTTCTATTTTTCGTAGAGAACATTGTTTATTTTTTTGGGTCAGTGATATAACCCTATTCCAATGTAGGTTATATGTTTTTCTTGTTTTCTACTCTCTGATGCTTTCACATGATGCAAAATAGGGTGAAATTTGTTATTTTTAGCAAAGATGTTTGATGTAAAGTCATTTTGAAGATATGTTCCATATTTGCAGCCAGTGGTGTTTTTCCATGGAGGCCCTGGAGGTGGGACTTCACCCAATAATAGGAGGTTCTTTGATCCTGTCTTCTATCGAATCATTCTATTTGATCAGGTTGATATTATTAACTAAAGTGCTAATTCATGCACTTTGTGCTTTTTCAAATGTGAGCTGAGAGTCTATCGGTAACAGCCTCTCTACCTCTGAGGTAGGGGTAAGGTCTGCGTACACTCTACCCTCCTCGTGCTCCCTTGACTACACTAGGTATGTTGATGTACTTTTTCAAATGAAAACAATGGTATCTTCCAGAGAGGTGCGGGTAAAAGTAAGCCTCATGCTTGCTTGGAGGAGAACACAACATGGGATCTCGTTGGGGATATTGAAAAATTAAGAGAGCACTTAAAGATTCCGGAATGGCAGGTGCAAATCGCTCTCCTTCTGTGACTACTAGGTCGATGGTACTTCATAAGCCTCTCATAGGTGTGAGTTTGCAGGTATTTGGTGGCTCATGGGGAAGCACTCTGGCTCTTGCATACAGCATATCACATCCTGAAAAGGTCTACTAGCAATTATTCTTTAAGTTAGAGGAAGTGATAGATTCTATTCTCAACATCATGTTAAATCTATGTTATTGCTAAAGATTTTAAATGACCTCTGTTAAAGGTTACTGGGATCATTCTTAGAGGAATATTTTTGTTGCGGAAGAAAGAAATTGACTGGTTTTATGAGGGTGGAGCTGCTGCAATATACCCTGATGGTAAGCTTCTGAATTTCATGCATGCTGGGAGACCAACCAACTGAACCTAGTGCACAGTTGTATTGAGTTGTTATAGAATCTGAGAAGTGTAAACTATTTCATCTGCTGCTGAATACAAAAGTAAGGAATTTAGCACGGGCATTCCTATTTGATTTTTCCATATGAAGATGACGAACAACTTTTATATCTACTTTTGGATCTTTGCAATACTCACTCGGAAGCCATTGTTTTAGCCAGTTCACTATTTCAAGTGTACAAATGAAATGCATTCTCCAGAATATATGCCTATTTTGCAATTTCTGGCAAAGTTGTGATTATCTGAGGCGCTTCTTTTAACCAACCTTTTCACCTAAGCAGATGGCTTATACTGTTTAAGCACATTTTATTAAGTGGTTAATTGCTTACCTAAATTTGGGAAAATGATAAGTGTGTAGATCTGATCATCATTGAGTTGCTGTTTTCACTTGGTTGGTTGTTTAATGGGACTGCTGATGTGGTTTTCAAAGTTAAAACTACCTTTTCTGTCATCTGTTACAGTTTGGGAGCCATTCAGAGATCTGATTCCAGAGGAAGAAAGGAAGTGTTATGTCAAGGCTTACCATAAGAGATTAAATTCAGATACCCTAGAAACACAGGTAGGAAGTTACTGTTTCATTGCGTGTCCTAGTTTCTTTTATTGTTCCTGACATTTTTGAATATGTTAAAATTTCCTCTTTTTTTTTTTATGGGGGCAGAAAATGTTAAAAAAAGAAAAAATTAATTATTTGCTCTTTTCCCTTTGATATCCTTGATGTTTCCCTTACACAACCCCTGAAACTTTCTAACAAAATATGCAGGTGTTGTGCTTTCTATATAACTTGATTTTACTTGAATTCTCGACAATGGTAGAAGCTCTGTTTGTTCCTTTGGTAGCACCAGACAAGTATTGTTCTTAGGATAGAATGTTTGAAGTACTCATAACTACTGCACAAAATACACCATGCTCCTTTTTTTCAATGAAGAAGTCACAATTTGGTGGCTTCAGAGTTTTAAGATGTCATCATGACTCATGAAAAGATATGACATCAAAGTTGGAAGCACAAAGGATTTTAATATGATAGGAAGCAAAGAAGATATGACTTCGGTTTGTGTCTGCAAACTCTGTCAGTGACAGTTTCTGATCCTTGCCCCCACAACATCAAATCAACTCCACATATTGCTATAACACTATTAAATACATTAAACCACGTGTTTGCTTGTCTCAAGTTCTTGAATGTTTTAGTATGCAGCAGCTAGGGCATGGACTAAATGGGAAATGATGACCTCTCATCTTCTCCCTAATGAAGAGAACATAAAGAGAGGAGATGATGATGATTTCTCCTTGGTGAGTACATCTATGAAGTGCATGTAGTATCCGAGTGACCTTCCCATTAAAGCATTGTTCTTTTGCATCTATATTCTTAAAACTCTATCTAAGAGCTGCAGTTTTACTGTTTTCCTTATTTCTTGTCTACTGGGAACTTGAAATTACACTATTTTTGGAAATTCAATGTGAATAATTATTTAACATCATAGAGGCTGTTATCATTCATTATATAACCTGAACATATCTTGATTTTTTCAGGCATTTGCAAGGATTGAGAACCACTACTTTATCAACAAGGGATTCTTCTCTTCAGATTCTTTCCTTCTAGATAATGTTGAAAAGATAAAGCATATCAAAACAATAATTGTTCAGGTAAATTCTGCTTTAGTTTCTGCTTTAGCTTTGCATTGCTGTCTCAAAGTTCAAGATTCCCCCAATACGTGAAGGCCTTGTCTGGAGACATAAAACATCTGAAACACTTACTTTTCTTCCCAATGATGGATGCAATTTTTTTTTGATAAGTTTATTTGTGGAAAATGTGATTGAAGACTTGCAGAAAGAACATAATGGAGGACTTACATAAAGAACGTAATGGTAAGGGATGAATGTTTGCCAGCATTGTTCTGGCATGTCCCAAATCTGACACTTAAGTCGTGATCAGTATCCAATGAGCTACCACCAATGCTAGACATACCCGACTGTACTATGAACTGCTACAATATGTGGAAACAATACTAAATATCAAGAATAAAAGCGTTCTCATGATAAATATCTGAAAATGAGTAAAAAGTCAAGTGAAAATGTAAACCCCAAAAAATTTCGGAGTCATGGAGCAACTAAGAATCTGAGATGCCACTATATGAGACACAACTCAAAATGAAATCAAATAAAGACTGTAAGTAAGATAGGAGCTGACGACTCCACAGACTGGGGGATGGCTCACCTCAACTGTAGAACTGGACGAGCAATCAACAACTATGTCGCCCTTAACAGTATCTAGACAGAGTAGTAAATAAACAACAACATACCCAGTGAAATCCCTGTCTTACCCTTGAGACAGAGTAGTAAATGATGAGTCAAAATGACCCAGTAAGATTTTTGACCCTTCCCTGTCTTACCCTTGAGACAAGCTTTGAAAACTGTAGTGCATAGTGACATAGTAAAGCTATAACAAGTATAAAACAGTTATACAAGTAAGCACGTAGACCTTACCCTTATCTTTGTGGGGTAGGAAGACTTATTTGTGATAGACTCTTGGCTCAAGAAAAGCATTTGTCAAAACATATTTGAAAAAAACAAGAGTAAAAAGCTACGATGAAAGTATTGAAGAGAAGAGAAGTATTGACAACAAAATAGTAAAGACTACTAATGTAAAAGAAACAACAATAGTAATAAACTTGAAGCATAAGATGATGATAGAATAATAATAGTTTCAAAAAATAATAGTGTTGGTAAGGGGAAGGGGGAGAAGATATGGAGCTCTAATTTGGTACAAATAGAACAGAAAATAAAAATAAAAAATATGAGGAGATCTATAAATCTGGTTGAAACTTCTGAAAATTCCTGGGGTTAGATTGGAATCACCAAGCGAGTACCAAGAATCAAAAAACCAGAGGTTGAAGTCGTTGGAAAGACAGTGATTGGAAATTATAGAAAATTGTATGGATGGGTTCGGAATCACTAGAGACCATTGTAGAAGAAGAATCCAGCTTGAAAACACATTAGACCAGTGTTCATGCACCTGCGAGTGGATTTACGCGCTCATCAGAACCCTAATTTCTGGCAGCATGTGTGAGGTAATCTGGTAGGGGTTTGGTTCTGGACGATGATGAATTTGTGGCAGTGTTGGTTTTCGCACAACACTGATGGAGAAGAAGATGACACAAATTAGATCTGGACAGTCACCCCCAAAAAAGGCACCTGACTGACCTTTCTGCCCTAGATGTTTCTCACTGATGCTCTGCTACCATGTGAGAAACAAAGACTCGGGAAATATTATTAAAACACAAAAATTACATTATTACATTGATACGTATTTATAGACAGTCCATGTAGGACACTACATACAATCCTATTATAACAAACCCAAAAGCATAGAATGTTCAACTCGTAATTTTGAAGACATGACATAAGATGATAGCAGGTGTCAAACTCACGCCCAAACCCTTGGTTGGCCGGACCTGCACTCGGTGCCTTAACTTGACTGAGCAGACCAATTCTTTGTGGAATTTATGAATAAGGACAATGCATGGAACAATGGATTTAAGTACGTTTCTTATCAAATAAAATATTAAGTCTCTAAGTACAAAAAATCACAAGTATGGTGTCAGGCAACATAAAGGTAAGGCCCAAAACATATGTACATGAAAAGAGTGACTACATCTATGAGGCCTCTAAACTATGCATAAGAAGTAGAAGTGTCGGGACAAGGCTCCAACATAGGGTATGAAAGTACGTAATACATGGAATAAAAAAGGAAAATGCCCTGTAACCCAAATGGGGCTCGCCAATGAGAGTGACTAGCATGGAGACTTGTTGTCTTGAGGATTCGTACTTGCATCATGAAATGTAGTTCCATAGAGCTCAAATCATAAGAGACGCATCAATTGTGTAGATAAGAAATCGAAGAGATTATGAGAATTCGAGATTAGAGAATGTCAAATTAGAAAGGTTTTCCTTACTGAGTGCTTCAGAGCTAATGGTAGTCCCATAGTTCCAAATGAGCCCAAGAATGCTAATCCCGACTCCAAGTTCAACAACTTGACACAATGATTTTGATATTTGACTACCCAGGTCAAGATAGTAGTCCTTTCTTGGAGACTTAAGATGAACTTGACAAAGTAATATCTCCTGTGAAAAGTGTGGCCATTGGTTTTGAGGTTGTGGGGAAATTTGTCACTTGCAACAATCTTGGGAAGGTTCGTATTTTCCTAAAATGTCTAATGGAGACTAATATATTAACCTAGAGTTGAATTTGGTATCATTGAATCCATCGAAATCTCAATGTTGGTTTACTTTCGTTAACTATTAAGAATTATTGTATTCATTTTTATATAATAAAAGGGATTGGTCCATAAATCAACAAAATAAACTTGCTAATTAGTTTGATATAAGATTTAAGTGATGAGTGAAACTACAAAAGTTCTTGGCAGGGCATGTGTATATATACATATATATTTTATAATTAATTCTCATTAAATTCTCTAAATGGATAAACTTCTAAATATCTAATTCTTATTAAGTTCTCTACATGGTTAAACATCTAAATACCTCTGATTAAAGCACTAATCAATTATAAATATATTATGAAATTAAGATATACACTAACACTTCATAAAAATTAAGTCATTTAGAAAATATATTTTATCAAATTCTTTTATTTTTCGAACCTAATCTCAAGAGTACAATTTTTTTTCTTTTGAGAAAAGTTCCCATTCTTAGGATATGTAAATTCTTGTCTTTTGACTTCCACACGTCATGTATATAATTTAAGGCATAGCCAAAGTCTGGGTGTTACAACAGGTAGATAGCATGATAGTATAATTGTGAAATCATAGAATAGAAATAACAAAATAGGGGGTCCACAGTGGTTGAAACTAGCCAAGCAGCTCACCCTGAAGTCTCCAAATACACTTGTGAAGAATTGTTTGGGTCTTAGCTTAGAGATTTTCGGGGTGTTACACACAAATCCTGCCTCCGATCCTCAAGACACCATCAAAATCAAGGACAACCTCCTTGGCTTCCGCTCTCATCACTTTGGCTCGAATGAGACATAACTTCTCATCATCGAACTAGTTCTCACGGAGTATCTCAACTAAGGAAGACCGGGCCTCTATGAAAGCAATCAAACTACCGCTCTCCTCAGAAATCTAAGCCCATACCCAAGCTCCACTGGTGCAAGGGTCAACATAGCACTAAAAGTGCAGCAAGTGCAACACGAGACAATAATAATGTGTACTTGATAGTGTTTTTTTTTATAAAGATAATGTTGTATTCATCAGCATTAAGGATATGCTGGAGACCTCCAAAAATTGGTTTCCAACAAGAGAAAAAACAAAAAGGCTAATAGATTACAAAGTGCCTATAAAATCCAAAATTTGTGCAGCTTCTTCTATCCCTTCCCCTTTACACCAAAAATAAAAAGTAGTCAAGCAGTTCCATTTGACTTTCTCTATTGAATTAGCTTTGTTATCACAGCATCTGCTATTTCTTTCTTTCCAAATACACCACCAAATGCATGATGGTATTATACTCCACCACTTTTTCTTAGATTTTCTCCCCCTCTGCTGATCCAGCAACTAAGTAGATCTGATGTATGCTCAGGCATAATCCAACTAAAAATACTCACATTCACAACCGACGCAATAAAATAGAATTTACTAACAAAAAGAGGGTGCGCTTGTAGCAAATAAACTATGGCATGTACGACATGATTAAATATGCATAAGCTCAACATTTAAGTGAAATGCATGCTCATGAGTCATAAATCAGATACCTTGTATTTAGCCTCTGTAATTGTTGGATACATCTAAAGTGCCATTATGACTGCTATCCAGTGCCACTAACCTTATCTACTCAAGCATGACCGTTTGGAACCATAAAGCACCACCATGAATTTTGTTATCAGTCATCCATCTAATCATGATGATTTGGTCACTGAAATCTGCTATTGTTCATTAATGTCATTACCATCATAATATGATGGGTCCCTGGGTTGGTCGGAAGGAAGGAGGAAGGAATAAGAGTTTCTGTAGTTGTATTGAGGACCAGCATGGTGAGTAGCTCTGTGGTATAAAGACAAATATGAATAGGGACAGGAAGGAGAAGAGTATGATAGAAATGAGATTGCTGGATCAAATATAAGTAGAAGGTTTTATTTCATGTCAGATTTCTGAAGTTTAGTTATGTGATTTAAATATGTAATAGAGTATTTATTTTCTTTTAAAGTATATTTTTCATTGCCACATTTTCCCTATAACCTACTAATACAGTTTAAATGATCATACAAGTAAAGAGCTGGTTAAGGCTTAATCATATGTTGCAAGAAATGAAGTGCATTAAATTTCCATAGTGCTTCTTCATGTGTTTATCATGTGAGTTTTTACCTAGAACATCCACTAAGTGCAGTTGACAACTGTTCGGTCCTCAGTATTGAAGCTAATAACTGAACATGCATTTTCAAGTAGTCAGATGTGACTATGCTCGTCTGTTTTCTTGTCATTATATATTGTCAATCCAAGATGTATATTCCGTTTATGTTTCAACTTATGATCCTGCACTAAATGTGAATCTTATATATTATGCATGTACTTGAGGTAAATTGTATTCTTGGATAATCTGATTACAAGAAAATCTTTGTAATACCTTCAGGGAAGATATGATGTTTGCTGTCCAATGATGTCAGCATGGGATCTTCATAAAGCTTGGCCAGAGGCAGAGTTCATTGTAAGTGAAAAATGATTTCCTCAGTTAGGTAGATTTATTAATTCAAAATAATTGGAGGGGAGGAATTTTGAGACAAAGACTTCCGCCGTTGACACAGGAGGCAAGGAGGTACAAGAAGATAGGGTATTATCTTTTTGGGCCGCCGTAAAAATATTAGCCAGCAAATGTATATGCTTTGTATATTTGGTACAAATATACATATAATATACATATAATATACATATTGTATGCATAAATATACCTGATCAGGAATATTGTTGTATCTGGACTAGTGCTTGTAATTAATTTGGACCAACAAGCGAAAAACGAATAAAATTCCAAAAAGATCTGCCAACAACTAAACTTGAGGAGGAGGTTATTTATTTATTTTTCTTAACCCAACAGGTTACAAGACAAATAATAATCAAGGGGGCTTGTACAAGAGTTATGTTAAACTGGCAGTGGAGACATGAAACAACAAAAGGACCTTCGGGTATAAAACTGGTAGATTTTCCCATATGATTTGAGATTTCTATGAAGAGTTGGGATGGGAATCAGACCAAAGAAACATTAATTTCATGTGAAAATCCTGTAGGTTGATTTAAATTTGGATGTGGGACATGAATTCTCATCCAACTCAAGGCATGTAGTTAAGGAATGAGTTCAATCTTATGGGTTATTGGATTTATTCTTTAGGAAGGCCTGGTTTGAATGGCCTAACCTCTAGGGATTTGGATGATACTTTTAGCACTATAGATTACCTTGAAAAAAAAAAATAGCTGAAGAAATGAGGCTTTTTTAACTTTTAAAGGAACAAGGCTTTCATAAAAGAAAGAAGATTTTACACCTTGGATACATGATCATATTATTGGCAACTGACAGTTTCTGCTGTGTGATTATAGGTTGTCCCAGGAGCAGGTCATTCGGCAAATGAACCAGGAATAGCAGCAGAACTTGTTGCGGCAAATGAAAAACTGAAAAATGTCCTTGAAGGAGTTTCTTGAGTGCAAGTGCCTACTAGTCATTGACTTTAGACTTTGGCATGGATGTTTGTGAGAGTTAGTATTGTAGATCCTTGCATTCCAGTATTCTAGGTTTGAGTCTCTTCACAGATGAACTAAGAGCAGCACCACATGTGTGGAAGAAAGAAAGTTTGCCTAAAAACAATGCCACGAGTTCTCTCCCCTTTTATATACGACTATTGGACGAGGCTAATTGAAAGAGTTCATTTGTGATATCCCATGTGTGGGGGCATTATTGATACCTCCTACTCAATTTATGTGCTGCTTTACATCCTAAACCCCAACAGCTACACTTGATGCTAACTTTAGCCCCTTTCTCTATCTGTATAATTATTATTCCTCTCCTCGATGCACCGAAAAAGAAATTCAGAAGCACGTAAGTATGAAGGATATGCATAAAATATGATCATAAGAGGACAATCTCTTTTAAATATGACCAAGTTAGATCATATTAAAACTTTTAAAGAAAGAATCATAAGTCATGAACATGGTCAATGCATCTTAAAATCATATTGAAAGCTTCATAAAATCCTTTAAGAACAACTTAGTTCATTTTGTGGGATATTTACAATTAATTGACATAGACCAAGTGAGCTATAATGTGAAATTTGGTGTCTTGTTCCCACACCAAAAAGAGATGTCCTTACTTGCCATTTTCCAAGGCAAGGACCTTAACTTCTAGCTTAGGTGGATCCACTAGCAATGTCTTTCTAAGAAAAACCTACAAGGACACGTAGTTAGGGACAAGGAGATTGCTACTAAAAATTCAGTCTCTACAAATGGGAGAGTCTCCATCTCAATATCCTCTCGGTGCTAAGTAAAAATCTCAACTGAATAGTTATATTCATAAACTTATCATAATACATTGAAAAACACAATCAAGTTACTAATTCAAGCTTAAAACATCAGAGTAGCTCCTTAAACCATTAATCATGCATATGTGAAATAACCTTTCACCAAATCATGATTCCTTAACATGTGAGAAAATCCTTTTAGGATTTCATTGATGATCATAAAACATTCATTTTCATAAATCATGCATAACTTTTATGAAAACATCATTCATAGTTTCATAGTTTCTTCATAAATTCATGTTATTAAGGGTTCATAATCAAAATCATGAATAATGCATGGGTTCATGTGACAGCAATTGAAAAGCATGTAATTGAGACCAAACAATCGTAATAAGATTAAAATCAAATAATTGAATCAATACATTTGAACCCATGAAGAATTGAATGAAAACCTAATTAATTTGATGAAATTGAACTTGGAGAATTGAGAAACCATTGGGTCTCAATGGGTGAATGAAACTCATTGGTGAAATCCTACATACCTTGAGGATCGAATCCCAAAAGCAATGGAGGAATAGGAGACTTGAAGCTTGAAACCTAGTGTTCTTCCTAGACTTGAGAAAAGAAGATGAATGTGGATGGGATTTGGGGATTTGAGTGAATGAGAGAGTTGGGGTAATTTTAAGAGTAAAAGGATAGTTATAAGACATAGAATTAGGATAAAAAAGACATAGTATAGGAATTAAATGCATAGGAAAAGACTCAAATACCCTTTAGAAATGACTGTCGGAGGACCCTACAGTTTGGACCTACAAATCATTGTATTGGTCAACCGTAGGTAGAGTTACTGGGGCCTAAAATTTGCCAACTTCCTACAACACCCTTCTATGGACCATCTAAATTACTATGATCCATAGACCCCACCTGTAGACCTCAACTTTAACCCAAAAATTTCACTAAATCAAGAACACCCTTAAACTCATCGACGACTCGTTCAAATTTCTATGGCTCGTCCTATCCATTCGTAGGTCAAACTTCAGAAATATGAATTCAAAAAATCACCTCCAAGTCTACGACTCCCTTCCTACGATCCATAGAACCTCCTACGTTCCATAGAAAGGACTCATAGAACCTACCTTAGAGCCAAAATCTGAACTTCCCCTTTTTCAACTCAACTTTCCAATTTCTGAGGTGTTACAATATCTCACCCTTGGGAATATCAAGCTAGCATGATAAGACTATAAAACATTCATTTTCATAAATCATGCATAACTTTCATGAAAACATCATTCATAGATTCATAACTTCTTCATAAATTCATGTCTTTAAAGGTTCATAACAAAAATCATGAATAATCCATGAATTCATGTGAAGGCAATTGGAAAGCATGTAATTTAGACCAAACAATCATAATAAGATCAAAATCAAACAATTAAATGAACACAATTTGAACCTATGAAGAATTGAATGAAAACCTAATCAATTTGATGAAATTGAACTTGAAGAATTGAGAAATCCTTGGGGATCAATGGATGACTGAAACTCATTGATGAAATCCTGCATACCTTGAGGATCAAAGCTAAAAAGCAATGGAGGGATAGGAGACTTGAAGCTTGAAACCCTAGTATTCTTCTTGGACTTGAGAGAGAACTGGAGAAGATAAATGTGGATAAGATTTGGGGATTTGAGTGAATGGGAGAGTTGGGGTAATTTTAGGAGTAGAAGGGTAATTATAGGACATAGAATTAGGGTCAAAATGACATAGTAGAGACATTAAATGCTTAGGAAAATACCCTAATACCCTTAAGAAATAGCTACCGAAGGACCCTACGATTTGGACCTACAGACTGTACTGGTCAACCGTAGGTCGGGTTATTTGGGCCTAAAATTGTCCAACTTCATATGCCACCCTTCTAATTAAGGACCGTCTAAATTACTACAGTCCTTAGACCCTATTCATAGACCTTAACTTTAATTCAAAAAATTCACTAAGTTTGAAACACCCTTACAGAACCCATTTAGTACTCGTTCAAATTTTAATGACTCGTCTTGTCCATTTGTAGATCAAACTTCAGAAACTTGAAATTCCAAAAACTCACCTCCAATTCTATGATTCCCTTCCTATGACCCGTAGAACCTCCTACGGTCCATAGAAAGGATTCATAGAACCTGCCTTAGAGCCAAAATCTCAAATTTCCCTTATCAACTCGATTTTTCAATTTCTGAGGTGTTACCAATATATATATATATATATATATATATATATATTCTCTTTTAAAACATTTATCCTACTTAAAAATATCAAGATATAATTCTTCATATTTATTTAAATTATAAACCCTTCATTAAAAGCTTTTAATAACATTAACATCTATATGTTAAATATAAGATAAATGTCCATGTGGCTCTTTAATGGGACCCACCCCTATTTCCAAGTTAAATATCCAAATTTGGTGCCCAAGTAGTATCACATACGGTAACTTTCTCTCTTGTCCAAGTAAGCAATTTTCTAGGCCTATAAAATGGTCATATTATAGTGAAAACAATAACAAGGTTCTCCCTCTCTCAATTCATTATATCAATGAGCAACATACAGTTCTCTCTTCTCCTTCTTTCTTCTTATTTAGTTTAGTTAATTACTTTTATTTATTTTATAACACGTTATTAGCACAACTCTAATTTTCTATACACAAGCTAAGGTATGATGATTTTCTACTTATCTTTCCTTCAATATCTTATTTGCAATACAGACTGCAAACTTTCAATTTGGATACTTATATATTAAAAGAAATTGCATTGTAAGTTACTTAATTAACAGTTTGAAAGAAATATCACAGTTAACATGTATATTGTGAATTATTCTTCATGTTATAGTTTATTACAGGAAGGATATTTCAATTCATAGTACAGTTAGGTATTTGAAATTAGTAAAATATTAAAAAATAAATAAAGGGGGTTAGGTAATTGTGAGGGAGTTGGTAGAGTTTCTGATCCATCTTGAAATTTATTCTTTGTAAAATAAATAAATAAATTATGTGTGTAAATTATAACAGTGAAATAAATTTTTTGTAAATGGAAGCATGTTCGATGACCTTGAAAATAAAATTATATTCTATGAATCTTTTGTGTTTTTTTTGTCGTGCGTTAAATACCTATACACTTTGATAGTATGTGTGGTATCTACTTTTTTGCACCACATCTCAATATAAAATTATAATCTCGATAATAATTATTATAAATGTAACTCACATGAACTTTAGTAGAACTCATGAGAATGATTATATTTCATGTTTTCTTGAAACTAATTAATTCACTTGGACAATGGGTGAAAGCCCGATCCAGCAATATCGCGTGAGTGAAGAAGGGCAATGCCGCTTGTAAAGCTCTTTTGTCGACTGCGCAATTCATGACATGAATCAAGGAAGAAGCCTCGGCTAACTCCGTGGCAGCAACCGCGATAAGAGGGGGGGGGGGGGGGCAAGTGTTCTTCGGAATGACTGGGCGTAAAGGGCACATAGGTGGTGAATCGGGTTGAAAGTGAAAGCCGCCAAAAACTGGCGGAATGCTCTCGAAACCAATTCACTTGAGTGAGACAGAGGAGAGTGGAATTTCGTGTGTAGGGGTGAAATCCGGAGATCTACGAGGGAACGCCAGAAGCGAAGGCAGCTCTCTGAGTCCCTACCGACGCTGAGGTGTGAAAGAATGGGGAGCGAACATGACTAGATACCATGGTAGTCCATGCCGTAAAACAATGGTGTTTGCCCTTGGTCTACGCGGATCAGGGGCCTAGCTAATGCGTGAAACACTCCGCCTGGGGAGTACGATCGCAAGACCAAAACTCAAAGGAATTGGCGGGGGCACGCACGAGGTTATATTTAAGGACTCCAGTGTGAATTCTAATATAATTTGATCTATTATGCCTCTGTCTTTAACTTTCGTTTTTAACATGATGAAAATTGAAAAAATTAAGTTATCATGTAAAGTTATGAAATGTATTACATAGAAAGTTAACGGATATATGAATTCAATATGATTGTATGTCTTTCCTAATCCATTGATAAAGTAAATCTTTGCACTATCTCTTTGGAGTTTAATTATTCACTCAATTGATTTACATAGTTATTTTATTTTTTATTTATGCTAAATGATTATATTCTCCTTTTCTTATCCATGATATTTGATATTAAATCTAAAAATTATGTTGGTTTGGCCTATTATATTGTTGATTGAGGGTAAGGCATCGATTAAAGTCTCGATGTACTATGATAATAAGATTTTGGGTTTAAGTCCCTTCGTATTTTGGCCTAACACGTTTTTATATGGATAAGACATTGGATTAAAGTCTCAATGCACTATATTGATGATATAATGATGACTGAGCAAATCGATATGCTCTTGATAAAAGTCTGTCCCATTGAATATGCTCCATTCTTTAAAGTGAATGTGATAGCAATACATTAAAAATCTGAAAGATGACAAGAAAATTTTATGAATATGGATGTGAAGGGGCAAAATTATAATAGTCATCACTGTGATAATTATAAAAGAAAGAACATTATGAGTTCTCAAAATGACCTTTTAAAAGGTGCAGCTAATTATTGTCATCAAAATGGTATGAAAGGTCATTAGACACATGTTTGTTGTGAGACCTAATAATTTAATAAGTTTATATATTCCCCATCAAATAAAAGGAGGAAAAAGTGGTGGTACACTTGACTTTTCAAAAGTGATGTTGAGGTATGTCATATGAGTATGATAAATTTCCAAAATGAACTTCTAATGAAAAATAATATATATAATTATAGTCAATTCCTTGAAGAGAATATGACTTGTGATGAGTATCATAAAAGGTGAACCATTCTTGAAAGTCAATGTGTCAAGAGATGATGAAAGTTATAAATAAGGACATACTCATGTATGATTTTATAAATACCACAACTCACCCTTATGGGAGGTTAGAGAGAAATAAAGAATTTTTTTTTTTTGATATAAATGGTCATTGATCAAGTACTTTTAGTACATTACAAATATTATGGTATGTTTTATTATGAACTACCGAAATGGCAAAAGAAGGAAATAATTCTTGACCACAAAAATTTGTCAATGATTATGTATCTCTGTACGTCAAACATATCCTAAGAAGTTGTTGGATCGAAGTAGTACATTATACATCTGCCTGTCAGCAGCAGAGGGGGTTCGATTTCCCTTATACGCAGTTGGGGAGAAAAGCTTTTTTGTTATCGAAAAATTCCTCTCTGCTTTATTAAACTCTTTTTCCCGGCACGGTGGAGGTTCCGTAGCACGTCATGAGCACCGGGCTAAGGGGAGGTTGAGCAACACAAGCGAACCGTCTTACCTTATTCGTCCCTTTCGTGACTCAAACAATCGGTATGCTTTTTGGCTCAAACGAGCGGGGGCTTTCTATTTTCTTGCAATGCCGGTTGTTCGCAGTCTAACTTTGATTGTTCTTTTCTTCGAGCTAAGATAGACCCTATCAAAAACTAGTTCCAGAAGCATCTTCCATTCATCTCGACCTAGACTGATATTTTTGTCAGATATTAAACAAAAGGGAGGAGGTACTAATGACAAAAGTAAATCAAGAAAGAGGTTTTGCTTGTAATGATTTTGACCATGACAATAATGATATAAATTTCTCCTTGAAAGAGATGTTCACCACACAAACAATGTTATGAAATTGTGAGCTTTGGTGAGCTAATGTGCTACTACCCAAAGAAATAAATTTGCTCATGATATTGAAATTTAGTAAGTCTCCAAAGAAACTTCTTGAGTTTCAATGAAATAGTCAAAGAAAAAAAAAATTATATTGAGATTATAAAATATGAAAAGATTTAAGATCTTCATATAACTACAATCAAAGTGGGATAAATATTTATGTGAAAGATTACCCATTTTTCATATTGTTTGTGGCATCTAAGTATGGGCATGATGATGGTATCACATGCAAAATAAACTAGAAATTTATTGAAATAAATATCAGTTGACATGACCAGTTGACGACCATTTCGGTTCAAATATGATACGAAAATAATTGAGAATTCACGTGGTTATATGTATTGAAAAAATAATAAATTCTTCAAGAATTCTCTTGTGTTATTTGTTCTCATGATAAAATTATCATTGTTCCAGCTAGGGTTGAGATTATATCTCCCAAAATTTTGAAATGTATAAAAAGGTGAATATGGACCCGTTCACCCGCCATGTGGACCATTTACTATTATATAGATGCATCTATGTATGGTCACATGTGCTTCATGCATTATCAACTTGCAATTAGATTTTTGCAAAGGTTGTTTGCTCGAATTGATAAATCAAGAGCACATTTCAAATTATAAAACTATATTGATAATGTTGGTATATATCCAAGTGGTTTAAGCATTATTTTTTAAGATGAAAGTAACATGCTAATGAAAACCATTACAGTCAAAAAGTATCCTACTGGATTTATATATAATGTAATAATACCTACAATGGATCAAAATACTAGATGTTCGTTCTTCTGCGGCAAGGTTTCAAATTAAACCCGTGTCCAATTTGTCCATGAGTCTAGCGTGCTGCGCTCACGAGAGCCCTTGGAAATATAATGCAAGAGAAGTGGCGACTCTTACTGATATAATGCAACCATATATCTTTGAAGTGAGCAAGGAGAACGTGAACTGTCATGACTTGATGATCAGGTTTGTCTCTCACTCGAACACTCACCTGCCCACTACTCTCCAACAATTAATTAAAGCAGAATATAGTTATATATATATTGTGCCACTTGAGCCTCTCGTACCTTTTTCTGGATTGTCCTGTCACTTGTCTCCCGGAGCTTAAGTGCATATGAGTGCGATTTGTCAGAAACAGGGCAGACCATGGCTTGACGCACGTGGGCTAAGCCAGAAAGGCCATTTCCCTTTGAAATAGAATGCTCCAAAAGAATAGCAAACATACGAGCTCAACTGACCCAAGGATCGCTCTATGTATCATAACGTAACTGGTCTCTCTCTCTCTCTTACTTTCATCTTCTGCTTGAGGGAGTTGGAAATCAAGCTGGAATTTCCTCTTCATTGCATCAGAAATTAACACTTATTATCAATTTTTGGGCCATAAAATGCTCTGTCTCCTTCATTGATCTCCCAGGAGTACTTCCCATGCTCGTTCAATGCTTCAGCCTTTACCCAACTTTCTATGTCTCCAACATATTTTTCAGGCCTCGTTGATAACTTCAGGTCAAAAGTGAAAGCAAATATCTTATACAACACATATAGCTGATGAACTCTAAGACACCATTGACTTCATCCTTAATCCTGACACGTGTTAAGCCAGTAAGTGCACCACTGGCCTCAGTCCTGTGCAGAACCCCAAAGTCAGCCAGACGAAGTGGTAACTCCCTGTAAGAACGCCAGAAATTATATGCCTCCAATTATAGCTAAGTCATTGGTTATGAGAACAAAACTCTCAAAAGAAATTTGGTATGACATGTGTTATTCAAAGTGTAGCAACACTTGTACGTATCAAGCCAACAAAGCTGCCCTATCACAATTGGTTTAGAGTCAGGAACCAAATAATTCTCATCTAAAAATTTAAATGTGCAGTATATTATTCCATTGCTCCACCATTACGCAATGCACAAAGATGAGTCCCCAAATAAGGTTGGGTAACTCTAACATTAGGGGGAGATAAGCAACTGGAAAATAAGTTATACATAATGAATTATATGATCCTCGTTGAAGAGATAATTTAAGTCAATTGTCAGACGCATTCGCTAACCCTATGTTATAATCCAGTTATGAATGCTCCAATGAAAAGTCCTTGAAGGACATAATTTATGGCACACCTGAAGTGTGATAAATTAATCGATTCGAAAGATAAAACTTCTTGAAGAAGAAAATGAGCAAATGATCAAGATGCATGGTCATAATAATGAGACAAGTCCTTTAGAACGAGCACCATGACATAACACTTTATAAAACATTGACAGAGGTTCAGATATCTGTAAATGATGAAAAACAAAGTGAGCTTGATAAGTTATGTCACATTAGAATCGATATCAATTAACCGTCGACCATATCTTGAATATAATGTAGCGCTCAAAATTATAAATGGTGATGAGGATCTTGAAATTAAATCTGTCGAGAGTTGACAGTTAAATGATAGGCCAAAAGAAAATACAATTCAAGTATTTTTTTTTATTCATTTGGAAAAGTGATGCTTTGGACTTATACCAAGATATAATGTCAATGAGGTACAAATGAATTATTGTGCGATAAGAAAAATCGTAAAATATAAAGTACGGGTTGTGCATTGAAAAATAAAGATTTATCGCAAAAGTCATGACATTATTGTATGGAGATTTATACTCCCAAGGTGGATGCAATGAGGTTTCTTTCCGTCTGACAATATATGAAAAACTTGAATACGCATGATGAATGATTATCATGTCTAGCTAGACAGTAAATATTATATGAAAATCCTTGAAGGATTTAAAAGGTTATAAAGTGATTCCATTGAATAGTACCCCAATGGTTGTAAGATCGCAAATTATAAAGATCAATTTTGATCTCATAAAGATGATTAGAAAGTACCATGTCATAGTGCAATTGGTGCACTTATGTATCCTGCTATTATTGTTCATGGTAAATAATTTTATTAGTAGGCATGCAAAATATAACATCACTCTTATCGGTGGAGATATTAGAGTGAATCAAATATCGATATAAATTATTTATTCTGATCAATTGTGTCAAGATTTATTGATCGTGAAATTGCAGGAAATTATGAAGTTTGAACTTATGAAAGTTATATATTTTCATTTGGAAATACTGTCATTTCAAATCATTCCACAAGACAATCAATTTTACTGAAAGTGTTCGTCAGTGCTCGATTGTTGTTGCTAAAAATCAAACGATCAATTTGTCTATGTCGACAAGATCACGAATTGAGTGGTTTTCAAAAATATATTTGTTTGAGATCAATAAACATACCCAGAGAATGTGTGATTTTCCTTCGAAAAGAGATATTCCAACAACATTATATGAAGACAATGCCTCGTGTGCTCAACTAAGAGGAGGATACATCAAAAAAGACTGAGCAAAATATATTTCATCAAAGTTCTTCTTCTTATTCATGATCTTCAAAAGAAAGGTGTAGCCGATGTTTTACACTTTGTATTCACCAAGGCATTATCAACTTTAACCTTTGAGAAGTTGAGATATAAGATTGGAATGCGTCATCTTCGAGTTGTTAAGTGATGTTTTAATCAGTGGGAATATAATACGTCCTGTACTCTTTTTTCCTTAGCTAAGGTTTTGTCCCACTAGATTTTTCTGGTAAGGTTTTTAATGAGGCAGCTACCAATGCTTATTACAACTTACAAGATATGTGTCCTCTTTTTCCTTCACTAAGATTTTTCCTAGTAAGGTTTTAATGAGTCACATTATCTATTGATGAACTTCAATGAGTAGGAAATACATCATATTGTGGATGTCCATTACACAACTTTTTGGATAAGCTTAAAAGACCAAGAAGGCAACTTACAAGCAACTCGCAAGCAGGCACCTATAAACAGCTTACAAGCTGCTCCGCAAGTAGATTTGTATAAGCAACTTACAAGTAACTCCACAACCAGGTTCATGTAAGCAGCTTACACAAGCAGGTTCCTATAAGCAACTTACAAGTAGCTCTGCAAGTAGCTAGGTCCATACAATCAACTTTCAAGTAGCCTCCTTCAAGCAGCTTATAAGGCAACAAACAATGCATATTAAGAATAACTACATATATATACTTATTTTTTTTATAACTTTTTTTACATGAACATCAAGGGGGAGTGTTGTAAAATATAAGATGAATGTTTATGTGGCTCTTTAATGGAACCCACCCCTATTTCCAAGTTAAATATCCAAACTTGGTGCCCAAGTAGTATCACATACGGTAGCTTTCTCTCTTGCCCAAGTAAGCAATTTCCTAGGCCTATAAAATGGTCATATTATAGTGAAAATAATAACAAGGTTCTCTTTCTCCCAATTCCTTATATCAGTGAGCAACATACAATTCTCTCTTCTCCTTCTTTCTTCTTATTTAGTTTAATTAATTACTTTTATTTATTTTATAACCCTATCCATAATATGTACTATCTCTTCAGTTTTCGATCTTTATTATTTTTGAACTTATCTAACAATGAGGAAGTGGAAGGGATACAATTTAATTTAATTCAAGAAAAAAATATTTGTAATGATTTAAAGAAGAAATGAATAAAAAGCTTGTGAGGGGCATTGACATTTCCTAAATGAAACGACTTTACTGTGAAGTTCCACCCTTATTTTTCTTAAAAGCTTTTTGTTTCATTTTTCTAACCGTTAGTAATATTAAAGTAATTATACAATTATGTGTATTAAATTGTAAGTGTCTAATTTATTTGTTTTTTTTTTTTTGTCGTTTCCAGTTCTCCGCTTAATTACATTATTTCCAATCTAACTATATATAGTGATCTTATGTTCTATTCCAACTAAATTGTGGTAGTTTCTAATTAATTCATTCTGTATATAAATATCAAATGCTTCAGCAAATGTTGCAAAAATATGGTTAAAAATATGATCAAGAAGGTCTTGTACTTTGATGGATTTTAACAAAAGATCAGTGGTCATTGAGTAAAGAATATCAGTTGCATTTGATTTGGATCTTTGAAGGTAATTGCTCGAATATTTTCCTAAACCAGCCTAGAAATGGATCGGTGGAAATCACAACATGGAAAATTGCCAATTATTTTTTACTACTTTTTATTTTTTGTATAAATTTTAGGAATCCCATAGTTTTAAGATGAAATTACATCCTATACCTATTTATTTTGTAATTACATTAATTCCTGAAAAAGTTACACAATCCGGATACACAATTGGGAGTTCGGATACATTAATAGTTATACGTTATATATTTTGTTGTTACACGTTAAATGGAAAATCAAAATAAAATCCCCTAATTCACGCTAATCAGTTTCATCCTTACTGTCAATCAGAGAAACGTGATTCCTAAAATAATAAATCAAATCAAAATTCAAAAATTCAAATCTTGTTCGTCTTGGTCCCTGTTTCAACGAAGAAACTTTCAAGTGAGATTCAAATGTTTTGTTGTAAATTTGTTCAGATACATAATGAATATCTCAATTTTGTTGAGGCATTCAGGAGTATGGAAAAGTGAGGTTAGTTATGAAAGATACAAGAGTGATGGGATAGTGGTTGGTGAAAATATTTCCTTCATGAATCTAGTTACAACCATTGTAGCTGGGTTGAATATTGATGAATCTAGAAACAAATTGATATCCGATACATTGTAGAAGGAAACTCCTCTCCACTGATTATAAGGAATGATATGGGGGTAAAGCTGTATGTAGAGGTAAAGAAACGCGAGGTTGGATTTGGTATGTATCCCCTCTGTGTTGATACAACTGATAAGGATGTTGGCGAGATAGAAAGTTTTGATTTATCGATTGGTGCAATTGTTTGTGTTGAAGGTGCTGAAAAGAACACACACGCTCTCAACTTGGTCGAATAAAAAATGGTGATTTGTGTAATATACCAAAAATGGAGGTAACGAATTACATATCTGATACACATAGTACGGACGTGAAGGTGAATCAATTGTACAAAGTTAAAGCCACTCTAGTAGCTGTAATGGCAAAATACTAAATAAAACATGACTTCAATTTCGAGTTAAAAGATCTAATAACAAAAGGTATGCAATTCATTTTTCAGTCATGAATTTGTATTTTGGTCAATCCATCATGATACATTACTAGCTATAAGGGTGAAACATTAAACGTTCGACGTATATATTTTGATGTATCAGATTTGTAAGTTACAATATTGTTAGTATAAAGTATTAGATATATGTGACACTCCTTTTTTTTGGATGTTTGAATTTATATATGCATATAATAATCATGATACATGATTGCATTCAACTTGATACAATTATGATTTGATGTTTATTACTATTTAATGTGTTTTTGTATCTATGGCTCAGTGTAATATTACTATAACGTATCAGATATATTTGAACTTCTTTTTTTTATAAATGTTAATGTATCAATATATAAATTTTTTTCATTAATGTATCATTATATTTTGGTGAATCAATCATGATATATTACTGGCTATAAGGGTGATACATTAAACGTTTGACGTATATATTTTGAGGTATCAGATCTGTGAGTTACAGTAATGTTAGTATAAAGTAATAAATACATGTGACCCTCCTTTTTTGGATGTTTGAATTTATATATGCGTATAATAATCATGATACATTATTGCATTCAACTTGATACAATTATGATTTGATGAATATTCCCTGTTTAATGTATTTTTGTAGCTTTGTGTTAGTGTAATATTACTATAAAGTATTAAATATATTTTCCCTTCTTTTTTATTATATGTTAATGTATCAATATATGAATTTTTTGACTAATGTATCATTGTGTAAATAATATATTATTTTAATGTATCCATTATACATTTTACTAATGCATCCGAAAAAAAGTGCAGCTATATATTATTGTGTTTGTCGGATGACTATTCTTGGAGATTGAGTGCATCTGTTAGGAAGAAATTAGATATATTCAAAGTGAGATACTTCAATAGTGAGCATACATATTCGTTAAGGGATAAAATATTAACAAAGGTTCAAGCTAAAGTTGGATTTATTAGTGGTGTGACAGCACCTAAACTGGTCAATCATAAATAAACATTTTAATAGGGAAAAATCACTGTCAATAACTAAATAAGACTCTACATTTATATAAATATTTTTTTCTTATTTACCAACTATGGCAAGATATTTATATTTTATAGAATATTTGGTAAGAAGTCAATGTGTGCAATCCATCCCCTTTATGTGCAACCCCTTTCCCCTTTTCCTCACGCTTTTGGTTCTGAATTTTGGAACCGACAAAAAATCTTGAAGAAACTCAAAGTTGGCTCAAGCTTTTACCTCAACTAGTGATCTTTTTCCTCAATTTTTAGAAGCTCAAGTTTGAAAATTGATTTGTCATAATCGAGTGGTAATATCTCAAAAAAGGTAGAACATCAAGGAAAGTTCAAATCTAGAATTTGAAACTATTGGATAAAATTTGCAGTCCTAATTTGTTGAAGTTCGAAGTTATAGTTGAATCATATCAAATTTGTATTGTAATTGTTTGTAAAGTTGTACGAAAAAAGTATTTTAAGTTTGTATGTTATTTAAATTGTATTAAATCTATATAAATATTATATGAAAGTAGTATACAATTTTATTGTAGTTGTACTAAATTTTCAGAAATCAACATGAACTTTATACAAAATTTATACAATATATATATATATATATATATATATATATATAATGTGGGTGAGAATGTCCTGAGCAGATTCGAAGCATATTTTTTTCAAGAAACTTAATTTAAACTTTATATAAAATTTATGAAACTATATACATATTTTATATCTATTTTAATATACAAAATTATAAGAAAAATCCAAGCCTTAAATCGTAATATGATTTTATATTTTTTGAGATTTTTTTTTTGTTGCTACGTTTGATAAATATGAGTCTTATTTTATATATAGAGAACTTTTTTCCCTTCTAATAGTAGTACTTTCTCTTATATAAGAAGGCACAATTGAGTAGCTTCAACTACTAGGTCATGGTCTCAATTTTGTCATCTTATTTATACAACTACTTGGTGACTTAATGGATTAGGCTTTATGTCCTGTGTCCAATTCTCTATGCAGAATTTTTATTTTCTACCAAAAAGCCAACACTACGAATCAATATTCAGGAGTACTTTAGTACTTTTCAATTTCAATTCATTTATTCTACTTTTCTTTTTAATTTGTTATATCCTTAAAAGTTACGTTAAAAGTATTATAGATCATAATAATTAATAATTTAATATATTTAATAATTAAGTAAAAAGTACTATACATTTTAATAATTAACAATTTAAAATATTCAAAAAAATATTTATAAATTTTAATTGACTCTTGAATTCTATTAATGCCGCATAACTTGAGATAATTGGAGTTACATATATTATTTGAAAATTTCGTAAAAATATTAGAAATTACAATAATTGATAATTTTTAAATCATATCAAAGATTTGATTGATTGTTCCATCCATGTCGCATAAATTAACACACAAAAATAACATATATTGAGCTCATGCAACGCATGAGGTCCTATATCTAGTCTTAAAAATAAATAAAGAAGAAGAGATGAGAAAGAGTTGAAAAATGTCTCGTACAAAACCTATTTTAAGTACTCTCTCCATTTTGTTCATCCATGTTTAATTTGACACAATTGTTAAGAAGTACTAAATAGAACATTGGTTTAATTATATCACTTATAATTATTACATGTGATCTAATGTTGAGGAATTAATTGAAAATTATTACTCCCTCTGTTTTAATTTGTGTGATGTAATGTAACTGAGCATAAAATATAAGAAATATAGAAAGACTTAACAGTGTTTCAAAAAGACCCTTAAAAGAGAACCTTTGTGAACTGTTCGCCAAATACGTGAGACTAAATATGAATAAATGTTGATAGTGTCATTAAATATTTAACACATAAAAATGTATCATGTTTCTTGAAACCAACTAAAAAAGAATATATGTCATATAAATTAAGACAAAGAAAGTAATACTTAATAATAAGGATTAAATAGGTACAATATGATAAATTATTTCTTGATTTTTCTAACCAAACAAGTAAATGTAGTAAATTATTTTTAACTAGGTAAATTACCCGTGCTTCGCGCGGGATTGAACTATTTTATTAAGCTTAGATATGATCATTCGGTAATATTTGTATTTTCGATACATACACTACATTGTCAAGAACATTTATCTTAAGGCAAAGCATTCCTCCGAAATCTTAAATTGCTATATTTTTTTAATTTATTTTTGTTATAAAAAAATTATGAGTCATAGAGAGATTTTAAATATAAGATAGAAGGCTAAGAAAATATCCATGGAAATAGTTTCTCAGAAATAATGAATTTTTCTAAATTACAAGAAGTTATAAAGAACAACATCAAACGTTAAAGAAGAGATCAAAAAGCCTCGAACAACAACACTCCCAAGTTAAGTGGAACATTGTGTCCATACAAGAACATAATTAACTTAATTCAAATAGAGGACCTTCGACTTTTTTCTTATGAACCTCCATCAATCTCTTTTTTATTATAGTATGTCGTATCATGTATATGTTAAAATGATCCTAAAATTTTTAGTATCATAAATGTTTTTCCTCATTGTCTCAGAATAGTCATTACTTTTGCTTAGGTTTCATGTCACCGGCCCCAACTTATTTGAAATTGAACCATAGTTATTGTTATGGTTATAGTATGCAATTACAAAGAATTAATGCAATTATCAACCAAGCAGTAGGTGTCATTTGAATGGAACTGTTCACAAGTGGATATTCTAAACCAAAATTTTGATGCATAACATATTAAAATCTCACAACATAATTTTGTGAGCACTTGAACTCACAAATATCCAGAAATAATAATAAAGACGACCTTACTTTTCTAACAATCAAGAAGAAAAATGCATGTTACTTAACATATTTTTTAAAAAGATAGTCGACTGGGCTGTATCCAAGTTTACAATTCACAAATTTAATTGAAAGAGTTAAAAAAAAGTCATCAAAATAGCAAAAATAAATTGCAATAGATACATGAATCACTATGACTTACAGTAAAAGATTAAGCTTCATGAAATAGGAGGAAGAGGACTTTGAGGAATGAAACACACTTCATAAGAAGCTTAATTAATGTATTTGAATTCAACTTTCCAATAGTGAAAAACACCTACAAATAACAGTGGAAGAAATAAAAAATTTGTTTACTAAAGAACCAAATGTAATGAATTCAACCATTTTAGCAACGTTATGAGTTGTGGACTGAGAGGTGCAAGAGTAGTAATGTGGCATTACAATTAAAATAAATTTTGTTTGTTCATATGAAGAAACCTATAGAAAGGGACAAAAGAGAAGTTCAGATTTCAATCATCCTTGCTGAAATTTTTAACAAAATTAAAAAAATGTCACCAAAATAGCAAAAAGAAATTGCTATAGTTACATGAATCACTCTGACTTATAGTAAAGTTTAAGCTTCATGAAATAGGAGGAAGAAAACCTTGAGGAATGAAACAAACTTCATAAGAAACTGAATTAATGTATTTGAATTCGTACCTTATAGCCCAAAAAAAACCCTACAAATAATAGTGGAAGAAATCCCTCTATTTTTGGATAACAAAGGATAGTGTGAATAAATGTTTATTGTGCCTTATCCAAAAAATCACAACTCTTAGGAAAAGTCACAACTCTTTGGAAAAGTTTAAACCCTTCGGAAAGGTTACAACCTTTCATAAAAGTCGCATTTTTTTTTATAAATGTCACAACTCTTCATAAAAGTCACAATTTTTCATAAATGTCGCAACTTTTCATGAAAAGGGAAGACTAGTTTTAGAAATAAATAAATTAAAAGGGAATTATAGTTTGTGGTAGCGCCACGTAAGCGGGCCTAGGGCTCTCTTTTTTATATATATATACTAGTAAAATTACCCGCGCTTCGCGCGGAAATTTAGTATCATGGAATTTATAAAATAATATTTAAAACCTATCAATCATTAATAATGTAAAGGAAAATGAAGATTATTACATCTTATCATTTATCCTTAATAACATCAACATAACTTAATGACGGTAAGAATACATACCAGGATCTATTACATAAGCAATGGTGTTAGTGAGCCACTCAACAGGAGCAAAGTACACAAATATTTAATTGTGAAGAAGAAGAAAAAGATGTTCAGAATTTTCGTTGTTTTAAAATGAGAGGAAATCCCTCTATTTATAGATAATAAAGGGTAGTGTGGACAAATGTTTATTGTGCCTTATCGAAAATGTTATAACTATTTGGAAAAGTTGCAACCCTTCGGAAAAAGCACAACCTTTCATAAAAGTCAAAACTTTTCATAAAAGTCGCAACTCTTCATTAAAGTTGCAACTTTTCATAAAAGTCACAACTTTTCATAAAAGTTTTAACTTTTCAAAAAAGTCGCAACTCTTAATTAAAGTTGCAACCTTTCATAAATTTCACAACTTTTCTTGAAAGGGGAATGGTAGTTTTGTAAATAAATAAATTAAAAGGGAATTGTGGTTTGTGGTGGCGCCGCGTAGGCGGGCCTAAGGTTCTCTTTTATACATATATATATATATATATATATGATATGATATGATATGTGAAATGGTCAGATGAACCCTTGTTCTTCTATAAGTTTATATTTTGAACCCTCATACTTAACAATTTGCCAACTGAACTCTTAAACCCATTTAAACACAATTGTTAAACCTTTTCCTCATCAGATCAGTGGATGCGTAATCCAACCGATTACACAAGTAGTTCCATGCCATTTTTCAATGACATGTCAGAAATTAAATATTAAAAAAATCAAATGTCACATTTGCAAATTCTAGTTTTTTAAAATAGTCATGTTCTTCGATCCTCATATTTGCTCACAATTGAGCATCAAATTCATTTCAAATAGATGAAATTCTTCTTTATTTGACTTAAAATTTCAAATACAAGTTCACCAACACAAATTCAACGAGCCTCAAATCACAAATTCATAAGACTCATTTATTATTCTTCAAGCTTTCTCAAACTCAGCAATAGAGTTTTTAAATTTTTCAATATCCACCATCACCATTTACATTCATCCAGATTCACACCTTCTCTTTGAATCCAACTAACACAAACAATGATTATAATATTTTTAGGGATAAGAGTATGAAAAATATCCAACTTTGATTGGATTTGTTGTTGCGATACTAAACTTTCATGAGGACCTATTACCTCCTTAGACTATTTAATACCGTATTTTAAACATATATATTTGCCCACGTGGACATAAAAGATAATGCAAAATTATAAATACTAATGTGTCCACGTGGGCACATATATACCTTTAAAATACACTATTAAATAGTTCAGGGGGTAATAAATACGGTATTAAATAGTCTAAGGAGGTAATAGGTCCTTATGAAAGTTTAGTATCGCAACAGCAAATCCGACCAAAGTTGGGGTATTTTTCAGACCCTTATCCCATATTTTAAAAATATAGAACAGTAAAAAAAAATATATTAAAAAAGGTAGAAAGAAGAGATTAGAGGTAGAGTTTTGATCTGTTGCGAAAGAGGAGAGTGTATTGAAGAAACAGAGAGTGTAGTAGGTGATTTCAAATAAAAAGAAAAAAAAAAGTGGTAGGTGAATTTGTTGAAGAAGAAGAGAAGAAAGTTGAGGGTATAGAGGTGGGGAAAGTTCTGGAGAAGAAGAAAAGTTGGGGGTGAGGTGGAGTGGGTGTGGGGGGGGGGTGAGGGGGGAGATGATTAAAGAAGACATAATTTTTTTTTTCAGAATTGATTTTTTTTTAAAAAGGAGAAAAAGACATAAAGTCACCATTGAAGTTGTCTCAAATTTTCAAAAACGTCATCTTAACTTTGCGGGTGTCCTATTATCCCACGAAACTATTTCCAACAACTATAAATACACCATTTTTACAGTTTTTATAATCTCATAGCTTGTGCGTGTGTTTCACCTTAAATAAAATAATATTATTTTATTTTTCTTACTCATTTAATAATGAATTGGATAAACTCCTAACTCACTCACATTTTGATCCTCAAAATCTTCTAGGTCAAGTCCAAATGAGTACAAACTCAAAAGCTTCAATGTAAATGGTTGCATTAACTAATTTGGGTTTAATAGATATAAATTGTTCGTGAAAATAGTCTTTGACGAGATGTTGCATTGTTGAGGAAATAATTCAAAGTCATTGAGATGATTTTGGAATTTCAATTGATGGTTTCTTTTAGCGTCGTACTGTAGTAGCTCTATTTTTTGTTTTTGTTGCAAAAGACGGAGATGGAATGAGCTAAAATGGAGTTTTTGCAAAGGTGGAAAATGAAAGATTTTGGATATGAGATTTTTGTGGAATCCTTTGTTTTCACTATTTACATAACAGTGAAGAATTTCACTTAGGAATTATATAAAATTTTCTTAAATTCTTAAGTAAATATGAAATTGGTCTTCAACAACCACCATGAAAGGCATTGACCAAGAAATCCTTTGTTTCTTGAACTTTTTTAGAAAATGGAGGCTTACAATCTTGCTACGTGGCATTTTAGATTGGTTTGGGGGTGATTTTTTTCATTCACGCGCCCCGAATACGTGAGATTACACCTGCTCTGAGAATGGGTTAAAATGGTGTATTTATAATTGTTAGAAATGATTTCATGGGGTAATAGGACACCCGCAAAATTAAGGTGTCTTTTCAAAAATTCGAGACAACTTCAGTGGTGACTTTATGTCTTTTCTCTTAAAAAAATTTAATGTTTTTAAATATAAAATATTGTATTTATGCACTTAAAAGCGAGTACAATCATACATTTTTCCAAGTTAATAATAGCATTCATGCCACATAGATTCGGTAAATAGTCAGAGGGGTTTTAAATATGTGTTCTATTGAGTTTAAGAGTTCAGATGAAATAGTGATGACTAATGAGTATGAAAATCCATAATACAAACTCATACAAATACAAATGTCCATTAGACTATTTTGCTATTTTAATATAATAAACAAGTAAAAATAGACAGTAAAAGTAACACTCTGATTTCGGTATTAGGAATATAACTTTGAATACTTTTTAGTGCTAAATATACATATCTGCTTAAATAATCAATTCAAATAGGTAAAAAATAAAAGATTCCTGTAGTACATTGGCTGTTTTGAAGTATTGATTTCTGTCGAAGGGATTTGAAATCATAAAAGTAGATTGAAAAGAATCCACCACATATAATATATATATATATATATATATATATATATATATATATATATATATATATGAGATATGCCCAAGCTTGTCTCCTGAACTAATTTCATAATTTTCTTCTTCATTCCCACTTATAGACATTGGCCAGAAACTACTTTAGACTAATTTATTCTCCTTCCAAATCCAGTTCAAATAAATAATAAATCGTCGTACACTAACAATAGAGCATCCAGTACATCCATGCATTAACAACCCCCTTCCCGGGGTTATTCCTGTTCCTCGGAAACTCAGCTAGCAGAAACGGTTACGGTTAAAAAGGAGACATCTGATTTGGTTAAGTCCTCTGGTGAACAGGAAACACACTGATACAATCAAAAACACTTTTACTACTAACAACCCAGTAGATTACACTTAGCATGAAACTTGTTGCCGTATGTACAAGCTGTGAGGATACAACATCAAACTGGAATGGGATCTAGCAATTCTCTAACTTGCACATCCACCTCACCTCCAAAGGAAAGATCAAGCATGTATCATCTAGATATTAGAGAGACAATCAGAAAAAGAACCAAGAAATAATAGCGTAGCAGGCTTTGGACATAGTACATTCAGTGAGGATAATCAATTTGCATCGAGCCAGTGTAAACATCTTAGGTGAAATTCCATCAACTCTGTAAAGCACCTAGTGTAGATAGGTAGTAGTTACCTAACTAGGAAAGCAGATAAATACAAACATATCAATACTTGTCTGTGTCTACTTTTATTTTTATTTTGCTCTCATTGAAGCATTGATGTCAAGTTAATTTGTCATCCCAACAACCTGCTGTAATCAACAAGATCAACAGAGATACCAAATGAATCAGCTACTAAAAGAAAACCACCCTTCCCCTCCCCAACAAAGTAAAAATGAAAAATCTCATAGAAAAAGAAACACATTGAGAGCTTAGAAATCTCTCATGCAAAATTAGAAGAGATAAATGCCAAAAATACACCTGAACTATCTCTTTTTTTGAGTTTCATACCTAAACTATCGGAAGTGTGAGTTTCATACCTAAATTTTCACTTACTAGTTTGAAAAACACACCTCAGTGGTGTGTGTAACACTCTCTTTTATTTGAAAAAACATTGTCACATAACATTCCACATGGAGAAAATATATTTTATCTTGATAAAAATGAAATAAACTATTAATATTAGTTAAAAGTTAAAGATTAAAGTATTACTCCCTTCATTCCATATTAGTTGATCACTTTTCATTTTGCACGTTGCTTAATAAATCATAAATAAGAAGATAATTTTACTAATTCACCCCTTAAAAACTCTTCTTGGAATTTTACAAACAAATGTGAATACTAAAAAAAAATTATTTGCAAGGGATTATATAGAAAAATTTTAATTAGTGTTTTCTTGATTTAGCAAGGTGATCAATTAATATGGGACAACTACTTTTATGATAATGATCAACTAATATGGAACAGAGGGAGTACTATCTCCAAAAAAATAAAAATAAAAATTCATACTTCGCCCCCACCCCCTGCCCCCCAAATCACTCACTCTTCCTTCCCAATAAAATTTAATATTATTTTTATTTATAAAAAAAATAAAATTCTTACCCCACCCCATCTAACCCTCCATTCCTAATTTATTTATTTATTTACATTTTTCTCGTTTTGTGTTAGATATGTACATATATATTTTTTATAAAAAAAATATAATTTTTTTGGGGATAGTAATACTCATCTTTAACTTTAACTAATATTAATAATTTATTTAATTTTGTCAAAGGTGGAATGTTTTGTCACTGTGGAGTGTGATGTGCCAATTTTTTAAAATAAGAGAGAGAGTGTAGTACACACACCATGAAGAGAGTGTAATAAAAGAGAGGTGTTTTCTCAAACTATAAGTAATAAGTGATAGTTTAAATATGAAACTCACACTCTCGGTAGTTTAGGTATGAAACTCAAAATATGGTTAGTTTAGGTGTGTTTTTGACACTTATCTCAAATTAGAATAAACGAAGTTGAGTATGCAGTGCCTACAAGACTACAACTTCCACTTCCTCACACAAGTGTAGGTTGGTGTGATTAGGGATGGCAGTGGGGTGGGTTGAAGCATAACCCATAAAATTTTAAACCGCCCTGCCCCGCTTTAACATTTCTCCTATTTTAACCTGCCCCGCACCACTTATGTTATCTCTACTTTTTTTCTTTTCTTCATTTCGTTATTTTGCTAAAACACATAATTTAACATTACATTATATTTTTTTTAAGAATAAAGATCTAGTTTAATTATAAACTCAGTTGTTATTTTGCTAAAACACACAAATTTTACAGTTTCTAAACCTTTAGGTGGCAATATATCCAAAATAAATCAAATTCAATTTGGTTTACAAATAATATCAAATAAATTTCCAGAACTAAAAACCAATTTTGTTCTGGCTAAAAATATTGATTTTAAGAAATCATACAAGGTACTTGTTTGAAAACCTTAGAGAAAGAGAGAAGAGAATAATTAGTTAAGAGATTAGACTAGAAGAGTGAAGGAAAAAGTTTCAACCCACAACCTGCCCTGCTAAATTTCTTAAAAAATTGTTTCAACCCACCCCGCCCCGCATAGACTGAGACCTGCCCCACCTCATGGCCATCCTAGATGCCATTATACTATCCAGAGCTAAATGAAGCAGTTCTCTATACGAATTAGTCAAAATTTAACATTGATCAAGAGACGAGCTGAAACAGAAGCTAATGAGGCCCAGAGAAAGATTATGCCGGTTGAGGCACAAATATTGCTACCCACTCCTATATATTCCTCCAGGTTTCACTTGAGACTTGTTAACATGAGGTCTTAAGAAGCAAGATTTATATTTAACTTAGAATATCTGTTTTTAAAACTTGTACTATAGTAGATTAGAAAAATCTTGTTTCAAGTAGAGTGAAGGGGAAATGATAAGTAAAGATTACGGATCTACACGATTCCTGTTAGTTAAAAAATGCTCTCAAGCGATGATTTCTAGACACTGAATCAATAATGGTTCCACAGATAATGGAGAACATATTCTAACAACAATAAAATGAAAGATAGGAAGGAGAGACAAGTAAAATGATAGACAGTGACGAAATAATTGGCATAAAAGGATGTCTTACCATCCTTGGGGCGCTTCTCCCATGTAGTGTCTTCTTTGCAGCTACTGAAAAGGCTTGTGCAGCTTCAGCATCAGCTTCAGCAGCCTCAGCCTCCCTACCAGCCTCCTCAGCTTCAGCTATGGCTTCTTCTGCTTCAGCAACTGCTAGTGCAGCAGCAGCTGCAGCCTCTTGAGGTGTCATGTTCCTCATTTTAGCTAGCTCTAAATCTATCTGAGATGTACTAAGCATGTTCATATCATCCTGATCAATCTTGGGGAAGATCCTCTGCCTGCTGTCCAAAAGTGTAATGGACAGGTTTCTTCTACTGTCAGATGGTGTTGACGTAGGTACTATTCTATACCTACGCTTCATCTAAAAGAAAATATACTATTATGATCAATCAAGAAGAAGAAAAATTACTAGGCATAAAAACACTTGAATCCAATTCCAATTCTGATTGTATTCACTCTAGGGTTAGGTGAGAGGATCAATAAGCCAGTAACAGAGATGTCAGGTACACAATAAGAATCACCTTGATAAGCTTCCCAGTTGCAGTTAAATACTTCAGTTTCCCGGACAGTAGCCTTTTAAAATTTGGAGGTGCCCAGTACTGGTCCTAAAAGAATAGAAAGAGTGGAGCATTCAATAGAATAGTCTGACAGATGCAGCCATAAATTCTGGTTTTGATACGAACTAAGTCATGACATTTACACATCAACTAAGATCTGTAAGATGACTTTTGATGTCACCCAATTAAACATAAATGTATTAACCAAAAATATTGTCAGGCAGGATGCATACACCAATCGTAGATCATTGAGAACCTGATCAATAAAGCCGCTACATAGGGGATGAGATAGACAGTTATCCCGTGGACTCGGATATCTCATGGGATTAGTTATCCCACCATATATATGGTACAACTTATCCCATCATTGTTTTTTGAGAAGGTAACGATTTGTATTAGAAATCAGTACTTATGTAGTACTGAAAGCCCCTTTACCTTATCCCATCATTGTAGTACAAATGATGGGATAAATAATGTTAGGACTAACTAATACCCCTAACCAAACGTAGAATAAAATAATCCTACGTTTTGTCCCGGGACTATTATTCCTTATCCCTCGTACCAAACGTCCCCTTAGTATAAGGAAATCACAATCATACATTGAGAAGAAATTATTAGTCTAGCAGTATCAGATTTATATTAGACTCATGCAACCTTATGTTCTGCATATACTAAAGCAGACACCCTATTGAACATACATGTATTGACCAGAGTACTTGGTGCTGCCGACAGGGTGCATGAGCCCATAAATTGTTCAGTGAGGACTTCACTAGCAGAGCCTAACACCTTGTTCTATGGAATCAAGATCATCTGTTCAGAAGCAAAAAGTTAATGTGGCCCTATCAGACCTATGTGCACTTGATGCAATCTAATATTCTGCATCTACTGACCAGATGCTACACTAGGACCCCCATTGCACTGTATTTATTCATCCTAAACTGTTACTTCTAACAGTCAAGAGTTTAAAATTAAAAAGAAAAACAATATTAGGAAAAAAAAAACTTCACGCACAAACTGTGAACAAAGAACTTAAGAGGTTTGATGATACTGAGGCTTACGAGTCCTCATAGTTAAAAAATACAAGAAGAAAAAACATCGTTCATAATGTTGCTATCTGCACAACAAGAATCAACGCCTAAAATTCAGTACTTTATAGGTCTCTGAAAATTTTGTAAGATTTCCCTGCATGATAATTAATGATTGGTACTCTAGATTATATCTAGTTACTTTTTCTACAAGAAAGCACAAAATAAGAACACACTTACCTCTATGTATTCAGCTATTGTGGTCTTGTTCGAACCACCTGGCTCCTTCAAGGTGTTTATAGCCTCCATTATAAGATTATCCAACCTATAATATTATCAATGCAGCAACTATGAGAGACAATCCTCATTCGAAAGTATGAAAATAAGAATAATATGTGATCCCATCAAGACAGGTAACATTATTTCATACTGAGTAAAGAAAAGGAAAACTCAATGAACCTCTTTGTAGGTAGCCAGCATACACTTAAAGCTGAAGAATACAACCTTACCAGTTTCAACAAAAAAAAATACATATAGAAGTATCATATGCATGTTATATTTAAACAAAGCACTTGCTGATTTCCAAACAAACATGTTTGACAAAGAAAATAAATATGCACTTCAGAAATCAAATTGGAGCATTTCTAAAAAAACTTTAGGAAAAAAATTGTTTCCCAAATATTTCTAAAAAGCTTCTCCAACAAATATTTCTAATAAACATGCAAATGCCACCTAAGAATAATAGGACATGCAAAAACCAACAAGAAACTATATCATAAGCACCATAAAAACTAAGTGACTATCACAAAGAGCTACGCTGCAACAATCAATCAGCAGTGCTAAACCTTATCATAGATCGTTTTGAACCATGTGCCTGAGGAGATCCACTAGAAGTTGTGACAGGCCTTGCTTCAGCTGTTTCCTCATCACTCTCTGCAGCAGTAGTATCAGTCATAGGACTCCCATCTTGTTTAGGTGCCTGTCTCATCTTTTTGACAGCCAACCTTGCTTGCTCCCGAGAACCCCAACCGTTTGCCATCACAGTCATGTTCCTCCACTTGTCCTGAACAGCATCAATAAATATGAATAGGCAAGCATATTAACACCACATGCATAGATAAGAAACTTAAAATAAGACTAGACCATGCAGCTATCATTTGGTTTAAATAACTTCCAAACTTCCTCTGCACCAAATATAATTATCTAATGGAAAAAATGATAGAAGGAACCCCTACCTTGAGATCTACATTTGAACGCAAACACAATACTCCACTAAATTCTGGATCCTTGAGAATCGTGCGCCATTTACCTGGCCCGTGCTTAAGTATCCCAGCTTTAAGAGCAGCTTCTTCTTCTGAAGTCCACTTCTGCTTAGGTGCACCCATCAAAAACTGAGGAAACTTCAGAACAACCTACTCAAAGGACCCACAAAAATGTATCAACAGACCATCCGAAGAAGATAAACTGCACCGTATATAAGATGCTTAATGGCTATCATGCATCTGGAAAGCCAAATTAGCTTGAATAATAAACATGAAGAAATAATAAATCGGCTTCATTTGGAGAAAAGCAGATGCATATATAGTTAAGTTAACCTTAATAAACATAAATCTTGATGAGGATGCCATTCATTGCATAATTGCATAGAATGAAACCTGGTGTTAGAGAAGTACGTACTAGATAAATTCATGTCTGTTAACCATGTTTGTGATTTGTACTTTGGAATTAGAAAGGTACGCATTACAATAATCATGTCACTTGAACTTGTTTGCTGCTAAATCTTCCCAAGTCCAGGAAAAAAGAGAATGATCTAACTCCTAAAAGGCCAAATGTTTTATCCATACTACTGCCTCTTTCCTTCAGGTGTATTTGCGAAACACTTCAATCTAATTCCTATTATCTTTCAAAATCAAATTAGAGAAGTTTCAAACGCACAAGCAAAGAGACAACCAGAACAATACATACAGTTAAAGAACGAACTGGGTAAGTAAGCCTTTCAAGATGATATTAGATTTATAGTCCCAACACGTCTTATGCGAGTTTAGCCAGTTCCAAGTCTGGATAAAGCATGAAACTTGACAGCATAAAAAAGGTTCAACTATAATGATTCCTCAGAAAATCATTCCAACACTGGAATGTGAGCTTCATAAAACGTAAAAGAGTACTACAACCCATGTAAAAATGGTCTATCTATGATTAACAGAGTAGAATGGATATACAATAAACTAATCTAGTAATGGGACAGAATCATACATCTTTTTTTTAGCTAAAAATAAGCACAATTTCACATTCTGTTAGCCAAACTTTCAACAGATTGAAGAAAATATAAAGTATGGATTAAAAAACAGACCTGTTGATCGCAATTGTATATTCAAACGGATAATCAACAAAATAGCAGTATATGAACATAAATCGATTGAGTATTCGAATAGCGGGATCTAGCTATAATCCAATTTGTGGAAGATCGCAAACCGAAACCCTACCTACATAAAAATAATTGGGAATTTATTACAACGGACTTCTTCACACATACGTTTACGGAAGTTATAAGCATATCTTACCACTATATTTTTTAATAGAGTTGGCTCAAATAAAATAATTTTGATATAAAGAAAGAATAGAAATATATAACAACAAATAAGGGAAATAGTGTATCCCTAAATGAAAGAACACGAATAACAATAAAATGATATTAGTAGTTGAAATTCAGTAAACAAATTATGACTGAGATAAAAAAAAAAATAGAATAACATCAATACAACTAGTATAATGATAAATACTAACAAGTCTGAATCGAAAGCTAGAGAACAAAGCTACTAATCTTCTATCCTAATACGTGATTCCACATCTTTTTATCTGAGGCATGTCCTCGGTAATTTGAAGTCATGTCATGTCCTTTCTAATCACGTCTCCTCAATAATTTTTTGACCAATTTCTACCTCTTCTTGTGCCTACTACATTCAACCTCTCGCACCTCCTTATTGGAGCGTATGTGTATCTCCGCTTCACATGTCCAAAACAACGAATTCTCTTTTCTCTGATTTTGTTCACCAAAAGGTCACTCCTTATTTATTCAGTGTAACCACATTCCTAATCTTATCGTTCTTAATACATGTCATAATTTAAAACTTATAATTGAGATCTAATTAATTTAATATAAATCGAGAATTGTGGGATTGTAAAATATTTTAGAAGTAAGTATGTGAAAGCAATTAATTATATTAATCACAATTAAAACTTTTTTTAATTAATGGAATCTCAACTATTTATTTAAATTATGACATGTACTCTTAATTCAAGTGAAAACTTGAGGAAAATAAAGAGAAGAAAAATGAAGAGGAGTCAGATTCAAATTTGAAAACCTCTCTTCTAGTATGTTTCTTCTTTCCACTTTTAGAATCAACTAGTATCGTTTGTTCCTTGGCAAACATTATTAAAAAATCATATATATATATATATATATATATATAGAACCCTCAATCCGATAACGTGGCGCCACCAGAAGCAAGAATTATCTTTTTATTTATTTATTTCCAAAATTACTCTTCCCCTCTACATTAACAACGCCGCTCTCAGCCTTCAACAGCCGCTTCTCTGGTTCATTGTTTTACCACTCTTGCTGCTCTTCATAAATGTAATGATTTCTTACAACAACCGACTTGCCTAGTGGCGCCCTCACAAAGCATAGTTTCATAAAAGTCACAACCTTACAAAAAAGTCACAACTTTTCATAAAAGTCGCAACTCTTTAGAAAAGTCAGTACTCTTCATAAAACTCACAACTTTTCATGAAAGTCACAACTTTTCAAAAAAACAACAACTTTTCACAAAAGTCGCAACTTTTCACCAAAGTCAAACCTCTTTATTTTTCATTCAAACATTTTGAAACCCAACACTTAATTCCAAGGCACCAAAAGAATAAAGAATAAACAAAGAAAATTGATTTCAATTGCAATGTGACATTACTACTCTTGCATCTCTCCGTCCACAACTCATAACACTACTTGAATGGTTGAATTCATTATATTAGGTTCTTTAGTAAACAAAACTTCTATTTTTGCAACTATTATTTGTAGGTTTTTTTCCTCTATAGGGGAGTCGAGTTTAAATACATAAGCTTCTTATGAATTGAGTTCCATTCCTCAAATTTTTCTTCATCCTATTTCATGAAGCTTAATCTCTACTGGAAGTCATAGTGATTCATGTAACTATTGCAATTTCTTTTTGCTATTTTGGTAACTTTTTTTGAACCCTATTAAAAGTTTCAGTAAGGATGATTGAAAATTGATCTTCTTTTTTGTTCCTTTCTACAGCTTGCACCTCTCAGTCCACCACTCATATTGCTGCTGGAATGGTTGAATTCATTATGTTAGGTTCTTTAGTATACAAAACTTCTATTTCTTCCACAACTATTTGTAGGTTATTTTTTTCGCTATAGGGGATGTAACACCTCATAACCTAACTTAGATGCATTAGCAGTAAAAGGGTTGAACTAGAAAAAAATGGAGGATCACTAGCCCTTCCACGAGACGTGGATCCCCACACGGGTCATAGGGTGGGCTGTGAAAGTGAAGTAAAGCCACCAGGGCTTAAGTGTTGAGCCACGACTCCCTTGACGGGCTGTGGTCCCACTAACGAGCTGTGGTATGATCCGTCAACTTGAACCAGTAGACCCCCGCCCTAGGTGAAGAACCACGATGACATTTATGGCTCATGGTCCTTCACACGACCCGTGAAGTGGACTATGGATGGGAGTATCAAGAAACAGTAGCACTGGCCAAGAACCACGACCCACTTGACCGGTTGTGGTCCCTATGACGGTCCATCAATGGCACTCGTGGATGGCCCTCGTCAGCCTAAAAGTCAGGGTCATTTTGGTCTTTTTCCTATGCGTTGGACATTTAAACTACGTCATTTAATACCTAAACTACGTCGTTTTACTCAGTTTAAGCCTAATATTCTAGTAAGAAAATATCCATGACCCTCATTCTCCAAAAATCACCAAAATTTAGAGCAAAAAGAGAAGAAAGAGGCGCTAGTTTCCCAAGAACAAGCAAAGGTGTTCTTCAAGTTTCAGCTCCATGAATTTCGTCACCAGGTATGTGGGATTTAACTAGTGGGTTCCTTTCTTCCACTAGGTCCTTAGAATTTAGTCAATTTCTTGATTCCATATAACTTGTTTAGACCTAAAATTTGCAAAAGCTTGGGAATTGTGGTGATTTCAGTTGCTATAGTATCCATAGTCTAAATAACATGTTTTCTTGGAAATGTATCTTAAATCCTTGTATAAAACTCAAAACCCTAGTTGTTTAAATTCTCTTAGTCCATAAATTATACTTGCTAGGTTAGTTAAACAAAACAATCATGCTCTAGATTTCAAATGTCACATTCTCAGTATATAAATATTGCATTCTCAGTTAGCATGTCAGTATTTTGAGCTATTTAGTATTTAATGCTTTTTAGCTACATATGTAATTAGTTGGGAGTAGACTTAGCACCGAGTTAGACTAGGGTTCAGCGTACCCTCATAGTCCCAGAACTACATGCCCGCATAGGATTATAAGTCCCCTCTGTTGGGAATCAGTATTAGTGATCACACCGCAGTCATGCCTTTATACCCCTGGCAATGTACATTGGGTCCTCTCGATGGGGAGTATACATCGGACTCCATGTTTAGCTTATGTGGTTTATGTCGATTAATAGTAGCTCCCACCGTTAGATTCTTAGTGCATTGACCAACTTTTCAGTATATATAATTCAGTATTCATTTCAGTATGTACCTTTATGATTAGTACTTAGTCATTACATTCAGTTAGTTCTTTTTAGTTATACTTCAACACATATCTATATCTTTGTTCAGATTATATCATTGCTCAATTATGTATTGTTCAACCTATATACTTTATTCAGCATAGTGTATATATCATGTATGCTCAGTACATTCCAAGTACTAACGCATACTTTGAGCTACATCGTTTCATGATTTAGGTTCAAGTACTCACCATCCAGATCACACATAGATCCATTCTCGGTTCGCATTCAATAACTTCAGTGGTGAGTCCTCATATTTCGAGGACAATATACATGTTTTCATTTTTTTCTTTACTTTCAGTTTTCAATTTGTTAGAGTTAGTTGGGGCATGTACCACCAACTCAACTTAGTAGAGGCTTTTCAGACATAGAAGTAGATTCAGTGTGAGATTTTTTAAGTGTTGTTTCAGTCTTCACTAAAACTTAGATTTTATGCTATATTTACATTCAGACTAGTTGGACTTGTTTCTCTTCAGATATCTATTGATTTAGCTTCCGCATAGTTCATGTTTTACTTAGTTATTTTTAGTATGCTTATGATATGCCAGACTCAGGGTTAGCTTGGGGTCACTCATGATCCTAGGTCCCGTGTTACATCAAGGAGGTAGCATCGGGACGTGAAAAACTTGGTATCAGAGCATTGGGTTCAAGAGTCCTAGGGTGTCTGAAAGCCGCACTAAGTAGAAATTCTTACATGGATGTGAAGCGCGCCACATCTATGAGGGGGAAGCTACGAAGTGTTTTAAGAAAAACTTTACCTTCTTTGTTATTCTTATCGTGTGTGAGGTATGATTTAACTTCTTCTTTCTAATCCATCGTTATGCATTTCAGATTATGCCTCCTCGTAGAGCTAACACACAGAATGCTAATGTAGTTCCTCCAGTCCCGAACCATGAGAAGGTTACAAATTTAGAATTTCGGAATGCAATCCAGCTTTTGGCTCACAGTGTAGCCAATCAGAACAATCAGCAGGCCACAGTTCCTGCAAACACTAATGGTGGAGCAGCTGCAACTAAGGTTCGAGAATTTTTTCAGATGAATCCGTATGAGTTTCTAGGGTCGCAGGTTGGTGAAGACCCACAAAACTTCATTGATGAAGTCAAGAAGATCCTAGATGTGATGCAAGTGACTGTAAATGACAGGAGCTGACATCTTACCAACTTAAGGATGTGGCTCATACCTGGTTCACTCCATAGAAAGACAACATGGGTGCAGATGCAACTCTTGTGACTTGGGATTGGAACTTTTCTGGACAGGTTCTTCTCAAGCGGGTTGAGAGAAGCTAAGCTCAAGAATTCATGAACTTGAAGAAGGGTTCGATGTCGGTCCAAGAGTACGGGTTGAAGTTCACCCAACTCTAGGTATGCTCCACACACATGGTTGTCGATCCAAGGGCACAAATGAGCAAGTTCTTATCCGATCTGGTGGTGAGGATCGAGTGCAGGAATGCTATGCTTTTAGGGGATATGGATATCTCCAGACTAATGACTCATGCTCAGCAGGTTGAGGGAGATAAGCTTAGGAAAATGGTTAAGGATAACAAAAAGTCTAGAACAGGAAATTATGAATACTCACAGCAAAAGTCGGGCGGTGGGAATCGCTCACAGCTTTAGCAAAGGTCTACTGCCCCAACACCTTCATCAGCTAGCGCTCCATCCCCAGGTTTCGACAGGATAAAAAAGGTAGGGCATCAGGCTCTAAGTCTCAGGGGATTACTTCAGGTAATATGACTTTCTCAACTTGTCCAAAGTGTGGTAAGAACTATCCGGGCAAGTGTCTTGCAAGTAGGGAATGGTGCTTTGGGTGTGGTCAGTCTGACCATATGTTGAAGGATTGTCATTCTGCCAGGCAAGGGCAAGGAGGTAACAACAATATGGCTCAGTCTACACCTCCAGCAGCACCAACAGGTCACCCAACTCAGTAGGGTGCTTCATCTGGAACAGGGGGTAGTCAGTGCCAGAACAAGTTATATGCTCTTCAGGCTCGCCAGGACCAAGAAGATTCTCCTGATGTGGTCATTGGTGCATTTTTTAAAATTATTTTAACGACCCTTGAGGGGGGTCAGGGGATGAGCAGCACCCCCAGGCCTTAACATTAAAGCAAATTAAACAAAATACAAGGAGGGGGACATAAACCTTACCTCCGATCCTATGTTGGTTCATAAGTCGACCTTCTTACTAAGGTAGTCAACTCATCCCCATACTAAACAAATTAAACCTAATAACTATGCACCTAAAAAAGAGGATTCCTCTCGACACAAAGAAACTAGGTAACATAAATAAGGGAGACTCTCCCTTTACAAAAGTAAGAAAAGAAATAAAAGCTAGTCCTATAAAACAAGAGCTATGATTAAATGAGAAATAACTAGATTTAAAAGGTTACAAAAATTATAGAGACATCTATATAAAAAAATAAGGAACATCAATTCAAGGTGGTTGTTTGATTCATTTCAATTTCCTCCTTTTAAAGTTGATCATCCCCATTTTCTCTAGCAGATAACTTCATTTTGCTGCTCCTAGTAGTTGTTGGTTGTTATAATAGTCATGAACTATATTAGTTTTATGACTTCTTTTAGATAAGAAGTCTATTGTACTATTGGCTTCCCTATATGTATGCTTGCATTGGAAAAATTCCAAATAATCAGTTAGTGTGATACGGGTTCTGATGTGATGTTGCAGCTTCCATGGAAGTTTGATGTTTTGAGCAATCCATTTGGTTAGCAACTCGGAATCAACCTTTAGAATAATATTCTTGTAGCCATGTTGTACACACCACTGAAGACCATGTATTGCTGCCAAAGTTTCTTCCCAGTTATTGGTACCAACTCCTAAAGGAATGGTAAAAGCATAGACCATTTTCCCAAGAGAATCCTTGAGAATGCCCCCTCCTCCTATGCTGTCAGGGTTCTTTAAAGAGCTCCCATCTGTATCAAGTTTGAAAATGGTATCAGGAGGTCTTATCCACCTGACTTCCTTGATCTGCATTTCTTGCGAGCACCCTTCTATCCTTTTGATTAAAACAATCCAACAATTAGGCCATTAAAGGTAGGGAAATGTACAACTAAGAAAGTTCTTGATGTCCTTGAGAATAAGATACTTGACTCTAGGAATGCTTAGCTATCTTCCCCCATACTTAGATGTGCATCTACTCTCCCACAAGTTCCAAGAGATGAAGATAGGAAGGGTTTGAATTAGCATCTTATGAGCCCTATTCTTTGTTTCCAAGCCCCACCAATTCATCATATGGTTTTTTTAGAGGTAAGTGTATGTGATTAAAACTAAACAAGACAAAGAAGAATGCCTATATGTGATTAGCAAAGGGCCATAAATGAATATGTGGTCTATGTCATCCCATCCTTGAATTCTGCAGCAAGAGCCCTTGACTAGCTCACTTCCAAAGTTGGCAATTCTCTCATTAGTAGGAAGCTTGCTTCTCAATTCTCTCCAAAGAAGAAATGAATCTTTAAAGGAGACATTTTTATTCCATGTGTGAGTGTTATTAAAGTTGGTATTCCTCATTTTTCTGATAAGCTGCTAGGCAGATAAACATGAAAAAGTTCCATTCACATTTGACACCCACACTACTTGATTTGGACTGTTTTCCTGGTGGTGTATAATGGTATTTGAAATTTTAGGAACAAGTAAAGGAGGGGCATGCATTCTTACCATGGATTCATTCCAATTCCCATTGATCAAAAAAATGAGAAATTGTGATGTTATTAAGGCTAGTAATGCTGCTACAATGTTGAGATAAAGTGATTTAACCTAACCAATTATCCCACCAAAATGAACAACTTCTAGAATATAATTTCCACATGATTTGAGCTTCCATTGTAGCCATGTTCTTCATCAAATATCTCCAAACTAAAGACTGGCGAGTATCAATCTTATTGCTCACTAAAGTGGATCTTTGACAATATTTGGATTTCAAGAATTGACCCCATAGAGAATTTTTGGTCCTAAAAACCCACCATTGTTTGAATTGTAATAAAGTACAAATATCTTCAAGATGTCTCACCCCTATTCCCCCTTCTTCATAAGGGTAGCTGAGATTCTCCCAAGACGCCCAATGATACTTTTTTCTTTCTTTGTCCCAACCTAAGAAAAAAAATCAGCTATCACCATCTTCATGTACCTGATGGTTGTTTTGGGGGGTGAAATGGTAGCCACAGTATGGATTGGGATCGACTGTAGAACATGTTTTTATCAATGTAGCTCTACCACCAAAACTGAGAACTCTTGAATGCCAAACACTGATCTTCTTCACCACTTTTACCACAAGATTAGAATAATATATGATTCTTTACCTTCTTATGTACAGAGGACAACCAAGAAAGTTGATAGGACTATTTTTTTTAGTAAAACCGGTGATATCTTGAACCAAAGTAATGATTCCTGAGGGGGGTATTAGTTGGAACCATGAAATGACTCTTAGCCCTATTGATGAGCTGATCAGAGGTTGTTTCATAAGCATATATAGTCTTCATAATAAGTTGTAAGGAGGTTCTGTGACTAGATGTGAATATTCTCACATTCTCCGCAAAACTTAAATTGTTAATCTGAGGGCCTCTCACTTCCATCTGAAAACCTTTATAAGTCTTATTTTGATGAAGCATATGCAGCATTCTAGATAAAACTTCAGCCCCCAAGATAAATAATGTCGGAGATAGTAGGTCACCTTGTTTAAGTCCTCTAGTAGAATGGAAAAATCCATATCTAGTTCCATTCACAATAACAGAGTACCAATTGTTGCTCATGATCCTCCAGACCATGTCAATAATAGGCTTACCAAACCCTATTTTTCTCATCACAATACAAGTGAAAGCCCAAGATACCCTATCATACACTTTCGTCATATCAAGCTTGATCAAAACATTATCTCCCTCATTAGGTTTCTTAATGTCATGAATGATTTTCTGAGCCAACATGATGTTTTCAAATATTCCCCTTCCCTTAACAAATCCCAATTGGTTATCTAAAATGAGTTTAGGAAGAATAGGAGCCAATCTAATGCAAAGCATTTTGGAAATAATTTTACTGGTGAAGTTACTCAAGCTAATAAGTCTGAACTCATTGAACTTATTGTGATGTTCAACTTTAGGTAACAGGACCAGACAAGCATGAGACATGAATTTTGGAATGTCACACCAACATTTACATCATGGAAATAATTTTATTGGTGAAGTTACTCAAGCTAATATGTCTAAACTTATTGGGATGTTCAACTTTAGGTAACAGGACCAGAAAAGCATGAGACATGAAGTTTGGAATGTCATAGCCATAGAAAAGGGCTTGAATAGATGTTTATGCATTGTTAGATCCAGGGGCAACACTTTCTTTTGTAACTCCCTATATAGCAGTAAACTTCGGTGTCAGTCCAGAAACTCTCTCTGAATCCTTCTCAGTCTCTACTCTAGTTGGTGACCCAGTTATAGCTAGATGAGTATACAAAAATTGCCCTATCACAGTCTCTCAGAAAGTCACCTCAGCAGACCTTGTAGAGTTAGAAATGGTAGATTTCGATATCATTCTAGGCATGGATTAGTTACATTCCTATTATGTCTCAGTCGATTGTAAAACTCGGATCATTTGATTTCAGTTTCCAAACGAGACAGTCTTCGAGTGGAGGGGTAGTAGCTCAGTGCCTATAGGTCGATTTATCTCTTACCTTAAGACTAGGAAGATGATTTCTAAAGGGTATATCTATCATCTTGTTCAGGTTAATGATTCAAACTCTGAAACCCTAACTCTTGAGTCAGTCCAGTAGTAAATGAGTTTCCAGAAATGTTCCCATAAGATCTTTCCGAAGTTCCTCCCAAGAGGGAAATCAACTTCGAAATAGATCTCCTTCGAGATACCCAACCTATTTTGATTTTCCTCGAGATGTTTTGCAAAATATTATACCCATATTATTGAGTATTTTATAGACAGTTTGAGTTAAGAGTTTTTTCTTTGAGTTTGAATGTTCTTAATTTTGTTTCTAAGCCTATTATCGCTAGAGTAAGTCTTCTGTTAGGTAGTTAGCCAAGCCAATGGTTCGATTGGGGAATAGAAATAGTTCTCGAATATCGGCCACGTCTATGGTGTAAGCTCGAGTTGTGACAGAATAGACCAAATTCTATGATATAGCTCTCATGGTTTTATTGTTAGTTAAAGCTAAGATTCCACAAAATGACTATATTTTCTTCAAAGCTTTTCTTATGTCCTTTATTTAAATGCATTGACTATATCCTATGATTTTCATGTTTTACTTTCTTATGTTCAAAATGTTCAAATATTGTTCATGTCTACATGCTTTAAACCATTACGCTTTGATGTCCATGTTTATGTATATTGCTTCATACTTAGTACATTCCATGTACTATTACATACTTTTGCCTATATTATTTCATGAATAGGGTCCGATGGTTCTACCTTACACACTCATTGCTAGACATATATTGGGTGCTTCAACTGATTGGTGAGTCGTCATGTTTTGAGGACCGAGACATTTCATAGCTTTATGTCATTTTCATTTTCAGATTTTGTATGTGATGTATCGGTTACTTCCTAATCACTTTCCTTATAATGTATTAGATTGCTTTTGAGACTTACGTCATACTTCTGCTTTGCCAAACGCTTTTGATATATGAAATGGTATCTTTCAAAATCTTTGTTTCTTTTATCTTGTATGATGTATGCTAAGTGGCTTGTGTAGGGCCTCTCGGCACTCATTGTTAGGATAATTGTAATATAAATGGAAAGTTCCCACATAGGTGGGAGAAAATATTTTTTGGTCATTTTAAGGCCTAGCCTATCTAGTCTTTTTAATAGAGTAAGTCTACTTATATATATTAATAATATATATTGTAACACCTCAGATCTCAAAATGGAGAAAAATCCTAATTTCAGAAAATTGGTGCCAGTACCAACGGAGCCAACCACAGATCGTAGGTAGAACCACAGACCGTAGGTGGAGTCTCGTGGTTTAGTCCCTAAATCCTAATTTTCAAAAAACTGGTGCTAGTACCAACGGAGCCACCCACAGATCGTACGTAGAACCACGGACCGTAGGTGGAGTCTCGTGGTTCAGTCCCTGGCTTAGAGAAAATTTGGGATCTAAAGATGACACCTACTACCGTGAACCACGGTCCATTAATTGACCCACGGACTGTAGGTTGGTTTCGTCGTTGGGGTCCAAAGTTGATGGTCTCTGATCCCACCCACGGTCTACCAGTACGGTTCGTGGTTGGACCTAGGAATCGTAGGTGAGGGTCAACAATTATTCAAAGGAAAATAGTTGTTAGGTCAACTTCAAACGGTCATATCTTTTAACACAAAATGAATTAGGTGGCCTATAACCTGTCAAATTAAATATAATTCAATCATCTTTCCAACGCCACCTAGTTTGCTAATATCCAAGCGTGGAGTAAAAAGTTATGCTTGTTTCAGTGAATCCCTGTCAGGCAGAGCATGAACGATGACTCCACTGACGGTTGGTAGTCCAAACGACGGCCCGTCAGTCCACTCGTAAGTGGCACTTCGTCACTTTAGGTTAGGGTCATTTTTGTCCTTTCCCTATGCGTTGGGGTACTTAAACTACGCCTTTAATGCCTAAACTACGTCTTTTTACTCAGAATAAGTCTAATAACATAGTCTGACATACCCATAACCCTCATTCTTCAAAAATCATCCAAATTAGAATGAAAAGAAAAGAATAGTCGACAGTTTCTTCTCATGAACAAGTATGAGGGTTTCTTCAAGGTTCAGCCACAAAATCCAAAGAATTTCACTGTAGATTTTGTCACTAGGTATGTGGGATTTCACTAGTGGGTTCCTTTCACCTATTAGGTCCCTAGAATTCAGTTAGTTCTTCAAATTCTCATGAACTGTTCAGACCCAGGGTTTCTAAAATTTGAAGAATTATTGTGAATATGGTTCCCTTGATCTAAATAACTTGTTTCTTGATAATTCAGTATAATTCCATGCATAGTACCCAGAATCTGATACATCCAAAATTATACCTCAATTAAGAGGCATAAAGGATCGACGTCAATTAATAAAACTCAACATGAGTTGAGGTCGATCCCATAGATAATCTCTTTACAGAAATAATTTCATTGTCGCGTTTCCCCAAATGTTGTCATTATTTCCTAAAGAAAACAATTTCAGAATGTAAATTAGGTTTAGTTGTAAAATCCTAGTATCTAAGATTAAGCAAAATCCAGATTAACAATTAACAGAGTATTAATTCTAAAGTTGTTTCGATAATTAACTGAAACTAGGACTGTGTTCCTTATAAAGCTTCATCTAGTGTTTTTCCGTAAATGAGTTTCAGGCAATTCATCTCTGCAAAATACAGGCGAGATAGATATATCTAACATTTCTCAGTCTAATTAGATAACTTTCACTCAAGCCCTCTCGGTCCCAGATTGTTAACAAGTTTTACCCTTGCTTACGATAGTTTTAAAATTCTTTTCTCTCGAAATCAAACTTTGACTTTTTCCCAACTATCATTTTTCTCTCAAACAACTGATAGATATAGGCTACCTCTAATGCGTGCACTCATTAGAATATATGAATACCAAAAGATAAATTATAATTTGCAAATATAAATCGCCTTTCACTCGTTTTACGAAGTTATACTTAGATTTACGTCACACATCCCACAATCCCAGTTGTGGTATTTAGCCACTCATGATTTCACATAAACATACAAAAAATCAGTAATGAAATCATTAAGAAAATATACTTACGAAAATCTGCAAATTCACTGAATGAATGATAATTCAAAACCAAAAATCCAACTTTGAAACTTGATTCTATGTTAATCGTCCAAAACCAAAGCTAAGAGTATTTGAAACTACATTCTTCGTGCCAGTGAAGACGAGATAAAACTAAAAAAATGACCTAATTAATTCAAATAGAATGTTTAAAAAAATTCCTACTCGAAGTAGGACTAATCTGTCGTGCAGCTTCACGACTACCTCCACGATCTGTCAAGAGCTTCACGGTCCATGAAGCCCTTCGTGGTCTTCACTTGACCAATTCCCCCTTTAACTTTTCAATGCCTAATCACTGGATCATCACCATGGACACCACCATGACTCGTGTTAATGACCACAGTCCGTATAGTTGTCTGTGGTCTTCACTTGACCCATTCCATCTTCAACTTTTCATTTCCCCTTCACTGGATCATCTTCACGACTCACACCATGGACCATTGTGACGACCACGACCCGTGAGGTCATCTGTGGTCTTCACTTGGTTCAATTATCTTTCAGCTCCTCCAACCTTAAGCACTAATTCAACTCTACGGGCAGCTCCACGATCAGTAGTGAATACCACGGCCCGTGAGGTCGTCCGTGGTCTTTACTTTCTTCAATTCATTTTTATTGAATTTTCTTCTTTTCTATCTTCTTTCACGTCCACCTGTTTCACATGTACAAACACTACCAAACACATCATATCCATATAACTACACCCGATTTTAATACTAATTCTTAGTTTTCAAGTATCAAATATGCTAAGATTTTGCGGCACATCAACACCCTCAACTTAGAACCATTACTTGTCCTCAAGTGATGAGAAAAAAATAATACTTTCAGCAGTCAAACATTCAAAAATCTTTTTGACACTATGCAACACCCATCACAATCACAACTTATATCCAAACCATCAATCTAACATGCAAGGATCAATATATGACATCCCACTCACAGTCGACCATGCTTATGTATGTGTACTATTACCTAACACAATCTACTATCAAATGCAATCACTGTGTCGTCACACCAAAGAAGTCCCTCACTCATGATAATTGGGACTCAGTTCTACGCTCGCACTCTCAAAAAACTTCTAACACTAACAATAAAAGACCATAGGCTTGCCCTTGCTTTCTATGCTCACACTCTAAAAGAACTTCTAACACTAATAATAAAAGACCATAGGCTTGCCCTTGCTTTCTACGCTCTATCTTTCAAACACCCAGAATAGGATCACTGTAGGACTTTATTGGCTTGTAACATAGGCTCAGGCTAGGGAATGGATATTTGGGTTTGTGAGTGACTAGTTCCTTGGTTCTCCAAAGTTTTTTTTTCACATAACTCTTTTGAGCGATTCCCTCTTTTTCTTCATTTCTGTACATCCCAGCAACCATTATTTTCTTTTTCTTTTTCTTTTCTTTCTTTTATTTTTTTTTTAAAAAGTGTTTTTTAAATTTTTGTATGCTTTTAGCTAACTGGTTGAACGTTCCTTTTCACTTCTTCTTTCTGCTCGGGTTGCAATCATCCTCAACTTAGGATTTTGGCCTGAAGTGTGACATCGTATCTTCGGAGACCTAAGGATATGATATTTAATGGGTAAAAACAAAAACTGATTTTTAGGCTCAAATCAGGTTCAACTGATAAGCTTTTTATTTGGTTGTTTTATTTTTGGCTTTTTAATGGCTTAGCAAAAATGCCTAATGATCCTTTCCTATTTGGTTATTTTCAGATTTACGCAAGACTACTTGGGCAAGTTCTAGTTTCTGCTCTTAGCGTTAGACTTCGAGCAAACCTCACACACACATGACACATAACTACATTCTCTAGTTTCTTGGTTCACTAATTTATTTTCAGATTAGCAATGTTCAACACGTGAGTACCTAAGATGTCATCTAATGAGCCTAGGAGTCAAATTTCAGATTCAGGCTATCATGTCAAACATAACTAGATGTTGCACAGACAATTTTCTCCAAAACAAAAGCACAGCGATCACAGACAAACATGGATTCAACCTCCATTCATTCCAACAACTACAATGGCAGGTTGCTTACCATCCCCTCCCTAATCAAAAGGAATTTTCCCTTAAAGTCAATAAAGAAAAACAAAACATGGCTGTGAGGAGGGGTCATACCTATGACGGTCTAGGCGCTGGTAGCCGGATCAACATCGGCATTGATATGCTCAAATTGCACCTCTCTCAAGAAGTATAAGTGATCGTTATCAAGTATAGAACCCAACTTGTAGGTTAGGGTCGATCACACGAGGAATATGGTTTAGACTTAACTTTAACTTATGATTATATTCGTTTAGTCAACGTATTTGTGAGACAAGTAAGTAAAGGGGGGGAGGGTTGTGTAACAAATAACTGATTGTTGTTTAGTGAGCAAGTGAGCAAGATTCAAACTTTAGTTGTTATCAATAAGAGAAAGAAACTAGGGTGTATGTGTTCCCCATAAGCTCATAACGCGGTAATCCTAGTAATAGTAATCATTTCCTGGTGTATCACATGCAAAGTGGCAAGTTATGTATCTCACTATTAGATAGTATCACACTAAATCTATGTTGATAATTCTTTTCTTATTAACTACCTCCTTGGTCCGGCAAGTAGCAACAAGGCGAGTTCTAAAGTTTGCCATCGTTAAAAAGACTTTTAAACGAAAGAATTATCAATGCATGCAACAACACTATTTAAGAATTACTTAGTTACTATTCATACTTTGTTAATTGCTCATGGTTCCCACAACCCTAGTTGTGGATTTAGTTCCCCATGCTAGCAAGAACACAATTCATAATTGTATAAAAAAAATTCATGAACTTACGTAATGAGTAGAAGAAACCAGTAATATTCAATTGTAATTCAAAGCAAGAATCTTTATAAACCGAAATTAGGAAATCAAATTGCTAATGTTTGCAAGTTAATTCCTAAGAAAATACCAAGAACTAAAATAATACTATGGTGTTTAACCCCCAAAAACGAGGTTTACATACCCTATTTATAGAAAACATTGTCCTAAACAAAAAGGAAACGAAATAAGGAAACAAACTGCTGGACGCGGCTTTGATCTACGAGATTGACCTACGGTTCGTAGGTCCTTTCCATGGCTCAACACTTGGACATTTTCTTAGAAGCTGGAACCTTTAACCTTTCAGATACAAATGACGGACCTACAGAACGCACCGTAGGTTGACCTACGGTCCGTGGGTCCCCTTCCGTGGCTTCACAAACTTTTCATAAGGTATTGAAACTCAAAATCTTTTATACAAATGATGGACATGCAGGACGACCCGTAAGTCGACCTTCGGTCCGGCAATGGCCACCGTTTCCACTCTTGGTTAAGACTTCCCTGATGATCATTCTACGCCACCCAGCTACGAACCGTGACTGGACCTACGGTCCGTAGGTCACTTCCGTGGTGGCCACTTTTGCAGAAATTCTGCTATCTCTTTCCTGACCTCGTCCAAGTCTATTTCCTGCAAATTTAGCATAATAAACGTTAGTTCTAATACAAAATGTCCCTAGACACACACAAATCTTAAGTGAAATGTATTAAAAATACCATAAACTCGCGATATTTCAACACTCTCAACTTAAATTTGTTGTTTGTCCTTAAGCGACACACTTATACTCTAAACGACATTTGTGTAGAAGCAGACATACAAACTCAAGAAATCACATGGCTATTTCAATCCATACCACTCTCTCAGTGCAAATCTTTTCTCTCAAACTTAACAAGCTAACTCATGCGGATCAAGATATGACAAAGATCGACCAACAGACACCATAACATACACTTTTTCACAATCACCGAGGTACCAACTTTCCGACGATGTCACTAGTTCCCTAACTTCAAACGAAATCCTTTTCACATAGAATATATAATTTTAAAGTTTTAGGATTCATTCAAAATTCACGCTCAGAAGTGACTTCAAGTATAGTTAGTGTTCAATACCATAGGCTTACCTATATTTTCACTGCTTAGACTCTTCAAACTAGTTGCTAGGATCACTATAGGACTTTCTTAGCTTGTAACGTAGTCTCAGGGTCAGGTGTGGTACATTTGGGTACTTTTTAGTGACTTTCTGCCCTCCTTGACATTACATTGGCTATTGACCTCTTCCTTGACCTATTTTTGGCGTCTTTTTATTCCACATTCTTTCCCTTAACTCTTTTCAACATGGATGCGACTTTTGAGTTTGTGACACTTATTTGTTTTTCTTTTTCACTTTCTTCTTTTTCTTTCACTTTATTTTTCACACTTTCAGTTATCACATTTTTGTCTTTTTTGCACAAAGTCACATCCTTTTTCTTTCTTTTTCTCTTTTCAACACTAGACTCTTTTCATACGTTTCTTTTTTCATTTGGTTTCCTCTTTCATAGCCACCCTCAACTTATGCATTTTGCATTAGTTGAGGTGAACATTGTTTGATGTCGGACCAGGAACAAGATCAAGGTCGCTTTTGGCTTAGCCACCCTCAACTTAGGCTTTTGGCCTAAGTCAAGGTGCACATGTCCAAGTAGGGACCGGGGCCAAGACAATATTTTAAGGGAAGGTGAGTTAGGTGAGTCAAAAGAAATGGTCACTTTTAGGCTCAAATATTTGGATCCAAAGGGAACAATGCTACCATTAGGTTCGCTCATTTTAGGCTTAAGTGGACTAATTTGAACAATGGCCTATGATCACTTCCCAACTTCTAGCCTAGATTATCCTAGCAGGACCAACGGGGCAAGTTCTGGCACAAAACTGTTTGAACATTCAATTATCCTCACACACTCTTGACACCTTGTTTCATTATCAGATTATCAGATTACCCAGTTCAAGTTTTTAGCTTAAGTCATGAGGTCAAATCGGTTCTTATCATGTCACATTTAGATCTAACACATTCAACTTAACAAGACTATAGATCCATCACAATTCAACAATTTTTTGACAGGGATCATTTTTATCATGCTTTTCTTTCAAGCCATCATGCTTTTATTTTTCATTACTCCTACACATACATTCCTACACAATTCGGTTCAACAAAAATTAAAACAGTCTCTTAGAGAAAAAGAACATAGGCAAGAAAACTCCAAGAGAGGATTATGAGTTGGGTTACTCAGACTTCACCCTATCACTCACAATCCATTTACCCCACCCCCAACAAAATAGAATGCAATTTTTACCAATGCACAAAAAGTAAAGAATAAAGGATCGGGTGAAGCAAATCTGTGTCACATAGCACCAAAGACCTATCAACAAGCAGGTGGGTTCGATTTCCCGGATCAATAATCGGGTCACCTTCAGTAGTGCTAACATCTCCTCTGACCACACCATCAGTAGTGCTCACACTGCTAAAGGCACCAACACTTACCTTCCTAGTCCGCTATTGGCACATCTCCTCATCAACTATAGAGGCCCTCCGTGCTACCTCAAGCTCCTGACGCTCCTTTTTGCTTGCTTTCTCGGCCTCAGTGTCATCAGAAACTTGACTGGTGCTGGGGTGCTTCCCAGCATGCATGAGGTGGCATCTCATCTCCAAATAGAGCATTGAACAATGTATTATCAACCGGTGCTGTAGGGGCTCACTCAGGATCGGTCTCTGGTGGAGCTAGGAGGGTGTCAAGATCAGCTCGAAGACTAGCTAACACCATTTGGAAAGCAGAGACATATGTGGTGGGGGATGGTCGCTCTAAGACACGCAACTCAAAAGCATCAATGAACTGGTGCACGGCCGAACCTTTCGGTTCATCATCTGCGATCCACCCTAGTTGCAGACTTCTTAATTGCCTAGTGCATCCACGGCCTCATAAGTTAAAGTAGGCTAGCCATCTGAGCCTCCAACTTCTGGACTCGAGCTAAGGGCACAACAATAGACCCTGAAGAGTGAGTGTCTCTGGATGCGCTAGGGAACTGACTGGTGGCTGGAGAATGGGAAGTTGGGGTATCCTTAGTACCTCACCCTACATCTGCTCCACATCAGCAACTAAGTCTGCTCCTAGTGGTGCCACCTCAACCTGTAGATCTCTACGCGGTGCAACCACATTGGTCTCATCTCGAATCAAGCCTATATCCAGGGTTTTGGTCGCCTGAATCAATTTATCATAATGCCAAACCGGCACTCCAGAGTCCCTGCACAAACAAAAAATGAGGCACATGAAGGAGTAAGTGGTGGTGTCCTTGAAGGCCCTCTCATGTATCTCCGCAATAATTAAGCGGGCAAAATACATCTCGAACCCAACAACTAGGGGTGCCACCATGACTACGCGGTCCCAAGTAAGAACATTGTCTGCCTGCGTATGAGACACTCTGTTTCGCACCAATAGCCAGATGAATTTGGCTACAAAAGTCAAAGTGGCCTTCTAGATGTCTCCACTCAGGTTGCTGACCCACTCAGCGCGCTCTTTGTCAGTAGCAAGATGATGGGCCAACTAGCGCAATAAAGTCTCCCTCTGCTGTGCATTCCTATGGAATGCCCCACTCCTCACAATATCCCAATGGTAATCAAATTCGCCCATGTTAATCTCTAGAGTGTGGCCCGGGCCATAGAGGAATCTGCAGATAGTAGCCTCTGATATATGAACTGAGACCCCACGAACTAGTGTAGCCTTGAGTAGAGGCTGGGCGGCGGGCTTGGCTCGTCTGTCAATCAAACCTCGGAGGGTGGCTGCATAGGAAGCATATAACTCCTTCACGATCTCCTCACTATAGGACCCTGGTCTGCGGGTCATCCACTCGCACCTATGTCTCTTGAAGAGCTCATGAATGGCGGGCGTAGTGTGCAAGCTGCCTAACCTGGCGCTCATCAGTGACTAATCGAGCTATCCTTTCCTTCTCAGTTATCATCCGGGCATCCCTTATATTTGCCATTGACCACTTACACACCACTAGTTTGGCTCTTCAGCAGCTGCAACAGGCTTAGTGTTAGGTGGTACGGGAATGTCCCCCGCACTAGTAGCCTCATCAGACGAGGCAGTCCTCCCATGTGAAGTAGAGCCGGATGTGGAGCTGGAATCAGAGCCAGAGCCAGTAGCGGACTCAGAGCCAAAAGTAGAACCAGTCAGTGAATTGATCGGTGTATCCCCCTTTTTAGACTGGGGGACAGTGACCACGTCGAAAGTCACTAGTCGGGATTGATTTCGGGGAGTGTGAGGTGCTGTAGGGGATGTCCTTATGGCAGGTGGAACATATGCGGGATCAGTCTCCGCATGTCTTTATCAATTTGCCAAAAAGTCGGCGCCACAGATTTGGACTGGCCCTTTGGTTCCCAAGTCGGTGCTTTCTTAGGGGCTATGGTACCTATGGAGGTTTAGTTGGTACCAAAATAGACCAACGACAAACTTGAAATTTTTTTAGAACAAAGAACAAACCAAAAGGAAAAACAAAAAAAATTTAGCTAGTAGCTTCAGTGGCCACCTAAGGTCCGTGAGTCCCCTTCTTAGGTTAGATGTCCCAAAACGTTGGGCTTTGATGGGAACCACCGATGTACAGACCGTAGTCCACCTTAGTGGTTCCACACTTAGTGGATCCTTTATGTGCAACAGACCCACGGACCTGATCTACGGTCCATAGGTTGACCTACGATCCGTGGACGGGGTCTCGTAGGTCAGATCTGTGCCAGGTATCGGACATGCCTCATTTTTAAACCATTTTTTTTCAACAATTCAAATAATCAATCTAAGTCTAATCATGCATTTCAACACAATTTATGATAGTTTGTCATCCCTAGGGTTCTGATTACTCCTTATTTAACATTTATTGCATACAAATCTAGAAACCCTAAGTCGAAACTTCCATTTAGACTATTTTCTTTAAGTTACTTGATTACAAAGACAACACAATCACATTTTATCATCCCAAGGGTGTTTCTAACTACAGTTCCTCATGCAATTTTGTACAAAAACAACCCAAGGTCACGATCCACTTCATGACTTCATGTATTGAACAATGAATACCGAAATTCAGAGTAAAGTTGAAATCGTTTACCTTACAAGTATTTGAAATGGGTGATTATGTAATGTAATAGACTCCTTAGACCGTGTGACACCGAACTCGGACCTTGAACTCTTTTTGTGAGGGAAGAATGTGAGTGATTAGATTTGGGAAAAAGAGGAATAGAAATTTGGGAGAGTAGATGGTAAGTATAAGATATGGGAGTGATTTGGGGAATATAATTATGGAGTTTTAGGATTTGGAGGGGTTGGAAACGGTTGGGAGGGAATATGGGAAGTGGGGGATTAATTTAAAAATGAAGAGTTTAATTAAAAAGGGGTTCGGGTCGGGTCGACAGAACCCTAACTTTCGACCCACGAGACCCCGTGTACGGTCCATGGATCAATCCACGGACCATCGATGGGGTCCGTAGGCCTCTGCAACAGACATTTTTCTGCAGATTTGGCTTTTCATCCCTACAAATGTAGCAACTGTTTGGACTTTCTTTTTACGTTTCTGGACACTTTTTTAGACACAGACCCTATTCTATATCTAGCCAACACTAAGACAAAAATAAAACACCAATCTAAAGAATTATAGAAAATCAAATAAACAAAGCAAACTCCTAAATCGTAAAGAAAAACCTATAGTTGGCTAGATTGTACATCTTGGGTTACCTCCCAAGCAACACTTGATTTAACGTCACGGCACGATGCAGACCTCTTGATTACTCAGACTTTATCAAGTTAGTAAACCTCAACCACTTCTTGCATATTCTCTTATTTGCCCATGTAGACCTTGATCCTTTGCCCGTTTACCTTGAACCTTGTGCCCTCATTGTTCCGGGATCGACCGCTCTATGTGATAACAATTGAGTGACTATGAATGGCCCGGTCCACTTGGACTTGAGCTTGCTAGGAAACAAGGGCAACCTAGAGTTGAATAGAAGCACCAGATGACCCACAACAAACTCACACTTTTCAATCTTTTGATCATGATACTTTTTCATCTTCTTATTGTACAAGGCTGAACTTTCATAAGCTCTTAAGAGAAACTCATCAAGCTCATTCAAGTCAATTACTCTCTGATTCGATGTGGCTCCCCAATCCAAATTCAACTTCTTTAGCGCCTACATAGCCTTATGCTCTAGCTCTATCGGCAAATGGCAAGACTTCCCATATACAAGTTAGTAGGGGGACATACCTATGGGAGTCTTGAATGCGGTGTGATAGGCCTATAGAGCATCATCAAGCCTCCTAGACCAATCAGTTCTATTAGCATTCACAGTCTTAGCAAGGATTTGCTTGATTTCTCTGTTGGACACTTCAATTTTCCCACTAGACTGCAGATGGTAAGGATTGGCTACATTGTGGTGGATGCCATATTTCTCAAGTAGTGCCTTGAAAAACTTATTATAAAAGTGAGAACCTCCATCACTGATAATCGCCCTAGGTGTACCAAATCTGGAGAAGATATTCTTTTTTAGGAATACGGTGACCCTTTTACCTTCATTGTTGGAAAGCACAATTGCTTCCACCCTTTTTGACACATAATCAACCGCAACAAGAAGATATTTCTTCCCACGTGAGCTCACAAATGGACCCATAAAATCAATGCCCCAAACATCAAACAACTCAATCACCAAACTTGGATTCATAGGTAGCTCTTGCCTCTTTGAAATTCCTCCTTCTCTTTGGCAACGATCACAAGACTTTGCGAAATCATGAGGATCTTGGTGGATGGTAGGCTAATAATACCCAGACTGCAAATCTTATGCGCAGTCCGAATACCACTATGATGCCCACCAACAGGCGAAAAATGACACACCTCTAGTATACTCATCATCTCAACCTTGGGCACACAACGACGAATAATCCCATCAGCACAAATACATAACAAATAAGGTTCATCCCAAAAGAATTTCTTCACATCATGCATAAACTTTTTCCTTTGGTGAAAAGACAAATCCGATGGAACCAGATCACTGGCCAAGTAGTTAGCAAAGTATGCGAACCAAGGAATAAGATCATGAGAAGCCGCCAATACGTGTTCATATGGAAACACATCATTAATTTCAACCCCATCTCCTAGCTTGAGCATAACTTCCTCCTCTAATCTGGACAAATGATCGGCAACTTGATTCTCTGTCCCCTTTCTATTTTTTTCCTCAAAATTGAACTCTTGCAGCAACAATACCCATCTAATCAACCTCGGTTTTGCATCCTTCTTAGCCATCAAATACCTCATTGTAGAATGACCAGTTTGCACTATGACCTTAGTACCAAGCAAGCAGGATCGAAATTTCTCAAATGCAAAAACCACAACAAGGAATTCTTGTTCAGTCATTGTATAGTTATTTTGAGCCACTTTTAGAGGTTTTATTGCATAGTAAATAGGATGGAGAATCTTCTCTCGCCTTTGTCCCAATACCACACCAAACGTCACTCTACTCGCATCACACATTACTTCAAACGATTGCCCCAAATCTGGTGAAATAATGATAGGTGCGAAAACTAACTTTTCTTTCAACTCTCCAAATGCTTTTAGACAAGCATCATCAAACTCAAACTTATGCTCCTTTTCGAGCAATTTGCATAATGGGTGTGCAATCTTGGAGAAATCCTTAATGAACCTCTTATAGAAACCTGCATGCCCAAGAAAACTTCTAACACCTTTAACAGAAATAGGTGGTGGAAGTTTTTCTATTACCTCGACTTTTGCTCTATCAACCTCAATACCCTTCTTAGAAATTCGATGACCCAGAACTATCCCTTCTTTCACCATAAAGTGGCACTTTTCCCAATTGAGCACAAAATTGCACTCTTCACATCGTTTAAGTACCTCGGCCAAATGATCCAAACAACATACAAATGAGTCACCTACCACAGAAAAAATCATCCATAATTACCTCAATACTGCCCTCTACCATATCAGAAAATATCGACATCATGCAACGCTGGAAGGTCGTTGGAGCATTACACAACCCAAATGGCATTCATTTGAAGGCAAAAGTCCCATAAGGGCAAGTGAATGTGGTCTTATCTTAGTCTTCCGAAGCTATGGAGATCTGATTGTAGCCCGAATAACCATCAAGAAAACAATACCAACCTTTTACCAGCAAGGCGGTCCAATATCTGATCTATGAACGACATAGGGAAGTGGTCATTTTCTGTCCAAGCATTCAAATTCTGGTAGTCCATGCATAATCTCCATCTTGTCACGAGCCGCATCGGAAAAAGCTTATTTCTTGCATTAGGAACCATAGTAGTCCCACCTTTCTTGGGCACACACTGAACATGACAAACCCAACTACTATCTGCAATGGGATAAATGACTTCAACATACAACCACTTGATGATTTCCTTCTTCGCTACTTCTTGCATAGGCGAATTTAGTCTCCTTTGGTGCTCAATACTAGGCTTGTGATCCGGCATGAGTTGGATTTTATGAGAACAAATATGAGGAGGAATTCCAATAATGTTCGTTGTTTCTCCCAATTGCACACGCAAGTGTACGCGATCGAGTAAGTAATATAGTGGCTCTTAAAATAACCACATTATCGAACCCAAAGAACTTGTCAATTAACTATTTTTTTCTAAATTATACTGATCTAATTATTTATTTAAGAGAGCCAAAAGAGAAGAATGCAAGAACAAAATAATAAAATTACTTACAATAGCTGGAAAATTCTAGGGCTACAGCATGTATTGGATTTCATTATCATATTTTTGGCTTATAACTAATTTCAGTTGTCAAGTTACTGGTTTATAGAGTTGATCATCGGGTTATATGCCTCTTGTCGCCTACCCCAGTTAGCTATCTAACTACATCGTTGAGCGGGGATAAATAGACTAACTGGCGAGCATTTATATTTTATCCTATTTCGCAATCAAGCAAGATGTTCGTCTGGGTGTCACTCCTGAACACTAATCACCTCAATTTAATGGGTGGATCGAGCTCTCTATATTCTCTGGTCTATCTAATCCCTCCTCTCTCGATTTTACGACTAGACAATGTTTTTATCTTATAGTGATCAAGCACAAAATACTAAAATAAGAATATAGAAGTAACTTATAATGACAACCAAGAATTAATTCAAAACCTTAAATAATCAATATTGAATCCGTAGCTACAGCCCTAGAACAAGAGTTTTGGCTAATAATGTCTAAGAAAATAAGAAGAAGAAAAGAACCCTAAAAAGTATTGACGACTTTCCCTTCAAAAGTGTCTCCTTCTTACTTTATATTGGTTTTCCCCAAATAATTATTTCTATGGACTATTTATAGATATAAAAACCTTAAATAAAATAATTGGATCTAAATCAAATTGGGAACCAAAACCAAGCGGAACTAGAATTCCTATTTCACTCAAGGCAGTAACCGCCTCACAAATCTGCCGCTATTGTAGCATTCAACCGATGTCACGTTGCAACAAGGATTCTTGAATTTTTGCTGTTTGTTGCAACTAATTGCACTTAATATATTTATACATTATAATATTGAATTTAATTCATTAAGCTGCTTGCTTGATTTCCTTCTTCAATGTTCAATCCTTAATTTGTTTTAGCTCCAAACTTCTTCAACTTTACACCAATTTACTTCTACAAATAAAATACACTATTTAGCACAATCCATGAAATTAATACTCAAAAAGGGCAGATATAAATAATAAATGTGAGACAAATAATGATTAAAAATATGTATTTTTGGCCTCACATCAACACCCCACACTTAAACTTTTGCTCGTCCTCGAGCACGCATTAAAGTTCATTTCAAAATATCATACTAGGAATGTCATCACTTTGGTTAATACAAACAATCAGGCCATTTACCAATTTCAAAACATCAAGTACTCTTCTTAATCATTATGCAAGACATCCAAATAAACAACAAACCTCTAACCTCCTACCTCAAGGAAAGATTTTGAACTCATCAAATTTAAGCTTTCTCCCCTACTCTCATCAAAGAAAGTTAATAATATCACCTATCCATCATGAAACAAGTGCCCTCACAAGAAGAAATAGTCCACACACTCAATTCAAAAGATTGAATATAAATTAAAGACTTCATATCAAGAACAACTCTCACACTCACAAAGAAAATTCAAATGTATGCACAAAGAACCATATACTTGCCCATTATGTACATCTCCAGTAATTAAGCATGCTCGAATAGAATCAAATAGAATTTTAACGGGTTGTAATGTAGGCTAGGGGACGGGTAGGGAAACTATATAGTAGTGACTCACAATTCCTTAAGCACTTTGCACTTTAAGACTTCATCACCCATTATTTTCTTCTTTATTTTCAGCCTCTATTCAACAATTATTTCACAAGTAATTCTCATCATCTCAAGAATGTTTCAAATTTTTTTTTAAAAAGTTATCCTTCATAATAGCCACCCTCAACTTACATATTTTACATGCATTAAGGTGCACAATGTCTTTGGAAGGACCAGGGCCATCATCAAGGTAACTTCTTTGTTCATTTTTATTTTATTTTTTTTACATCACATTCTTTCAAAGAGGGCATTTTAAGCACTTTGTAGCTATCATTGATTACTTTTTCACTCAACCATCCCTTTTTCTCAAAATTGATAATTAGAATAAGTCTATGCTATAATGCTCAAGGAAGCAAGGTGCAAAAATTAGGGTTTCAACAAATAGTCAAGGGCAAAATATGGCTACCAACCAAAGGCTATAGGCTCAAAAAGGCTAACTAGTGATATAATATCTGAAAAGGCTAAAATTTACCAGACAAATCAAAGAAAACCTATTATCATCTCCTAACCGAATCAACACTTTTTCTTTTTTCACTTCAATAACATGCATGGCAAGTTCTAGACTAAAATGCAAAATATGGAATAAAGAAATTCTCACCACACATGGCACAAGTATCAATCAAGATGGATCAATTCCACTTCTAAGAGAGACAGAATCATAACAAACTACAAAATAAAATAAATTATATACAAAGCCACAACCATGAGCTTAGTTATCAAAGAGTCTGCATTATTTTTTTATCAAGCATTCACAAGAATGTACTACTAAAAAATTAGACCTAAGTAGAAAGTATCACACCACTCACAAGGGTCTTTTCTTTTCTCTCAATAAAATAAAATAAAAAATTATTCCTTAAAAAAAAGACACTCGGTTCAAAGGGACTATCCTCAGGAAAGAACCGAAAACAAAAGCCAAGGAACCCATCCTAAAAAAATAAAATACTCAATAAAATAATAAAAACTAAGAATTTATTCCTCCACCCCACACTTAAAAAGATGTTATGTCCGCAAAGCATCAAATAAAATTTAAAACAAGGGTTAGAAAAACTCCGTTAGGCGTTTAGACCTAGCTAGTAGCATGTTCTCTTAGTTTTCATCAAGGGTTGTACGCACTCCACACTTAAGCTCAAACGTGCTCCTTAGCTTCGAATTCTGGATACTCAGACTTCTCCAAAACCTGCAAAAACAACACAAAAAAATGACACTAAAAAATAGAAAAAAAAATATAAGAAGTTACACTATAAATTGGGTTGCCTCCTAATAAGCGCCTAATTTAATGCCACGGCACGACACAAGTAAATCCACTACTTTTCTTTCCACTTTGAACTTATGAATTCCCTTAACTTTGCATCAACTGCTCCTCTCCAAGGGCGGTGGTATAAAGAAAAAGGAACCAAGTAATATATGTCGCATCTTACACTTCTTGGCCCTTATGTGAGGAATGTCGTTTTGTTTATGTGGAATAAAACACTTTAGGATATAGGGGTCTTGTACCTCATCTATACACTCATCCATTAGTTCAGATGATATAGAAAAGTGTTTTGAATGAGATTCAAAATGCCTCAAGTCTAAAGCAACATGATTTACAACATTCTCACTTTTGTACTCTTTCTCAACATCAATATTAAGGAATAAGGTATAGTTGAATGGTTGGAATTCCTCTTTTTGTTCCACTAGTTGGTCATCATCCACGACAATTGGTGATTGGACAGTAGACGCCTCAATCATTTTGTTCAAGTGAGCCTCTAAGTTATGAATATCTGAGCCAAATTGATCTATTTCTTGTGTGAGCTCAACTCTTCCTTCAATTAGTTGGGTTGTCATGTATGTCAGACCATCACGGATAGACTTTTGAAACTTTAGAAGTTGAGTTTGTTCTTGTAGCCAAGATTGGGTCACTATCTTTGCTTCTCCATAACTTTCTCCTTGTTAGGCTGCAATCTCTAAGACAATAATTTATAATTGAATAGCGTCAAGCGCATCTCGCAGTTTTGTGATTATTTTTTTCTCTTCCACACATTCAAACATTTGTTCAACGATTTTTGAATTAACTTTGTCCAGCATGTCCGTACATTCCATAAGTGAATTCACATTACGTGCCTCTTATTTTGCATTCTCCACTTCATCGCCCCTACAAACATCACAAATAATAGAAGAATCATAATAGGGGTTTGGGGGAAGGAAATAAGATTTAGGACAATCATTCCAATGAATATATTGACGACCACATATATCACATAAATGACATTCATCAACCAACCACGATTTATCCCAATCATCCATATCAATAAGAGTATCAAATTATTCAAAAAAAAACTTGTTTAGAAAAAAAAACTAAAAAAAAACTTATAAAAACAAAACTTAAATAAATAAAAAGAAAAAATATAACTTAGACAGATAGTTAATTTCTAAGTCCTCGGCAGTGTAACCAAAATCTTGTTGCTCCCAATTGCATACGCAAGTGTACACGGTCGCGCAAGTAATATAGTGGCTCTTAAAAGAACCAAATTATCAAACCCAAAGGACTTGTCAATTAACTATTTTTACTAAATTATACTGATCTAATTATTTATTTAAGAGAGTCAAAAGAGAAGAATGCAAGAACAAAAAAATAAAATTATTTACAATAATTGGAAAATTCTGGGGCTGCAGCATGTATTGGATTTCATGTATCATATTTTTGGCTTAGAACTAATTTCAGTTGTCAAGTTACTGGTTTATAGGGTTGATTATATGATCCGGGTTATACGCCTCTTGTCGCCTACCCCAGTTAGCTATCTAACTACATCGTTGAGCGGAGATAAATAGACTAACTGACAAGCATTTATATTTCATCATATTTCGTAACCAAGCAAGGTGTTCGTCTGGGCGTCATCACTCCTGAACACTAATCACCTCAATTTAATGGGTGGACCGAGCTCTCTATATTTTCTTGTCTATCTAATCCCTCATCTCTCGATTTGAAGATTGGACAATGTATTTATCTTATGGTGATCAAGCACAAAATACTAAAACAAGAATATAGAAGTAACTTATAATGACAACCAAAACTTAATTCAAAACCTTAAATAATCAACACTGAATCCGTAGCCACAGCCCCAGAACAAAACAAGAGCTTTAGCTAATAATGTCTAAGAAAATAAGAAGAAGAAAAGAACCCTAAAAAGTATTGACGACATTCCCTACAAAAGTGCCCCCTCCTTACTCTATATTGGTTTTCCCCAAATAATTATTTCTATGGACTATTTATAAATATTAAAAATCCTAAATAAAATAATTGAGTCCAAAACAAATTGGGAACCAAAACCAAGCAGAACTAGAATTCCTATTTCACGCAGGACAGTAACTGCCTCATAAATCTGCCGCTATTGTTGCATTCAACCGGTGTCACGTGGCAGCAAGGATTCTTGAATTTTCGTTGTTTGTTGCAACTAACTGCACTTAATATATTTATACATTATAATATTAAATTTAATTCATTAAGCTGCCTGCTTGATTTCCTTCTTTAATCTTCAATCCTTAATTTGTTTTAGCTCCAAACTTCTTCAACTTTACATCAATTTACTTCTACAAATAAAATACATTATTTAGCACAATCCATAAAATTAATGCTCAAAAAGGGTAGATACAAATAATAAATGTGAGGCAATAATGATTAAAAATATGTATTTTTGGCCTCACATCATCCGCAATAGTCCACCTAATATCCCGCTTGAACCTCTTCAACACAGAAACCAAAGCCTTAACTTGTTCCACATTCAAATTGGTCGCAATGATGAGCGGGAAAGTACCATCTCTCCCCAAGAATACATACCTCAAATGTGATGGTAGAGCCTTAAGCTCCAATTTTGGAGCCTCTTCAACAGACGGTTTTTCGGGTGAAGAGTCACGATTCTTCATATCTAACTCCAATATCTTCGGTTTGGAACGGAATTCTAACCTATCAAGTGTAGCAACTAACTCATCATAGTCTTCAATACCATCACTCTCAAAATTCATCATTACTGCTACAAGTGCATCAACGCCCAACCGCTCTTCAATAGACACATCAGAACCTTGACCCACAATAAGATTCACCACGGCACTGACTTGAGATCACTTTCCTACTTCAAGGACCTACATATATTAAAAGTCACCTCTTCACTATTCAATCATAACTTTATCTGCCTGTTTTCCATATCGACCAAGGTGTGCCCAGTAGCAAGGAATGGTCTCCCAAGGATGATGGGAACCTCAAAATCAACCTCACAATCAAGTATCACAAAATCCACCGAAAAGATAAAAGACTCCACTTTCACAAGTATATCTTGGAGCACACCAATGGGACTCTTCACAGTTCTATCAGCCATGAGCAATCGCATCGCAATCAATTTTGGAGCCCCTAAACATAACTTCTTGTAGATAGACAATGGCATCAGATTAATGCTAGCACCCAAATCACACAATGCCTTAGCAAAATGCAACAACCCGATGGTACATGAACTTCGCATACCCAGGCATTTGCTCCAACGCTACTATCAACAGAACATTGATGGAAAGTTGTTTCAACACAGTAATAAACCTGTGGTATTTCCCTTATTCATTCTTCTTCACCAACCTTTATAGGAATGGATGTGGAGGTCTAGGCATGGGGACAACTTTTTGGGTTATCTTTGCTTCCTTCTCTGTAGCATTCTTGGACTTTCCAGTAACCTCAATCTCATCATCATCTTTACCAACCTCAGACGGCATAGGTGGATCAATGGTTTGCTTACCCCCTTGAGTAGTGATTGCCATATAATGCCCATCATTTTTTTGGATTTTGGATAGTGTTGCTAGGAAGTGTGTCAGGATGATGTGGATTTACTGCAGTGGACAACTGATTCATCTGCTGCTCAAGTTTCTTGATCGACACTGCATGGGGTTCAACTTTCTAATCGATTGCAGACAAGTCATTTCACATCTCCTTCACATTCTCATCAGTCGAATTAAACCTCTTCATCATCTTTTGCATCATATCCTCAATACGTGACATATTACCCCCAGCTTCCTTATTGCCGGATTCCTAATTCTATGAAGGGACATAAGACCCAACTCTATCGTTTCTGTTGCCATAGTTATTTCAGTTGTAGTTATTGTCGCGATTGTAGTTCCCATCCCGGACATATTGACCCTCTCAATTGTAATTACCATAATTCCGTCCTTGGTTTCCTTGACCTTGGCGCCAATTATCTGAATTGGAACCTTGGGCGTTGGCTCGGAAACCCCCCGTCTAATCATTTACCAAGTAAGAATCTTTCTCATAGTAACATTCCTCTACCGAGCTGGTGGAGTCCCAGTCAAATAATTCATTACATTAACCTTTTCTACACCTCCGCTAACATGCTTCAACACCAACCCAAGTTATGTTCTCATCTGAGCCATCTCCTCATGAATGTCATCAGTAGATTGACTAGGTGCAGATTGAACTGCAAAAGTGTTTCATCCAGTGTCTGACTTTTGAGTGCTTCATGCTTTATTGTTTTGGGAAATCTTCTCCAATTTCTCAGTGATCTCTTCAAAAGTGCATTCACCATATGATCCTCCTGCAATAGTATCAAGCACAACCTTACCATTGTCATCTTGACCTCAATAGAAATACTCCTTTAGTGACTCATCATCAATGGGGTGGTTCAGAACACTTCTAATGAATGCAGTGAACTATCCCTCGAACAAATCACAGACTCTCCACGTAGTGCCACAAAGTTGTTGAGTTTATCTTTGTGGTTCAACTTCTTTGACAACGGAAAGTACTTTTCCATGAACACCCTGTGCAATTGGTCCCATGTATGAATTGAGTTGTACTGAACCTTAGAAAACCATACAACAACATCACCGATCAATGATAGAGGAAAAACTCTCAACCCTATAACGTTCATGTCCAACTCCAGTCACCCCACACAACTCTTACAAACACTGCTCAACTTGGCCATGTGCCCAAACGGATCTTCTGAAGCCATATCGGAAAATAAACCCCCCGTTGTAAGCATCTGCATCAAACGTCTAGTCACCACAAATGTATGCCCTGGAGCCAGAGGAGGGAGAAGAATGGGTCATTCAGATTCGACAGTGTTGAATTCGACCCTGTAATTATCACGCAATCTTGGTTTAGGTGGAGCTTGCACCCTCAATGCATCTCCAAGTTGATTATCACCCTGAACTTAAACATTCTCATTATTCACTTGGTCCTCAGGTTCCTCTATGACTGGGTGATCACGGACCCCTTGATTATTCATCCTTCTTAAAGTTTTTGCTTAACTCTGGATCGTACGAGGTCAGTGGTTTGCCTCGACTCCGTGTACTTGGCATACACTAGAGCAGAAACCTGAAGAAAATAAAAACTAAGAAAAATATAAAATTAGGAAATAATTGACTAAAATTCAACACTGTAGTTAAACTTAATATAAAAGCCTTATTCCCCAGAAGCGGCACCAAAATTTGATATGTTGAAATTACACCTCCCTAAAGAAGTATAAGCGATCGTTGTCAAGTAAAGAATCTAACTTATAGGTTGGGGTCAATCCCACGAGGAATATGGTTTATTTATATAGGTTTAGTTTTCTCAAATGCTTATTTTGTGCCAATAACTAATGTAAAAACCTTGATTTCCAGGCATATGGATTGAGGAACAAAGCAAGGACACTAATTTGCAAAAAGGAACAAAATAGGCTGAAAGAATAAAGAAAGGCAAGCATGGTGATTGCCAAGTCCACTTGGCGAGTCATCGAATGTCCACTTGACCGCCTAAAGTTCTACTGTGCCAAGCCCTAAAGGAAAGAACCAAGTTAGCGAGAGAAAAGAGTAGTCGGCGGATCACTGAGTGGTTTCGCGATGCAGTATTAGATCGCCCAATATTACAGACCTTGAGGATGCTAAATGTCAAGGCAGAAGGGCGATGGAAATGACCAAAGGGTAGCTCGCCGAGTGGTTTGGCTAGCCCGGCTTACTTTGCTGAGTGACTCTTCGCAGCATATTTTTGGTGACTATAAATACATGTTTGAACATTTAGTTTAGTATCGATGATCATATATTTTCAGTTTATTATTGAAGTTTTTCACTTTTGAGAAATTGGAAGTGGGTCGTTGAGATTCTTCGAATTGGAGCATTGTAAGGAAGAATCTACACTTACCTAGTTGATGGATAATCAATTTGGTAATTGTTTTTACCTTTTTATAATGTCTAGTTAAAACCCCAATTTTTGGGGTGTGATTATGTGATTATAGACTGATTTAGTTTATGGGTATTGCTAATTGTTAGTTTAAATGTTATTTAGAAGTGATTTCAATCATTAATTGTGGTTTAATTTAAGAATTGTAGTTGCAAATGTAGTTCTACCCTTGCATTTTTGGCTTGCTCAAGAGAGAGGTTTTTAAGCTAAACTTATTGATTGATGGTCTGTGGGTATTGGGTTGACATGGGTTCAACTCTAGAGAGTGAATATTAAACCCAATCCCACACATTCAGCTCGAGAGAGTGAATGGACTAAGGTGTGGGTTGTTCTTATTTTGCTTGCTTGTTGATGTTCGAGAGAAATCAACTTGATTCGAGGTAAATTGTTCAACAAAAAGTTTATCTCCTCTATAGCCTAGCTTGCTCACTAATATCTAGCTATTTTCTAATAGGTGCAATTACCCATTTGACATTTGTGTCACCCCATGATTTGAATAATGTATTTATTTGATAATTTTTATTCCTATGACTGACATGTTCTTACTTCCCTATTGAATCTTAAACACGTACCGCTCTATGTGAGATTCGACCTCAACTCATTTAGTTGGATTTTATACTGATTAGCGATCATTGACACTTAGAATTGGATGAAGTGTCCTTGAAATGTTAATCAGGAATCTGGTGTACAATCCGTTCGACTAAAGTCCTGGTTTGGCATTGATTTGCTACTAATTTGTCAAGGAATAAAATAGGAATCCTGACAAAGGTACTTGGAGCCTGTGAGGCTGAAACTGGTGGTGGTGGTGCCTCTGTAGATGGTTATGATGACTCCCCCTGCTCTGGCCCTCTATCCGCATGTGGAATGTCAATTGGTATGTGAGGAACAACTGCCAAAGAACCCACATCTCCAGATTTTGCACCAAAGAGATGGTTAGCGACATCTTTGATTTTAGAGGCTTGGGTGAGTCTGAATGCCTCACCCTATCTATCAACTACCCTATTTGGGGAAATGTTTGCTTATCGACACATTTTCCCTATCAGACAGGGAAATGGAAGTCTATCTCTCTCATTTAGTGCCATGTTTCTCATCTCTGTCGCTATGATCCCCCCCCCCCACATTTACTGGGTAACCAGCCATGAGGCAAGCTACTAAAGAAGCCAGTGAGGGAGACAAGGTATTATCATTACCTGTGGGTCTCAATTGTGCGCAGACAACAGCCCACCAAACCTTTGTTGGAAAATACAGTAAAGCTTAAGTGATGAGTATTGGCATTCCTGTAACCCAAGTTGTATTCTCCCCATCTAATGTAATTTGCCTCGCGATCCAGCACAATACCCTCTCTCGGGAACTCTGAACCTTTATCTTAGTTTCACTGGTGACTGCATGATGTTTTCCCTAAAAAAGGCCAACGGAAGCTGGTGCTTTTGTATTCCAGGCCATGCAACATCCTGTTGATAGTAGCCTCGGAGATATCTATAGAATTTCCCTGAACCGTAATCAAGTTGAGTGGCCCCCAGGTACTGGCAATGTCCTTCTGCCCTCATTTAGTGGTCTCAGTTTCTGCAGCAAATTTCATCAATGTGGCTGCATAGACGAATAAAACTCTCTGGTCAGGTGGCTAGAATATTCTATAGGTGCGTTGTTCATCCAGTTAAACTAATGAAACTAAAATATCCGATAAATATCAGGGAATGATTTGATATTAGCCACCACCACTCTGGTCTCAGGTATGATTAGACTATTCTTGAAGCTGCCAGACTTGGTCACAATTCCATTATTAAAAAAAATCTTCGGACTTGTTTAGAATCCACATAGAACAGAAACAGTCAATCAACTGTTGTCTCTTTGCAGGGTCATGTTCATGGATGTGAACATATCGAACCATGGTAGTATCGGTGGTAATCTCTTCATCCCCTTCCACAACACATGTCTCTTCATGTGCCCCAGTCTCAGCTTCTGTTTCTACTACAGGTGGAAGGGTGGTTGGATCCTCGTGAAAGCCGCTTGCAGACTCTGAACTACCTCCTGATCCATTATCAGATTGGCTACCGGATTCCTCATGCTACCAGAACTACTACCTTCCTCTTCAGACTAGGAAGGAGTATTATGGAGAATTACCCTCGCTTTCTGGGATCTAGTAGTTCGAGGTGAGTGCTCCTCAACGGTGGTATTATCTGAACCTTTGAACTACTAAACTCCGAAGCATTGTGACCTTCCGATTGAGAAGCAGTAGGTGAGTTTGGTTGCATTCTTTTTTTAGGGAGCCATAGTACTTGCGAAATACAAAATCCCATTATTACGCAAAATAGTAAAATGACACACTATCGCGTACTCAGACTTCCCCTCTGTACGTACAACATGACGCCTTGCCTTAAGAATGTCATCATCCAATTTATCATTGGGAAGGGCCACATAATCAAAATACATAACAGAAATAAAAGTAAAAATATATTATTATATTTTTTTTATTTTTTTAATTCTTTTTATATGGGTGCTCACACAGGCCGTGGAGAGTACCACGGTCTGTGAAACATTTCGTGAACTAAAGACAAAATCATTATGCAGCAGGGGATTTAACCAACTGAACCAAGTATTGTTCACAAAAGGTTTCACGGCCCGTGGAGTTAACCACGGTTCGTGATGGCCCTCGTGAACGAAGACAGTATATATGGCGTATGCTAAGTATGGATCACGAGTGGTTTCATGGCCTGTGGTGGACATCACGGTCCGTGAAACCCCTCGTGAACTTACACTTCACATATTTTCAGTATCCCCTTTTCTCAAAATCAACATAAGCCTAATGTATTGTTCCAATACATCTTAGCATATTATTCCAACTAGCCTACTAACATTCATCAATTTCCATGCACTCACTAAAAATTTATACCTAATATGAACCTACCCATACATCAACACTAGTTCTACACCATTTCAATAAACCCACATAAGATCACAAGCAATTTAAACAAAGCCCACAACAATCTGGTATCAACCATGCAAATCTATCACATACTCATGGTGAATTCAAACAAATTAAGTATGCCTAACTTGCATATTAGTAAGATCAAACTTATAACAAGTTAAGATAAGAACTTACTTCGAACTTGATCACAATTTTCGCTCTAAAAGATAGAACTAGGTCTGCTGCTTTGATTTCTTGATAGGAAAACTAGGGTTTAGATTCTTTGTGGAATTTAGAACTTAAAGATGAAGGGAAACCGTATTAATCTTTGGATAACCGTTATGGAAGAGAGAAAGGGAAGAAAAGTCGACCATTGGCGCTTTAGGATATAAAATACGTTTAACTTGACATTTGGTTCAAGCGCCGGTCGGGTCAATTTTCATGGATACTGAGTTAGGGATGACGGACCGTGAAGAGGCCCGTGAAGGCTACCATGGTCTGTATAAACGTCTGTGGTTATGACTTAGTTAGGGACAACTTACCTGGGGTTCACGAGAGGTTAGACAGTTCGTACAACTCTTGACGGACCGTGAACCCTCTCGTGAACTGTTTCTTACAATTTACAGTAGCCCTCATATGAAGTTGGTGCTTATGATGGGCTGTGAAGTTGCCTGTGAAGAGCACCACGACTCGTGGGACTGCCTATGAAGGGCCTTCTGCACCAGTTCCTCAATTTGTAGTCCAAATCCTTCGTGTACGCATCAACACCCAGTGACTCTATAAAATAAAGAAGAAAAATGAAAAAATATAAATTACCTATTAGAATTATAGTCTTGGGTTTCCTCCTAAGCAGTACACAATTTAACGTTGCGGCGCGATGCAGGTTACTTGATTACTCAAACTTCATCAAGCTTACACTCCTCCACTATTTTCACTTCTCTAGGAACACCCAAATATGCATTGATTCGCTGACCATTAACCTTGAACCTCTCACCCTTTTCATTCTCAAGCTCAATAGCACCTGACTGGAACACTTGAGTTACCTTAAAAGGTCCAGACCAGTTGGATCTCAACTTTCCCGAAAACAGACGAAGTCTAGAGTTGAAAAGTAACACCAAGTCACCAGGAGTGAAGGTTCTTTTCTCTATATGCTTATCGTGGTACAACTTCATCCTCTCCTTGGACAGTGCAGACCTCTCATATACTCTCAAACGGAACTCATCCAGTCTCAAGTTTGTAGTTTCACTCCAACTAAGGTTTAGCTTCTTCAAAGCCTAGAGTGCCTTATGCTCAAGCTCAACTGACAAATGACATGCCTTTCCAAACAACAATCGATATGGAGACATACCAATTGGCATCTTGAAAGCTGTATGATATGCCCATAGAGCATCATCTAACTTTCGCGCCCAATCTGTTCTGTTGGTATTCATTGTTTTTGCCAGAATCGCCTTTAATTCACTATTTGTTACCTCAACTTGACCACTGGTCTATGGGTGATAAGGTGTTTCCACCTTGTGTTGTTTAACCCCATATTTGGTTAGAAGAGCACTGAAAACCTTGTTGAAAAACGGGAACCGCCATCACTGATGATAGCTCTGGGTGTGACAAACTTTGAGAAGATATTCTTCTTCAGAAAGCCACAAACACTTTTGTCATCATTCTCAGGCAGAGCAACTGCCTCAACCCATTTGGACACATAGTCCACTACCACCAATATATACTTTTGCCCATAGGAGCTCACAAATGGGCCCATGAAATCAACTCCCCACACATCAAATAACTCCACCTCTAGAATTGGTGTCATGGGTAACTCGTAGCGCCGAGAGATGGCTCATTGCCGCTGGCACACATCAGAACTCTTTACTATATCAATTGCATCCTGATGAATTGTCGGGCAGTAGTATCCACTCTGAAGTACCTTATGGGTTGTCCGAGCACCTCCATGATGGCCACCCACTGGAAGGAGTGACATGCCTCTAGAATGTGCAACATCTCAGCTTTAGGGATGCATCACTTGATAATATTATCATCACACACACTGTACAAATAGGGTTCATCCCAAAAATAGTTTCCCACATAATGCAAGAACCTCTTTCTTTGCTGAAATGTCAGCCCCTCATGCATCAAGTCACTAACAAGAAAGCTAGCAAAATCAGCAAACCAAGGAATAAGATCAAGAGTTACAGTCAATACCTGATCATTTGGGAACACATCATTGATTTCTAACTCAAGTTCCTCTTTCTTTTCAACATCCAACCTAGACAGGTGATCAGCCACCTGGTTTTCATAACCTCACTTATCCTTAACTTCAAAGTCAAATTCCTGAAGCAACAACACCCATTTGATCAACCTCGGCTTGGCATCTTTCTTTGCCATGAGGTATCTTAGAGCTACATGATTCGTGTAGACTATCACTCTAGTACCCAGCAAGTAAGCTCTGAATTTCTCGAAAGCATACACCACAGCCAGTAGTTTCTGTTCAATAACTGTGTAGTTTCGTTGTGCTCCATTTAGTGACTTGCTAGCATAGTAAATCGGATGAAACATCTTGTTGCGCTTATGCCCCAACACAACTCCTAGGGCAGTACCACTAGCATCGCACATTACCTCAAATGGTTCAGCTCAATCTGGGCCAATGATCACTGGGGCAGAAATCAATTTCTCCTTTAGGCATTCAAAGGCTCTTAGATATGCCTCATCAAAATAAAATTTCACCTCCTTCTCCAAAAGCTTGCACAAAGGGTGTGGAATTTTTGAGAAGTCATTGATGAAACACCTATAGAATCCAGCATGTCCTAAGAAGCTCTAAACACCCTTCATACAGATAGGTGGAGGCAACTTTTCAATCACCTCAATTTTGGCCTTGTCGACCTCTAACCATTTTCATGACACCTTGTGACCAAGGACTATACCTTCATTGACCATGAAATGGCACTTCTCCCAATTCAACACTAGATTAGCCTTCTCGCATCGCTGTAAAGTCTTGCTAAGATTGAACAAACAGTCATCAAAAGTATCACCTACCACTGAAAATTCATCCATGAATAGCTCCAGAGTGTCCTCCACCATGTCCGAGAAGATACACATCATACACCTCTAGAAAGTTTCTGGTGCATTACATAGTCCAAATGACATGCATTTAAATGCAAAGGTGCCAAAAGGACATGTAAAAGTGGTCTTTTCATGATCTTCAAGAGAAATTGATATCTAGTTGTAGCCAGAGTATCCATTTAAGAAACAGTACTGCCCTTTTCCAGTCAATCTGTCAAGCATCTAATCTATGAATGTCATTGGGAAGTGATCCTTCAAGGTCCACTTGTTTAGCTTTCTGTAGTCCATGTACACTCACCCTCCAGTGAATGGTCTCTGCGGGATCAACTCATTCTTCGCATTTGCAACCACTGTCATACCACCCTTTTTGGTTACACATTGCACTGGGCTGACCCAATGGCTGTCAGAAATGGGATAACAACCCCAGCATCTAACCACTTGATGATCTCATATTTTATCACCTCTTGCATTGGTGGATTTAACCTCATCTGGTGTTCAATGCTTGGGTTGCATTCCTCCTCTAGTTGGATCTTATGAGTGCATATACCCAGAGGTATCTTGATGATGTCAACAATAGTCCACCCAAATGCCCTTTTGTACCTTACAACACTTTAATCACAACTCAAACTTTTTCATCATTTAAATATATAGCCAAGATCAGAGGCAAAGTGTTGTTAGTGCCAAAAAATACATACCTCAGGTGACTGTGTAATTGTTTCAGTTCTAGTACAAATGGCTCCTCAATGGATAGTTTCGCTGGAGGACTTGGCCTGTTTTTCATATCCAGGTCCAGTTTCTTTGGAGCATAAGAGTGTTCTCCCATACCCTGTGAGGCGTTTAAGGTTTCCACATAGTTAGTCTGAAAATCCACTTCAAAATTAATCAACACGGCTGCTAATGTTTCAACCGCCAGCCTCTCCTCAATTGTCGCTTTCATCTCTCATTCATCAAAGGCCTCTATCGCAAACACCACATTCATGTCATATGGTTGTTTCATTGACCTGCATATTTTAAACTTTACCTCTTCCTTGTTGAGTATGAATTTCAGTTCTCCACTTTCAACATCTCCCAATGCTCGACCTGTGGCCAGAAATGGTCTTCCCAAAATTATGGGAACCTTAAAATCCACTTCGCAATCCAAGATCACGAAGTTTGATAGAAAGATGAAAGTGTCTACCTTTTCGAGCACATCACATAAGATGCCCACAGGTCGCTTCACCGACCTATCTGCCATCATCAACCTCATTGTTGTGGGTTTTGGGACTCCTAACCCAGTTGCTTATAGATAGATAGCGGCATCAGGTTTATACTGACCCTAAGTCACACAAGGCCTTTGCAAATACAATTGATCTGATGGTGCATAGTATGGTGAATGCATCCGAATCCTCCTTCTTCTGTACCAGAGATTTGGTAGCAATAGCACTGCAGTGATGAACATTGTCAGTAAAATCAATACTTACAGCTCTTTTCTTCATGACCAAGTCCTTTATGAACTTGGAATATCCTGGTATCTGCTCTAGGGCTTCCACTAATAGGATGTTCACTGATAGATGTCTCAGCATGGTGATGAACTTAGCAAATTTCCCATCTTCAGCTTTATTTTTTAGCCTTTGAGGGAACGGAGGAGGTGGTCTTGGTATATGCTATAGAGGCATAGTTCCCTCAACCCCTTTTTCTTTTGCTCTTGTTGGTTTCACTAATGGTTGAGCGTCCTCCAGCCATCTACTTGTTCTGTTTTGGGCTCCTCTCTTCCAATTCACTCCAACACATGTTCATGCTCAGTACCTGCAGAAATTAGGTCATTAAGAATCTTATCACTCCTGGTGGCAATAGCCATGCAATTCTCGTCCTTCTTAGGATTTTAAATAGTATCACTTGGTAGTGACCTATTCTTCCTCTGGTTTAGTGATGCTAAAAGTTTCCCCAACTGCTGCTCTATTTTCTTGATGGAGGTGGTGTGAGAGTCTACTAGTTGACTCATACTAGAGAAGTCACCTTTCATCTCCTTCACCCCTGCATCAATTGACTCAACTTTTTGGAGCACCTTCGCCAACATGTCTTCCAGCTTAGACCCGCTGGAACTACCACTTGTGCGGTCTCTATTACCTATGGGAACATAAACACCACTGCGATCATTTATGTACCCATTTCTGTTCTGCCAGTTTCCTTGCTCTCTATTTGTTGACCTGTCATACTGTCATTCTCTAGAGTAGTTCCGACCTGTATTTCCAGGATTGTAACCATGGTTTCCCGAGTTATAAATATGGAAACCTCTTTGGTTGCCCAAGTATTTTGCCTCCTCATCTAGATCAATGTCCTGATCTTCATACCTATTTGGAGGTCCTACAACATTTACCTTTTCAGAACTGGCAACAATATGCTTTGTGAGTAGATCTATTTGGGTCCTCATGTGTGCCATGTCCTAATCCCTTTCTTCTTCGCTTTTTCGTTGTTCAGCTGAATGTTCAAAAGTGAACCCAAGATCTCCTACTTCTGCATCCCTGGTGTACCATGTTCTCTGAGAATGGCTTCCTCATGAATGATCTGCCATACACTACATCGGCAACAGGTTTAGTAACATAATTTTAATATTTATAAAAATCCTATTTCAGATATCTCTTAGTGAGACCATGGTTTGGACACTTCTTAAGCTTTTGGCTGAATCTCCACCAGGTGTCATGCATCGCTTCTCCTGGTAACTGCTTGTGGGCACTTATATCATCCTTCATCTGCAGCTCTTTTGATTCAGGAAAGAACCATTCCATGAACGCCTCCTTCAACTCAGTCCAGGTTCTGATTGAGACATCTGGCATCTCATTCAACCAATTGGTTGCCTCCCTAGTAAGAGACAATGAGAACAACTACAATCTTATTGTTGTCTGGCTATTTCTAGGAATTTCTTGTGATTTTCATATCGCCACAAAGTTCATCAAATGCTGATTTGCATCATCACCAGTTACACCTTCGAACATACCTTTCAAATTTAGCAATTAAATTATAGTGTTGGTGATAGTAAATTTCACACTTGGAGGTAGTGCAGGTAACAATATCACTCATGTGGCTCCAGCTCCATTCAAGTCTAAGTCATCCTCATCATACATCATGTGAGTTGGATACTGTGCTCGACCCCATGGAGCTAGTAGTTGGCGGTGGGGAGGAGATATTTATTATTTTCTTGGTTGTTTATCCACCACCCTAGGTGGGTTATTCACAACATTCCGTTGAGCATTTCTTGCAGCATTCTCACCTTCAAGTCCCAATCGTTGTTGTTGTGCCTCAAGTTCCTGTGTGGTCACCATTTTGCGAATAGTTTTTCAAAATTTCGGATTGTAAGGAATCAATGGGGATCCCTTACTTCTATATTTGGCATACACAATCGAACTTACCTGTCAGAGACACAAAGAAAGAACAAGACGTAAAATTAGGAAATATAACTACGCTTTGAATAAAAGCTAGTAAAACACTTTTGAATTGAAATTCCCCGAAAGCGGCGCCAAAATTTGATACATCCAAAACTATACCTCAATTAAGAGGTATAAACGGTTGAAGTCAATTTATAGAACTCAACGTGAGTTGAGATCGATCCCATAGAGAATTTCTTTACAGAAACTATTTCACTGTCGCATTTACCCAAATGTTGTTATTATTTCCTAAAGAAAACAATTACGGAATGTAAATTGGGTTTAGTTGTAAAATTCTAGTAACTAAGATTAAGCAAAATCCAGATTAACAATTAATAGAGTATTAATTCTAAAGTTATTTTGATAATTAACTGAAACTAGAACTGTGTTTCTTATAACGCTTTATCTAGTGTTTTTCCGTAAATGAGTTTCAAGCAATTCATCTCTGCAAAATACAGGCGAGATAGATATATCTAACACTTCTCAGTCTAATTAGATAACTTTCACTCACGCCCTCTCAATCCCAGAGTGTTAACAAGTTTTACCCTCGCTTACGATAGTGTTAAAGTTTTTTTCTCTCAAACTTGAACTTTGACTCTATTTCATCAAGTTAATTTAGCTTTTTCCCAACTATCATTTTTCTCTCGAACAACTGACAGATATAGGCTACCTCTAATGCGTGCACTCATTAGAATATATGAATAACGAAAGCTAATTATATTTTGCAAATATAAATCGCCTTTCACTTGTTTTACGAAATTATACTTAGATTTACGTCATAGATCCCACAATCCAAGTTGTAGTATTTAGCCATTCATGATTTCACGTAAACATACAGAAATCAATAATGAAAACATTAAGCTAATATACTTGCAAAGATTTGCAAATTCACTGACTGAATGATAATTCAAAATTGAAAATACAACTCTGAAACTTGATTCTATGTTAATTGTCCAAAACCAAAGCTAAGAATATTTGAAACTATGTTCTTCGTTCCAAATAAGACTAGATAAAACTAAAAAATGACCTAACTAATTCAAATAGAATGTTTAAGAAGAGTCCTACTTGAAGTAGGACTAATCTGTCGCGCAGCTTCACAACTGTCCCTACGATCCGTGAAGCCCTTCATGGTCTTCACCTGACCAATTCCCTCTTCAACCTTTCAATGCCCATTCACTGGATCATCACCACGGACACTACCACAACTCGTGACAATGACCATGGTCCGTATAGTTGTGTGTGGTCTTCACTTGACCCATTCCATTTTCAACTTTTCATTGCCCCTTCACTGGAGCGTCTTCACGACTTGCACCACGGACCGTTGTGACGACCACAAACCGCGAGGTCGTCTGTGCTCTTCACTTGGTTCAATCATCTTTCAGCTTCTCCAACCTTAAGCATTGGTTCAACTCTACAGGCAACTTCACTGTCACGACCCAAGGGTACCCCCTAAATGTAACATGGCACATGGAATTCCAAAGGAATCCAAGTAAGACTCTTAGCATATCATCATCACATAAGTATAGAATAATAAAGAATAAAACAAAATTTCAAGTCTTTAAGAAATCTTTCATAAAAGTAAAGCGGAAGTCTAGACAGAGTCTTATAAAGCCATCTACTACAATCGAAGTTTCAAAATACTAGGGTCACAACCCTTACAATAGAGAATATGAAATGTCTAGTACAACTAAATAAATGAAAGAACAATAAAAGCTCTGGTCCTCGGATCCATGTGAACATACCACAAGCTTGAAGAGTAGTCAACCCAAGCTTGAACTAGAATGAATCACTTTAGACGCCAGAACCTACCTTAGTAGAAAAATAGAAGAAATATGGGTTAGGACAATTAATGCACTAAGTATGGTAGCTATGCATGAAAACCATTTAATATGCTAGAAAGGGACAATTTAGTTGAAAACTATGCATTTGATCCAGTTTATGAACTATCATAGAAGTAAGTACAAAAGCATAAAATACATGCATATTCAACATATTAATCATCTCAACATAAGGAAAACAAACCATAAGAACCATCAAAGCAACCTTGTGCAATGTATAGACAAGGTCCTATACCCCTATCCACACTAAGGAATACTCATGAAGTGATTATAGTTCATAACTCCAATTCTAATTCATTATATCATAGTGAGATTAGGTTTAACCGACATAGACCATGAGAGCTTAGTCATGGAATATGGTGTCTACCTCACACCGAAAAGGGGTGTCCTACTTGCCTAAGGTAGAACTAAAACTCTTAGCTTACGTGGATCCACTAGCTAAAGACCTATGTGGGAACATAATTATGGGATAAGGGGATTGTTTCTAGAAACCCACCCTCTACTAGCGGAGGAGCTTCAATCCCACGAGACTTCTTCTAGAAACCCACCATCTACTACGTAGGAGCTTCCATCTCATTATCATATCATCTCGGTGCTAAGCACAATTCCCTTCCTGTTTATATGTAAGTCTTGACTTGAAGTAATGATTATGGAGAAGTGTCTTGACACTCAATCCATCAAACTCATTCTATAGCTCATAGATTCATTAGGGGAGACTAGTCTTCAACCCTTAGAACCAACATATGTGACAAACCTTTCACATTACATGATCTTCATACATATGTGTGTGTATAAGGATAATCATCCAAACAATATCATAATTAGACCATAATAGAAGTACTACTTTACTCTTAAAGCAATCCAATTCAATACACACAAGTCTCATACATATAACTAATTTTCATACTTTTTCCCCTTTAAGGGTTATAGATCATTATGCATCAATATCTCTAGAATTACTTCATTGAACATGTATAATAACCTAATTCAAGTAAGCAATTCATCACATACATAATTCGAACACAATTGACTAACAAAGGCCCATATTCATACTTCAAGATCCAATTTAGGGAAACCTAAAGATTGATGGATTCTTAGATAAATTCTTTAGGAAAATAGTAGTATTTCATGAAATTGATCATAATATAAGACAATAAACACATTGAAATCATTTTGGAAGTGAATCCATGCCATAGATTGAAAACCCTAGGTTCTTAAAGAAGTTAAACTTTGAGAAATAGAGTTTTGAAGGGCTTTATGGAAGAAAGCTATCCATAAATCAACACTACCATACCTTTAAGGAGATCTCCACATGAAATTGAAGAGGAAAGGTGAGTTCTTGAGCCTTGGTCTCCTAGTTCTTCTTCTTCTTCAATGGTGGTTTCTAGTGAGAGAAATTTTGGACGAGAGAGCTTTTGATTTGGGTCTTGTGAGAATGAGTTAGTTTGATTTGTTTAGGGGTCTTATTAAGTATTTATAGGTGTCTTAAATAATATTAAACGAACTTACTTAGTTATTTAATTAATCATATGCCCCCTCCTTAAACCCCAACTTAAAGACTAATGACCCAAAACAGTGATGACTCACGACTCCCCCACCCACGGACTGTGGGTGGGGTCACGCCCCGTTCTGGTAATTTGTGGTTTGCATCAGAGAGGGGAAGGAAATGGGGAAGCTCAGCCTCGACCCATGGCCCCTACTTATGGGGAGTGGATCCACCCACAGTTCGTGGCTGCCTATCCATAGGTGCTGCTGGTTTTTGGCAGCATTTTAGGCCTTCTCTTGGGTCCTCCTCAAGGACCCATGGTTAGTCCTTGAGGGTCGTCCCTTGAAGTTTAAATCCAAAAACACTTGTATTACTTAACGGAGGTTAGTTTACGACTATATTCATTATCTTAAACCCAAATAGGCTACTAGTTTCACGTTAGGCTCTAGTTTAGTCCTACTAGTTTCACCGGATGTTACATTATCTCCCATTTGCGAACATTTATCCTCGAATGATGATTTAGACACCAAACTAATTTTAGAACTCAAGACTAGTAGTTCATCATGCATGAAACATCAAAACAATGCACAACTCAAAGATACACTATTCACAAAGTGCACTATTCAAATGAGGAAACCTCAACTCCATCTCAAATCATAATCAATGCAATACAAGGGAATAGGAACTACATCTAACAACCCAAAATGCATGAAATTCAATAATTATCATACTCATAAGAGGAATTAACTTTTCCTCAACTAAATAATGCTCAACATAACAATCATGGAGCCAATATGCCCAAACTCTCAAAAGCACACTAAAACATGTTCATTACCACATCTCATGAAGTCAAATAAGCAACATCTATAATGCACAACTACATGAGGAAACACATAAACAATGAAAACTCATTTTATCACTAAACACGGATTTCATCAAGAACATTGCATCATTTAAGAAAACCATGAAAAACATAATACATACACATGACCTCCAAAACAAGGAAATTTTAGAGAAACTATTTACCTCAATCTTGAGTAGGAGTAGAAGAGAATAGATGAGGGTATCGGGACTTCATATCGGCCTCGGCCTCCCAAGTAGCACCCTCAACTAGATGACTTCTCCACAAAACCTTAACGGAAACTACTTCCTTGTTTCTCAACTTTTTGACTTGACAGTCAAGGATCTCTACTGGAACCTCTTCATAAGAGAGGCTTTTATCAACCCCCAACCCTTCTAGAGGAATAATGGACACTGAATCCCCAATACACTTTTTGAACATAGAAACATGAAATACCGGGTGAACCGGGGCCAACTCATTTGGCAAGTCCACCTCATAGGCAACTTTCCCAATACACTCCAAAATTTAGTAAGCACCTACAAACCGGGGACTAAGTTTCCCCTTTTTGCCAAACCTCATCACACCCTTCATGGGTAAGATTTTCAAATAGACCCAATCACCAACATCAAATTCTAACTCTCTTCTCCTCACATCGGCATAAGACTTTTGTCTACTTTGAGTCGTTTTCAACCTCTCCCTAATGAGTCAAGCTTTCTCAATGGCCTCATAAACTAGTTCAGGACCAATTAGAGCAATTTCACCTACTTCAAACCAACCAACTGGAGATCTACACCTCCAACCATATAGTGCTTCAAATGGAGTCGTAGAAATACTTGAGTGGTAACTATTGTTGTAGGTAAACTCTATCAACAGTAGATGGTCATCCCAATTACCATTAAAATCTATGACACACGCCCTTAACATATCCTCTAAGATTTGAATGGTACGTTCTGCTTGACCATTTGTTTGAGGGTGGAAAGCAGTGCTAAGCTTTACCTTAGTGCCAAGCCCTTTCTGGAATGACTTCCAAAAGTGGGAAGTAAATTGAGGACCCCAATCCTAGATGATAGATAGAGGAACCCCATGCAACTTTACTATTTCTCTTATATACAACTTGGCATAGTCTTCCACCGAGTGAGATACCTTGACGGGAATAAAGTGGACTAATTTGGTCATCCTATCAATAATGACCCAAATAGAATCGTATTGCCTTTGAGTATAGGGTAACCCCACAACAAAATCCATATTTACCTCTTCCCACTTCCAAGTGGAAATTGGCATATCTTGCAAAAAAACTTCCAGCTTTCGATGCTCAACCTTAACTTGTTGACAATTAGGACATTTGGCTACAAATCCTGCAATATCCTTTTTCATACCATTCCACCAATAAACTTCATGTAGATCACGGTACATCTTGGTGGCTCCCGGATGAATAGAATATCTAGAACCATGAGCCTCTTCTAGAATTTTATCCCTTAGCCCATCCACATCCGGAACACGTAGTCTACCTTGGTACCTAAGTACCTCATCTCCCCCTTGAGAGAAAGCCACAACGGACTTACCAAGTACCAATTCTTTCAACTCCATCAATATAGGATCAAGGTGTTTCTTAGACTTCACATCTATAACAAAAGATGATTCGGAGCCCTTATGGACCGTGAAACCACATTTGGGAGAATCCATTAGTTGGACACCTAACCGGGCCAACCTATGCACATCACAGACTAATTCTTTCTTTTCATCCTCAATGTAGGTCACACTACCCATGGACAATCTACTAAGGGCATCCGCCACAACATTAGCTTTGCCGAGGTGGTAAAGGACACTCATGTCATAATCCTTTAAAAGCTCTAACCACCTTCTTTGTCGGAGATTCAAGTCCTTTTGGGTAAACACATATTGAGGACTTTTGTGGTCAATGAAAACATCTACATGGACCCGATATAAGTAATGTCTCCATATTTTCAAAGAAAATACTACCACCGCTAATTCATGATCGTGGGTCGTATAATTCTTTTCATAAATCTTGAGTTGCCTAGAAGCGTAAGCAATCACTTTACACTGTTGCATGAGTACACAACCCAACCCTACTCTCGAGGCATCATAATATACCACAAACCCATCAGTACCCTCCGGTAAGGTCAGTATCGGAGCAGAGGTAAGTCTATCTTTCAACTCTTGGAAGCCTTTCTCATAAGCCTCCGACCACACAAACTTAGCTTTCTTTTGAGCCCAAGCCGTCAACAGAGAAGCAACGGAGGAAAAACCCTCAACAAACCTCCTATAATAACTAGCCAAACCCAAGAAGCTTCTAATATCGGAAGGACTTAGAGGTCTAGGCCAACTCTTGACCGCATCCGTCTTCTTCGGATCTACCTCAATACCCTTGCTAGACACAATATGGTGAAGGAAAGCTACGAACCTCAACCAAAACTCACACTTACTAAAATTCGCATACAATTGGTGGTCTTTAAGGACTTGTAATACAATCCTCAAATGGTCCATATGTTCACCCTCACTCTTTGAATAGATCAAGATATCATTAATAAACATTGTCACAAACACATCAAGATATTGTCGGAACACCCTATTCATTAGATCCATAAATCCCGCCTGGGCATTAGTTAGACCAAATAACACCACAAAGAACTCATAGTGCCCATACCTAGTTCAGAAAGCCATCTTGAGTATATCATTCCCTCTCACTCTAAGTTGGTGATAGCCCGAACGTAGATCAATCTTTGAAAAGTGACTAGCCCCTTGGATTTGGGCAAACAAATCATCAATTCTAGGAAGGGGATACTTATTCTTTATAGTCACTTTGTTCAATTGGTGGTAATCAATACACTCTCTAAGGGACCCATCCTTCTTTTTCACAAACAATACAAGAACACCCCAATGAGAGATACTTGGTTGAAGAAATCTCTTGTCTAGCAAATCCTTTAGTTGTTCCTTTAATTCTTTCAATTCGTCCGGAGCCATTTTATATGGAGGGATGGATATGGGTTGTGTATCTGGCAAAAGATCAATGCCAAAGTATATTTCCCGTTCGGGAGGAATGCCGAGCAAGTCATCGGGAAAGACTTCTGAAAACTCACTCACCATGGGAACCGACTCTAAAGAAGGGACCTTGGACTCAACATCCACCACCCTAACAATATGATAAATGCACCCCTTGGAGATCATATTCATAGCTTTAAGACAAGAAACAAATTGACCTCTAAGAATAGAATTCCCCTCTTTCCATTCTAAAATTTGGCTTTTTTAGAAATTGAAATTTGACCACCCGGGTCCTACAATCTATAGAGGCATAACATGCATGCAACCAATCCATGCCCAAAATTGCATCAAAATCAAGCATGTCTAATTCTACCAAATCCACCAAAGTAACTTTGTGACACAAAACAATAGGACAACTTCTATAGACTCTTTTTTCTACTACCGAGTCACTAATCGAGGTGGAAATCGAAAAAGGCTTTACTAATATTTCGGGAGTATTTCAAAGTTCATAGCCACAAGAGGTGTAACAAAAGAAAAACTGGCACCGGGATCTAATAAAGCATACACATCAATAGAAAAGACTTGCAACATACCGATTATCACATCCGGGGAGCTCTCTTGGTCACTTCGTAATTGAAAAGCACACAAACGGTTTTGCTTTTGAGCATTAGAGTTGGAACTACTTGGAGGGGCTTGTTTTCCCTCTTTTGGCCTTGCCGCAAGTGTTGGACAATCTCTCATCTTGTGGCCACTCTTGCCACATCTATAGCACCTATCCGAGCCCACTAAGCATTTGCCTTCATGTTTTCTATCACACTTTGCACAATTAGGCCTAGCAACATATGAACCACCACTATTGCCCCCTTGACGTTTAAGGTTGGAAACCCTATCCTTATCAACCCTTGGAGTACTAGAGGAGCCTTGATTGGGGAATCTTTGCTTGAACCATTACCTACCTTGCCCATCGAACTTAGTATTGGAAAAATTCCCTTCGCCGGTTCTAGCCCTCTTTACCTCTCTATTCATTTTCTTGAGTTTTGTCTCCTCAATTTATTGGGCATATATCATGAGCCTTGAAATATCCATGTCATGATAGAGCATTGTCGTACGACATTCTTCTTCAACCAAATCGGACACTTCCATGATAAACTTATTCATTCTAGCCCTCAAATTTGCCACCAAGGTTGGAGCATATACTTGGATAGTTGGGTGAACTTAAGAGAATAATCCTTCACACTCATACCCCATTGATGAAGGTTCATAAATCCTACCAGCTTTTGCTCCCTCAACTCTATAGGGAAAAACCTATCAATGAATGCTTCTTTGAACACCTCCCAACTTATAGGACCCGATCCTCTTGGCCTCTCATCCTTCCATTGTTCTTACCAAATTTGAGCTACATCTTTTAGTTGATAGGCGGCTAGCTCTGCCTTCTCCTCCGAAGACACTCACATAGCACCAAATATCTTGTTAACCTCATCAACAAACCTTTGGGGATCTTCTTCCACCTTGGAACCAAGGAACTCGGGGGGTTCATCCTAAAAAAATCCCTCAATCTCGAAGCCATAGAACCCACATTAGTATTCACTCGAGGCGCAACATCTCTATTTGCTTGAGATGTTATAGCTTAGGCTTGAGTTGTCATGGCTTGAGCTTGAGTCATCATGGATTGGGTCAAGGTTAGAAAATCCGACCTAATCTCCTCATATGTCATAACCGGAGGATCATTCAAAACTTGCTCATCTTGAGGAGCTTGATTGTCTTGAGGACCTCCTCGATTAACATTATTCTCTTCTACCCTTCTTGCATTAGCCCTTCGTGTATTCATTTCCTGAAGACACAAGAGAAGGATTAGATGGAAGACTCTATAGAGTTAAACTCTATAGCACGACTTAAGAGTAATAAAATAAGTGTAAGTTCCTAACATCTTATAGCCTCTCAGTCATAAATGTGGCACACTTCACACTATGAACAAGACTCTACTAGATGTGGCTTATGAGACATAATCCTAGAATTATTCTAAACCTTTTGCTCTGATTACCAAGTTTGTCACGACTCAAGGGTACCTCCTAGACATAACATGGAATCCCAAAGGAACCCAAGTAAGCCCCTTAGCATATCATCATCACATAAGTATAGAATAATAAAGAATAAAACAAAATTTCAAGTCTTTAAGAAATCATTCATAGAAGTAAAGTGAAAGTCTAGACAAAGTCTCATAAAGCCATCAACTACAATCGGAGTGTCAAAATACTAAGGTCACAACCCTAACAATAGAGACTACGAAATGTCTAGTACAACTAAATAAACGAAAGAACAATAAAAGCTCATGTCCTCGGATCTATGGGGACATACCACAAGCTTGAAGAGTAGTCGACCCAAGCTTGAACTAGAATGAATCGCCTTAGACGCCGAAACCTACCTTAGTAGAAAAATAGCAGAAATATGGGTTAGTACAATTAATGCACTAAGTATGGTAGCTATGCATGAAAACAATTTAATATGCTAGAAAGGGACAATTTAGTTGAAAACTATGCATTTGATAAATTTTATGAACTATCATAGAAGTAAGTACAAAAGCATAAAATACATACATATTCCACATATTAATCATCTCAACATAAGGAAAACAAACCATAAGAACCATCAAAGTAACCTTGTGCAATGTATAGACAAGGTCCCATACCCCTATCCACACTAAGGAATACTCATTAAGTGATTATAGTTCATAACTCCAATTCTAGTTCATCCTATCATAGTGGAATTAGCTTTAACCGACATAGACCATGAGAGCTTAGTCATGGAATTCGGTGTCTACCCCACACCGAAAAGGGGTGTCCTACTTGCCTAAGGTAGAACTAAAACTCTTAGCTTACGTGGATCCACTAGCTAAAGACCTATGTGGGCATGTAGTTATGGGATAAGGGGATTGTTTCTAGAAACCCGCCCTCTACTAGCGGAGGAGCTTCCATTCCATGAGACTTCTTCTAGAAACCCGCCTTCTACTAATGGAGGAGCTTCCATCTTATTATCATATCCTCTCGTTGCTAAGCACAATTCCCTTCTAGTTTATATTTAAGTATTGACTTAATGTAATGATTACGGAAAAGTGTCTTGACACTCAATCCATCAAACTCATTCTATAGCTCATAGATTCATTAGGGAAGACTAGTCTTCAACCCTTAGAACCAACATATGTGACAAACCTTTCACATTACATGATATTCATACCTATGTGTGTGTATAAGGATAATCATCCAAACAATATCATAATTAGATCATAATAGAAGTACTTTACTCTAAAAGCAATCCAATTGAATACACACAAGTCTCATACATATAACTAATTTTCATACTTTTTCCCCTTTAAGGGTTATATATTATTATGCATAAATATATATAGAATTAATTCATTGAACATGTATAATAACCTAATTCAAGTAAGCAATTCATCACATACATAATTCCAACACAATTGACTAACAAAGACCAATATTCATGCTTCAAGATCCAATTTAGGGAAACCTAGAGATTCACGGATTCTTAGATAAATTCTTTAGGAAAAAAGTAGTAATTCATCAAATTGATCATAATATAAGACAATAAACACATTGAAATCATTTTGGAAGTGAATCCATGCCATAGATTGAAAACCCTAGGTTCTTGGAAAAGTTGAATTTTGAGAAATAGAGTTTTGAAGGGCTTTATGGAAGAAAACTATCCATAAATCAACACTACCATACCTTTAAGGAGATTTCCACACGAAATTGAAGAGGAAAGGTGAGTTCTTGAGCCTTGGTCTCCTAGTTCTTCTTCTTCTTCTTCTTCTTCGATTGTGGTTTCTAGTGAGAGAAATTTTGGAGGAGAGAGCTTTTGATTTGGGTCTTGTGAGAATGAGTTAGTTTGATTAGTTTAAGGGTCTTATTAAGTATTTATAGGTCTCTTAGATAATATTAAACGACCTTACTTATTTAGTTAATTAATCTTATGCCCCTTCCCTAAACCCCAACTTAAAGTCTAATGACCCAAAACAGTGATGACTCACGACTCCCCCACCCACGGACTATGGGGTCACGCCCCGTTTTGGTAATCCGTGGTTTGCATCAGAGAGGGGGAGAAAATGGGGAGGCTAAGCCTCGACCCACGACCCCCACATACGGGACATAGGTCCTCCCACGGTTCGTGGGTGCCCATCTGTAAGTGCTGTTAGTTTTTGGTAGCTTTTTGGGTCTTCTCTTAGGTCCTTCTCAAGGAACTATGGTTGGTCCTTGAGGATCGTCCCTTGACGTTTAAGTCCAAAAACACTTGTATAACTTAACAGAGGTTGGTTTACGACTATATTCATTATCTTAAACCCAAATAGGTTACTAGTTTCACGTTAGGCTCTAGTTTAGTCTTACTAGTTTCACCGGGTGTTCCATCCACGATCAGTAGTGAAGACCAGGGCCCGTGAGGCCGTCCGTGGTCTTTACCTTCTTCAATTCATTTTCACTAAATTTTCTTCTTTTCTATCTTCTTTAACGTCAACCTATTTCACATATATAAACACTACCAACCACATCATATGCACATAACTACACTCGATTTTAGTACTAATTCTTAGTTTTCAAGCATCAAATGTGCCAAAATTTTGCCGCACATCAGAACCTTAGTTGTGTAGATTCTCTTAGTTCATGAATCACACTTGCTAGGCCAGTTAAACAGATAATCATGCTTCAAATTTTGAATTTGATATTATCAGTATATAAATGTTACATTCTCAGTTACCATGTCAATACTTTGAGCTATTCAGTATTTCAGTTACATTTCAGTCATATACATATTCAGTTAGGAGTAGACTTAGCACCGAATTGGACTAAGGTTCAGCGTACCCTCATAGTCCCAGAACTATGTGCCCCCGTAGGATTATAAGTCACCTCTATTGGGAATCAGATTTAGTGATCATGCCAGTCATGCCTTTCTACCCCTAGCAAGGTATATTGGGTCCTCTCGATGGGTCGTATACATCAGACTCCACGTATAGTTCACATTGTTTATGTCGGTTAATAGTAGCTCCCATAGTCAAACTCTTTGTGCATTTGACCAAGTTTTCAACATCTATATCAATTTACAGTTCAGCAAGGTGTTTTATCGTACAGGTGGCGGTCAGCGCCACAACAAGCTGTATGCTCTCCAGGATCTCCAGGACCAGGAAGATTATCCTGATGTGGTCGCTGGTACGTTACGAGTCTTTCATTTAGATATTTATGTATTGTTAGATCTAGGGGCTACATTGTCTTTTGTAACTCTATATATATCAATTAACTTATGTGTCAGTCCAGAAACTTTCTCAGAACCCTTCTTAGTCTCTACTCTAGTTAGTGACCCAGTTATAGCAAGACTGGTATACAAAAATTGCCTTGTCATAGTTTCTCAGATAGTCACCTCAGCAGACCTTATAGAGTTAGAAATTGTAGTTTCGATATTATTCTAGGCATGGATTGGTTACATTTATGTTATGCTTGAATCGATTGTAGAACTAGAATCGTTCGGTTTCAGTTTCTAAACGATTCAATCTTAGAGTGGAAGGGTAGTAGTTCAGTGCCTATGGGTTGATTTATCTCTTACCTTAAGGCTAGAAAGATGATCTCCAAAGGGTATATCTATCATCTTGTTTGGGTTAAGATTCAAACTCTGAAACCCCAACTCTTGTGTCAGTTCCAGTAGTAAATGAGTTTCCAGAAGATCTTCCCGAACTTCCACCCGAAAGGGGAATCGGCTTCGAAATAGATCTTCTTCCAGAGCTTAAGAAATTGAATGAGCAATTGAAAGACCTTTTATATAAAGGCTTCATCAGACCTAGTATCTCTCCATGGGGTGCTCCAATGTTGTTCATGAAAAAGAAAGATGGTTCACTCAGGATGTGCATTGACTATCGACAGTTGAGCAAAGTCACAATCAAGAATAAGTATCCTATTCCGAGGATTGATGATTTGTTCGACCAACTTCATGGTGCTAGTTTCTTTCCTAAGATAGACCTTAGATCCGGTTATCATCAACTCAGAGTCAGAGATAGTGACATTCCAAAGACAGCCTTCAGAACTCGGTATGGTCACTATACATTTGCAGTTATAGTCCTTTGGACTAACAGATGCTCATGTAGCTTTCATGGACTTAATGAACAGGGTGTTCAAACAGTAATTGGACTTGTTCGTCATCGTCTTTATTGATGATATCCTCATTTATTCTCAGAGTGATGAGGAGCATGCGACTCATTTGAGAGTTGTTCTGCAAACTCTCAAAGATCGCCAGTTATTCGCTAAGTTTAGAAAATGTGAATTCTGGTTATAGTCAGTCGCTTTCCTTAGTCATGTGTTATCCAGTGAAGGGATCCGAGTGAATTCTTAGAAAATTGAGGTAGTACAACATTGGCCCAGACCCACCTCTCTAACAACTATCAAAAGTTTCTTGGGTGGGTTAGTCGGTTATTATAAGAGATCTGTTGAAGGATTTTCATCCATAGCTTCCCCATTGACCAAGTTTACTCAGAAGAAGGTCAAATTTTAGTGGTCAGATGAGTGTGAGAAAAGTTTCTCAGAACTAAAGACTAGGTTGACTATAACTCCTGTCTTGACTCTACCAGATGGTTCAGATGGTTATGTGATTTATTGTGATGCATCTAAGGTCGGCCTAGGTTATGTGTTAATGTAGTGATATAAGGTCATAGCTTATGCTTTTAGACAACTTACGGTCCATGAGAAGAACTACCCAACTCATGACCTAGAGCTTGCAGCCATAATATTCTTCTTAAATATTTGGAGACACTACTTATATGGTATTCATGTTGATGTGTTCACAGACCATAAGAGCCTCCAGCATGTGTTCACCTAGAAAGGGTTGAATCTTAGACATAGGAGATGGCTTGAATTCTGTAAAGACTATGACATAAATGTGTTTTACCATCCGGGTAAGGCAAATGTAGTAGCTGGCACCCTCAGAAGACTATCCATGGGTAGTGTAGCACATATAGAGGAAGAAAAGAAAGATTTAGCCAGTGATGTTCACTGGCTTGCTCGCTTAGGAGTTTGCCTTGCGAACACACCAGATAGTGGTGTGATAGTATAGAATGGGTCAAAATCTTCATTGGTAGCGGAGGTTAAGGAAAAACAAGATAGTGATCTTATATTACTTTAGTTAAAAGGTGCAGTTTATCAGCAGAAAGCTGAGGTTTTCTCCCAAGGGGAAATGGTGTACTTAGTTACCAGGGTCGTTTATGTGTTCCCAATGTGGGTGAGTTGAGGCAGCAGATCCTTACAGAAGCTCATAACTCTAGGTATTCCATTAATCCATGTGCCACTAAGATGTACCGTGATCTACAAGAAGTCTTTTGGTGAAACGGCATGAAGAGGGACATAAGATTTTGTGGCTAAGTGTCCTAATTGTCAACAGGTTAAGGTAGAACATCACAATCCAGGAGGTATGACTCAAGAGATTAAAATTCCTACATGGAAGTGGGAAGTGATAAACATAGACTTCATTACGGGTTTACCTCGTACTCACAGACAACATGACTCTATTTGGGTGATAATAGACAGAGTCACTAAGTCTGCTCACTTCTTGGTTGTCAAGACTACCGATTCAGTGAAGAACTACGCCAAACTCTACATCAACGAGATAGTCAAGTTGCATGGGGTTTTCTTGTCTATCATTTCAGATATATGTCCTCAGTTCACCTCTCATTTTTGGAAATCATTTCAGAAAGGTCTTGGTACTCGGGTAAATCTCAGTGCCATATTTTATCCACATACGTATGGTCAGGAAGAACGTACCATTCACACCTTAGAGGACATGTTAAGAGCTTGCCTGATCGACTTCAAGGGTAGTTGGGATAATTACCTACCCCTCATAGAGTTTGCCTATAATAATAATAGCTTTCATTCTAGTATTCATATGGCCCTATATGAGGCACTATATGGGCGTAGATACAGGTCCATAATTGGTTGGTTTGAAGTAGGTGAAGCAGCCTTGATTGGGCCAGATTCGGTTCATGAGGCTATGGAAAAAGTTTAGCTCATCAGAGATAGACTAAAGACAACACAGAGTCATCAGAAGTCATATACATATGTGAGGAGAAGGTACTTAGAGTTCGAAATCGATGATTGGGTTTTTCTGAAGGTGTGACCTATGAAGGGGGTGATGAGAATTGGCAAGAAAGGGAAGCTCAGTCCCAGATATATAGGTCCTTACAGAATCCTGAAAAGGATTGGTAATGTAGCTTATGAGTTAGAGTTGCCAGTAGAACTAGTAGTGGTTCATCCAGTCTTTCACATTTCCTTGTAGAAGAAGTGTGTGGGTGATCCAACATCAATAGTATCATTAGAGAGTGTGGCTGTGAAGGATAGTCTCACTTATTAAGAGGTTCCAGTTGAGATTCTTGACCGTCAGATTCTTAGGTTGAGAAATAAGGAAGTCACTTCAGTGAAGGTTTTGTGGAGTAGTCAATCCGTAGAGGGGGCTACTTGGGAAGCAGAAGCAGCCATGATGGCCAAGTATCCTCACCTGTTTCCTTCTGATTCCGTCTCAGCTTGCTCTTGAGTAATTCAGTCTCAGTATCTTTTTCCCTTAATTATTCTTGCATTTCAGCATATTTGCATGTTCTTGGAACTCAGATTAGTTAGATATCAGTTTCTAGTACTTAGTGATACGGATTGCAGCTCCTTCCCTCCATACTCAACTTGTTTAGACTTCATTCAAGGACGAATGTTCCCAAGGGGGAGATAATGTAACACCTCGCATCTCAAAATGAAGAAAAATCCTAGTTTTCAAAAAATTGGTACTAGCACCAACAAAGCCACCCACGGACCAAAGGTAGAACCACGGACCGTAGGTGGGGTCCCGTGGTTCAGTTCGAGACTTAGAGAAAATTTAGGATAAAAAATTACACCTACGATCGTGAACCACGGTCCGTTGATTGACCTATGATTCGTAGGTTGTTTCCATCATTGATGGTCTTTGATCCCACCCACGATCGACCAGTACGGTCCGTGGTTGGACCTATGGACCATAGGTCCGACCGTAAGTGAGGGTCAGCAGTTATTCAAAGGAAAATAGTTGTTGGGTCAACGGTTATATATTTTAGCAAAAAATGAATTAGGTGACTCATGACCTATCAAATTAAAGATAATTGAATACTCTTTCCAACGCCATCGAGTTTGCTAAAATCCAAGCTCGGAGTAAAAAGTTATGCTCATTTTAGTGAAGCCTTGTCGGGCAGAGCATGAACGACGACTCCACAGATGATTGGTAATCCAAACAACGGCCCATCAGTCCACTTGTGAGTGGGACTCCTTCAGCTTCAAGTTAGGGTCATTTTTGTCCTTTCCCTATGCATTGGGGCATTTAAACTATGTTGTTTGAAGCCTAAACTACATCGTTTTACTCAGAATAAGTCTAATAACCTAGTCAGACATACCCAAAACCCTCATTCTCTAAAAATCATCCAAATTAGAATGCAAATAAGAAAATAGTCGACAGTTTCTTCTCAAGAACAAGCAGGAGGGTTTCTTCAAGGTTCAGCCACGAAATCCAAAGAATTTCTCTGTAGATTTCGTCACCAGGTATGTGTGATTTGACTAGTGGGTTCCTTTCACCCATTAGGTCCCTAGAATTCAGTTAGTTCTTCAGATTCTCATGACCTGTTCAAACCTAGGGTTTCTAAATTTTCAAGAATTATTGTGAATATGGTTCCCTTGATTTAAATAACTTGTTTCTTAATAATTCAGTATAATTCCATGTATATTACTCAGAACCCTAGTTGTGTAGATTCTCTTAGTTCATACTTACTAGGCTAGTTAAATAGATAATCATGCTTCAGATTTCAAATTTCACATTATCAGTTTATAAATGTTACATTCTCAGTTAGCATGTGAGTACTTTGAGTTATTCAGTATTTCAGTTATATTTCAATCATATACATATTCAGTTGGGAGTAGACTTAGCACCGAGTTGGACTAGGGTTCAATGTACCCTCATAGTCCTAGAACTATATGCCCCCGTAGGATTATAAGTCCCCTCTATTGGGCATCAGATTTAGTGATCACACCAGTCATTCCTTTATACCCCTGGCAAGGTATATTGGGTCCTCTCAATATGGTGTATACATCAGACTCCACGTTTAGCTCAGGTGGTTTATGTCGGTTAATAGTAGCTCCCACAGTCAGACTCTTAGTGCATTTGACCAGGTTTTCATCATTTATATCAGTCTACAGTTCAGCATGTTATCGTCATGATTTGTACTTGGTCATTGCATTCAGTTCAGTTCTTTTTAGTACATATCTATATCTTGTTTCAGATTTTATCATTGCTCAGTTATGCTTTGTTCAGCTCATATATATTTGCTCAGCTTAGTATCTATATCTTGCATGCTCAGTACATTCCAAGTACTAACGCACATCCTTTCATGATGTAGGTTCAGGTACTTAGCATCCAGATCACGTTTAGATTGATTCTCGGCCCTCATTCAGCAGCTTCAGTGGTGAGTCCTCATATTCTGAGGACAATAGACATGCTTTCTTATTAGTCTGTACTTTCAATTTTCAGTTTTGTTAGAATTAGCTGGGGGCATGTCCCAACAACTCAACTCAGTTAGAGACTTTTTTTCGGACATAGTAGTAGATTCAGCTTGAGTTGTTAAGTGGGTATTTCAATTATCACTAAACTCTTAGTATGTTTTATACATTCAGACTAGTTAGGCTTGTTCTTTTCAGATATCTATTGATTTAGCTTCTGTATTAGTTCATGTTTTACTTATTAATTTTCAGTATGCTTATGATATGCCAGACTAAGGGTTAGTTTGGGTTCACTCCTGATCCTAGGTCCCGTGTTACGTCAAGGGCGTAGCCTCGGGGTGTGACATATATCTATATGACTTGGACTTGGAGTTGGACTTGGGCTTGGTTGTGGACCAGGTCGGATCTTTAATTAAATTTAAAAATTTATTTTTTCCTAATTTATTTTTAAAAAATTGTTTATTTAAAATTTGAATCTAATATTTAATATTTAATATTTAAATGTTAAATGAAACAAAAACTTTTGTAAGTAACAAAAGTTTTGTCTTTTCAAAAGAGAGCAACTAAAGGTTGTGATTGTTCATAAATTAAGTAACAAAAGTTTTGTCTTTTCAAAAGAACATGATTACTATGAACAGGGTGGATCAACCTTTTACCAAGGGTTAACATTTTTTAGTATATTTACATATACAAAAATCTGAAGAAATTAAAAAAAAAAAGAACTACAAATATTATTAATAACACTCATCGAACAAGTCAGCTCCTTGGCTCAATTGTTTTGCACAACAAGCTAAATGGTTACTCCATTCAGCGCGTGCAAGTTCAAATCCCACTAACGTTGACTTTTTTTTATTAATTTTTGGGGCATTTTTAGAAAAGTTTATCAAAAGGATTCGGACCTCCAACCTCCTTATTCATAGTTAAATTAGCCTAAAATAAACCAAATGAACTAGAATACAACTTATTACCTATTATAGAATCTTTATTACTTGTTCAAATTGGAATTGGATACAATAATAAGTTATAAAGTAAAATCTAAGTTGAAAAGAAACTTCCAAGTTTGCAAATTGCAAGTGTGTTGAAGGCTTGATTCTACTGTGACTTTCCCTTAATTGTAACTTCACTTTTCTTTTTATCTCCCATCTTTATAGTTTTAGTTGAAATTTCTTGAATATTCATGAACTTTTTATAGATTTAATTTCTTGAAATTGTTTAGAGTTGTCTAATTTATTTAAATTTATAATTCAAATTAATTCAATGGAGATATATTATTCTAAAGTATCTTCGAAGCTTTCAAAATCAAGACTGATTTACGAAATCAAATGGATGATGATCTTTTGAGGGGTTGTTTGGTGCCATATATAGAGATTAAAGAAATATTTAATTACTATCTCCAATGAGACTATATGAATACATTTCAAAATATGAAAACTCATCGAGGAAAGTTGTATTAGTTTACTTTATTATGTTAGTATGCTTTAAATAGTTTTTATATTAATATAATATTTTTATATCAATTATTTAGTATTTATTTATTTTTAAATATCGACACCACTTACAAAAATTCCTATGTATGCCACCGATTATGAAAAGTCATCTATGTTCATGAAAGAACATGACTATTATGAAAAGTTTCATGAAAGAACATGACTATTATGAAAAGTTATCTCTTAAATTCTATAAGTACGAAGCATTCCCAAAAGTAGCGAATTAATTGCATCTATGTTTTCAGGCTTTGTTGTATCCTGATAAAGAATTGTTTGGCATCCCTAAAAGAATATACAGGCAATAACTCTTGAAAGATAATAATCTTTCACGCCTCAAAGCTTTTAATTTTCTTTGTTATTTTTGTTCTAACATTCTATACATCATGCTACGCCTAGGGTCTTCTTTGAGTCGTGACAATCACACAATATAAGTTTTCTCCTCCTCTTTTTTGCTTGCTTAATTATTTCTATTTTAGTTTCTCTCAAATCCCATTTTTTCATCGACCGTTCCATCCATTTGCCTTTTCATTGTCCCCACTATTCAATTATTTTTGCATGTCTGATTAATTGGAATTTTGGTCATACCACTGAATTGCTCTGTAAAGTTTTCATATTGTTTTCTTTTTTAAAAAAAAATACACAATTCACTGTTTTCTACGGTTACATGTTATTAGTAGTAATTGTATTGTTAGTGTTTTAGCTTTCTCATGGTAGTCTTATTGTTCAAATTTCTTAAATATATTTGCTTAATGAGATATTTTACTTGTTATTTTCGTGTTGAATTCTTCTTTTCATATTTTTACAGTCACTCCCTATGAATACGACCAAGTCCCTATTCTCTCCTTCATAAGTCTTCAATGAAAGGCCTAAGAGTGGCTAACGATTATAGATAAAAAAAACTACTCCCTTTGTTCCTAATTACTTGTTCACTTTTTTTTTAGTTGTCCTTAATTACTTGTTCATTTTGACAAATCAAGAAAGGACAAATTTTTTTACCTATTATACCCTTAATTAATTACTTTGAAAAAGATAGAAATCGTTGAAAATCTTAAGTTTTTAATTCATACACTTCATAATTAATAGGAGTAAAATGGTAAACACATTATGTCAATCATTATTTTCTTAATAGATGTGTAATTACGGACAGATGAGGGAGTATGTTGGTAATGCATCACTTTTTCTCCTTCTTCCTCCTTCATATCTTTTTGAAATATAAAAAAATACATGTCATGTAGCATATACTTGAATTGCATCAATCACTGTCTACGATTAAATATATGCTACAATATATTTGTAGAGTTCATATTCTTAATTGAAAAACGTCTTATTGTAAAATTATAGCACGATACAGATGAATTTATTCCTAAATTTTTTGAGGACTCAAGTTTAGAGAAAATTTAATTTCATTTGCTATACACTAATGGGTTACTTGAAATCTCATTCTCATTTGGTCATCGCTATCCAACTTAAAGTGCAGATAAGCTAGGTGATAGTGGTATGCCATTAATTTCTTATGTCCTTTAATTAGTTAATTTTTAGTTTTGAATTTAAACACATGTCTCAAGTCCAGAGGCAGAGTTAGGTGGGGTTCATGGGTTCGGACGAATCCAATAGTTTTCATAGATCCTATATTCAAGTTTAGAGAAAATTTAATTTCATTTGCTATACACTAATGGGTTACTTGAAATCTCATTCTCATTTGGTCATCTCTATCCAACTTAAACTGCAGATAAGCTAGGTGATAGTGGTATGCCATTAATTTCTTATGTCCTTTAATTAGTTAATTTTTAGTTTTGAATTTAAACACATGTCTCAAGTCCGGAGTTAGGTGGGGTTCATGGGTTCAGACGAATCCAATAGTTTTCATAGATCCTATATTTATATTAAGTAATTAAATATATATATATATATATATATATATATATATATACACGCTTGTGAATGTTGGATTTTGGCCCTTTCTCCCTTCCTATGTGGATATATTAAAGTTCAAGGTTTTGGGTCTTCCTTCCTTTTCTTTGTGGATAAATTTAGCCCAAATATGACAAGCCCACTTTGCCCATAAGCCCAATATTATGGTGCATATATAAGACTTATTTTTAGGTCTTATTTGAGAAGATCACAGGAGATTGAGAGCAGTCAAATAGAGAGAAAGCTGAGAAAGTGCAGATTTTCGCACAAGCCCTAGCAATCAATTTCAAATCGCGATTCCTGCTTTTTTTCTTATCCGATTGAGCTGATTTTTGGACAGTTTGTTCCTTTCAACTTAATCTTTGATTGGAAACTAAGAGAGAGTGATTTGGAGTCCTGTAACTCTAGATTTTAGCTCGTGAACAGTAGCTGTAGTTTGGTATTTTTGCTTCTTTTATTTCTCTAGGTTTTGGTGCTATCTTGTAGTTATGTTGCTCATTGTTTGGCATTTTGTTAGTGGCCATTTTGAAGAACACTTTTGTAACTCTTGTTAATTTTGGTGGAGGTTTGGCCTAGTGGTTTTTACTCTTCACACTGAAGAAGTTTTCCACGTTAAATTTGGTGTCTCTTGTGTTGATTTATTTTTCTTGCTTGGTTGATTTGTTTGTTGCTCAAATAGTGTTTTCTTGCATTATTTTGTCTTCTCTTGGTTCAAATAGAAGGGAAAGTTTCGACTTGGGTTTTCTTCCGCTATAGCCCCATCGTGCACATTTATTTTGTGCTTCCCTTTCCCAACAATTTGATATCAGAGCATTGGTTGCCGTTGATTATCTATTTGAATGATGGAGTCAAATATGAGAAAGATGGTTTGTTTGAATGGTAGTAATTATCATACTTGGAAAAACAAGATGAAAGATCTTCTATTTGTCAAGAAAATGCATCTACTTGTGTTTGCTTCTAATAAACCTGAATATATGAATGATGAGGATTGGGAATTTGAGCATTTATAGGTATGTGGCTATATCAGACAATGGGTTGAAGATAATGTGAGAAATCACATTGTTAATGAGACACATGCTAGAAGCTTATGGGATAAGCTTGAGACACTTTATGCTTCGAAGACTGGCAATAATAAATTATTTCTTTTGAAACAATTGATGAACATCAAGTATAAAGAGGGAACTCCTATTTCTGATCATATTAATAATTTTCAGGGTGTTCTTGACCAGCTGTCCGGAATAGGTGTAAAATTTGATGAAGAAATTCAGGGACTATGGCTTCTTAATACTCTGTCAGACTCTTTTGAAACTCTTCGAGTTTCTTTGACTAATTCAGCTCCCAGTGGGGTTGTGACCATGTAATATGCTAAGAGTGGTGTCTTGAATGAAGAGATGAGAAGAAGATCTCAAGGCTCATCTTCTTCTACTTCACACACTGATGTTTTGGTTACTAAAGACAGGGGGAGAAGCAAGTTTAGATGTCAGAATGACAGAGATAAAAGTAGAGGAAAGTCAAAGTCTAGATTCAAAAATGTTACATGTGACTATTGCCACAAGAATGGGCATATCAAGAAATACTATTTCAAGTATAAGAGAGATATGAAACAACAAAAGAAAGAAGGCGATAATGAAAATCGTGTTGTTGTTGTTGCTAATGATGACCTTCTTGTTTCTTGTGATGATAATGTCGTTAATCTTGTTTGCGATGAGTCTAGCTGGTTTGTGAATTTTGGTGCTACTTCTCATGTCACGCCCATAAAGGAATTGTTTTCTTCTTATACTCCAAATAATTTTGGGATGTTGAAAATGGGCAATAATCATTGCTTAGCCGGTAAACAGAAAAGAGTTTCTTTTCAAGTCATCCGCCTTCAAGAAAGCATGATTTGCTGGAGTTGGTACATGATGAGTCCTAGATTTGGACTCATTTAGGGCTTTATTTGTATAGATTTAGTGTCTTCAAATGCTTATTTTGTGTCAATAACTGATGTAAAATTCTTGATTTCCAGGTATTTGGATTGAGGAACAAACCAAGGACACTAATTTGCAAAAAGGAATGAAGCGAGATGAAAGAAGAAAGAAAAGAGAGTCTGGTGATCGCCAAATCCATTTGGCGACTCGCCGAATGGCCATTACCTCGCCTAAAGTTCCAGTGTGCCAAGCCATGAAGGAGAAAATCAAGTTGGCAGGAGAAAGGAGGAGTCGGCGAATCATTGAGTGGTTCCACGATGCAGTGTCAGATCGCCCAAAATTACAGACCTTGAGGATGTTGAAGGTCAAAACAAGAAGGCGATGAAATGGGTCAAAGGGCGGATAGCCGAGCTGATCGGTGAGCCCGACTTACTGCACTGAATGGTCCTTCGCAATATATTTTTGGCAACTATAAATACGTTTTTGAACATTAAGTTTAGTAGGAGATATCAGTTTGTAGAAGCTTTTATCATTATCAAGTATCTTATTTTAGAACTCTGGGTTTGGAGACAAGTTTTCCTTAGCTTTGAAGGATTGAAGTTTTCCATTTTTGAGAATTTGGAAGTGGGTCGTGGAGATTCTTCAATTTGGACCTTTGTAAAGACGAAATTAATCGTACCCAGTTAATAGAAACACAACTTAGTAACGATTTTTATCTTTTATGATGTCTAGCTAAAACCTCAATTCTTAAGGTGTGATTATGGGCTAATTTAGCTTGTGGGTATTGTTAATTGTTAGTGTAAATGATGTTTAGAAGTGATTTCAATCAGTAATTGTGGTTCAATTTAAAGAATTATAGTTGCAAATGCAGTTCTACCTTCGTGTATTTGGCTTGCTTAAGAGAAAGGTTTTGAAACCAAGATTACTGAATTTATGGTCTGTGGGTATTGGGTTTTCATGGATTTAACTCGAGAGAGAGTGAATCCTAAATTCTTTTCCACACATTCAGCTCAAGAGAGTGAATGGACTAAAGCGTAGATTGTTCTTAGTTGCATGCTTGTTGGTGTTCGAGAAAAACCAACTTGATTCGGGGTAAATTGTTTGAGAGAAAATTTATCCCCTCTAAAGTCTAGCTTGTTCACTAATTTACAGCTATTAACTAACAGTTGCAATTATCCATTTGTCTACATTAGCCTATAATCGAATCACATCCCAAGAACCCGTCTCATTATTGTCATCTTTGTATTATTTGATGTTGTTGTAGCTAATAATTGAAACCAAAACTCCCTTATTTGACATTCGTGTCACCCCCTGATTTACATTATGTTTTTACTTATAAATGTCTATTCCTATGATTGACTTGAACATATTCGTACTTTACTTTTGAATCTTAAACATGTACCACTCCCTATGGGATTCAACCCCAACTCATTTAGTTGGGTTATTATACTGACTAATGATCGTAGACTCTTAGAACTGGATTAAGTGTCGTTGATAACGTTAATCAATACATTTTGATTTGTGTGGTCCTTTTAAGGTAAAGTCTCATGGTGGTGCACTTTACTTTGTGACTTTTATTGATAATCATTCTCGCAAACTCTGGGTATTCTCTTTGAAGTCCAAGGTTCAGGTACTTGATGTGTTCAAGAATTTTCAGGCCTTGGTTGAGAGACAGACAGGAAAGAAATTGAAATGCATCCATTCTGATAATGGTGGTGAGTAGATTGGTCCTTTGATAGATATTACAAAGAGCAGAGTATTCGGCATCAGAAAACTCCTCCGAGGACTTCTCAGCTAAATGGTTTAGTGTAAAGGATGAACATAACTCTTGTTGAAGGGTTAGATGTATGCTTTCAGATGCTAAGCTGCCAGATTCCTTTTGGGCAAAAACACTTAATACTCCTGCCTATGTTATCAATTTATCTCCTACTGTTGCTTTGAATGGTGATGTTTGTGGCAAAGTTTGGTCTGTTAAGAATGTTTCTTATGATCATCTTAAAGTTTTTGGGTGTAAATCCTTTGTGTATGTTCCTAAGGATGAAAGGTCAAAGTTGGATGTTAAAACTAAGCAATGTATCTTTGTTGGTTATGGTCAAGATGAATTTGGCTATCATTTCTTTGATCCAGTTGAGAAGAAACTTGTTAGAAGCCGTGATGTTGTGTTCTTTGAAGACCAAACAATTGAAGATCTTGACAAAGCTGAGAAAGTTGATTCTTAGAGCAGTGAGAGCCTAGTTGATGTTGATCCAGTTCCTTTGACTCATCAAGTGAAAATCTTCAAGATGATGAAAATCAAGCTGATATTGAAGATAGTGATCATATTCAGAATAACAGTATGTCATTGATGCTCCAGTGCAAGATAACGCAGTTGGTCAGCAACCAACTATTATGGATGCTCCAGATAGTTCTCTCAGAAGATCTACTAATGAGAAAATATCTTCATCTCGTTATTCTCCCAATGAGTATGTACTCTTGACTTACGGGGGCGAACCAGAGAGTTTGATGAAGCCATGGAAAGTGAAGAAAAAGAAATGTGGTTTGATGCTGTGGAGGATGAAATGAAGTCTCTATATGATAATCATACCTTTGATTTGGTTATGTTACCTAAAGATCGAAAAGCTTTGAAAAACATGTGGGTGTTTAGGGTGAAAGATAAAGATGGTAACCCAATTCCACAATGCAAGGCTAGATTTGTGAAGGGATTTAACCAGAAAAAGGGAATTGATTTTGATGAGATATTTTCTCCCGTTGTGAAGATGTCATCCATCCGTGTGGTTCTAGGCTTGGCTGCAAGTCTGGGCTTGGAGGTTGAATAGATGGGTGTTAAAACTGCTTTTTTCCATGGTGACTTAGATGAAGAATTTGTATGGAGCAGTCGAAAGGATTTGAAGTGAAGGAAAAAGAGAATTATGTTTGCAAGTTGAAGAAGAGCTTGTATGGTCTGAAACAAGCTCCCAGGCAATGGTACAGAAAGTTTGGTTCTTTTATGAGTCAGCAGGGCTTCAAGAAGATTTCTTCAGACCATTATGTTTTTGTGCGAAAATTCTCTAATGGTGACTTAATTATCGTTTTGCTTTATGTTGATGACATGTTTGTTGTTGGTCATAATACTTGCAGGATTAAAAAGTTGAAGCAAGAGTTGAATAAGTCTTTTGCTATGAAAGACTTAGTGGCGGCCAGCAAGGCAGATTCTTGGCATGCAGATTGTCCGTGATAGAGATGCCAAGAAGTGGTTGTCACAGGAGAAGTACATTCAGAAAGTACTTCGTAGATTTAACATGGACAAAGTTAAGGTTGTCAGTACACCTTTAGCTATGCACTTCAAATTGAGTACTAAGCATTGTCTTTCCAGTGATGGTGAGAAGGAAGATATGAAGAAAGTTCCTTATGCTTCAATTATTGGTAGTTTGATGTATGCAATGGTGTGTACAGGACCAGATATTTCTCATAATGTTAGTATTGTTAGCCATTTTTTTTTCTAATTCGGGAACAGAGCATTGGAATGCTGTAAAGTGGATTATGAGATATATTTGTGACACTTCTAGTCTGAGTTTGTGTTTTGGTATAGGAAAGCCTATCTTTGTGGTTATACTGATTCAGACATGGCTGGTGATGTTGATACTGTCATGACCCAATTTCTCAAGTCATGATGGCACCTACTATAACCCACCAGCAGGTAAGCCAACCCATAACCCAAAACAACAAGTAATGGATCTGAGGGTAGAAACTAAACAAGAGTAGGCAAAAAACAATATAAACAGGCAGAAGCAAACAGAGCTACTACAAAATGAGTACAAGTCCCAAAAGTGGACAACAGAGATTGGACTGTCTCGGAAGGTAAAAGACAAGTCTATATATACAGATGGAGACTGAAATAGTACAAAACGTGGTGTGCTCACTCCCGTCTCCAGATTAATCTGCTCCAAGCTCGATCAACGCTGGCTACTAGTGCCCGAACCTGCATCACGAAATAGATGCAGAGCGAAGCATGAGTACCAAAACAACAGGTACCCAGTAGGCATCATAGGCCTACTGAACTAGAAAAGTAAAGGCAGTATGAAAAGAAGGAACAACACAAACCGAAGTCAAGAACTAAAATCTAATGCACACAAGTGTAGAAAGAACTAACTGAAGCAATCTATAAGCTAACTACACCTAACTGGACCCCATAAGTCCAGAAGGTACACTCGTGCGCAAGTTAAATAAAAACCAGAACGGACCCCCATAAGCCCGACGAGTACACAAAATAACTATAACTAAAGAGAATTGCATATAAGAACCCAAGAACGGAGAACATCGAACCAGAACCTCAACCCTAATTAGTAGAATCTGACAGTACGGAGGCCGTACCTCGAACTGGATGCTCACTAGAAGTACCCAAGTAACCAATCACAAGTATCATGTATATGAGGCCGGAACTCTAACCGAATGCTCTATATAAGTATCTGGGCAATAGAGGTCGGAACTTTAATCGGATGCTCTATATAAGTATCTGGGCAATAGAGGCCGGAACTCTAACCGGATGTTTTATATAAGTATCTAAGCAATAGAGGCCGGAACTTTAACCGGATGCTCTATATAAGTATTTGAGCAATAGAGGCCGAAACTCTAATCGGATGCTTTATATAAGTGTCAATGTAGTTGTTGAAAGAGTCTCAATCGATCTATTCTCATAAATGTCCGTGGATCGCTGTCCACACCTAGCCAATCAATGAAAGTCCTTGGAAATTAATCAAAAAATCAAATTCAAATCGTGAAGCAGAACTAGTGTCGCCGATGTAACTCGTGAGTCGTAACATCGGGGAAAATAAGGATAACTATAGTCGGAGAAAGAGTATCGCATAACTAAGGCCCAAACTATTAGACTCAAGTCTACTACACCAGTCTACAGGGATCTAAGCCTGCCGAGTGACGTCAGGGCAAAACTAAGGCCTATTGGATCCGAATCATGTATTTCTAAGGCAAGCCTTAGTCAAACCTAAACTAAGGCCCAACATGCTTCAAATAGACAATAATTAAGCATGCAAGCACTCCACATAGCGAGGAGGGTCCATTAATAACACAAAGCATGCTCACAGTTATTCGATAATCCCCGAAATAGGCCGAAAACATGATTTCTTAACACCTATGCAGGATTCAATAACTACCCAACCCAATCCCAACTAATCAACATGCATTCACATTCTCGAGCTCAATCTAAGAGAGGGAAATCGTAGCCTACCTGTAGGCCAATCACACGCGCTCCAAAATTACTTCTCCGGAACTTTCCCTTTTCGAACATCCTCGAAACGCTGCCCCACTATCAAAAATAGAGTCATAACATTATTATGATCGTCTAGACACCAAAATCACAACAAACGGAGACGAGTCAATTTTGGGGTAAAAACGGGAATCGTGGGACCCGCACTGAAAATTTTGAAATTACCCCAAAAGTAGGTCCTTAACAGCTCCCTGAACTTGTGTTCCAACATGGGACACAATTCGGAGCTCAGAAACAACACAGTACCAACATACAACCAAAACCCAAATTTTTCTCAAGAACTAAAGAAATGGGACAACAGCTAATTCAGCATATTTACCAGATACGGGCGGTCTACAGTAAATTCTGACAACACCACAATGTTTTCCTCGAAAAAACATTCAAGATAGCCTCAAAAATCACTAAAATCGGACCTAAAATGGCTGAGAAAACAAGTCTCAAAAATTTCCAAAATCAGGCTCACAAAAAGGGTTGTGGCAGCAGGTATTTTGTGAAATTTACCTCGAACAGGGACCCCAAATCAAATTCTAAGCTCACCAACCAGTTGTACTCAAAAAATCTCACAATTTTGCCTTTTGAATCGCCCAGATCGGACCTGTATAGCTCAAGGTATCGCACTTTTAAAATGAGGAATAAAGCTAAGTTGGGGTTTTAAAAAGGACGAAGCCGGTCGCTAAAACCCAATAGATGGTCGTTAAAGGCCCAAACTCTGGTCGCTAAAGAGCTGCATCAGATCTCAGCTTTAGCTAAATTTTCAAAGTTTCCGATGGGCTGCTCGAAATTCGATCGGTACCTGATAAAAATAAAACAGATATGCTGCCCTACTAAATTCGATATTCCGGACTCAACGGCGCTGTCAAAATTTCCATCCGAGGTCATCTCGATAAAAAAGTGGATCCTATTTCCAAATGTCATTTTAACCAAAATCCACTAAAGGGCTCGAAATGAGTCCAAAGGCCTCGGGAGTCGAACGAAAGGTCGTTCTAGACCAAAATCAACATTTCGGAGCTAACCGCGCTGACGAAATTTTCATCCGAGTACGTTTTCCAAGAATATTGACCAAAGTCAACCTTAGGCCAAATTTCAAAGGTTAAAACGCCTAATGGTCTAAACTCACATCGAAGGCCTTGATACTCGTGCCAACCATGCTACTAGCCTAACTTGGCCATTCCAGAGCTGATGGAACTGTCAAAATTCCATTATAAGGGCGTCTTCTTGAACTTTTGATTGAAAATGATCGTTCAAGGTTCATAAGTTCCAAAACACTAAAACTCACCCCATAACCAAATGAACGACCAGGTGACCGAACTGTCAGTCTCATCAAGTCATAAATGACTTGGGGTCACTACAGGAATGCTCTAAACGACACACAGAAGGCAAGATACAAAAATGATCAGGAGGGTCATTACAGATACTTGTAATTCTACTTCAGGCTACTTAATTACTTTTGCAGGGAGAGCTGTGTCTTGACAATATAGGTTGCAAAAATGTGTTGCTTAATCTACTACAAAGGCTGAGCTTATTGCAGCTGTTGAAGTTTGCAAAGAGTTGATCTAGATGACAAGATTTTTGAGGAAACTTGGTTGTGCTCAAGAGAGGTATGTGCTTTATTGTGACAGTCAAAGTGTTATTCATCTTGGCAAGAATTCTACATTTCATGGTCGGTCTAAATACATTGATGTGAGGTATCATTGGATTCGAGATGTGTTAGATTCTAAGTTTCTTGAACTTGAAAAGATCCACACCAATGATAATGGTTCCGACATGATGACTAAATCTTTGCCAAAAGGGAAGTTTGAAGAATGTTGCATGATCGCCAGGATGACGGTTTCCTCCACATAGTTGGTAGGGGGAGAATTGTTGGATTTTTGGCCCTTTTTCCCTTCCTATGTGGATAGATAAAAGTCCAAGGTTTTGAGTCTTCCTTCCTTTCCTTAATGGATAAATTTAGCCCAAATTTGACAAGCCCACTTTGCCCATAAGCCCAATATTATGGTGCATATATAAGACTTATTTTTAGGTCTTATTTGAGAAGATCACAAGAGATTGAGAGCAGCCATATAGAGAGAAAAGTGAGAAAGTGCAGATTTTCGCACAGGCCCTAGCAACCAATTTCAAATCGTGATTTCTGCTTCGTTTCTTATCCGATTGAGCTGATTTTTGGAAAGTTTGTTCCTTTCAACTTAATATTTGATTGGAAACTGAGAGAGGGTAATTTGGAGTCCTGTAGCTCCAGATTTTAGCTCGTGAATAGTAGATGCGGATTTGGTATTTTTGCTTCTTTTATTTCTCTAGTTTTTGGTGTTATCTTGTAGTTGTGTTTCTCATTGTTTGACACTTTGTTGGTAGCCATTTTGGAGAACACTTTTGTAACTCTTGTTGATTTTAGTGGAGGTTTGGCCTAGTGATTTTTACTCTTCACATCGAAGAGGTTTTCCACGTTAAATTTGGTATCTCTTGTGTTGATTTATTTTTCTTGCTTGGTTGATTTGTTTGCTGCTCAAACAGTGTTTTCTTGCATTATTTTGTCTTCTCTTGGTTCAAATAGAAGGGAAAGTTTTGACTTGGGTTTTCTTCCGTTATAGCCCTGTCGTGCACATTTTTTTTGTGCTTGTCTTTCCCAACAGTGAACCCCTAAATATTGATTGATGGTTAAGTGTAAGGAAAGGATCGTGAAAATGTTTTTCACACTAGAGTTGTGGGTAGGGGTGTACAAAACCATACCGAAAACTAAACCAAACCGCAAATCAAGTCAAATCGAAATAAAAAACCTGACTAGTGGTTTGATTTGACTTGGTTTGGTATTGAAAAAAAAAATCTAACTATATTTGGGTTGGTTTGGTTTCAACAAAAAACAGCCAACCCGAGACCAAACCAACCCGACATTATATATATAATTTTATATGTAAAAATACTTACTTTGAAATAATTTTTAAATATTTCTTATACTTTTTCATAATTTTATCTTTTAATATATTATTTCATGTTTGAAAGTTAGAATTTTTAACGGTCCAATAAAGATTAGGGAAAATTGTATGAAATAGCAAACTATTAATTCAAATTAAATGTTATAGTCATAGTTTATTTTAATTGTAATTCGCAGCAAACATCCCCTTTTTTTGCCATCTGATTCAATATATAATTAGCCATTTTTGGTATACAATTAGTCATTTTATACATTTCGGTATAAAATATATAAAATACATTTTTGTTTGTATAAAGCAAGAGAAAAGTGTATATACAAATACAAATACATATATTTTTGTCCTATACACTTATAATTATACAAATACAGATCTTATTAAACAAATTACAATGTATAAATAAATTTATACAAAACTGAAAAATTTGTATAAAATTGGATGTTTGTAGCGAATTATACAAATCAAAAGCTCCATAGCAAACATAAAATTTGTTATGGAGCGCAATCATGCAAACTATAGCTATAACATACAAATATGATTTTTATGTTTGCTATATGTGAAAGTTGCTTGAAAGATTATAGTCCATAGATATTGATAATTATAATAAACCTTAAATCTAAATCAAATTAATACTAATGCGAAAAGAAAATCAATTCAACACTAAGAATGACAATAATATTAAATATTTGTTCTTTAGTTTTACATAGATTTAGACAATTAAAATACATAATCTAATTTTAATTTTCTTTAATATTTAGTCATGTAACTAATACTTACTAAACTTATTTTAGCATGATTTAGTACTTTTAAATTATGATCATTTTCATTATGACTTATTAATTTGCAATATTTGTTTAACGCGATTTCATTATTATTGTTTTGTTGGATTTTAGTGTCATTAATCATATCATATTTTGTGTTATTTTCTTAAGAAACACTTTAGATAGTTGTATTTTGGTAGGACTAAAGAAATATTTGAAGTACAAGTAAATTATACGTTTGTATGAATACTTTATCGGAAAAACTCGATAAAACCCAAAAATCCTAAAAACCCAAAAAAGTCTGAAAAAACCCGAGGTTGAAAAAATCTGAGTTTTATTGGTTTGGTTTGGTTTATAAATTCAAAAATCCAACACAAATGGTTTGGTTTGATATTTGAAAAACCTGAACCAATCCGACCATGTACACCCCTAGTTTGTGGGTTTGAACCCTCTCTCTTTTTCTTTTTCTTTTTTTAAAAAAGAAAAGAAATTTAGAACCCTCAAACTTTTAATCCTGCCTCCGTCTCTAGTCTCAACAGAAAACTCTCACATAACAGAATTTTCAATTGAATGGGTATAATTTCAATGTTAATCTAAGTCTTTTTGTAAATACATGTGGTTGCTTTGATAATTCTTTCATGTCATTAAAAATCATATGGAACAGTTCAAGGCTCTCTCTAGGTATTTAACTTTATTGATGGAAGAAGATATGCAAACCTTTTATAGATTGGTTATTTCTTACATATTTTTTTTATTCATCTTGCCCTACTAAGAACATGAAAGGTAATTAATACCGTAAGGGATCGTTTGAAAAAGTGTATAAAAATAATGCTCAATAAGTAAATTGTTAATGTTTGTATTAGTTATGCATAGATTATTTCTTATGTATAGTTTGATTTGCGGCATTAAAAATAATATGCAAGAGCATTGGTTATGCATAGATAATTGGTTTGCTTATAGTATATTTCATAACATCTCAAGTTTTGGTATTGCCAACAATAAAATCATTATTTTATTAAGAAGAATTATAAAACCAACCAAGCTTTAATGTCGAACTATATTGGCACCATATGCTTTGAATCTCTTTGCTTTCCTATCTTATTAGTGTTTAAATGCCTATAATTTTTTTCCAACTTTTATTACTTAGATTTTTTACAAAAAAAAAAAAAAAACAAAGAGAGGGAAGTGAGAAATAAAACATTTTAAAAAGAAAGAGAAAGAGGAAGTTAAAAGATGAGGTAAAGTTTCACCTGTACACTGCGATACAAAATGGTTTAAGCATCTCCACACGATAAAATAAGTGAATTTATAATTAAGATGCATCATAAATTAAAGAAAAAGACATAAACTCACCACTGAAATTATCCCGAATTTTCAAAAAGACACCTTAACTTTGCAAGCGTTCTATTACCCCACAAAAGTTTTGAAGATCTTTTTAAAAGAGTCATTTTGTACCATTTCCTCACCTGGTTAGACGTGCGTGATGATCACGAGTTGTCATAGTCTAGACCCAACCTGATTTGTTTCAATAAGAGAAAACTCTTTTTTCTTTTGTCTCAACTTTCCATGTCTCTTCGTGTTCCTGGTCAAACGATAGTGTGGTGATCATCTGTTTCCTTTTTGACGTTTCTTGGTCACAATTCTTGGAGGAACAATGAATTGAAGGTTAATAGGTTAGGATTTTCTTACATTAGTTGATAAAGATTGTATTGCTACTGTTTTAGGGACTATTATAGTGCAAAAAGTGTTAGAATTGACTTATTATAGTTGCTATATTTCAGTGTGTTTCGTTGTGTTATTGACTAATTGCTATTGTTAGTCTTGAAAAACTTCAAATTAACCTTTCCAACTGGAAATGAAAAGAGAAAAACGAATTTCTACCTATTGCGCTTGGGGAAGATGATGAATTCGTCAAAGAAAGTATCAACGTTGACCTTGTTTTGGGGAAGATGATGAATTCGTCAAGAGAGAGTACCAATGTCTCTTTTGAGCTTTGCTTTGGGGAAGATGATCTAAAAGAAGTAAATAATTAATTAATAAAGAAAACAAGCGAACTATGATACTTTTTTATTGGTTATTTGTAGCAAAAACACTGTTTCACGCACGTGTTGTGCGTGTTCATAAACTAGGTGAGGGAATGGGTCAAAATGGCCCTTTTACAAAGATATTCAAAAGTTTTGTGGGGTGATAGGACACTTGCAAAGTTAAAATATTTTTAAAAAAATTCGAGACAACTTCAGTAGTGATTTTATGTCTTTTCTCTGAATTAAAACATAGAACCTATCGTCTTTGAATTTAAGGAAGAAAAACTTTTCACAAGAATTTAGCTTTTCATTATTTTTACTACTCCCTATGTCCCATATTATTAATACTATACTAAAAATAGTTGTTCCATATTAGTTGATCACCTTACTAAATTAAGAAAGCATTAATCGAAATTTTCCCATAATATCCTTGCAATTGATTCTTTTTGAAAGTGTTTAGACTTGTTTGTAAAGCTTCAAAGAAGTTCTTAAGGGGTAATTTGGTAAAACGTCCCTCTTATTTATGATTTCTCAATATGCGTGTAAAAAAAGTGATCAGTTAATATGAGACAGAGGAAGTATTAGAATATTAAAATGAATTATTCATAAATCTAATAAGATCTATCATGACTGCGCGAAACGCGGAAAATTCACCTAGTATACTTAATATTTCAAAAGTCTCATCCTCTCCTAGTTGGCATGTCATATCATTAAAGCCTCAATTTTTTTTTAATAATTGACTCATTTAATTCATTTAACCAAAATTATAGTTTTGTTATTTATTTTAAAAACATTAATAGATTAGTTTATTAAGAAGAAATTTGCATGCTTAGAATTTTTTTCAATATTTAAACTTTATATTATGTTACTAAATAGTTATTCATGTTTTGAAAATTGCCTATACAAATCACGTTTATTTTTTAAAAGACAATAATGTCACTCAGCTATTAGTACTATATATTTTTCTCACAGAGAAATATTAAATACCTTAAAAGTCTCCTTCTATTCTAGTTGATATGTCATGTCATTACATCATTATTTTTTACAAATAATAGACCCATTTAACTCATCAAATTTATGTCTCTACAATATATATATTTATTAAGTGAAAATTTATGAAGATTATATTTTTTTTAAATCTAATTTCCTTCTGATTTTTCTACCAAACAAAATTAAATGAAACTTTTTTTTTGTACGCAATTATTACTTGATATATTTTTAAATCCCTAAATAAATTATCTAAAATTATATGCAATTTTTTTAAATAAAAATATTCAAATAAACTTGTAAGGTTGACACAGAGAAAAGTTGGTAAAAAAAGTCAATTAACTTTTATTTTTAATTTAATTTTTCACTCCTATTCTTTTATAACTATTATATTATACTTTATCTTATCATACAATTAAACACTAATATATATTCTTATCTCTTTCCAAATTTACTAAACACAAGTAATAATTAATTGAATTGTCTATTTTAATTTAATAATACACATTATATGAGATTAATTTGCTCATTAATAAAGATCAAAATTTTATTTTCAAATATAAATATTCTTCACTTTCTACCATTAATTCTTTTTAATAGTTAATTGACCTTTAATATTATTGATCCGTTATACAATTATGATTAATTAATGTAAATTGACTTTCATGAGTGATTTGTATATCAATATTTTTTTGAATATATGTGTTTATAAGTATTCAAAATTGATGACATTAGAGTATAGTTTTAAAACGCTATTCTTCATAGCATAAAAAAATAAAAAGTTTAGTTATGACAAAAGATTCGTAAGTATAAAAATGTCTTCTTAATAAACGATTTTAAATAAAATAATACGATTATTATTCTAGTTAAATAAGTTTATTATTAAAAATGAGGGTTTGATGATGACATGCTAACTATGAGAGAATGATGATTTTGAAGTGTCAAGTATATTTGGAGGAAAATAGTGATAGTTGAGTGATAACTTAATTCTAAATAAAACAAAACATATATCTGGGCAATTTTCTAAACTTGAGTTACCATTTAGTAGAAAAAACAAACACACTTAGGGTATGTTTGGTATGAAGGAAAATGTTTTTCATGAAAAATGTTTTCTTGGAAAATATTTTCTTAGAAAACAAGTGGATTTCTGACTTATTTTCTCATGTTTAGTTGATGAGTAGAAATTTTTTTTGGGAAATTATCTTTTAGTGTTTAGTTGGTGAATGAAAAATATTACTTAGAAAATATCTTTTATTTTTGACGAGAGAGTAGAAAATAGTTTTTAGGAAAATATTTTCTGACCAGAAAATCAACCTCGATAATTGATCTAGGACATGATCCCAACACCCAAACTAAGACACAACCCCAACAACCGATCTGAAATCCGACCTTGAGATCTGACCTAGGATCTAACCCCAACTTTTGACCCGAGACCCAACAATCAAATTGGGATCGAATATCCGACCTAGGACCTGGGCGACACCCGAACATGAACACGATCGACCAATTCAAATTTTAACTTCGACACTTGAATTGAGATCCAACATTCAAATCAAGACCCGATCCTAACAATCAATAATTGATGCGAGACCCAAAGTTTGACTTCCAAATCAAGATTTCGACTGCAACTTCAGAATCGGGATCCAACCACGCTTGACTCGGGACCTAACTTTCAAATTGGGATTTAATTTAATTTTAAAAATAAAATTCTAATTTTTTATCGGAGGGGATGGTGTAAAAAAATAAAAATTTAAAAAATTTATTAAAAATAATTTTATATTTTTTTTTGGTTGGGGGTGGGAGGCTGGTAGGGAGTTGGGGTAGGTGTGGTTAAGAAATTTTTTTTTTTTAAAAATAAACTTTTAATATTTTTTTTTGTGGGGGAATAGGGGTAATCAGGGGATGGGTGAGGTAAAAATAATCAATTTTTTTAAAAAAATTTAAACTATTTTTATAAAATAAAATTGTTAATTGTTAATTGTTTTTTGGTTGGGGGAGGGGTTGCTTTGGGGTTAGGCGGTCGGGTTAGGGATAAAATAAATTGATTTTTTTAAAAGGAAAATTTTAAAATTTTAATAAATTTTGAACGGAGAGAGTCGGGGTAAGAAATAAATGTAATATAAGGTAGGAGTAGAATTTTTCTTATTTTCCTTAAATTTGTGAAAAATATTTTCTAAAATATTTATTTAAACCAACTAAAAATGAGAAAATTAAAAGAGTAATGTTTGAAGCATTTAGAGTCAAACCTCCCATAAATACTAACAAATGATGCGTAGAAAGAATTGGATTTTGAGAATGAGCACTAGTGCATTGGTTGCGGAGAAAGTGTGGAATGATATCGAATCAACTCATTCAGGTCTCTTCTTCTTCTTCTTCTTCTTCTTCTTCTTCAACTATAACTCTATTTTAGGTTTATATCACTCTTAACTTCATTTGCTAATTTGTTGCAGTCAGCGATGAGCAACTCTCTATGTCAGTTCCCTTTCTTTTCTTTCTAATTTCCAATTTCTGGTCTTGCTTTTACTACAATTCATCTTTTCTTTCTAGATTGCATTTCTTGTTTGGCAAAAATTTGGAGCGAGCAATGAGAATAGTTGATCAAAGAGGTGTCAAAAGGATGTTAGGTCACCCCAGTGGCCGTTCCATCTTTCAGGTCGAATTTTTTATAATATCAGTCCACTGGGTCTATGATAATTAAATATTGAACTCTATTCATTTTTATGGTTGCGCAGGTTGTAGGAGAGTCAAAGAGGAAGGAGAAATATTTATGCTTTCCACAACATTATTGTTCTTGTTATTCCTTCTTCTATGACATTGTAAACAGAGGGGAACAACTTTGTGTGTGTGAGATTTACCCTTCCTTCCCACTGTTTTTATCCAATATCAATAAATTAATTGTAACACTCTCTTCTATGTGTTGTTTTCCCCAGTGTAAGCATCAATTAGCTGCCAGACTTGCTTCTTCCTTGGGAACATGTATTGATGTTAAAATGTCTGACCACGACCTTGCTCTCATGCTCTCCCACCTTTGAATCTCCAGGTAATACTCAAAATCAATTTATGTCACGAGGTCAAGGACATATGCATTGATTTAACTTGTAAATTCGGGATTAAACAAATAGATATGTTGTTAAATGAGATTAGAGAGAACACTTATACAATTTAATAAATGAACGGAATAGTGAAATCCAAGTAGTGTTGCTTCAGCTTCGATTCTGGTTATAACTTAAGCTGTTAGTTCTGGAAAGAAAGGTGTTAGTATAAGCATTTTTTTGTGTATATCCTTGGTCAATAATGTAAAAATGCTCTATTTGGAGATACTGTTGCCAGCTGTAAACCCGCTGAACATCCTTTTAACGTGTCTTTGGGCACGATTCCTTTCTTTCCTCATCCATGCTTTGCCTTTTATCTGCTAGAAACCCTCCAGCTGATCCGGCCATGATGGAAGTAATCAATCCGGATACACAATGATCCCGGGTACTTCTCGGGTAACTTTTGAAGGGAGCTTTTCTTGATGACCTCTTTCTTTGATTTTATTCTAATGCCAGGGAAGCCCCATCCTAAGAGGCCAGGAGTACATGAGAATATTCCCCAATACAATCTTGTAGTTTTTGATTTGTGCAGCACTCTTAAATTTAAGGTGGCTTGTTTTGTCATCCCTAGTATTTTACCTTTTTATTTGTAATTCAAGTTTTATATTAAAAAAAAAACCCATTGCCATCAAATTACTATTCCATCTTAACTGGCATTTTCCCAACTGAAATGATCATTCTAGAACAAATAGGTTTTCTATCGTCCATCTGTATTGAAATGATGAATTCTTAAACAAAGGCCAAATCATGTGGATGTTCAGCTGTATGAAGGTGCTGCAGTCCTTTTTAAATTTTTGGTTTGTATAACTTCTCCGATGACTATAATTTTATGTTCATGTTCCCTTAATTTTAAAACCACAGTTGTCGGCATATTAGTTTTAATGCTAAAATCATTGCAGATGGATGTCGGTGTTTTTCCTTTGGGCTATTTTTCGCAATAACACATTCTTATGAGGTTGCTTTCGTTTTTAGAGAAAGATCAGACTGCAAAGTTTGTTAATGATAATCTCTTCTTTTTTTCCTATTTGTGCAAGCTTGTGTGCACCTTGACTAGTACCTACAACCTCCCAACGGCATATGTATTGGGTAACTCTGCCCTCTAAAGCTTAGTCAAATGGGAAGAAATCACGAGTGTGCTTCAGCTTCTATTCCGGTTATAACTTAAGCTGTTAGTACTGGAAATAAAGGTGTTGGTATAAGCATTTTTTTGTGTATATCCATGGTCAATAATGTAAAAGTGCTCTATTTGGAGATACTGTTGCCAGCTATAAACCCACTGAACATCCTTTTAACATGTCTTTGGGCCACAGGTCCTTCTTTCCTCTTCCATGCTTCGTGTTTTATCTGCTAGAAACCCTCCAGCTGATCCGGTACCATGATGGAAGTAATCAACCCGGATACACAATGGTCCCGGGTACTTCTCGGGTAACTTCTTGAAGGATTATCTCGATAACCTCTTTCTTTGATTTTATTCGAATGCCACAAGTACATGAAAATTTTCCCCAATACAATCTTATAGTTTGTGATTTCTGCAACACTCTGAAATTTGAGGTGGCTTGTTTTGCCGTCCCAAGTATTTTACCTTTATATTTGTGATTCAAATTTTATATAAAAAAACCCCATTGCCATTGTTAGAATATAAATAAGTATTTCCTACTTAGAATAGTAATAGGAATAGGAATAAGAATAGGAATCCTAGTTGGAAAAGGATTCCAATGTAGTGTCTATAAATAGGGTCCCAATGTAACTATTTAGATACACAATTCAATAATATTTTTCTTATATATTTCTCACATGGTATCAGAGCATTGGTGAGAACAAACAAGTCACCGTATGTCTATGTCAATTTTCGGTGTTGTTGGATCGATTTTGTTATTCTTTTTTTCTTTTACGTGGGTGTTGTGCGAAAACCAACACCACCACGAGGCTCTGAAAGCCCCCGCGACCAAACCTGAGCCAAAACCACCGGAAAAAAATCACCCCACGCGCTCTCACGCGCCGATCGGAGGTGGTAGTTTCCGGCGAGTTCTGGCTCACGCGCCGGCGCGTGAGGGATTTTCTGATCATATTTTTTGAGATTTTTTTTGACAGTTGGGGTCGTCCAGCCATTCCGACCAGGCCCATACTGTTTTTGACCAGATCCGATCAGTTTCCGGCGACTTTTCTGCGAGTTTTGAATTTTCCGACAATCGGATCTCAATAATCAAGTTTTTTCATTGTTTCCAAGACAAATTTAGCATAATGTCTTTTGGGTGTGATGTTTTTGGTTCTAAAAATATGGGAATTGGAAGTTCTACCCCTATAATCACTTGAACTTTTATTGGGAAGTTCAAACTATTTATCTTGGGCTACCTCGGTCGAGTTTGTGGTGCAAGGGTCAAGGTATCCAAGATCACTTAACGAACAAGGTTTATGTGGTAGATGTAAAGGCAAAGACTAGTGAAGAAGATGCAAAAGCCAAAGCACAATGGGAGAAAGTAGATGCTCAATTATGTAGTCTCCTATGGCGTTCTATTGATTCCAAGTTGATGCCCTTGTTTCGCCCATTCCAGACGTGTTATACGAGTTTGGGGAAAAGGCTCGTGCTTTATACACTAATGACATATCTCGATTCTATGATGTGATATCTCGATTGACCAACTTAAAGAAACAAGAATCCGATATGTCTACTTACTTGGGACAGGTACAGGCAGTCATGGAGGAATTTGACACATTGATGCCAGTTACTACGAATGTGGAAAAACAACAAGAACACAGACAAACATTGTTTCTAGTTCTTACTCTTGCTGGACTTTCTCCTGATCATGATTCTGTACGTGATCAGATTTTAGCTAGCCCTACAGTTCCTACAATCGATGAATTATTCTCTCGTCTCCTTCGCCTTGTGGCACCTCCCAGTCACAAGGTAGTTTCATCACCTACTGTTGACTCATCTATTCTCGCATCTCAAACCTTTGAAAAGCGTACATATCAATCTATGGAGAATCGACGAGGGGGAGGGCGTTTTGGGAAACCTCGATCCAAGTGTAGTCATAAGCCTGGACACACTCGTGATATATGTTATATTTTGCATGGTCCACCACCCAGTTATGATCCTATTGTTCTAAAGGAATATAATGAGTTCCTTCGAAATCGCGCAAGTAAACAGACATCTCCACCAGTAGCATATGGTGCTCAACCTAATCAACCATCCAATAATGCTCATATTGCTCAAGGACATGAATCACAAGGCCTTTACTATCTTACCTCTTCAAATTCCTTAGCGGCATTCTCCGTTTCTGATTCCCGGATCTAATTCACAAACGTTTGGGACATCCGAGTCTATCCAAACCGCAAAAGATGGTGCCTAGTTTGTCTAGTTTATCCACATTAGATTGTGAGTCGTGTCAACTTGGGAAACACACTCGTGCTACGTTTTCTCGTAGTACTGAGGGTCGTTCAGAGTCTATTTTTTCATTAGTTCATTCTGATATTTGGGGTCCTAGTAGAGTCAGTTCCACCTTAGGATTTCGTTATTTTGTTAGTTTCATTGATGATTATTCAAAATGTACTTGGGTTTTCTTAATGAAAGATCGTTCGGAGTTATTTTCTATTTTCAAAAGTTTCTTTGCCGAAATTCAAAATCAGTTTGGTGTTTCTATTCGTACTTTTCGTAGTGATAATGCCTTAGAATACTTAACCACCCAATTTCAGGAGTTTATGACCCACCAAGGTATTATTCACCGGACTACTTGTCCATACACCCCTCAACAAAATGGTGTAGCCGAAAAGAAAAATCGGCATCTCATTGAGACCGCTCGTACTCTTCTCCTTGAATCCAATGTTCCACTGCGTTTTTGGGGAGATGCAGTTCTTACGTCTTGTTATTTGATAAATAGAATGCCCTCTTCTTTTATTCAGAATCAGGTTCCACATTCCATACTGTTTCCTCAGTCACATCTCTATCCTATCCCTCCTCGTGTCTTTTGGAGCACATGCTTTGTTCATAACGTAGCCCCAGGAAAAGATAAATTAGCTCCTCGTGCCCTTAAATGTGTCTTTCTTGGTTACTCTCGAGTCCAAAAGGGTATCGTTGTTATTCACATGATCTTCATCGATACCTTATGTCCGCCGATGTTACATTCTTTGAGTCTCGGCCTTACTATACATCTTTCGATCATCCCGATGTATCTATGGTCTTACCCATACCTCGGGTTTTACTGTGCCAACCTTTGAGGAATCTACGGTTACTTCTACATCTCCGGTTATAGTGCCACCACTACTAACTTATCATCGCCGTCCACGTCCAACCCGAGTCCCCAGATGATTCATGTCATGCGCCCGACCACTGCTCTCTCTTTGCGGACTTGCCTCCTCCTAGCCAACCGCTTGCACTTCAAAAAGGAATACGATCCACTCGAAATACTAACCCGCATTATACCTTCTTAAGTTATCATCGTCTATCATCACCCCATTATGCATTTGTGTCATCTTTGTCCTCTATTTCCATTCCTAAGACTACGGGTGAAGCACTTTCTCATTACGGATGGAGACAAGGCTATGGTTGATGAGATGTCTGCTTTACATAAAAGTGGTACTTGGGAGCTTGTCTCCCTTCCTGCAGGTAAATCTACTGTTGGTTGTCGTTGGGTTTATACAGTCAAAATTGGTCCAGACGGTCGGGTTGATCGACTTAAGGCTCGCCTTGTTGCTAAAGGGTATACTCGAGATATTTCAGTAATTCAGGAATTTGGCATGACTCGTAGTGGAGCTGATCACTCTGTGTTTTATCGGCATTCTGCACCAAGTCGATGTATCTATTTGGTTGTTTACGTTGATGATATTGTTATCACCGGTAATGATCAAGATGGCATCACCGATTTGAAGCAACATCTCTTTAAACACTTCCAAACTAAAGACCTTGGCAGATTGAAGTATTTTCTAGGTATTGAGGTTGTTCAATCTAGATCAGGTATTGTTATTTCTCAACGCAAGTATGCCTTAGACATTCTTGAGGAAACAGGAATGATGGGATGTAGACCTATTGACACTCCTATGGATCCGAATGTTAAACTCCTTCCAGGACAGGGGAGCCACTTAGTAATCCCGAAAGGTATAGACGGCTTGTTGGTAAGTTGAATTATCTCACGGTGACTAGACTCGACATCTCTTTTCCGTGAGTGTTGTAAGTCAGTTTATGACTTCCCCTTGTGATAGTCATTGGGAAGCAGTTGTTCGTATTCTGCGATATATAAAGTCAGCTCCCGGTAAAGGACTACTTTTTGAGGATCAAGGCCATGAGCATATCATTGGATATACAGATGCTGATTGGGCAGGGTCACCCTCTGACAGACGTTCGACATCTGGATATTGTGTTTTAGTAGGAGGTAATTTGGTGTCGTGGAAGAGTAAGAAACGAGAATGTGGTTGCTCGATCTAGTGCGGAATCAGAATATCGAGCAATGGCGACAAAGCAACTTGTGAGTTAGTTTGGATCAAACAGTTGCTAGGAGAACTAAAATTTGGCAAAGTTGACCAGATGGAACTTGTGTGTGATAATCAAGCGGCTCTTCATATCGCATCAAATCCAGTGTTTCATGAAAGGACTAAGCACATTGAGATTGACTTGTCACTTTGTCGAGAAAAGATACTCTCGGGAGATATTGTTACGAAATTTGTGAAGTCAAATGATCGGCTTTGGATATCTTCACTAAGTCCCTCACATGTCCTCGTATTAATTACATTTGTAACAAGCTAGGTACATATGATTTGTATGCACCAGCTTGAGGGGGAGTGTTAGAATATAAATAAGTATTTCCTACTTAGAATAGGAATAGGAATAGGAATAAGAATAGGAATCCTAGTTGGAAAAGGATTCCAATGTAGTGTCTATAAATAGGGTCCCAATGTAACTATTTAGATACACAATTCAATAATATTTTTCTTATATATTTCTCACAGCCATCAAATTACTATTCCATCTTAACAGGCATTTTCCTAACTGAAATGACCATTCTAGAACAAATAGGGTTCTATTGTCCATCGGTATTGAAATGATGAATTCTTAAACAAAGGCCAAATCATGTGGATGTTCAGCTGTATGAAGGTGTTACAGACTTACAGCCCTTTTTAAATTTTTGGCTTGTATAACTTCTCTGATAATTTTAATATTTATGTTCATGTTCCCTTAATTTTAAAAACCACAGTTGTCCGCATATTAGTTTTGATACTAAAACCATTGCAGATGTCACTATTTTTTTTTTCCTTGGGATATTTTTCGCAATAATACGTTCTTATGAGGTTGCTATTCGTTTTTAGAGAAAGATCAGATTGCAAAGTTTGTTAATGATAATCTCTTCTTTTTTTCTTATTTGTGCAAGCTTGCGTGCACCTTGACTAGTTCACCGGATACCTACAACCTCCCACTGGCATATGTACTGGGTAACTCTGCCCTCTAATGCTTAGTTAAATGGGAAGAAATCACGTAGTCATTTTGTATCTGTTTGGGTTTCAGATTTGAATCCTGGTCTCAATTCATTGACCACTAGGCCAGATTCTTGGTTACAAGTGTACAAATGATAGCCCTGATCAATGACCTACTTTGTGGGATTTCACTGTGTATGTTGTTGGTGTTGATCAATGACCTACTTATGCCTCTTGATTACTTCCTATCATTCCAGCTGTAGAGATTTAAATTGAAGTTTCTTTTTTGGCCTCAGAATGAAGTAACTGTCAAATACCTTATGCATTCTTGTTTGTTGGACAGTAATAATCCTGGACAGAAATTGAGGCTATCACTTTACCTCTTGACTGCTTAAGATAACATACGGTTTTTCTCTCTTGGATACATTTCTTAAGATGACATAGACATGGAGATCCTTAAAACCTTAGAGAAGCCAATGAACCAGAAAAGGAATTAAAGTAGGATTAAGTGAAATCTGTTTACTGCATGGCCAGTTCTATGCAGAGACAGGTAGTGAATATTTGAAGAGAGGATAGAAATATAAGCAGATAGCTAATAAGGAAGTGAAAGATCTATTTGGTGAATCAAGAAATCTATTTAGATATTATCACCAAAAAGAAAAAAGACCGATTAAGATATAATTATTTTTTAAGACGGCAGCAAATACAACTGCGAATATTTGAATATTGCCTAGCAGTTGTGATTCCTCTGGCATTACGACCTTCACCACAACAACATTTTGTCCATAGATCAATTATTTCGTGGATTGGATTTCACTTGTTTAGTTAGCAGATGTCATAATGTGGAGTCTATGTCTTCTCTTATTTGATTGTATCCCCATATTTCCTATAGTTGAAACCATTTCTTATCCAGCTTTATTGCAGGTTGAAGCAACATCTTGTCCTAAAAGAAATGCAACCATCATATGCTTTTATAGTTCTCAATGATGAAGATTATTGGACTTTGGAATTACTGCTTTGTTTTAAGAGGACCACATTCTCTTGGATTTAACAACAAAGTAATCAGATCACACCTAAATGTACTTTTAACTATGTTGCCAAAAGAGGGATCAATATCTGATCTCATTTGTTTGGTTGATGTACATAGTAAAGAAAACATCAGGTAATATCATTGTTTCATCAACTCTAAATCTGTCAATGTTCCAGAAAATTATAGTTGTTATACATAGATATTATCAGATGAGGAAACTACTTTGTATTGCTTTCAAAGAAAAGTAGCGGATGCAATTCGTAAGTTTCAGTAAGTGGAAGATTATATTGTTTAAATGCACTTTCTGATAGTAGGTATTGAAATCCTGATGCTTCTTGTGGAAGCCTAGAAGCTTGGATGAGCCATGAAGTTGCTCATAGCATGATCAGACTGGTATTGAAAAGGCTTATAAACGCATCAGTATTATAGGTATATGACTCACTCAGAGCATGTGATGTTCCCAACCTTTCCACTAAGTAGCATGAAATTTAACAGCCGTGGGACTTGTACAATTACTACTAGACAGCTTGTTACCACATTGAACCTTCGCTACAGGATCTCCGGTCAGTAAGGCTGGGTTGCACCGTTAGTAATTACTTATTGTAGTGTTCAACCCCCAGCACCATGACATATTTTATGAAGAAGAAATGTAATCCAACATGGTGTCTCCACTTCAACTCAAAATGTGATTGTTTTCAGCCTCAAGCTTGGGATGCCCTCACTCATTTGGAGATGTGTCACAATCCAAAAACCGGGCGTGATAGCACATTTCTTATCCCACCAAGAAAGGTCAGCCTAAACAAACCTCGATAAGGTAAATGTGAAAGTAAAAACAGAATAAGGAACTAAACGTAACATAAACATGCGGAAATCATAATATAACTCAAATACCCTCAAAATCTGGTGTCACGTGTGCAAGCCTTTAAGTAGTACAATAGATTTAAAAGAAATACTAGTCTGAATGTCTTTGTATGTAGAACAGAACAAGGACATAATGAAAGCGTAAGTGATGTACCTCACGAACTCCTAAAGCATACCTCGGACAAAGATGAGAAGGGGTGATCAAGACGATCCGGGCTCATAACCTACATAGGTGTAGAAAGCAAGGGAGTGGGTACCAAATAACAACGGTACTCAGCAAGCATCCCTACTAACCCTAAGTAAAGCAATACAGAACACATGTAATCCCAAGACTTCATCCAAACCTCCATTTACTAGAACCTACATAGAATATATCAGACCAACTCAACCTAATAATTTAACACATGACACGTATAATTACATTGTAACATGCCCCTCAACATAAATAGATTATCATCAGTCTTTGATATTCAAACAATCACAATGGCGATAACAAATCACTCATAAAGATCAAAGAACAATAATGATGTGCAACTCAATGTTGTGCAGTGCCATATATACTAATGCATGTCTATCCTTACAATACACACCCGTAAGACTCAGGCTATGACCCATGGGGACTCACATGGTCCATATATCTGCCATAACCATTTCCCTTCAGCGTACATAACAATCGTGGAACAATTTCCCTTTGGCATAAACATCAATCACTGGAACCATTTCCCTCAGCATAAACATCAATTCAAATCTCAGCATAGTGTTTTAGAACCAATGCAAATAGGCATGTTCACACGAATAATGAGAAGATGATAAATTTCATATCAATACGTAATGCATACCCACACAATCATGACACGGCATCAATAGTGAATCAATATAACCGTTCAAACCATTCATGGCACATCTTACATGAATATATCAACAAATTTCCCTTTTATCCCACTTTATTGTCTTTAGAATTCAATCAACATTTACAAATAAGCAAGAATTACAAAATCCTTCACCAACTCCCATTACTCCCAAACACACAATAAGGCATACAAGGTTCAATATGCTTAACGAAGGATCAAGAGGTCCACTTACCTTAAAAGAGAAAGAAATTGACTCGGTATTTGGGCCTTCCCTTTACGACGAGTATCTGAATCCATAAAATCTATTAAATATGGAATCACAATACAAAATCAAGAACAACAACATCCATCTCATTGATTTTTGGAAATCAAGTCAAAATCGATCCAAAAAATCATTCCCAAGGGTTAGGGTTAAACTTGAAATTTTGTATAAAATCATCATACTTAAAGGTTTGAAACTCATTAGTGAAAATCGTAATCGAGATTTGAGTTGAAATCAAGCTTAAATCACCATTTTTCTTAAACACCAAGTTCTTGAGAAAAATCCAAATAATTTAAGTTCAAAATTAGCTATTAGGTGAGAAAATCTTGAAATAAATAATGGGTAATTAAGATGGGGAGTTAAAAATCGTTACTCAATTGATGCATCTCAAAAAATCACTTTAAAATCGCATTTACCAAGTTCCCAAGGTTCAAAAATGATAAAATTGGGATGAAACCCAGACTTTTGAAAAAAGAATTCTGCCCAGACGACTTACTCATCGCGATCACGATGAAAAACCAAAAGTCAACTCATTTATTGACCTTCGCAATCGCGGCACAAGCGCGATGCAAGAAGACGTAACTCTATGTAATCGCGACATACCCCACACAATCGTGATGCACAACAAAAAACCCTTACACGATCGCGAGAGAGAGCCCACAATCGTGATGAAAAGCACAATAGGTACCAAACAAAAGCATCGACAATTCACTAACACACTAAAAATTTACCGAATAGACCCTCGGGATTTGTTTGAAACTCCGGGCACACAAATCAAGTATGCTACCCAACTAAACTCGACATATCAGACTCAATGGAATCGAAATAGGGATTCAATGTCTCCTTGACTCGAAACCCGTTAAAGTCGCAACAAACTAACTTCTACTCAAAAATACTAAACTGCCCTTAATTGGAACCTCTGAAAATTCAACCTAAACCTAAGCTAGGCTTAAAATCACTCCTTGAATCCAATGGTGTCTTCAAAATTTCAATCTGAGTGTCCGAGCTCTGAACGTTGACCAAAGTCAACACTCAGCCTAAATACACTTAAACTTTCAACTCAAGGGCTCAAATCCACATAAAGACTTTGAAACTAAAAATGACAGCACTCCTAGACCAAGTTCTGCATTCCAGAGTTGGTAGAACTGACAAAATTCCATTTTGAGACTCATAGCTTCGGTTATTGACAAAAATCACTTTAACAACTTAAAGTCTTCGAAAACTCTAAAATTTCCAAATATCCCAACTTTTCTACTCAATTTCAAAACCAACTTCGTAAATTAACTAAACATGACTCGGGACAACTATTGAGAGGGGTATTATGATAATTTTCCAAAAATGACCTTCAGGGTCATTACATATCCATCACTAAAAACCATGTTCCTTCTCAAATATAAAGTAAAGGAAAGTACGTGAAGCTTTAATAAGCTGAGGATATTTGGCATGCATATCAAACTCCGTCTCTCAAGTAGCTTCCCTGATCAAACGATGCTTCCATTGCACCTTCACTGAAGCAATCTCTTTTTTCCCTTAACTTGCGAACCTTCTTATCCAAGATACGTATAGGCTCCTCTTCAAATGAAAAGTCTATCTGAACACATCACTATTTGATTCTTAACACATGACTAGATTTCTCATTTTATTATCTCCCCCTTAGGTCTAAGGTTGATACTTTAAAGTTGTGGATCTATTCCACCTTTCCTAAACTAGTCTATATTCGATTTACTCTAATATTTGAGAAATACTACTCTCATGGTTATTGAACTCTCTATGAACAAATACTAAGATTCCTTCTAGGGCTTCTTTTTGAGATGCTTCTCTTAACGTCTTTCCATTGGCTTATAAGGCCGCTTAATCTAACTCTTAATAGTCTAAATTCTCCTTCTTAGCCTACTAATATCATCCTTCTGAGTTCATATCAACCTAACTAGAAGAAACTTGAACTATATTTAAGGGGCTCATCATTGACTATATATAATTCCTTCGACCAAACTCTTAAGGGTAATAATTAATGCTTACATTAGTCTACCCCACACTGATAGCTCAAATATATTATCTAGGCACAAAAAAAAATCATAAACACTATTAGAACATTGCCTGACTATATACAATCTCAGGTACACCTCGCAATGCTCTTGTTAATCTAATGACTTAGCCACACTTCATTGCCCTCATCCAAGGATCATAATATACCACACTTGTACCACGCACATTCATTACAACTAACATCTTAATTCCTCACCTACTTTATGTCAACCCTATTAAATCAAATCTCAAAACTAACATCATCACCCTCGTGTTGCCATCCTTTTTTTTTATCACGAAACTCATCTCAAATTAAGCTTATTGTCTAGTACTAAACACAAATATCAATATAATTGCTCACATACTATACTAACTTACGACTACTAGATAAAATAAAGAAACACTTGCTCACTAAGACCTTATGAAAAGTAGTTAATCTTTATCTCTCAGTCTACATACTTACAGTTTACCGTCACATTCCCTTTCACAACTTAAGTACTATTTATGCATTCACTATACATCATTGCCTAATTAGTTTTATAACCCTTTGAATATCATGGGCTCTCCCTAAAAAAATGATATGCCTAGCTTAGATATATCACCTCATGAATACTTTGTTCTTCTATTTAACACGATACTTGGTCTTCACTAACGCATTGACACATTAACATAAACTCCCTTCTGGTTAAAGTATACTCTAACTCTTTCTGGCCAGTAATTATTTCTCTACTTTCTATCATGAAATTCACACAAAATTATTACTCCTTAGCCAACACATAAGGGGAAATCACCTTATTAATGACTTAGTAGGTACATAATTACAACTAAATACTTTACTCTATAACTATCCCCACCTCTTAAGTTACTACACTTCTAAATGCATACTTCTATTTCTGGGAACTCCTACCATTACTGGCTCATAATATCGCAAATCACACTATCTTTCAGGCAACAAGATTGTTCAAGCATTATAAAACACACTTCTCTTATAAGGATCTCACCTGAATAAGGTTTAGTGAAGAGAGTCTAGAAGAACATCTCTCTTTGAACGCATGATTCATATGAATGAGAGTGTATTATTTCAAATTAGTACACTTAAGCACACTAACAAGCTCTTGACGTTCTGAAGACTTTATCTTAGGGTAACTCATCGATAATGATCTGGGATTTGATATTTAAATCACATTGAGTATGAGGGGTAGTAGAGTGGATTTGCGAAATGGCACGAGTATGAATAAATTCATTATGACACAATTCTATTGCACGATTTAGAATATGAAAGAATGATTTTTTTCTTAAATGTGTGTAGTCCCTCATTTATAGAAGTGTGGCCTTTTAAAAACAATAAATAAGATCCTACTGACATAGCTTCATAGACAACCAGGACACATGAATTATGGGCGCTGAAACCAAGTTTGTCACGCCTCGAGCCTACACTTTGGACTTGACCGGTACTTGAGAATTATTGTTGATTCCGAAGTGAACCCTTAGCCTGGATATCTACTTAGCAGAAGACTAACTCAAGCAGATTTAAGCTTTAAAACAAAGTTTAAATTTAAAAGTCTCAAAACTTCTCAAATCCAAACTATCTCAAAATAGTATACTCAAAATTGTGTGAAAATACTATGAAACAATAATAGTTTGCCAAAATAGTTCAAAGAATACATTGAAAGAACTCAACACTAACTATATATGAAGCTTCTATAGTTCAACATGAATGTTGGGACAAGACCCATTGTCGTGCCGTAATTTTACTAGCTTTAGAAAAATCACATTTTTGAAATGTTGTGAGTATGAGGCAATTTTAGAAAAATACTTAGAAAGAGTCGCCACTTAATTTTTTAAAGAGATCAAGAAAACTTATAATTTTTCAAAGATTTAAACAGAAAAAATCATTTGAAAATATCAAAGAAGGTTCGGGGTTCAATTTACACTTCGAGAAGGGTTTAAGCATTTGAAGTACCCGCTAACATGCGGTTGACCTGTGATTTGACTAAAATACATTTTGACTATTTTTTAGAAAAAAAAGTAATTTAACATAAAAATAATAATTTACAATATTTGGTTAACTTTGAGAAAAATAGTTAAATAAATAATACATTTTATTTCATTTTATTTTTTTTAGAGAAAGAAATCCAAAATGAAACATTTGAATTAAAACGCAAGTGAATATAATTTTAACAAAACTAAACTAATTAGGACTTACTTGACTCATTTTTTAAAATAATAGTTTAAACCAAATTGGTTAATTTAAGCATGAAAGTCATTTTAAATTAATTGAAAAAAACAAAAGCAAAGTTTTTACTAACCTTTTGAGAAAGTGACAAAATAAAAGAAAGCCATTTTTTAAAGTTTATTGAAGAAAAATATTTAACTTAAAACAATTTTAGAAAAAATGTGTGAAGAAGCGTTAAATAAGACATTTTTAAGAACAAACGATTTCACTTAATTGAGGATGTAAAATTTTGACCAATATTTAATTAATAAAATAAATGACCTCAATACAAAAAAAAAGTATTAAAAGCAAACCAACACAAAGAAAATAACTCATCTTTTGGGGAATCTTATTAAGTTAATTAAAAGTTAGAGTTAAATAAATAAATAATAACTATAATAATAATAATAAATAATCACACAATTGAATAAGTTGAGAGTAAAGTAGAAATGAATTTGAGCCCTTCTTGGGCCTACTGCAGATGATTTGGGCCTCAACTTTAATATCTGCCCTTTGAGACCTTGTGTATACGTCAAGCATATATTGTTGTAGACAGGTCGTTTATAAGCCTTTTTCCTGTATATCGAACCGTATATCAACTATATATAGCCTGCTCTGACGCCTCCAACCTGTATCTTTATTTTTGGATGCCTATTTGCTGTCATGAACCGGTATATCAATGTATAAATATTGTATACAGTAAATATACAACCCATTTTTGGGGCTTTTCGGGGCCTAAAATCGATCCTTAGCCCCTGTTCACCAGTTCCCTTGACTCGAACTACGAAGAGGCTGACCCGAACATAAAGAAGGTTGGGTTTCGAAACCTAATATCAATGCAAGAGGAAGACGGAGTCTAAGTCGAACTCGACCGATAGTACATGTGAAAATAAATAAATGATGGGATTAGCATTTATGAGGGAGACAAAGCAACAAAATAAATAAGTTAACACTTGCTTATCATCATTAATAAAACATCATTTAAGTAGCAATCCAAAGGGAAAATCGATGAAGACTTATTGTTTTTCTAACACGAGCGATGAGCAGTAACGATACAAAATGAATGCAAGCTCATGTATGTGACATAGACAAAGATATCTTGCCTACAAAAATGGACATGCTTAAAAATGTAAGAAACAAGGAATATGCAGCCATATGCCTTTCCAGGAGCAACAATGAAAGAAATAAAAATAAATAAAAATAAAAATCATATCTTTGGGCTACTATAACACTTATCATGAACAATATTTCTAAATTATAATAATCACAAACAACAAAACTTTTAACTTCTTAAAACTTAAATTAGGATCAGTAAGTTCGGAGAATAAACATTTTATCACTTTTAAGAACTAGAGATATAAATAAAAATATACATGAATCAATAAGAAAGCAAGTTACTACACCAAATATCTCTAGGAAAAAGACATGTAACAAGACAGTAAAGCCACAATGATACAATGAATACAACCAACAATAAAGTGAGGCATAACGAGTCAGTAATTAACAATTGAAGTCCGGAAGAAATTTACTACTGGAATAGTGACAAAACAGAACACACATCGTCTGAAAGGAAAGAACAAGGATATTACCTTTTCCGGTGCAGCGAACCGAGACGAAACGAGTGAGTTGGAGCGAACTATATCACCACTACTTCGAAAAACTCTGAGGATTCTGGCAAGTTTCCAGCAACCCCCAAGGAAATCAGAAGAATAAATAGAATGTGTATTTCTTGTCTGAACCTTTTAGCTTGTAATTTTTTTTCACTTTTTTTTTCCTTTCGTTTTCAACGATGGGTAGGGGTGGTTTATATAGAGGAACACTAGGGCAGATTAGGGGGAAAACAGATGAAATTTTCAATTTGAAATTCGAATTCCTCTGCCCCTTTTCAAGATAACAGTAGAAATCTTTGAAAATTCCATAAAATTGGGGGAAAGGGGATGTGAGGGTGGTTGGACACTACAGGCGAGGAGGACAACAACTTTTCTCCGGATTTGCCGGATTGATGCGACTGCTGGATTGCTGGACCGTTGATTCGCGTAGAAGAAGAAGAAAAAGACGCGCAAGGGGTTGGGTTTCTAGCGTTGTATTGCTGCCCTATGCATTTGTTGTTGGGTTTTTTGGGTTAAAATTGGTGGGTTGGGTTTCTTTTGTATTGGATTTGAAAAAGGGCTGCTAAGAATTGTTGAATTGGGTCACTTGAAATGGCCCAAAACTGATCTTAAACATGGGTTGGAATTGATATTAGAGGATGGTTAAGGATTGCAATTGTAGCCAATTAGAATTAAGAAATTAGCCAAAATTAAAAAAATTAATTGGCAAACTCGGCCAAAAGCTGAATAAGACAAACCTTTGAAATTAATTTATGAGCTTCTTAATCATAACGAAATAAAATAATCAATTTGATTATAAACTAATTAATTTAAAATATAAACTGCTATATGACTAAACTAATTAAACAAATCATATATATATATATATATATATATATATATATATATAAAAGAGAACCCTAGGCCCGCCTACGTAGCATCACCACAAACAAGAATTCCCTTTTAATTTATTTATTTCCAAAACTAGCCTTCCCTTTTCATGAAAAGTTGTGACTTTTATGAGAAGTTGTAACTTTTATGAAAAGTTGTGACTTTTATGAAGAGTTGAGACTTTTATATCAAAGGTTGTAACTTTTCTGAAAAGTTGTGACTTTTATGAAGAGTTGCGACTTTTATGAAAAATTGTAACTTTTATGAAAGGTTGTGATCTTTTCGAAGGGTTGTACCTTTTTCAAAGAGCTGTGACCTTTCCGATAAGGTACAATAAGCATTTATTCACACTACCCTTTGTTGTCTATAATTAGAGGGATTTCTTGCTACTATTTTTTGTAGGTTTTTTTCCGTTGTAGGGTAGTCAAATTCAAATACATTATTAAGCTTCTTATGAAGTTTGTTTCATTCGTCAAAGTTTTCTTCCTCCTATTTCATGGAGCTTAATCTTTACTATAAGTTATAGTGATTCATGTAATTATGATAATTCTTTTTGCTATTTTGGTGACTTTTTTTTTAACTTTGTTAAAAGTTTCAGCAAAGATGATTGAAAATTGGTCTTCTCTTTTGTCCCTTTCTATAGGTTTCTTCGTATAAGCAAAGAAAATTGATTTTGAATTGAAGGCGACATTACTACTCTTGCACCTCTCATTCCACAACTTTTAACGGTGTTGAAATGGTTGAATTCATTACATTAGTTCTTTAGTAAACAAAATTTTTATTTCTGCCACTATTATTTGTAGGTTTTTTTTTTTGCTATAGGGGAGTCAAATTCAAATACATTAATTAAACTTCTTATGAAGTGTATTTCATTCCTCATATTTCATGAAGCTTAATCTTTTACCATAAGTCTTAGTGATTCATGTATCTATTGCAATTTCTATTTGCTATTTTGATGACTTTTTTTTTTAACTCGGTTAAAAATTTCAGTAAGGATGATTGAAAATTTATCTTCTCTTTTGTCCCTTTCTGCAGGGTTTTTCATATACTTTTTGGGAAAATTGCTTGTGGGTTGTGCTATATTTGATAGCACACAACAACAAATATGTGATAACTAATACGGAACCAATAATGAAGTTTGTTAAAAGAACAAAACAGATTCCTCTCTTGCTTGCCACAGTTAGTATTTTATTTTGATTGTTTTTTCTTAGGTACAAACAATTTGTATGTTATTGCACTCTTCCTAGAATATTAGTATAGACACAAATAGTCCACTTCTTTTGTCGTAAGTTAAGTAATTTTTCATATTTCTTCGTCTCTTCTTTTTGGGCATAATAAGAGATCAAATTTTCTTGAAACTAACAAATGTCCAAAATGCACTATAACAAAAATATATTTTTTATCGACAATAAATATGCGCATTAACGAAGAGTGCTACTACCTTTACCGACATTAATTAATTGTCATTAGATTTAGTGTTGCAATAAACTTTAGAGACATTTATAGAGAGGACCAATTACCTCTAAAAATACATATTTAGCGATAATTAAGCTATTAATTGTCGTTAAAGATCATTTTTACTATAGTGATAACTCTTTATTTTGATAAAGTTTTTTGTTTTCTTTTATAAAGAAGTAACAACTCTTTCTTGTGGATTATTTCAATTAAATTTGTGAACTGTAAACTTGGATACGGCCCAATAAGCTATCTTTTTGAAAAATATGTTAAGCAGCATGTATTTTTCTTCCTGATTGCTAGGAAAATAATGTTGTCTTTATTATTATTTGTGGATATTTTTATGTTGCGAGATTTTAATATGTTATATGTCAAAATTTTGATTTAGAATATCCAGGTGAATAGTTCCATTCAGATGCCACGTACTGCTTGGTTGATAATTGCATTAATTCTTTGTAACTGCATACTATAACCATAACAATAACTATGGTTTACAATATCCAACAGTGAACAGTTCCATTTAGATACCACCTACTACTTGGTTGATAATTGCATTAATTCTTTGTAATTGCATACTATAACCATAATAATAACTATGGTTCAATTCCAAATTAGTTGGGGTGGGTGATATGAAACCTGAGCAATAGTAATGACTATTCTGATACAATGAGAAAAAATATTTATGATACTAACAATTTTAGGGTCATTTTTAAAATATACATGATGCGTCATACTACAATAAAAACAGATTGATGGAGGTTCATAAGAAAGGAGTTGAAGGTCTTCCATTTGAGTTTAGCTAAATATGTTCTTGTATGGATGCGATGTTCCACTTTACTTGGGAGTGTTGTTGTTCGAGGCTTTTTGGTAGTCTCTTTTTTAACATCTGATGTTGTTCGTTATAAATTTTTGGAATTTAACAAATTTCATTACTTCTGACCATCTATTTCTATGGAGATTTTCTTAGACTTCTTTTTTATACTTAAAATCTCTCTATGACTCATAAATGTATCGAAAATATGAATATTACCGAATGATCATATGTAAGCCTAATAAAATAGTACAATCCTGTGCGAAGCACGGGTAATTTACCTAGTATTTAATTAAAATAAAATCTTTTTGAGACGATTTTCGAATAATCATAAAATATACTAATTATATACATAATTATGTAAAACTTATATATCACCTAAAAATTATAAAAAAAAAGTGACAAAACTATTTAAAATAACTTGCAAAATAATTTTTGAAATTTTGTAAAACTAATTATTATAAATCGTTTGAAATTGAAGAAGCACAATGATTAATCTATAATGTGAAGGTCAAAAATTGGGTGTCAACACCCATGACACCTCAAAACTACTAAACTAAAAGACAAGAGTGGAGTCCTCCGGAATGCAAGGAAGGCTCACCAAAGCTAGCAAGAAGTGCAAAATGATCTCAACGAAGTGGCTGTTGACGATCCTAAACACCTATATCTACATCATGAAACAGTATGTCGACTAACTTGAATGTACGAGTATGTTATATTGTCGAGGAAAATAAATAACTAAGCTAAAGAAGCTGAAGCAAGATACTCAACTGAATGTAAAGAAATAAATGAGTGAAATCATTAAAACTTTACGAATTTACTCATCTCTGAACTCAACATAGTAAGTGATATGATAAAAATACACTTTTGACTCTATTTGAAAGATTCTCTAACCGACAACCATCACTTTAAGCAATGCGATGATACAACGTCTGGCCCATGCTGCCAGAACTGTCCTATATCTTGTTGGGATATAGAACATCTCAACTAAGTGAATCCACTAAAGCTCTACTTAAAATAAATAAAGAGTCGTCTAAAAAGTATGATTCATTACCCATGTTGGCTACATGGTTTATGAGGAATCTGAGTTGTCTAAACTCATCCTTGTATCAGTGCTCAATACTACTCCCAATAAATATATACTCATGTTCAAATGTATAAGACATACTCTTTCTCAATTTGAGTTAATTGTTCAAATCAACAATCAGCAGCCACCTAGAAAATATTGAAGACTAAGAATCACAAGCATAGATAAAAATAATTTGAGCAAAACCTTAATGGAACTTCATATTAATATAAGAAACAAAGAGGGAAATGAAGAAAGATTCACAAAATGAATTGTAGAGCGGGAGAGAGAGGCTGAGAAGGAAATATGAGAGGAGAGAGGAAAGCGGGAGAGGGAGAGAGGAGGGGAATGTCGAGTGAGAGAGGAGAGGTTTTCTATAAAACCCTAAGTATAGCTACATCGGATAATATTTTTAATTGAGAAGGGCTTAAAGTGTCCCTCAACTTTTTGAATTGGTACAAAACTACCCTCCATCCACCTTTCAGCCCTCAAATACCCCTGAAGTCAACCTTTTAGCTAATATATATATATAGAGAGAGAGAGAGAGAGAGAGAATGGCCCACACTCATAAGGTAGATGGGGGAAATATTATACCAAATCTAATAGTTTAAAGGCATTTTATGCCCTCTCCGCTAAATAATCTGAAATCACTTAAAATATGGGCACATATGATTGGCCTGATTTTAGGTTCCACAACAAATTTAATTTTTTTTAAAAATGTTAGTTCACTACCATCTACAATTACCCACCCACCCACCCACCCCCCACTTCCTCTCTCTTCCACCTTTTTTTCTCTTGGATCTTGTGCACCATTTTAGATTTAATTTTTTTTAAAAAAATTATGACAAACAAGGAAGAAAAAAGGAGGAAAATAATGACGACATTTATAGAGAAATAATTAGTTGAATAGAAGATGATTTAGTTAAGTAATTATGTACGTACACTGCATTTTTCTTTTGCTTGTACTCATAATTCAAAATAAAAGAAAGAAAATAACTTTTTCTCCACCCCCACCATTATAATAATATTAATTAAAAAAATATGAACATCTAAGTTCACTCCAAGTTCGAGTCCCTCATAAATGAGAGATTAAAATAATAACAAGAGGGAATGGACAAGACAATTGGATGATTGATAGAAAAATTTATAATTAACCTTTTTTAGATGGACAAACAGACGGCGCGAGTATGAATTTTAGTTGGATCTCCATATATGAGTTGGGTTATAATAAATTGAAAGTTGTTTGAAAATAGGTCAATAGGAAGATATCATGAAATTAAAAAAAAATTAATATTATTTTCATGTGTATCATATCAAAATATGAATCATATGTGATTTTTATTATTTATTTTAGAAAGGTTTAAATTTAAACCAATCAGATTAGGCAACATAATAATAAATATTTAATGATTTTACTTTAGGGGATATGTTAAAAACAAGGACAAATATGAACCAAGGTTAATATTGAGAGTATTTTTTAGCCCAAAGATTGATGTTGGAGGTATTTGGAGACCGAAAGGTGAATGAAGGGGTAGTTTTGTACCTATTCAAATAGTTGATACTCACTTTAGACCCTTCTTTGTATTTTTAAAGTATCACTAGATTATGTATATATAATAGTTCCACAAAATCAGAGATATGTTTGGATCTCTTAACACTCGAAACAAACCTTGATAAATTTCACTCTTGGGGAATTTCTCCCACTGATATAACAGAGTTAGTTGTGTTACTCAAATACGATTTAAGAAGAACTAGGCACTTGGATCTGCAAACTAGTCATATTGGAACTGAGATGGGTGCTATTGTAAGTGAAGTGAACCTAATACAAATTTAGCTTGATATTAAGGAGTATCCTTTTGTTTATACTCAGATGATAACATGCTTCCATTAGGATTCAACAATTATTAATAAAAAATTCAAAGTACCCACAGAGAGTATACATTTACTAGTGGTTTAATAGCCTTGAGCTAATGGTTCAAAGTGATCAACTATTAAGGGAGCATGATGTAAACATAAGTCTATGATAAAAGGAAAATAAGTTAACCAGAAATTATTTTAATACCCTGGCTCCTTTTCCTAGATAATGGTCTACAGAGTAAGACATCTGTGAAGTGCCAAAGGTATAAGGACCTAAAGAACAACTTCTCTGACCTAAGGTGTAAGCTAGAAGGGAAGAAACTCCAAAGTGTTCCTACTATATCAAAATCGCATTAACCAAGTCACATAGACTCTTCATGTCTTGCTCATCCATAGCATATATCTAATTTGGTGTGACAAAATCAAACCTAACCCGCCCTACCCATTTATTTGACCCAACCCCCCAATTGCCGCCCTATAGAAGTTCCACCCAAATTTGACCCAACCCGCACAATTACCACCCATATAACTAACTAGTCAAATAATGGTTCAATCGATATATCAGTCAATACCTTCCAAATTATATCCCCAGCAAAAATAATGCTACCCAAAGGATGAGAAGACTGAATTGACTTTGCTACAACTAAACAAACAACATTATCATCAAGTACTTTGTTTCTGTTTATTTTCTTTAGGGGGGTTGGGGGAGGGGATAGTAAACCGCGCTACATTATATGTACACAATGAAAAGCGCATTTGAGAAATCATTTTGAAAAAGAAAAAAAAAGCTACTAAACTTCTTCATCCTCGCCAAATTCCCAATCTTTGTGATCCTCATAGTCACCATCCCTATGAGAATCACTCCGATGATCTCGTTTTCTTTTCTTATGCTGGCCCTCCGAATTAGCTTCCAAACTCCGGCTGTGCTGGTCCATCTATTACATCAAATCTCTACACATTAGAAAGATTCAGAGTTGCCAAAAGGAAAAATGTTATAATCAATGATGATATCAGACCTGTTTCAGTTTCTTATAATCACTGTCACGTCTGTAAGAACTTCTTGAATGATCTTTCTCGTTTTCATCATCATCAGAGGAACGTCTATGCCGCTTGCGATGTTTCTTATCTCTGTCACTTCCTGACCTTTTGATCTCCTTGTCACTGTCTTTCTTATCTCTGTCACTTCCTGATCTTCTGATCTCCTTGTCACTGTCTCTCTTATCTCTGTCACTTCCTGACCTTTTGATTTCCTTGTCACTGTCTGTACTATCTTTCTTGCTTCTTTCTCTCTCTTTCCTGCTCTTATCCCCTCTGTGTTTATCCCTTCTATGTTTTTCCTTCTTCTTTTCTCTATCTTTCCTTTCCTTCTCTTTTCTTGCCTGCAGATTAAAACTTGACATGTCAGAGCCAGTGAACTTCAACTGAATACAGAGTTTTATGTTTTTATTTTTAGCTATTCGTTATGAACAGTGGCTTTCCATGCTCGCCATCAAATGCCTCTTTTGGGAATGATGGGAATATGGAACCCTCACAAGATTCAAGAAAGGAATCGTGTGACAGATAGGCCAAACCCAAAAGGTCTTAACCATCGTATTAACCTAATTCGGATACTATAAATTATATTCATTGTTGATACCTCAGATTTAACATTATTGCCTCACACCATCAGCTATATTAATCTTCCATTTAGTAACTATAGCAAGCCCGAAATCCTACGTCATATTAAACATTATTGCCTCACACCATCAGCTGTATTAATTATCCTTTTAATAACTATAGCAAGCCCAAACATCTTTGAAAATATGGTATTTGTAAATCAAAATTGTCTCACACTCAATACAACACAGAAACTTGAAAGCTTCATTATTTTATACTCATATAGATTGTGAAAAGAGAAAGAGAGAAGGCTCTTGGTGCCTGTTTGGAGGGCCAACTTGTAATTGGATTTGGCTGTAATTACATAGTTTGGCATGTTTGTTCAGAAGGGAATTCACATGAAGTGGCTAGAATATCAACCACAATCACACCCACACCACAATTCCAATCACAAACCATATCAACCACAATCACACCCACACCACATCTACTACCCCTACCCGAAATTAGCAGGAGAAATAAGGGTTTGTAGTAATTCAAGTACCTTATCCTCTTGACGCTTCCGGTCCTTCTCTTTTGCCTTTTCTTTTAGTTCATTAAGAAATTTGTCAAATATTTCCAGCAGCAAGCTCTCATCACCCATTATTCTGTAAAATTATAACAGAAAAGAAATCCACATTCAATGTTACAACATAATGAGAATTGTGAGATTATGAATAAAAAAGTATATAGCAAGAGCATTTCATTTATGACAAAAGAGGCTAGACAATCTAAAACTAGAGATTTAGCAGCATACTTCATCAGAACCTTGAAACAATCACAAATATCAGAAGTAAAACAACTAGCAACTGCTAGAGCTACTAACACTCAGTGTTGGAACAGCTAATAATTGATATCAACCCATTTCTTGAGTGATAGAGTAACATTAAAAGTGACTTAGTGAAATGGTAATTCATGTTTATACTATAAAAGACATGACCTACTTAAACGTTGAGGAATATAAAGCACCAAATTATTCATCACATCTATTATGCTAAGGTACTTTGTAGATTGTGTGAATTACTCAGTTCAGAATATTGAAGGAGATATTAGTCCTTGAAAATAATATCAATTATCAATCTCCAAAGATGTGACCTTTGCAGCCATGATTACTAATTCTAGATCAATAAAAGCAAAAGTAGGTCCTTTCCTATCTCCGAAGAGGGATTTACAGTCCTCCCATTTCGACAATGCAGTAATTTCCTGCAACCACAACAAAAAAATAGATTATGGTTTAAAGGAAAACATCATGGGATCCCATCCATTGCAATGTGAGAGATTGTAAACTGTTTAATATACCTTTGATGCATGAAGAAGTTCATAGAACTCATCTGCTAGACGTTTACGCTTTTTAGCTTCTTTTTCTTCTCTCTCCCTGGCCCTTTCCAGTAACTCTTCAAAGACAAGCTACACAGATGAAATATGCACATTCAATACTCAATGACCCAGAAAGCCCAAAAGTGTAAAATATAAAGTTTAGAAAGGAAGCATGGTAGAAGATTCAGCATAATCCATGTTTAGAAAAGCATGGTAGAAATTCAGCATAATCCATGTTTAGAAAAGCATGGTAGAAAATTCAGCATAATCCATGTATGTCCTCTCATTCCTTCGTTTGGAAGGCAAGGGGGATATAATGTAAAGTACTATTACCATATTTTTGGAGAAACTCCTCACATAATAATCTTTGATAAAATGCCTTGCAAAAGTTTTGAGATATTGAAAGTATAGTAACAAAACCCAACCTACTGTCGAAGCACAAATTCTTCAACATACCCCTTGCAATTCACATTTCCCACGTACATGGACTATACATCATGAACATAAATAACCTCCAAAAGCAATGATATTTGAAGAATGAGAGAATACCCTCATTACAAAATTAGAAAATGATTGACATCATCCAGTTATGCTGTTTAACCACTTTTGTAGGGTAAAAGCCAAATGATATTCACATTTCCCACGTACATAAATTACACGCCATGAACATAAATAACCTCCAAAAGCCAAATGATATTTGAAGAAGGAGAGAATATCCTCATTACAAAAATAGAATATGATTTTGATATCATCCAGTTGTGCTGCTCATCTTTCATAGAGAAACTCTTATCCACTAACCATAAAAACAGAAAACTACCAGGCAAATTGCTTTGTATTAAGCAACTTAAGATATGTGCTGTAGGTGTAATATTAAGCACCGCCATCCAGGAAATAAATAAACTAACTAGGGGAAATGGTACCAAAACTGAAGAACTGGAAATAAAAGCTAACACCAAGTATTTGATCAATGTGGTCCTTGTCTTTTTGTATGAAGGTTTCAGGTTTACTTGCTAACCGACATGCAAGTCTTCTATAAACTCCATTACAAGAAGATCCAAAATTTTATATGGTATGGTTATGGTTGATACTAAAGGAAAATGCCACTAACCACAGATGACTACCAAGGAGTTCCCAGTTTAGCTTTCACAAACCAACTTCCAATGAAACATGACATGGAAGTTTTACTTATGCTAGCACTCAGTCCACTCAACTTACAAGCATCTATCCCAAAGACACAAAAAAAAGAGGACAAGTATATAGAAATCCATTTAGTGAATGGTGTTCTTTAATTTCACATGACATTCAATTCTAACAAGGGTCAATGTGAAAAAGTATACAGTGCTTAGCCATAATTAGACCTTTAAGTTGGTATCTGATATTGGTGGAGAGCTAATATACTTTGCAATTGCATCCTTTAAATCATCAAGCGTCCAGGTTGATGTCAGTCCAATCTGAAAACAGAGACGGCTCAGCAAAAACATTAGGTACTAGCTGAAGCACAACAGAGGTTTAAAATGAAGAGTGATGATTACCTCAGTCATCCTAACTGCATCTCTAATTCGTGACTTGTCATCAAGATACTGAAGCAACATACAAGTAACACAAATTCACAATGATGTATCAATAACAAAAATAGGATACAAAAATGAACACCATTTGTTCAAAGTGAGTCATCTACAATATCACAATGCAATTGACAGATAAACATGATTGCATCGATCAGGTTAAACTGAAGGAAAATCAAGCACCACTCTTTGGATAATAGTAAAAAAAAATTGGATGCTCTCTCTGTTAACAGTCATTTATGCACACAAACTTTAAAGATAGATGGTGGCATCTTTATCTTAAAAGGGGAAAAAAAGGATGCATCCCAGCACAAGAGCCTAACTCAAGAAAACATTACCAAATTCAATCACTGAAAGAGAGTATGAACAGGATCATTACTATGCTAGGATACTAGCATAAACTGCCTCTTTCATCACGCAAAGAGATAAATGCTAATAACATTTGAACGTTCAGCTTCAATTCTTTTTGGAAGGGGCAGAGGATGAAACAATATATCGTTTAGTCAGTCGCAAGTGTCTATTACAGCCAAAAAAAGTCATAATGAGGGAGATGCAACTTTATACTTTACTTTAGAGAAGCAGAGATACTCTCGGGCACTTTTTCCGAGGCTAAATTTTTATAAGCCTTACTTTCATTTCATTTCAAATACCACTTCGGGGGGGGGGGGGGGGGGGGGGGGATTCTGGCACTAAGTTTACTTGGTCCAGTTAAGATGGTTGGCGACACAAAATAGTTTGTGTAGGGTTTTAAGTCACACGATATCATCGGAAGTGAAACCAAAGCTGGGTGTGGTACGAATGGACGGAATGTGGTCGAAACTTGATCAAATGAACTACTTATATCTGGAAGAAAATGGTGTGGCTGTGTGACACTTTAAAGGAGACCTCGAAAGCTAAAGGAAACTACGTGAAAACATGAAAGTTTCGTGATCACTTCTCAGAGTTCTTCTGCTCGAGAAACTATAACAAACAAGGACGTAGTATAACCATTATCAAGCAATCAAGGAAGGAGAAGATCAGTTATAATTGTCCCTGAAATGGCATTTGCTAGGCTTGGCTAGATTGAAAAATTCATCAGTTACTAAAACCAGAGGACAGCTAATACACAGAAAGGTCTTTTTACCTCGGATACTGTCAGAAAAGTAAATGGATATCCAGAGAAATGAATGAAGCTATGGTACAAGAAAAGGAGGTATTATATGCATCTCTGGACAAACCAGTCAGACTCAAAATGAAACGGTTGACAGTCTTCCCAAGGGAATGTATGATATTCCTACACTACTGTTATTTCGCAACGTGAGTATGCCTAAGACATTCTTAAGGATACAATAATGATGGGATGTAGACCTATTGATACTCCTATTGATTCAAATGCTAAACTCTTGCCAGGAAAGGGTGAGCCACTCAATGATCCTGGGAGATATTGGCAGTTAGTTGGTAAGTTGAATATCTCACGGTGATTGGACTTGACATTTCTTTTCCTGTGAGTGTTCTAAGTCAATTGATGGATTCTTCCTGTGATACTTAATGGGATTCAGTTGTCAACATTCTGCAATTTATAAAATCAGCTCTAGGTAGATCAAGGCCATGAGCAGATTGTTGGATATATAGACAATGATGGTCCAGGTTCATCTTCTGATAGACGTTCTACATCTAGATAATATGGTTAGTTGGAGGTAATTTGGTGGCCTCGAAGAGTAAGAAACAGAGTGTGGTTGCTCAATCTAGTGTAGAAGCAGAATATCGAGCAATGGTATAGACGATGATGGGCCTGGATCATCTTCTGATAGATATTGTGTGTTAGTTGGAGGTAATTTGGTGTCCTAAAAGAGTAAGAAACAGAGTGTGATTGCTCATTCTTGTGCAGAAGCAGCATACTGAGCACAGTTGCGCAGAGAACTAAGCTGTGGAGAAATCTATCATATGGAACTTGTGAGTGATAACAAAGCAACCTTTCATATTGCATCAAATCCGGTATTTCACCGGAGGACTAAGCACATTGAGATTGATTGTTGTCAAAGAAAAGATTCATCGGAAATATTGTTACAAAATTCGTGAAGTCGAGTGATCTGCAGATATTCTCATCAAGTCCCTCCTCGTAGTAGTTACATCTGTTACAAGCTCGGTACATATGACTTGTACGAACCAGCTTGAGGAGGAGTAGGAATAGGAATAGGATTTGTATATAGTATCCTACATGGAACAGGATTGAAATGTAGTGTCGAAAAATAGGGCTCAATGTAATAATGCAGATACACAATTCAATAATATTTTTTTTCAATAAGATCCACTCCTCAACATGGCATCAGAGCTAGGCTCATCTCAATTCTTTGTTCACTATAAATAGGGGCTAGGGCTCAGGCCTCACTGTAATAATGTAGTTTACACAATTCAATACACCTATTAGCAACCTATTTCACCTGTTTATCCAGCTCATCCACAACATCTGCAAATAAGTCTTTTGCTGATGACCCTGAAGTATTTGATGATACAGCTAGATATGCAGCTATATCTTTGATCTGCAAGCACAAAATAAAGAAGGAAATTCTTGGATGTGAAATGCAAAGAAACAGAAAGGAAACTCATGAAGGTAATCACTTTCACTGAAACTAAGAAAGAGCCACTAACTTTGATGCAATAATCACGCCAAATAGTTTTTGCATTAAGCATTCCCACAGCAACATGTTCTTCCATCAGTTTTCGGAACTCATCACGATTTTTACGTTCTGCTTTCCTCAATTCTTCCTATTTGAATCCATGGTGTATGTCCTAGTGAGAAACAGATAGATCGAAGTCTCCAAAGATGAATTAAATTTTAACCGCAGAGTTTAATTAACAATATACCATCCGCAGTTTCCTTTGCTCCTCCTCTTCCCTCTCTAAATCACGTATATATTCCTAATACAGAAAAGATTGCAACATAAGTTAAAAGCTGGGGCACACAAATGAGATGTTTAAAAATAACTATTTATAATATATTAGAAAATGATAACTACCTGGAAAATCTCCAAGCGGTCAATTTTCTCAAGGCGGGGGCATCTTTCATCAGCTTCTAAGCGGTCCTGAACTTTCCGCCACTGGCTACTGGCCTGAAAAAAATCAGTCAGCAACAATGAAAGTTATACCTCCTGGAAATAACATGGGAACTGATGCTAATTCCACTAGAACTAATACCTTAATAAAGTCACAGGATTTTAAGAATTCTAAATACTCCACTCTATTGCGCTTCTGCTCCTCCAATGCCCTTGCACGCTCCTGATAAAAATCCAGTACAAAGTAATAGAATAAAATTTCTCTTCAAAACAGACCATATCTAAAAAAGAGACTTGAACTACAGGTGCATGAAAGTATTAAAAAGCTTCTTCTATTTTTGGGGCGGAGGAGAGGAAGAAGCATATCATAGTTTTGAACAAAATTACATGCAACATATGAAAGATGAAAGAGTGAAGACAAGAAACTGTGTGTAGAAATACCAATAACGTCTGTTAAAATTGAAATTCAATGGTGAACAAATTTAAATGTGCTGTCCCCCTTGAGAAACCATTAAAAATGTATTCAAAGACTACTAGATTTTAAGTTGAACATTTTACAGCACTTCTTTCTGCTCTAGAACAAAAAATAAAGGAACAACTAAAAGACATCCTGCAGAGGGAATGGAATGAATATTGTTAATGAAATGCACCATGGGCCTAACTCAACTTCAAAAGCTGGGTCAACTGGTGAAGATTGTCCAAAATCATACAAGGAAACTACAGCCCATACACCTTACTGATGTGGGATTTTAATACATTAATTGCACAGCAAGATTGGACATCTGGAGCATCAGGACCTAGGTGGGCTAACATCTAATAGTCTAGCATCAGGATAGATCTGCCTCTAATGCCATGTTTAAAAGATTGGACCTTGTGTCTATCTCAAACTGAAACGCTAACTCAATTTGTGAGGAGCCAAAAACCATATAAACTACAGCCCGCACACTTTACCAATCTGAGAGTCTACCAGAAACAATCATATGAGAAAGTTCATGAAAGGAGCTTCACCTTTTTCTCAAGTTCCTCCTTATAATCTTCAAAAAGGTCCTCACGGTCTTTAGCTCGCTCAACAGCTTTAAAACGTTCATCATGTTCGAATATGGAAATTGCCTTACTGAATAATCAACAGCAGATAGTTAGTGGATCAAATGGAACTCACACAAATAATAAAGCAACTTCCAGGTACAAAAGAAATGCAAACAATGACCAAAATTAGAAAACAAGCAGCAGACAACTTAGCATTACAAATGAAAGACAAACCTCCATCTTGAGGATGGTGACAGCTCCTTGCAATCCTGTAAGATTGAGAATAACAGAGATTGTTGTGAAAAATATCAATTTTTCTTTTGAACAAGTGAGATATACCAGCCTCTTACACATTCTGATATATCGAATGAAAGACACTCGCAGAAGAAAATTCCACTTACTTCTAACATTATCCTGAAATCTTCCCGAGCTTTTTTCTGCTTAACACGTCTCTCTTCAGCTTCCAGTTTTTTCCTTTGGCTCAGATACTGGAACAGAACCAGAACACAGAACTTACATAATAGCAATACATACACCTTAATTCTTTTTGGAATAGAGTATGCTGAAACATTGAAGAAGCAATTAACCCATTCCAGATATTTGTTATGTAGCCAATACTGCAAACTGGAAAGGGAAATTTTCCATCAACCGTCATCATTGAATGCCTACTCGGAGAGATACCTCATTAAAAGCTTGCTTCCGCTCACCAAGGGATTTTAGAGCACCATATCTTCGGTCATTGATTATTGCTCTCATGCCCTACAAATACAATTAATGTCAGATGATATTCCTTGATTGTTCACAGTATGCACAAAACAAGCAAGTAATAAACCTGATCCCACGTGCAGTCAGACCCAATATTAGCAGATTCCAAAAGAGTTTTGAATGCATTCTTTGCCTCCTAAATTTAGCAGTCAAAATTTGAAAACAATGTGCAAAAGGATATCATAACAAGCAAATTAAGCAATAAGCCAAGGCAATAAAATCAGATACTTAAAATAGGAGGGAGAGTTATTTTGAGACATGCATTAAAAGGGACAATAAAACAATAATAAAATATACCACTTTGCTCTCATAAACTAATGGTCCCAGCTCGACTGTTTTCTCTTCTGATGGAGTAGCACTTCCTATTCCAGTTATTGCAGCATCTTGCTTAACTTCCTGCATTTCAGGTACACATCAACCACAAAATACAGAAGAGAAGTTCATCGGAGCATAACCTTCACCTGTTAGCAGGTGACTAACAACTGCACTACAGACTGGATCAACATCCAGCATAACAGCTAAGAAAATCTTTCTTGGTTTTTAACCACTAGTAATTAAATCATCGCATAAGTGTTTCAAAAAGGCAATGTACCTCCCTATTCTCTGGAGAAACTCCATTGCCACACGCTACTGCATCTTGAGCTGAAGTAGTCTCAGAACTACTGCAGAAATTGAAATCCAAATATGACAGCAATACAAGCCAGAGGCAAATTTAGAACATATAAATCTGAAAGCATACACTGGTATCGTGACAGAATTTCCCAAGGTTACTGCTATTCCAATTTTCTCTGAATTAGCAACAGCTGGCGAAGCAGGTTCTGAAGAGTTCTGCATTTCGACTGCGTCAATCGTCGGAGAAGAAACCTTACCAGATAAACTTGATGATTCTGAAGCCACAATAGCTGATAAGTTAGCAACTGGTGACACAGCAATTGGGCTTGTCATAGCTCCTTGTGCCGGGACAAATGAACCATCTGCACCCGGGGATGATGTTTTAATACTAGAAATGGATCCAAAATCAGAGGCGTGCGAAATAGTGTCCTTTTCACGAGCCAACTGTAAATGTATAAATAATTAGATTTTATGAGAAAGAGAGTAACAAAGAAAACAGAATATTGTCCCTTCTTATCATGCTTAGCAACTGTGAATGTATAAATAATTAGATTTTGAGAGAAACAGTGTATCAGAGAAAACAGAATATTGTCCTTTCTTATCATGTCATTTAAAGCAAGGAACAAACCCTTATTGGATTTAAAATCTAACATCACCTTGACTTCATCAGGCATTTTCCATTTTGACTTTCTAGTAACCTTGTTGTAGTAATACCTGCAGAAAATAATCAAAGCACTCGGCATTATGCATAAATAACACACAAAAATACCCACTATAGAAGAACAATTGGATAGAGGACTACAAAATATATAAGTTACACACTTCCTTCCCGCAGGACTTGTAAATTCTCTCCAGTCAGTTGATGCATCTGCCCTCTGTCCCCAATGAAAACAGCATGAAAGCAGGTCAAGGCAAAAAATTGAACATAAACAGTATTTCAGGAGTAGAAATCAGCAACTTCCAGCAGTACAATCCTGGAAAAGGATTACTATGTATTGTGTAGAATATAACTACAAATAGGGCTTAGTGTAATAACGTAGATACACATCTTAATATTTTATTTTTTTTGAGAATGACATCTTAATAATATTTTCTGGTGCTTTTTTATCAGTAATAATATTTTCTGATGCTTTCTCACACGGTATCTGTTCCTTGGTGAGAAAATATAGTTGTGCAAAATACCAGCTTCTTTCAGGAAGAAAATTTCAGTCACCATGCAATTTTCCAATGACCTAAGTAGTTGTCCACATCAATTCCACTTTCTACCAGTGTTCTCTCGATTACTAACAATACCATGAGATTCAGAAAGCTCCAGCGACCAAACCCCAAAAAGCAGTTCCAGCAGAACCCCATCCACACGCCCTCCGGAGTTCCAATGCCGATGGTGTGTCAGACACACACACCAGTGTGTGATGCCTGTTCTAATCACTTTTTGAGCTGTTTTTCTCCCTGTGGGGTCGCCCAGTAATTCCGAGCCAATCCCTCCATTTTTCTGCAGATTTCGATCACCGGAAGACTAATCCACCCAAATAGATTCGTCCATTCCAGACATGTTACTAAATTTGGAAAAAGGCCCGCACTTTATACACTAATGACATATCTTTTTATTATGATGTGTTATCTCGAATGACAAACTTAACGAAACAGAAAATGGATATGTCTCTAGTTCTTAGACTTGTTGGACCTCCAAATGACCTTAATTCTGTGTGTGACCAGATTTTTCCAGTCCCACTTTCCCTACAATTGATGAAGTATTCTCTCGATAACTTCACCTTGACGCATCAGCATTCACACAGTGGTCTCATCACCAACTGTTAACTCCTTTGTTCTCGCATCTCAAATACCAGAAAATCGACATCCCTGTCTATGGAGAACCAACAACGAAGAGGTCGTTTTGGAAGATTTCAACCTAAGTGTAGTTATTGTAATAGGCTTGGACACACTCATGAAGTATGCTTTTCTCTGCGGCGTCGACCACCCAAGAATGTGCATGTTGCTTAGACTGACATTGCAAGTAATCAAGGGTTTTACTTATCTGAAGAGGACTATAATGAGTATCTTCAATATCGAGCAAGTAAGTTGACATCACCACAAGTGGCCTCGGTTGCTCAGTCTAATACTAATATTACTAGTAAATATTTTGTTTGTATTCACAGTCTAATACCCTTGGACTGTGATCAGGGACTCGAGCGCTTGTGATCACATTTCTAGTAATAAATGACTTCAGTCAAATATTTATTTATTCACAGTCTCGTCCTATTGTTACTTTAGCTAATGGGATCCCAACATTAGCAAAAGTTATTGGACATGTTAATTCCCTGTTCTTTGTCACTCACTCTAAATCTGTTCTTTATATTCCTAGTTGTCATTTTAATCTTGCATCCGTCAGTTGTTTGACTGTGCCTAAAATGCATTATATTTCTCAACGACTCTTTTGTTATGAAGGAGCACGAGACAGACGATTGGTGCAAGGCATAAACCACAAGGTTTCTACTACCTTACCTCTACTAATTCTCCACAACATGTCCAATTACATATCCTCAAAACTTAATTCACAAACATTTGGGACATCCAAGGTTATTCAAGCAACAGAAGATGCTAGTTTGTCTAGTCTGCCAACATTAAATTGTAAGTTGTATCAGCTTGGAAAGCACACCTGCACTACCTTTCCACATAGTGTTGTGAGTCATGCAAAGTCTGTTTTTTTCATTAGTTCATCATGATAGGAGTCCTAGTAGAGTCGGTTCAACCTTAGGAATTTGTTATTTCGTTAGTTTCATTGATGCTTATCCAAGATGTACTTGGATTTTCACGTTGAAAGATTTTTTGAGTTATTTTCTATATTTAAGAGGTTTTGTGCTGAAATACAAAATCAATTTTGTGTTTCTATTAGTACTTTTCGTAGTAAGAATACTTATCCTCCAAGTTTCAACAGTTTATGACTCACCATGGAATTATTCATTAGACATCATGTACGTACACCACTCTTCTCATTCAATCCCATATTCCGTTGCACCTTGTACAATGCAGTTCTCACGTCGTGCTATTTAATTAATCGTATGATCCATCTTCCATTCAGCATCAGATTTCTTATTCAGTACTGTTTCCTCATTCGCATCTATACTCTTTTCCCTTGTATGTTTGGGAGCATATGTTCTGTTCATAACCTTCTTTTTGATAACCATGGTATCCGAGCCAACTAGCCTGCACTTCGACTAATTTCAAAGACTACCCGCTACCTCACACATGCATCAGGTACCAGATAACTCTGTCCACCAAGCCTTAGACAGATAGGAACAAATCACCTAGTGTTTTTTATCTTCGCCGGAATTTGAACCCCAGAACTTATAGTTCTTCTCCCACTTCATTGACCACTAGGCCACACCCTTGGGTGCATGTTTTGTTCATAACTTAGCCCTTGAGAAAGATAAGTTAGTCCGTCGTACTCTCAAATGTGTCTTCCTTGGTTATTCTTGAGTTCAAAACGGACATCGTTCTACTCAACTAATCTTCTTAAATAACTTAAGTACCAACGTCAAATTCCTTGTCTCAACTTTATTTTTACATCTTCTAATCATTCTGATATATATGAGGTCTTACCAATACAGACTTGAGAAATCTATGGTTGCTTCTACATCTCCAAACATAGTGACACCGCTCCTGACTTATCACCGCTGTCATCTAGCATTAGGCCTAGATGATTCACGTCCTATGCCGAAACCTGCACCTCCTGTGGATTTGTCTCCTCCTAGTGGTATTTGAAGCTTCATCTATTTTGAGTGTAAATTAGAGGAAAAGTAGTTTGCTTTTAGTAAAAGAAGTGTTGCAGATGCAGGTTTTGACCAACATTTTAAGTTGCAGGAAGGAACCATTGCCAAGTTATGGTGGAGCTACGACTGCGACAAGGGTGATCAATTAAACATTGTTCGCCAGAAAATTACATTGTATATATATATATCAAATTTTGTTGTTTCTGAGTATATTTTTAATGTTGAACACCCTTAACACAAACAAGACTTTCAGCGTGATGCTAAGGGTGTTGAAATCCTGCACTGAGATTCTAAGTTTGATACTTGACACAGCCCCCAGCATCATGATTTGTTTCATTTTGACAAGTTTGAAACTCATAAGCTACAGTTATGCTCTTTTTCGATGAAATTAATTTCTGAACATATGTTTTTTCTCCCCTATTAGCTCTTGGAAAAGAGCTAGTAACTAGCATTCCATGTAAAAAAATCTTGCTAACATAAACTTGAATAGTTAGTTAATTTTAATTTATCTTAAATTCGTAAATATTTGTCAAGTTTCTATAAAACGGAAATGAGGATTGATACTCTAAGTCATCTCCAGAAATGGAGTTTCAAGTATTTTGGGTCTATAATCCAAGGAAATGGTGAGATGGATGATGAAGTTATACCAGGTAACTTTGTCCATCCAAGCTTTGATGGATGGTAAGAAATAACTTAATGTCTTTATCTCTACTGGAAATTAAACCTGAGAGCTCATGGTTCTCAATCCACTTCATTGACACTAGGCCACACTCTTGGGTGCAACCAGCAAAATTATTCTTCTGCAAACCAGAATGATAAATGTGACCCTAAATCTTACATCAAGTTTCCTCTCTCCATCTTGCTACAACATTACATTAATCAAAAAGAAGAAAAATTGTCTGCGAAAAGATGAACCAAATATAACCATGCCATGTATATACTTAACACATCTTTTAGAACATTGGTGTTAACTATAAAAACTTTTAGAAGTATATTGGAAAAAAGGCAAATTCAAATCCCAAATGAAGACTACATAGTATACTAAGATCAAAGAGATCTGCTCTCTCACCAAACTTTAGACAGAAATCACAAATGTTTAGGGAAGAAAAAGTGGTTCTATGAAGCTTCATACAAAAAGAATTGGATACAGCATTTTTTATGGATAAGTACAAGAAACTGGATTAAAACTAACCATAATTATCTGCAAAAAACTAATATCTAGATGACAAGTAACCTCACCTCCATTTCTGTCATCAGCTCTAGAGGTTTCTCCCAGCTAGAGATTCTTGTCCTTCTATTATAATAGTATCTAAAAAATTCAAAAAATGTAAGAAAGTTATTAATTAGCTGAAGTAATAAAGCCAAAGGAAATATAATAACATTAGTGACCATGATTGGCCTAGTGATCATCAAATGATGCTGAAATTAGCATTACCTACTAGCATGAAGCCACATGTAAAAGATGAATGATGGTAAAGAAATAGGGTCAAAATGAAGTCATTTGATAGAGGTGTATCAAGTTCTGCTAATCAATAGTAAGGTAGAATTTGGTAGCAATGAATAGCAGCTCATGAGATGTCTTGGCAAAGAAGAGGACTGAAACAGAGGAACCTATTATCTGCACTGCTAGTGGAAGAAGAATGATAAACAAAGCACTAGAGGTGGATACTTGATGGACTTCTTGACAGTGATGGGGACAAACTTACCCAACACTTGTTCATAGACAAGACAATAGAGTTTGTGATGCAGACATTAACCTATTGGAAAAGTTGATACATCTTTCTTATGACATCTGAAGATTAACCCCACAAAGTCTGAGATCATCTGAGTGGGTGGTGCAATGGAGGATATTGATTTGGAGCTCTACCCAATATATACCTTGGTGTACCTGTGCCATCTGACAAGGACCAAACAAGGTGAAATCTGAAGACTGAATGAGTAGAAAAGAAAATATATGGATGGTGGAAGACCTATTTGTTGGGCGGGAGGAAGGGAGTAAGGGATACTTTGTCGACCATTCCTACATGTTTCATGTCACCGCCACAAGCACTAGTTAGTATTACGTCTAAATTACAGAGACTTCAAAGGAACTTGTGGGAGTCACCAAACCGGACTAGGAAGCTTCACTTAATTAGATGGGAGACAGTTATGGTACCAAAGAAATGGGAAGGCCTCACAGATAGATCTTTGTGTTTTCAACAAGGCGCTACTATGTGAATGGATATAGAGATTTGAGATTGAGGAACATGGTCAACGAAGGAGAGTGATAGCAGAAAAACATGGAATGGTTGAAGGGGATCTAAAATATCTTTTCTTTTTGAATGTTATTTGCGGAGGAATATTATGAAGGAAAGGGACGAGTTCAGCGGACAAATCACATTTCGGTTGGGTACGGAACTAGGGACAATGAAAAACTTTTGGGACACAAGTGGTGTGAGAAGTGTATTTTGAGGCTCATATTCCAAAACATCTACAAAAAAAAAAAAGACCAAACATGTAAGGATGCATGAGGGGGGTCATTGAGGAACACCTTCAAATTAGGAACATAGTGAAACCTAAAAGCTTAGTTGAAATGCTCTACAAGGTCAACGCATCTCTTGTCGAATAGGTCATGGAGATGGGCTTGGGAGCAACAGGAGGTTCCCAGTTAAGTTGCATTACTTGTTAAGTGTTACCATAAGCTTTTGGCTAGAAAATACCCAACCACCATATACCTATCAGTTTGGATTGCTGGAACACCAAGAAAGGTGTCTCTTTGGCTTGGTTGGCAGTAAAAGTAGTAATCTTAACTGGGAGGAATAGAAAGAGGATTACATATGTCCATTGGTGTTTTCTGTATAAGAATTCATGCAAAGACAGATCATCTCTTTGTGCATTGTCAGGTAGCATCTTATTTTGTGGAAGGGGACTTTGAATTGGTTCAGCTTACAATGGAGGATGTCAAGAACAGTCAAGGAGGCACTACCGAGTTAAACTTTCAAAGAAGGAAGAGAAGACAAAGGGCGTAAGATGTTGCTCCACTAACTCTTATATCGTTCTGGAGAGGCAGAAATATGAAAGTTTTTGAACAGATAGAAAGTGATTTCGTATATTTGAAGAATAGCGCACCCAAGGGTATGGCTTAATGGTCATTGAAGTGGTTGAGAGCCATGAGGTCTCAAAATCAAATCCCAATGGAAACAAAAAAACACTAGGTGTTTCTTTTCATCTGCCCTAGCCTTGGTGGACAGTGTTACTTGGTACATGTTGCTAGTGAGAGATGGGAGATGTCCCGTGAACTTTGTCTGAACACCACAGTCATCAAAAAAAATTGAAGAACAGCCTCCTATTTATAATTTCTTTTTGGTGCACCCGAAAGAATCCAAATTGTATAGAGATTAAGGTGTCTCTTATGGAGAATCAGATCTTTCTATGGATTTTCTACTTTTTGGTATACAACTTGTATGATGTTATCAGTAGTAAAACTATTTTACCTTTAAGAAAATGTAGTAAAAAGAGCCCCGATAGAAGCATTTAGGCATAAGACAATTATTGTACGCATTCTACCAAACACTACTAATTCGTCAAAGTTACACTATAGCAAGGCCATGGAATAAGATGTTAAACATGAGAGATATCAGTTGGGGTATGCTAGCCAATGACTCACGGCAGGATCACAAGAAGATTTTAGAGACAAAGCTTGGAAAGTGATATTTCTAGCAATAAAGAGGAAAAATGTGCAGGCTTGTGGTGAACTTGCCTGACGAGCATACATCTGAGCTAAGTAGCACATTTAATATGTGGGTGGATGGCACTTGCCAAGGCGATCTAAAAATCATGGTGAAAGCTCTAAACTCGCATCTTCAGCTTCTATTAGAGGGATAGATATTTCTCCTGGGTACTTATACACCCCCACTCTCTGTCCAGCTGCCCAGATTGAATTCCTCAGGGAACAACTGAATTATTAGCCAAAGGTCTAATGACTCAATCATACGTGTTCTAGGGAATTGAACGTCTTATTCTTATGAGTAATCTATGTGAATATAATCCTAAAGCAAGGATTCCGAAAAGCCAAATCCGGAATGCTCCTTTTTATGTCTGGGGCACTCAAAGTGGTATAAAAGATTGGATCTGAATGAAAGGTGATAGTTTTGCAGAGCTCATTTTCTTGTTTACCACGGTTACAGCTTTTTGTTCACTGGAATCTTAATTTGCTTACAAAAACTTGCACAATCATCGAATTCAACTGTTGACTCTCAGTCAACTCACACCCATTAACCTTAGCATGTTACTTTCTGCAAGACAAAAAGGGGAATCGCTTACTTCTTCCCATTTCGAGAAGTATGCTCAATCCAATCTGAGGGAGTAGTCTCAACAGAGTCAACCCCGTTATTTGCTTCCTGAAATCCAAAAAAATAAAGAACCTGTCACCTTCAACTTACAAATCCAATTAACAGATCTCAACAATATTTAAGCAAAATGGGTACAATAAAACACATTGAATTCTCACCGGAACAACCACTGGAGCTGCTAGTTCTCCAGTATTTTGCATAGTTGTCGCAGAATTCACATTATGATTACTTGTTGGCATCCAGGGTTGTACCCCTGATGGAAACCTATGATCATGTATCTGTGTCTGATACTGGGAGCTTGAAGAATCTGCATTTACCTGCTATTAACCACAAGATGAAGATGGTTACTGAAATGATGAATTTCATCAATATGATGAATGGAACATCGAAACTGACAATAACAATAATCACAAAAGATCTTCTCCAGGTCTTACATTATATGAAGAAGATAGCGGAAAACTTGGGCCACCAGAACCAGGCATGTGGTTATTTGACATCGGAGGGTTTCGTTGAAAATCATGGGGATTAGGTGGTCCCTGAGACATACTATGCCCTCCTACTACAGGTCTACCAGCAACCTGTTGCATAGGCTGAGGAAATTGGATTTGTGAAGGTTGAGGAGGCATCACAACATTTGCATGTCCAAGTGGCTGAAAGTGTTGAGATGACCCAGAAACATATGGTTGTGCCTGCTGGGGTGGAAGCATAGGCTGGAACTGCTAAAAATGTGGGAAAAATAGTTATCATAGCGATTCTAGAACTCAAAAACCATTTATCCCAGGACTCCACAACTTTACCTGCAGTGACATGGATGGAATAGCACCCTGAGGAGGACCCGCCAGAGGAGGTATAGGAGGCTTCTCAACCAATATATCCATGCAAGGAAGAACAGATGAAATCAGAAATATAGCTACTTTCCGATCATATTTAGTAGATTTTCTAATCAATGCAGCACTGTTGAAAACTTGTATTCACGCACAACTCCCTAAATTAATTTGAAGGACAAGACCGGAATTCGGAAGCCAAACCAAATAGTAAGATGAAAACCTATTCTTCATGACTTCATCTATTCAATCCAGAGCTTGAAATGAGAATAAAGAGACATAACAAATAGATGATCTATCACAGTGTTAGATGAGAACAGACAAAATGATACACATCTTAACCTAATGGCTTGGGTTCAACAGCTTCTGATGGCCTAAGTATCTTTTCTTTTTGGGTGTAAAGAAACACATTTTCTTAATGCAATTTTTTTTGTCAAACTAGACAAAACCACAAAATATATTAGTGAGACTTCAGCAAAGCTAGTTAATATGCAACTCTATAGTAGTTTATTAAGTTGGAGTTGTTATTCTATCAAGGTGGGATTACTTTTTGACAGACATCTGAAGTATTATCATCCCACCCCACCCACTACCTAGCGAACACCTATCCAAGCCAACTACTACCTTATACTCCACAGAGTCTAAAATTTAAATCAACCCTTAAGGGATCTCCTTGTCCTTCCCAGGGAATTGCAGAGTACTGAATCTATTCACTTATGCCAAAACCTTCAAAAACAAACTAACACTAAGAATTGGTCAGGAAAAAAGCAACACTCTGAGTAGGCATTTGGACATGAATTGATTGATAGTTTTATTGAGAAAGATGAATTGGTTGACATTTGAATTCATATATATATATATATATATATATATATATATATATATATTTGAAAGTCAAAGTTGTGTTTGAAAATGGAAACAAAATCGAAGTTTTGTCAGTGAAACTTTAAAAAAAAAAAAAAGAGAGAAACTCCTAAAACCTGGTTTGCAAACTTCAGATTCCATATTTCAAGTTTGAAGTTGAAATAATGGGTCAGTTTGATAGACAAACACTGTTTGAAATAATTTCCAAACATTTTTTCAAAATTTAGAAACAAATCTAAAATGCTAATAAGCAAATATGAAATCATCCACCTCACTCTCGTCTAAACTTAGAAGATGTATCAACTTCTGCACTAAAAAGGTATGGAACAGGAAAGCATCATCGGCTGGAAGAATAAAAGAAAACAAACCAATGGGCAAGTGATGCAAAATGAGCAATCACATATTTCATTTTAAAAGGACATATAGTAACTTAAGGAAAAACATCCAAAGATTGGAATAGGAGCCACTGTCACTAGACCTTAAGCTCTATTTATCTTCGTTCTCATAAGTTTAATCAAAGTTGTTAGGCTCCGAAGATGAGAGCCATAAGTATCCTCTCCAAGGCGATGATTTTAGATAACCTATTCATCCTCCTTATCCTCTCCTTAGAGCGGTCAACAAGACTCCAACCAAGTAATCTTTTCATCTAGACATTTTAGGAGGAATATGCATCACCAAGAAAGCGGATCAACCTATATTAGTCCTTTATGGAAGCTATTCTCGACTATTCTATGCTCGCAAAGCCACTACTAAGAGCACTATATTTTAACTATTATTTGTACCTAAATATAGAATACGACTTAACAATGACAGGGACAGAGCTCACTTTAGCAAACAATACTATCCAGGTAAAACAATGTTGATAGTAAAGACTAAGCACAAACGGGCACGTGATAATACGGTTATCTCAGCAGGTTCCCTTTACCTACTAACACATCAGTTTTCAGATCATTCTTACTCTAAATATCCACCGCCACAGCAAACAGAGGAGACTGACAAACCATATCACCTCTTTGTTCTCTTAAGGCTATCATAGCAACGACATACAGAGCAATGAATTTATTTATTTTTTGGTTCAAATTTGTTCCTATTTCAATTTCAACTGTAAACACAAGTAAGATACAAACAAATTGGGATAATACTCACGAAGATTTAACAAATACGTACTTCCTATTATGTATATTGTCTAGGCATATATAAGCATGATGAAAGATTTTACCGATAGAACATGTTTATGATATAGACAAATTATTGAATATAATTAAACCTAGAACAGTTGCTCTCCTAATAAATCTCAAATAAATCAGTGAAAGCCTATAATTTTTGCTATTATGACAACACACATATGAATGACAGTGATTGCATAATCATTACACCTCCATTCAGAGAACTACTATGCCTTCCAAGAAGCCTTTTGATAAAGTAATGGATTCATTGATATGAGGAAATGTCCAGTATACATGTACAAAAAGAATACACCTTAGTTTTTACTAACCCAGATTTCATAAGACGCCAAAGTATTTGATGTATAAATACCAGAAAAAGCATAGAATTTATTAATAAAAATGAAGTTAACAAACTTAAATTCTGGAAGGGATACCTGCATGCCAGTGAAATGAGAATTATTAGCCATGGCAGGATGGCCAAAATCAGAAGCAATCCTGGTAAACACAAGTGATTTCACATCAGAATACTTGTGTAATACACTGAAACAAAAGGCTAAAGAAACATATATATAAGAACGTGCCAAAGATAAACATGGTAGAAAACTAGGTGTAGAAGTACATAGCATGCCATGCCATATAAATTTTTTCTGAATAACTGCTTCCAAAAATGTACCAAATCTCAAGACAAAATTTAGATGCATTCAATCAAACATAAAAAAAATAAAAGGTCATTTTTATTACATTGACACCATCACACACATATGATACATATATGCATTTAGTAATTCAAACAAGTTACAGTTCAAAAACCTAACACAAGCCCCTCTATGGAGGAAGTACCAAGATTTTGTAAGTATAAGTGAATTAAACTTCAAGAATCAAAATTGGGTCCTTAAAGTACTAGAAAATTATTCAAATTGGAGAAAAATTGGGTATTGGTGCAACAAACATTGTAGAAGAATCGATCCAAGATAAAGAAATGTACCAATTTTTAAAAAAATCCCAGTGGTAATCAAGCAGCCGTCAACTCTAAAACCCTAAGAATAGGCATGAAACCCAAACTTGTGTTATCAATTTCAATCAGCATGAAGAGTACATTTCTTGAACTGACTCTCAAAAATTTAACATTCTGCAATTCAACAGACAGATGAAAATTTCATTGTACTTGTGGGATTCGGCTAAATATATATGAACCGAGGAGTGTGACTATTCGAGTAGCCGTTTGGAGGGATCTATTACAGGTTTGAGGCAAACACTAGGCCCGTTTGGAAGCTAATTAGAGTTATGCATGTATTATTAATTAATTAAAGGTCGGTTAATCATTAATTAGTTATGCAGTTATTAGTGTATTTGTTTGTGTTTCGCACGATTATAAAATAATACTTTAAATATGTTTTCGAATCATTTATTTGGTATCTAATTACAATTATGCGTACATTAGTAATCAGATGTCATTTAACCGTTAATTAGTTATACAGTTATTAGTGTACTTGTTTGCATTTCGCACAGTTTTAAGAAAGTATTAAATATGTTTTTGAATCATTAATTTAGTAGCTAATTAGAGTTATGCGTATATTAGTAATCAGATGTTGTTTAACCGTTAATTAGTATACAGTTATTAGTGTACTTGTTTGCATTTCGCGCGGTTTTAAGGAAGTATTAAATATGTTTTTGCATCATTAACTTGGTATCTATGTATATTAGTATTCGGGGGTCGTTTAACCGTTAATTCGTTATGCAGTGTACTTTTTTTTTCGTTTTCCATCCGGTGTCTGGTACCCACATTGGAGCCTGACTAAATTCGGATTCACGCAGGAAAGTCCCACATTGGGGGGTAAAGCGCTCCCTAAACCCTAAACCCACATTATGCAGTATACTTGTTTGTGTTTTGCACGGTTATAAGAAAATACTAAATATGTTTTTCAATCATTAATTTGACAACTAATTAAAGTTTTGTTTGTATTAGTGATTAGATGTCGTTTAACCATTGATTAATTATGCAGTTATTAGTGTACTTGTTTGCATTAGGCGCGGTTATAAGAAAATATTAAATATGCTTTTTAATCATTAATTTGGTAGCTAATTAGAGTTATGCGTATATTAGTAATTAGAAGTTGTTTAACCATTAATTAGTTATACAATTATTAGTGCACTTGTATATGTTTCACCCCGTTATAAGAAAATATTAAATATATTTTTGAATCATCAATTTGATAGCTAATTAAAATTATGTGTATAATAGTAATTAGAGGTCATTTAATCATTAATTAGTTATGCATTATTAGTGTACTTGTTTGCATTTCGCGTAGTTATAAGAAAATATTAAATATGCTTTTGAATCATTAATTTGGTAGCTAATTAAAATTGTGTGTATATTAGTAATAAGAGGTCGTTTAACCGTTAATTAGTTATGTAGTTATTAGTGTACTTGTTTGTGTTTCGCGTGGTTATAAGAAAATATTAAATATGTTTTTGACTCATTTATTTGGTAGCTAATTAGAGTTATGCGTATATTAGTATTCAGAGGTCGTTTAACCGTTAATTAGTTATGTAGTTATTAATGTACTTGTTTGCGTTTTGCCCGGTTATAAGAAAATATTAAATATGTTTTTGGATCATTCATTTGGCAACTAATTCAAGTTATGTTTGTATTAGTAATAATTAGATGTCGTTTAAACGTTAATTAGTTATGCAATTATTATGTACTTGTTTGTGTTTCGCGAGGTTATAAGAAAATATTAAATATGTTTTTGAATCGTTAATTTGGTAGCTAATAAGAGTTATGCGTATATTAATAATTAGAGGTCGTTAACCATTAATTAGTTATGCAGTTATTAGTGTACTTGTTTATGTTTCGCCCTGTTAGAAGAAAATATTAAATATATTGTTGGATCATCAATTTAATAGCTAATTAAAATTATGCGTATATTAGTAATTAGATGTCGTTTAATCGTTAATTAATTATGCATTATTAGTGTGCTTGTTAGCATTTCGCTCGGTTATAACTTATAAGAAAATATTAAATATGTTTTTGAATCATTCATTTGGTAGCTAGTTAGAGTTATGCATGTATTAGTAATTAGAGGTCGTCTAACCGTTAATTAGTTATACAATTATTAGTGTACTTGTTTGTGTTTCGCGCGGTTATAAGAAAATACTAAATATGTTTTTAAATCATTAATTGGTAGCTAATTAGAATTACACATGTATTAGTAATTAGAATTCATTTAACAGTTAATTAGTTATGTAATTATTTATGTACTTGTTTGTGTATAAAAAGAATATTAAATATGTTTTTGAATTATTAATACACAATTTGATAAATATTCGAATAAATATATTATAATAAAAAGGAGAAATTGAAATTAAGTTACCATTTTAGAATTCCCTAATTGAAAAAATTGCTAAAATTTATTCTCAAGCTATAATTTCAAATTAAAACTGCCGATAAAAAAGAGGAAAATATAAAAATTGATGTAAAAAGTCTTGGTTAATTGACAATCTAATTAGCATACCTTCGTAGATTATTGAAATAATTCTCCAAAAGACAAGTCTTCCTTTGATGTGGAAATTTTTTAAAAAAAAAATGTTTTCTTACTTTCAATAATAATAAATTTAATATATTCATTGTGATAGAAAGGGAAAAGAAAAACAGTATAATTCATTGTTATTAATCTTATAATTGACACTTTATTTATGTTGTTAGAAAGGTAAATAGTTTATGCAATATTTCTTTAACAGTCATAACATAAATTTGTTGTTAAGAAAATTAAATGATGGACTTTGAAGTTTTTTCACAATACTTAAGAGAATTGAGAACACTTCGATCACAAAATGCGCTTTGACAACGAGCGAGATTGACTCTCGTGGTCATTTGCTTGCTTTTATGTATTTTTACTATTTTGCCCCCTTTTCATAGCTTTTGTGTTGTGTTTGTGGCTTGTTGGGGTGGGTGGTTTGGTTCTCGAGGTGTTCGGGAGAGTTTTTGGGTAAGTTTCTCAGTTTAAGCTTTTATTTGAACGGATTGACTTTGGTCAATATTCTTAGTAAACGGATTTGAGTGAGATTTTTGTCAGCGTTATTAGCTTTGAGATATTAATTTTGATCTAGTAGGACTTTTGGTTTGAATTTCAAGGTTGTTGGTTTGATTTTAAGGCACTTGATTTTTTTCTTTATTTTAGTTGTTTAGGTTTAAGTGTTGACCTAGGTAATAGTTTTTCAGGATAACCTTTGACGATTGTTTTGTTGATTTCGTTGAATCTGAAACGTCATTTCTAATTTTGTAGCATGTTTGATTTTGTATCTAATGACGAAGTGTGTAGTGAATCCCCTCCGAATTTGTTAAGGGTGGGAAACAACATAAGCGAGTTAAGATTATTGCAGTGTTAATATGTCTCTCCCGAATTAGTAATTCAGACTCTATTTCCACGTGAGTATATTTGTCGCAAAAATCATACTTGCCACCGTCTCAAAATTTTCTTCCCCAACCACTAGTCATGATCGCTACGACGAAGGTGTAGCATCATAGCGGGGACCACCATAGCAAGTTCCCTGTGGGCTAGAGTACCTCATAGCGGACCCCATGCTGCCCAATTGGCGCCATGGCAAATCATTCCTTCATCGAAGCAAGTTCACTATAGTGGAACCCGACTCTCCACATCGGGCACTAACAGTGAGTCTGTCAATCTGCCCTAATGTTAGGATACATTCCAACGACATATAGTAAATAGGATTGGTGCACACATAAAAGAAATAACTATAAAAGAAAAAAAAATAAAGACCTACAAAACAAGGTCATTATTCAAGATGTCACCAATAATATTTGTAAACGCACAAATAAAAAAAAAGATATTCAAATGTAGCAAAAAGTAAGGAGATGTCCAACAAAAACCTATGCACAGGAGCAGAGCTATACGATATATATAGGTAAATTGATACTTGAAATGGTTATATATCATAGTTTGGACACCCTTGCAACAACCTTTTAGTATAGTGTAGTGGTTTATGGCTTCCAAGATAAGAGTTGGGTTGCAGGTTCAATTCTCGGTAGGTGTTGCTTTTTTAGAGAAAATGACATAAATAGTCTCTTAACTATAGTAATAGGTCTAAAATGGTTCCTTAACTATACACTTAACGGATTTAGTCCTTTAACTATTCAAAAACTTATCAGTTTTGGTTCCTTAACTATACACTTACCGGTTTTAGTCCCTTAACTATAGACCTACCGATTTTAGTCCTTTAAGTATTCAAAAACTTATCAGGTTTGGTCTTTGTCCATTTTTTAAATACAAATAGCTTAGGTTTATATTGACGGAATCCATGCCTCGAGAAATTAAATCCTTTAGCAGCTTTTTCCATTGTTTCTCTCTCTCCGCTACTTTTTCTTCAAATTAACTTTATGCGAATAACCTTAACCTCAACGATTTAAAATAAAATTCACGAGAAAAGAAACTATAAGTCATAATTTTATTCAACGGAGGATAAAATGAAGCATATTATTGGTACTAATGACTTGAATATGCTAAACTTTATTATAATAAGAAAAAAATTATTACCCGTTAAATCCAAAGTTTGTACTCCAACGACTTCATTGAATGAAATTTGTTTAATTTTTCAGAAATTGAAATTTATAAAATGGTAGATTTTCAATTTTTTAATTTTTTTAAATAGATCAATTTTATTATTCTATTCATTTTATTTTATGTAAAGAATTTTGAGTAAATTAAAGAAAATCCGCACTGATTAGCATATTCAAGTGCGGATTCAAGTCATTAACAAAAATTATATGCTTAATTTTATTCAATTGAATAAAATTAGGACTTAATTCTTTCCTCGTTAATTTTCTTTTGAATCGTTGACGTTATTGTTCTTTTCATAAGAGTAGCTTGAAGAAAAAAGGACGGGGATAGAGAAACAACTTAAAAAATGGATTAAAGATTTAATTTCACGAAGACTTCGGTTAATGTAAACCTAAGTTATTTGTATTAAAAAAATGGACAAAGACCAAACCTGATAAGTTTTTGAATACTTAAAGGACTAAAATCGGTAAGTTTATAGTTAAGGGACTAAAACCGGTAAGTGTATAGTTAAGAGACTAAAGCTGATAAGTTTTTGAATAGTTAAATAACTAAATCCATTAAGTATATAGTTAAGAGACCATTTTAGACCTGCTCTTATAGTTAAGGGATTATTTATGTCATTTTCTATGCTTTTTTACTTTTATTTTTGTAGAAGCAACACACCACCAACCCCCACCCCTTGTATAATGATAATTAACATATAATCATAATAGTTAATAAATTTGTTATTTTTCAACTGTTATTTATTAAAATAATCTTTAATTAGTGACCTATACTATAAAAATCTAAAAAGGAATAAATATATCAATAACTAATTGAATTCTGAACGAATGTGTTTTAACTTTCTGTTACTTTTCATTAAAATTTTAAATAAAACTTAGAAATAATTCTATGACACTAAAATCGAAAGTGAAAATGTTCCACAAAGAAACTCTTTTTAAAAAATCGTTTGATTCTAATCTTTGTTCTTCATGTTTCACTTCTATCGTTATTGTTGTCAGAAGTCGGTAAAAGCTTAAAACTTAAAAGTGATTTTTTTCTAGACTGAATTCTTTTTTTTTTATCTTTTATTATTTTGCTTTGTCCATTCATATTAAATTGAATATGAACTGATTTTTGGTGCATCCATTTAAAAAAAAGAAAAAGAATTATAGTTTGGACAGCCTTCATAAAGTTTTTGTCTACGACACTACCTATGCATAGGCAAAACAACCAATCCAATACAAAAGTTGTAAATGGGGGGTGAGTGTGAGAGGAGGAGAGCAGGGATGAGGATTATTATGCCCAAAGCCTAACTATCTACTCTACTCCCGAGACTAGAAGCGTCAGTGCCCTCCTCCTCTAACTCACTCAGGAATGAAAACTCCTAGCATCGATAGTCCTCACTCGGGGCATCTTCTCTTTCGGATCGAGCAGTCGAGCATAGTCTTCATGGCCATCCACATCTAGATTAATAATCGATATCAAGAGCACTACATATTTTTCTCTTCCTCTAAGTCTTTTTGGAGCTTTACGTGGGCCCGAGCTAGGGAAGTGTAAGCACTCTGAAGGTCCAACGGGCCCGGTGAACCGGAAGGAGCGGACTCTGGGGGTTAGGCGACAATCTGGGTGAGAAGGACATTTTTCACCCAAGCCATGTTCGACTCCAAGCGCCCAAAAGGCCCTGTCGACTCCTTCATTCAACTCTACTCAGTCCAGTATGCATGTTATTACTAGGGCTCAGTGGTAGGTCACATCGGATAAGTTTCTGGAGGGACAAATTCTCTGGGAGATCAAGTTCAACCACTTACAATAATCAATGAGGAAATTGACACTGTTAGTACTAGCCCTCGAGTAAACCCATATAATAGAGTCTACATTATCCTCCCCCATTAGCATATGTACTTATCAATGTCTCTTGTTCTCTTTGTCCTTGCCTAGGAAAGGATCATTGGAGTGGATTAAGTCTGTCAGCAGGTCTGGGACATCCTAACTTGGTCCGATTCTGACACGGGTCCTATCATGATCCGATTTCTCGAGTCATGATGACACATACTACCCACCAGTAGGTAAGTCAATCCATAACTCAACGCAAAAATAACACTAAAACAACAAAACGAGACAAAAACTGATGTAAACCAAAAACTCTATACAAAAAATCCTTCCTAGAACCTGGAAGTCACAAGTACAGAATTGTCTAAAAATATGAGTACATGTCCCAAAAGTGGACCAAAAGTAAAGTCATCTCAAAAGCAAAAGACCAGCTAAATATGTACAAAAGGAAACAAGCTGATCCAGGATGCAAAATGCTCACCCACGTCTCCGATCCCAAAAGTTGCTGAAGATGGCACGAACAATCACTGTCAGTAGCTGGTACTAGGACATATATCACGAAACAGATGCAAAGTGTAGCATGAGTACCACAACAAAGGTACTCAGTAAGCATCATAGGCCGACTGAGCAAGAGTGGTAAAGAAAACATGAAAAGAATAGAAACTAGACACAAATGGAGGTCAAAATAGATATGAAAGAGAGCACACGAGCATACCAAAAGTAACTCTAAGTATAGCTAAACTAAACTTAATTGGACCCCTTAAGCCCAAAAGGTACACTTGTGCACAAGTTAAATAAAACCCGAACAGACCTTCATAAGCCCGACAAGTACACAAAATAGCTAAGTCTACTGAGAGAAGAGTACCACGAAGCGAAAGTTGGGATCCCAATACAAGTAAGTGTTCTTATTTTTCTTAAGTGTTTCTATTTTCTTCTTCTTATTCTTAAAACACCTAATTTAGTACATATTCTACATTTCATATCATATTATACTTATTTATTTATTTATTATTTATATTATACAAAAAAAGGCCAAAAATACCCTTAGACTATTCGAAAAGGTTTAAGAATACCCTTTATTCATCTATTTGGTTAAAAATACCCCTCAATCCACATTTATGGCCTACTTTTACCCTCAAAATTTTTAAATTAATACTACTACTACTATTTATTATGTGGTGTCTTCCTATTGTATAAAATTAAATCCCCAACCCATTAGATTTTTTCCAACCCGCTCCAATCCATATCCACAACCTCATGACCCATATCCAATTAAACCTAATAATGAATCTGATCCTTTCTGTCTCTTAAAACACATGAATCTCTGCAATTTATCATGTTTAAAAGATTAGTCATAAAATGTATTACTTGTGGTTATTGGAGAAGAGCATTGAGAATGCAGATGAAGTATTTATAGTGCCAATTTGCTGTGAAATCGACCAGTGACCCATCATACTCTCACTTCAATGATGCATCATTATTTTCTTCTCTTCTAGCTAGATATCTACTTATTCAAAGTAGAGGAAGCAAATTAATGGGGATTTCATAGAGAACACATATATAGGGATGGGGTATGAAAAGGAAATAATTAGCAAGTTGAAAGGGATATGCAAGTAATAATAAAAAGTTTTAATTGAATTAAGAGTTTTGGGGTTTGTAATATTGTTTGTTAGCTCATTAATAGAAATTATAGTAAGTATATGTGCTCCATAAAATGTCGAAATCCTAATGATCAATTGATCGTCAAACATCTGCTACAATTTTTTTTTTTTGAATTCTTCATTTGCAGATAAATTACAGAGTAATAAAGACCAGATTCATGGGGCAGGGATATAGAGCGAGGTGGGTTAAATTTTTTTTTGATGCATTGGGAATTTTTTATACAATAGTAAGATGCCATGTAATAAATATTTATAATTAAAAAAAAATTAAAAGTAGGTTAAGTTTTAAGGGTAAAAGTAGGCCAAAAAGGTGGATTCAGGAGTTTTCTTAGTCAAATAGATGAATAAAGGGTATATTTATACCTTTTCTAATAGTTCAAGCGTATTTTACCCCTTTTCCGTTTCGTATATTATATTACTTTAAAAAAAAGGCATGTTTTTACATTGAAAGATTGTGACTTTTTCAAAGGGTTGTGACTTTTTTTTAAAGACTTAGTGACTTTTTTAACGAGTTGTGATTTACAAAGGGTTATAACTTTTCTGAAGAGTTGTGGCCTTTTTTATAAGGTGCAATAAGCACTTATTCATAATACCCTTTTGTAACACTCCGAAAACTAGTAGGCTAACCTAGAGCTAAACGTAAGGGTTAAAAATCGTAAAATGACTCCTAGTAGATTAGTAGACCATCTAGGGTTGTAATGAGAGCTTCAAGAGTCAAGGCCAAAGGGCTAGTGCCAAGGCAAAGGGGTCAAGCCAAAGCCAAAGGCCAAGGCTGCCCCAACTTCACGACCATCACCACGGCCAGTGGTCTTGACCATGGCTCGTGAGAGGCTTCGTGGAGTTGTCTTGGCCATAGAGGAGTATCCACCAAGTGGCCTAGCTACTACCTCAAGGTCCACGAGAGGGACCACGTCTCATGGAGCCCCTCGTGAAAATGCCTTGGGTATGTGAGCTTAAGGCACCAAGTAGCTTAGCTACTACCTCAAGGTCCACGAGCGGGAAATAGATTTTGGCATTGATCGTTTACTAAATACGCAACCTATCTCCATTCCTCCTTACAAAATGGCTCTGGTAGAGTTAAATGAGTTGAAGGAGCAACTAAAGGATTTGCTAGACAAGAGTTTTATTCAACCGAGTATCTCTTTATGGGTTGCTTCAGTATTGTTTGTTAGAAAGAAGGATGGGTCTCTTAGAATGTGCATCGACTATCGCTAATTGAACAAAGTGACCATCAAGAATAAATATCCCCTTCCAAGAATTGATGACTTGTTTGATCAACTTCAAGGGGATAGCCATTTCTCCAAAATAGATCTTCGTTTGGGTTACCATCAACTAAGGGTGAGAGGGGTTGACATTCCCAAGACGACCTTTAGGATTAGGTATGGTCACTATGAATTTGTGGTTATGTCATTTAGGTTGACAAATGCCCCGACGACATTCATGGACTTAATGAATAGGGTGTTTAGACACTACCTTGATATGTTTGTGATCGTGTTTATCGATGATATTTTGATCAATTCAAGGAGTGAAAATGAGCATATGGACTATTTGAGGTTTGTATTGCAAGTCTATAAAGACCATCAATTATATGCTAAGTTTTGTAAATGTGAGTTTTGGCTAAGGTTCGTAGCATTCCTTGGTCATGTTGTGTCGAGCAAGGATATTGAGGTAGATCCTAAGAAGACGGATGTGGTCAAGGGTTGGCCTAGACCTTTAACTCCTATCGATATTAGAAGCTTTTTGGGTTTGGCCGGTTACTATAGGAGGTTTGTTGAGGGTTTTTCCTCTATTGCTTCTCCGTTGACCGCTTTAACTCAAAAGAAAGCTAAGTTTGAGTGGTCGGAGGCTTGTGAGGCTTCCAAGAGTTAAAAGATAAACTTACTTCCGCTCCGGTGTTGACCTTATCGGAGGGTACTAATGGTTTTGCTGTGTATTGTGACACCTTTAGAGTGGGGTTGGGATGTGTACTTATGCAACATGGTAAAGTGATTGCCTATGCTTCAAGGCAACTCCAGGTCCATGAAAATAATTATCCAACCCATGATCTCGAATTAGTGGCGGTAGTATTTTCCTTGAAAATATGGAGGCATTATCTATATGGGGTGCATGTTGATGTGTTCACCGATCACAAGAGTCTCCAATACGTGTTTAGTCAAAAGAACTTGAATCTCCGACAAAAAAAATAGTTAGAACTCTTGAAGGATTATGACATGAGTGTCCTACACCACCCCGATAAAGCTAATGTAGTAGCGAATACCTTTAGTCGATTGTCCATGGGTAGTGTGGCTCATGTAGATATTAAAAATAAAAAATTGGTTCGTGATGTGCATAGGTTGGCCCGGTTAGTTGTTCAACTAGTGGATTCCACCAAAGGTGGTGTCATGGTCCACAATGGTTCCGAATCATCCTTTGTGATTGACGTAAAGTCTAAGCAAGACCTTGATCCTATATTAGTTGAGTTGAAAGAGTCAGTACTCAAAAAGTTTGTTGAGGCTTTCTCCCAAGGGGGAGATGGGGTGCTTAGGTACTAAGGTCGGTTATGTGTTCCGGATGTTGATGGCTTGAGAGAGCAAATTCTAGAAGAAGCTCATGGTTGTAGTATTCTATTCATCTAGGAGCCATCAAGATGTATTGTGATCTATGAGAAGTCTATTGGTGGAATGGTATGGAGAAGGATATAACGGGTTTTGTAGCCAAGTATTCGAATTGTCAACAAGTTAAGGCCGAGCATCGAAGGCCGTGAGGTTTGTCCCAAGATATAGATATTCCCACTTGGAAGTGGGAGGACGTAAACATGGAGTTCATAGTGGGGTTGCCTCATACCCGAAGGCAACATGATTCTATTTGGATCATCGTAGATCGAATGACAAAATCAGCCCACTTTATTCCCGTCAAGGTTTCGTTTATGGCGGAAGACTATGCCAAGTTGTACATCAAGGAGATAGTGAAGTTGCATAGGGTTCTCATTTTGGATCGGGGTACTCAATTTACTTCACACTTTTGGAAGTCATTCTAATAGGGCTTGGTACTAAGGTTAAGCTTAGCACGACTTTTCATTCCCAAACCGATGGGCAAGCAGAACGTACCATCCAAACCTTAGAAGATATGTTAAGGGCATGTGTTATAGATTTCAAGGGTAATTGGGATGACCATCTACCATTAATAGAGTTTGCCTACAACAATAGTTACCACTCAAGTATTGCCATAGCTTCTTTTGAAGCCTTGTATGGTAGGAGATGTAGGTCTCCGGTTGGTTGGTTTGAAGTAGGTGAAATTTCTCTACTTGGTCCCGAACTAGTTTATGAGGGCCATTGAGAAAGTCTAACTCATTAGAGAGAGGTTGAGGACAGCCCAAAGTCGGCAAAAGTCTTATGCTGATGTTAGAAGGAGGGATCTAGAATTTGAAGTTAATGATTGGGTCTATTTGAAAATCTCACCTATGAAAGGTGTGATGAGGTTTGACAAGAAAGGGAAACTTAGTCCCTGGTACGTAGGTCCATATCAAATCTTGAAACGAGTTGGGAAAGTTGCCTATGAGTTAGACTTGACAAATGAGTTGGCTCCGGTTCATCCGATATTTCATGTCTCTATGCTTAAGAAGTGCATAGGAGATCCGGTATCCATTATCTCCTTAGAAGGGTTGGGGGTTGATGAGAGTCGAAGAGGTTCAGGTAGAGATCTTAGACCGGTAAGTCAAAAGGTTGAGAAACAAGGAAATAGCTTTCCTAAAGGTTTTATAGAGGAATCATTTAGTTGAGTGCTACTTGGGAGGCCGAGGCCGATATGAAGTCCCACTATCCTCATCTTTTTCCTTCTACTCTTATCCAAGCTTGAGTTAAGTAGTTTCTCTTGAGTTTGGTGTTTTGGGAGTCATGTGTGTGCTATGTGTTCTTCATGATTTCCTTATGATATGCATGTTCTTGAGAAAATTCACGTTTAGTACAAAATGAGTTTACATAAATTATATGTTCTTCATGTTGTCGTGCATTTTAATATGATGATTGCATATTTGACTTCATGAGATGATTTGACGAACATGCTTTGATATGCTTTTGATGAAATGGCATATTGGCTCCATAATGTTATGTTGAGCTTGCTTTTAGTTGGAGAAGGTAGTTCCTCCTATGATTATGTGAAATGATGAGTTTTGTGCATAATGGGTTATGGATGTAGCTCCCACTTCCTTTTGTTGCATTGGTTATGTCTTGAGATGAAGTTGATGTTTCCTCCTTTGAATGGAGCATTATTTGACGTTTCATGCATGATGGGCTGCTAGTTCTGAGTATTTATTCTGTTGGGTGTCTAGATCGTCATTCAAGGATGAATGTTCCCAAGGGGGAGATAATGTAACACTCCGAAAACTAGTAGGCTAACCTAGAGCTACACGTAAAGGTTAAAAATCCTAAAATGACTCCCCGTAGATTAGTAGACCATCTAGGGTTGTAATGAGAGCTTCAAGAGTCAAGGCCAAAGGGCTAGTGCCAAGGCAAAGGGGCCAAGCCAAAGTCAACGGCGAAGGCTGCTACAACCTTGGAGCACACTGCCCCAACTTCACGGCCACCACCACGGCCAGTGGTCTTGACCACAGCTGGTGAGAGGCTTCGTGGAGTTGCCTTGGCCATTGATGAGTAGCCACCAAGTGGCCTAGATACTGCCTCAGGGTCCACAAGAGGGACCACAACTCGTGGAGCCCCTCATGAAGATGCCTTGGGCATGTGAGCTTAAAGCACCAAGTAGCTTAGCTACTGCCTCAAGGCCCATGAGAGGGACCACGACTCGTGCAGCCCCTCGTGAAGATGTCTTGGGGATGAAAGCTTAAGGCACCAAGTGCCTAGCTACTTCCCCAAGTTCACACATGGGACCACGGCTCGTGGAGCCCCTCGTGGCACCTGGGCAGGATCACTTAAGTGAGGGTTAAATAAATAATTTCCTTTATAAGTCTTATTAAAGTGTGGTGATTTTGGGTAAGTTTGGGGTCATTATATAAGTTGTTTTTAAGTCAAAATCCCCTAAACTAAGTCATTGGTCACAAACACCCAAATCAAGTCAAAAGTTCATCTTCCTCACAATATTTATCTCTCTAAAACTCAAAGAAGAAGAAGGGTAGAATTGGAGCTAGGGTTTGAATAAATCAAGACTTCTTCCTCAAATTCTTTGAAGAATCATCCTAAGGTATGGTACCTTTTCATCTATGGGTAGCTTTCACCCATAGAGTCCCTTTAGAACTAGGTTTCAGAGTTTACAATTTCCCCAAAAAGTTAGGGTTTCACTCAAAGTCATATGTTCCTTTCAAAAACGTTTTCAATGGTTGATTTATGATTGAATTGATGATTTATGGTTGATTTATGATGAAATACCCCCCACCCCACCCCCAAGAACCTTGAATTCACCATATTACTAAATTGTGATCTTAGGATGTGGGTTGACTTATTATAGAAACATGTGAATAGATTATGCTTATATTGATTGAGTTAATTGAATCATGATATTATCCATATCTAATGTAGGAATTATAGATGTTTGGTTTGAATGTGATTCATGGTCCTTGAAGGTCAAATTATGAAAATTGTACATATTTATGAGAATTGTGCATGAGCTTATGATTCACTTAGAGAGTGAAGATCCTATGACTATGGTGTAATTGTGATATTGATGAAAGATCATTCTCCCTATACCCTTACACATGACTATGAATGAAATATCTATGACTATGCTAATCTTGCTGTGTTAATTGAAAGGCTATTCTTATGAACACACTATGAACATGATGTGAAAGGTTTACTCACATATTAATGATTCTAAGGTTGAACGACTATTCTCACCTGTTGAATCTATGAGCTATCATGATACCATGTTGGTTTGACTGCTAGAGCATTCTTCCATAAATATGAACTTAATGGGAAATTATGCTTAGAACCGAGTGTATATGAATATGAGATGAAAGCTTTTACGTTAGTTAGTCCGGCTTTCCAAATGGGTTCCTTTTACGCTAGTTAGTCTGGGTTCCCAAAATAGTTACCTCATGAGATGGAAACCTTTTACCTTAGCTAGTCCGGGTTTCTAGAAGCAATCTCCTTATCTCGTAACTATGTGCCCACATAGGTCTTTAGCTAATGGATCCACCTAAGCTAACAAACTAGTTCTACCTTAGGCAAGTAGGAAACCTCTTTTCGGTGTGGGTTAGTACACCGAATTCCATGTAGCTTACATGGTCTATGTAAGTTAAGGCTATTTCCCTACATGACAAGAATATGAATTATGACAAGAACATGAACATGAATTATACTTATGACTTCTTAAGGAGTTCTACTTAGTGTGAGTGGGGGTATGTGACTTCATTCATGCATTGAACAAGTAGGCTTTGAAAGAGGTTATGGTGTGGTTCCCTTATGCTATGAAGGTATATGAATTTATGCATGTATGTTATGGATTGTTGCTATGAGTGGCTTTCCTTGTTACAAAATGTTTCTTTGTCTATGAGTATTGGCTATGGATGAGGTCAAGGTATGATATGCATGATTATGGTGGCCTAAAAGTGGTACTTAATATTAGATAGGATTATGGGATCTTATCTATACATTGCACAAGTATAGCTTAGGGTTGCTTATGAGATGGTTTGACTTATGTATTTACACTAATGTGCATAATGACTCTTCAAGTTGATAAAATGCATGATTTCAACTAAAATGTCCCTTTTTGAATGTTTTAAGGATTTTTATGTATGACTATCATACTTAGTGCAATTTTTGTACCAACCCATAGTTTCTACATTTTTTTCTATAAGTGTAGGGCCCGGTTGTTGAGGTGTGCTTCCTTCTTGATCAAAGCTTGGATCGACTATTCTCCATGCTTTCAGTGAGTCCTCATGGTTCGAGGACGAGAGTTGTTCATTTCTAGTTCCTTTCTTACATTCTCTTTTGAGACTATGTTGTAAAGGGTTGTGACCCTATTTGATACTCGATTGTATTAGATGGTTATTGAGACAATGTCTAGACTTTCATTTGATTTTATGAAAGACTCCGATTGTAAAAAGTTTTAAATTTCGCATCATTTCTATTTATCTTATGTCATGATATGCTAAGGACTTGTATGAGACCCCTTCGGGGTCGAGTATGCCGTGTTACATCTAGGGGGTACCCTGGATCGTGACACCTTTGTTGGCTATAAAGGAAGGGCTTCCTCACATATTTAAACTACGAATTTTTTTAGTTTTCTATTCTGCTCTTTTTAGAAAATTCAAGTGCGATTTGCAGTTGTTGAGTGAGTTTGAAGTTTAGCGGAATTGGAACACTCTCCTAACATGAATTTTAAATTACTATAATACCCCCAACTTAAAACACTCAATTAGCATGTCTTTTAAGTTTAAATTTATATTTTATTAAAAGAAAGAACTCCAACAATAAACAATAGCTAAGATATGAATTATATAGGAAAGAGGAGAAGGTATATTTAATAGGGGTAATTAAATAAATTTAAGAGTGACTTTTTTATTTTTACACATCACAATTGTTTTAAAAAGGGAAAAAATTTCAAAAAATAAATGTAATTGGAGGCCATAGAGATGTGACACATCACAATAGATTTTGGGATAATGATTTCACAATGTATGCTTAGAGATAGTAATCATAAGAAAGCTTATATCCAATATTTAATGGGAACTTATATTTATTATTTCATTCATAATCATTTACTTAAATTTTGTTTAATAATATTGACATTATTTTTAAAACTAGTGTACTACATGGTTTGACATTTACGTGCAACACACGTGCATTAAAACTAGTACTACCTTAAAAATATGAACTCCCTAACTTGAATATTAAATTACTATAATACTTGCAACTAAAAATATTTTTTTTATTAATATTATAACAAAAACAAGACTGCTACTCCCAAATTACACCTCCTTAAAATAAGTATAATGAAATCGTTGTCGAATATAGAACCAAACTAGGTTGAGGTCGAATCCACGGGGAATAAGGAAAAAAAATAAGCCTTATGAGATTGTTACTTTTAGTTTATTATTTCCACAGGAATGGGGATAAGTTGGGAGAATTGAAAATTATTTTTAGTACCTATTTTGTAACAAGTAACAATCAACAATGTTACTTAAACCGAGAATTAATAGAGAGAATTAACTAGGATTGTGTTCATCAAGACTGGTTGACCGAATATGGGTTAATTTTCAAGCTTGGATTGTGTGAGTTTTAGGGACACGAGTTCCTTGAGCTATTTTGGACCGATTGACGAAGTCAATTTTGTGATTCTCAAGGAGGGGGGGGGGGGGTACCATAATTTCATATTGATTCAATTTTGGGACCATCTCTAATTGTTTCAATTTTGGTGTCTAAAACATTTGCATTTGACGTTGTGATCAATTATATGTTAGCGTGGCTGTGATCAGAGGCAATTCGAAGGGGGGAAGCTCAACTGTACAATATTGGGAGCGCGTGTGATTGGTTTCAATGTAGGCTATGATCTACTTTCCTTTAGATTGTACTTTATTAGATAATGTGTAGTATGAATCGCATGATAATTGGGACCGTATGTGTTTGGTTTAGAGATCCTTCCTTATTTCCATTTTCTTGATTCCCATAGAAGCCTCCGGCTAGTCTTGGGTTGCGTGATCCTTAGCTTAGGCTAGTAGTTCCTTGCTTATGGCGTAGATTAGGGTAGTAATCCTCTTTAGACTTGATATTTGAGGCCTTGGAATAGTTGGATCCATGTGCCTTAGAATGCGTCTTAATGCCTCTTTAGTTAATTTGTTTGCTTTCTATAGTAATTGCTATGGTTCGGTACCCTACACTAATGTATGGAATCCTAATTGCTTGTGCTAGTCGTAGGTTGGCATTAGATGCACTTAATTTTTGCTTGCGTAGTACTTTCAGGTTTGCTTGGTTGTCGATTCCTTATATTTCCTTCATTTCTTGAGTAAAGGTGATTATGTTATGTTGTTATTATTGAGTTTGTTGGTATACTGTTGTGCCCGAGGCCTTGGTCGAGGACCATTTGGAATTTTATGTTAGTTCTCTTTTCTCTGGAGTGTGGTAGTATTGGTAATGTTTATCTAGCTATTTAGTTGCTATTGTTTGAATGCTGCTTATGGCATGCATTGCATTTGATATCTATTTCATGTGTTTTGTGGAATGAGTCTGATTTATCATTGGTTTTCACTACTATTTTCGAGAAAGTTTGATTTCACAATTTTACTCTTTAATACCTATTCTTGACGAGAGTCATACCACCTAGATCACTTTGATAAACTGATTATTGAGATAATAGAGGCATCAATGATGTGCTCACTTTTTACTTGATCGGCCGGAACATCGCTGACCTTTTGGTAAACTCATTTATGTACTTGTACCTTGGTACCATGATGGAGCAGATTCAATACTCTGACAAATAGATTATGAAAGTCCTAGATCGGGACCAGACATATCTACGTACTTTGACCATGTGGCACATTGAACAGGATGATGGGTATCCACATAGGTCCTACCTATCATGCCAAGAGGCAGAAGGTAGATGTATATACTTAGTTGTGTAGAACTTGGTACTAATGGTACTGTTGTGTTCTATTGCATTACTTGCATTTATATGCATTATCTATTACCAGTATAATTGATTGTTGTTTGCACCCACCTGTCTTATGGGGGCGGCTAGGTTATGTTTGTTATTGTGTAACTTCTGGTCTTATGGGTGCATGCTTAGGTTATTGTTTGATTATATAATTGTGTGTCTTGTGTCGACCTGATAGTTAGTTATATAAATGGTTTGAACTTGCCTCTATATTGGTGCTTTTGGTTTTGGCCTGGTTGGGTTGGCCTCTTGGCCATTGTGAGGTATAGTAGTGGTTATCGATGTTGTATATCCAGTTGGTTGGCTTTCGTAATGGACCCTTGTAGTGGTTAGGTTGTTGGGTTAGTGCCTCCAAGTATGTCCCTTCTTTTTACTTTAACTGTGCACTATCTCTTCTTTAGCTTCTTATACTATACTTTTCTTACTAACCTGCTATTTATACTTGCTTTGTCTTTGGAGCTCAGTTGACCTATGCCTATTGAGTATCAGTTGTTGGTACTCATACTACACTTCTTCACCTTACATATCATAGTACAAGTTCTCTATGTTGACGTGTGTCTCGTGCGGAGCAGCTTTGGATTAAGGGGTGCGCTCTTGACATTCAAAGTTGTCAATCTCCCTCTATTTTGACTAGGATTAGTCTTTATTTTGCATTCAGAGACGGTTATATATATATATATATATATATATATATATATATATATATATATATATATATATATTTGTATTTGACATGTACTCTTATTTTGATTAGTAGCTCGATTACCAACTAATGCTAGGTCTTGGGGTTGCTTTGCATATTTATATATTGTTAATCTTTCCTTCTTCTATTTTGATATTGTTCCTTGCTCACCCTTATGCTTTTCTTCCACATGATAGCCCATTACTCCTAGTTACGGGCTATGGATTTGACTTATCCACTGTTGGGATGTTTGTAGGTATCATCATGACCTGAGAAATTGGATCATAACAATAATACAATATGTTACAATGCAACACAACACAATATGTTATAAAATAATACATAACAACCATCCAAACAAAGTGTAAGTAAAAATAAGTGACCTAAAATATTTGTGACATCGAAATAACAAATAATTTTTGTTCAACATAAGTTAATATTTTCGTTTCATAATATACCACATGTTATTTCATATGGGCATAATAAGTTATGACTTACGACTAAACTTGATTCTTACTAAAGTTATGCTTATCGAAATAAAAGTTCAGTTTCAAAATTCATAGCTTAATTCTTATCGAAATTATTGTTGAGCAAGACAAATATTTGTTAACCTTATAATGCCAAGCGAATTAGGTCATATAAATATTACACAATGTCACATAACTTAATTCTTATGGAACTTATGTTGAGCGAGGTAAAAGTTATCTATATTTATGCCGAGTGAATTAGGTCATACATAAAGATACTTTAATCCATAAATTTTCATTAAACAAGTATCAAAAATAAAAACTAAAGACAACATCAAAATAGGGACAATCCATGCAAAAAAAATTATGTTCACTTGGCCGTGGCAAGTTATTTAATTAGTATTCTCAACTCATTTCCCAAAGTTTGGTTTACCACCTCAGTTTGATCATTCATTTGAGGCACAAAGAAGTAGAAAAGTACAATTTACAGTAGAACCTTTCTAAATAAATATTGTTGGGATCCTAAAATATTATTATTTTGTAAATGTATTATTTAATCGATAAATTAATATTTATTAATTTGAAGATGATTTTTGAGATTTAATGAAGTTTAATTTTAATTACATCAAAATCGTTGTATCTTACTAACTTATGTATCATATTTATTGAATTAATATAAAAAGTAAATTTATTATACATAAAGTACAATGTATGATGTATAATTTATTGTAATGTTTTTTTCGTATTCAGGATTTATAGCTAATGGGTGCACTATTACAAAAAGGTGGATCTAAGACATAAATTTGACCGGTTAGATTCTTTTACTGAAAACCATTAAAATTTTAAAATCATAGGTCCAAAATTAACTTTTATTTATCCAAACCAGTTACAAAATCTTAGAAAGAAAACTAAAACAAGATAGATAAAAGATTCAAATTTCTAACCTCACCTAGAGAGGTGCACCCAATCATCATTGTAGTACATTATATGATACTTCGAGTCTGGGTTCACGCATCTATATTTAAATATTTTTAAAAAATATAACACTACTATATATGATTTTGGGAGGGGACCATGGGTTCACGTGAACCCGGTGACCCCTTCTTGTATACGCCCCTGATTCATTGTATATTTATTAAGAACATTCAATGTATGATGGTAATAGAATAAACATGATGTTGAAGATGATAAAATAACTTTGAAACTAGTTACACATAAGAAAATACTTATCGCGTCTAGAACTCTTCACAATTTTTTGGTGCACTTTGAGAAGACAACGCCGACACTTTTGAATGCAATAAGAAAAGTTAGAGATGAGCTTCAAATATATTTAAATTTTACCAAAAAACAAAAACACTAGAATCAGATTTCACTAAGATGTCTTAGATACTTTTGTAATTTTAAAGAATTATTAATTTATAATATAAAGGGGACCATATATTTATTTAGGGATCTTCTGAAAATATAATATCTATCGAAATAGGTGATTTTTTTTCATTGGCTCAAGTCGGAATCAAAGAAAAATGTTATCATAGAGAGTTTGTTAATTTACTGAGTATTAGTTTACAGAGGTTGTAATGTAGTTTCCATTCAACCCTCCAAATATATGTAATGATTTTTGACTCCCTTTCACTGTAAGCAACATTGCATGCTCTCACTTTGCTAAATTTTACAAAAAAAATAATCAGTGAGATGTGACACTTTGGCTGATGTAAATGATGATTTTGATGCATTCCTGGTAGCATTTTTGATACTTCAAAATTTGATAACAAACTAAAAAAGTATAATACATAAACATGAACCTTAAACGTTTCATATCCCCTAATTACCTGTTTTCATTAGGCACTATAAGAACAACATTAAACAGAATAAAACCAATAATTGCAGAAATAACAAATGAGTGATTTACCAATAATAGTTTCTCAGAAGACCAAATGACCGCAAAAGGTGGAAAAAGACAACTCATTCTTATAGCCCATAGGTCTTTTAGATTGATACAAGCTGAATCTCGAGATATATACTCTACGAGAGAAAGGAAGGCGAAGCACACGGTCATACTTTCACTGAACTAGACCAAACTTGAATAGGAATTTCTTCTGATTACAGTCCAGCATTTCACTCAGTGTACAGCTTATGTTCTTCTGCATTAGAAGTTTTTGCCTCAACTGTAATCGTCTCTTCAAACTATGCCTAAAGTAGTCCGGATAATCAACAACTTCATCAAGTCCCCTCCCCATGATGTCTATCAGAAACTTAATCCTTGGCTCTAAAGAGTTGCTAACACTCTTTATCAAAACAGGAGGATAACAGGTGACGACAGCTGCAATCTGTCCAACTCCAAAACCCCGTGATGTCAAGTAGGACAGGTTAGGTTGCAGAATCTTGTTCACATCTCTACACAAAACTTCAGGGTAATTAATTACCACTTTCTGGAGATCCATATCTGTTAAACCTAGGGATTTCAAGAACTCTGAAGTAGGACGCAGCCGGTTATCAACACTATAGCCCATAATGTATGGATGCTTCACTAGAACTTTACCAATCATACCGTCTTTTGCCAGATGAAGACTCGAAAGGAATTCCACCATCTGTGAAAGCTTATGTTCTATGCTGTAGCTTATAATCCTTGGGTTGATCAGTATCATCTTACCCAGTTGTTTCTCAGTAACGCCAAGAGCCTCAAAGAAACCTAAGAGTGGACAGAGCTTTTCTTCCACACTGTGAGCGAGTATGTGAGGAAATTTAGTAATGGCAGAAGCAACTTCCTGTGGTTTTGATCCCAGTGTTTCAAGACAGTTAACCATTGGGAAAAGTTTCTCATGTAATCCTAGAGTAAGGATTTTGGGACATTTCCGAACAACAGAAGGAAGTTTTCTCTCTTGGATGCCTATGCTTCTCAAGTAGTCCCAGTTTTCAGACGCCTTTTCTCTTTGCACACCCTCAAGGCGCTTGCACTTTTGGAACATTTCATTAATACTTGTATCATCAAAGCCCTTATCTTTGAAGAACCACATAATGCCAGAACTGTGGCTGTTCGAAGTCTCCATATTTCCTGTGACATTTTAAGCAAACACCAAATGTGTGAAATAGACTTGTAGATAAATAATTAAATATCAAACACTGGAAACAACTAGTTACATCACATATTACAATGAAGTTGAGAAGATAAACAAAGTATTGACGGACACTTTCAACATTATACATGAGCTGGAACAATTAAACTAGCTCCAAATCCATTGTCAGATGCATCGTTATTCCATTCTCTGTGACAACAGCTTAGCTGCTATGTGAATATCAAAAAAGTCATTTTTTCCCATATTCATTCAAGTGATTATTCTAATTAACTAGTTAACCCGGAAAATATGCTCCAAAAACTGGTCCTTTCACCACACAGGTATATATTTTTCTGACAAAAGAATTTGAAAAAGGAGACAAGATTGACGCTGAGCAAGTTAAATAGTTCAAATGCAAACAGATAACCGCATTAATGTACATTGTCTATGATCATTCTTATTTACCGAGAATCAAAATGACACCTTGAAACGAAACTAAAGATTAAAAGAACAAATAAAACTGAAAAAAAACAAAAAAACTTTCCAACTAAGAGAGAGGAACATTGGGTGGTGTATAAGTATGAAATTTTGATGGATAATGAATCAGAAAAAAAGTGGTTGTTATCTAATACTTGAATAAACAAATTTCAACGCCCAAAAGTCAGAATTGGGGAGTTGGTGCTAGGAATCAGATAATACAAATAATTATACAGTTATAAAAAGAAATTGAGAGCATTTTGGGGTATCCACATTTAGGGCACAGAGAGGAACCTGAAGACGAAGAAGAGGAACACTTTGAGTTACTATTGGACTTTACAACTAGCGAACGGATAAGCTGCCTCTACAGCTCTACTCATGAGGAGACAAAACTTCCCTTTCATATTCAAACCCTTTCAACTTTCAAACATGACACTTTACTCCTATGCACTTCTCAAATTCATTTGCTTCCACCACTATTCTTTCCAAAACAAACATATGCCCAACCCCATTTGTAGCAACCAGAATTGGTGTATTTATCAGTTTAGTAATTACATTGCCTGTTTATTTGCCAAATGTGATTACAAGTGTATGGTTTGGTTGCACAAATGTAATCATAAGGTTATATTGAATTTCAAAATAAAAATTAATTTATTTAAAAATTAAAAATTTATATATAAGGATATTTATAAATGATATTAAATTAAATATTGTCTTTTGAAAATATATTAATTAATAACATATGTTATTAAAAAAATAATTGATTTATATTTTTTTAATTTAGTATATTTTAATTAAATTAATCATAAAAACTAAAAGTATGATATTTTTATGAACGTCATGAAATGCATGTTTGACAAAAATATTAATAATATATAATAATTTCTTAAAATTATAAAAATGTTTGACAAAAAGATAATTTATCAAGTCTAACTAAAAGAAATTGTTTGCATTGTAAAATATCGAGTCAACATTTCTACAAAAAATGAAATTGGAAATATAATATAAGTTCTAAATTCAAAACAATAAATTTAATATAATACTCTTATGTTAAAATTTAACATAACATACATAAATATGATTTCAAAGAAAAGTAAAATCTAAGTCCATAACCTTATTCAATAATGAATTCTACTTTAATTTAAAAATTAGAATACTAACAAAATTATACTAATGAAAAAAAGAAGAAGAAATAACACGAAAAAAATGCATGGAATCACATAAAGTAAAGATTGATAATGGAAAGGAAAAACCGGATGTATCCATGCTAAATCATTAGGCAAATCAAGTTCATAAGCAACATTACCAAACACTTCAAAATCTAATATGGGCCCACATAATTGGGGCAAAGCTTCCCTTTCTTTCCAAACCTCATCACACCCTTCGTGGGTGAAATTTTCAAATAGACCCAATCATTGCAAACTCAAGGTCTCTCCTTCTAACATCGGCATAGGACTTTTGCCGACTTTGAGCTGTTTTTAACCTTTCTCTAATAAGCCAAACTTTCTCCATAGCCTCATGTACCAACTTGGGACCTACAAAGCAACTTCACCCACTTCAAACCAACCAAAAGGAGATCTACACCTCCTACCATACAGAGCCTCAAATGGAGCCATACCAATACTATAATGATCGTTATTATTGTAAGCAAACTCAATCAAATTAGACAAATGATCATCCCAATTACCCTTGAAGTCAATCACACAAGCTCTCAACTATCTTTCAAAGTTCGGATAGTACACTTCGCTTGCCCATCGATTTGCGGATAAAAGTTCATACTAAGCTTAACACGAATACCAAGACCCTTTTGAAAAGAACTGAATGGTAAATTGGGTACCACGATCGGAGATAATGAATAAGGGCACTTCATACAACCTAACCATTTCTTTCAAGTACAACTTAGCATAGTCCCCCGTCGAATAAGAAACCTTGACTGGAATGAAATGAACCGATTCGGTCATTCAATCTACAATAACCCAGATCGAGTCATGTTGTCATTGGGTGCGGGGTAAACCAACAATAAAGTCCATGTTCAAATCTTCCGACTTCTAAGTAGGAATACTAATATCTTGAGACAAACCTCCTAGCTTTTGATGCTAAACTCTCACTTGTTGATAATTAGAACATTTAGTCACAAATTCCACATTATCCTTCTTCATCCCTGTTGTGCCGTAATTTTACTGTATTCAGAAAAATCACTTTTTGAAATGTTCTAAGTATAAAACAATTTGAGAAATACTTAGAAAGAGTCGCCACTTAATTTTTTAAAGAAATTAAGAAAACTTATAATTTTCAAAGATTTAAACAGAAAAAATCATTTGAAAATACCAAAGAGGGTTCAGGGTTCAATTTACACTTCGAGAAGAGTTTAAGCATTCGAAGTGTCCGCTAACATGCAGTTGACCTGCGACTTGACTAAAATATATTTTTTGACTAATTTTTAGAAAAAGTGATTTAACATAAGAAGAATAACTTACAATATTTGGTTAACTAAAAAAAAAAAAGTTAAATAAGTGACACATTTATTTTATTTTATTTTTTAGAGAAAAGGGATCCAAAATGAAGTATTTGACTCGAAATACAAGGTTAGAATATTAATAAAATTATATTAATTAGAATTTATTTGATGAATTTTAAAGTAATAATTTAAACCAATTTAACAAATTAAAGCATGAAAATCATTTTAAATTAATTGACTAACCCTTTTTTTTTCTTTTTGAGAAAATGACTTAAATAAGTACATATATATTTATTATTAATCAATTGAAAAGGTTTTGACTAACATTTTTTAAAGTTTTTTTTTAAAAAAAATTAATAATAAATAAATAAATAAATAAAATTAACTTAGAACAATTTTGAAATGAGTAAAAAAAGTGATTTAAATGAAGAAGACCCTTAAAGAACATATCTTTTTTTTAAAAAAAATTATTTAGGAAAATGATTTAACATAAAATATATAATATTTTATGATATTCGATTAACTTTGATAAAATAGTTAAATAAATAATAATTTTTAAATTTTTAGAAAATAGGATCTTAATTGAAACAAATTGGTCAATTAGGATTTTAACAAAATTAGGCTAATTAAAATTTATTTACGTCATTTTTTAGAAGTAATAATTCGAACCAACTTGGTAGATAAACCAAGAAATTATTTTAATCTAATTAAAGATAAGTGAAAGTTTTGACTAAATATATTTGAATAAGTATAAAAGTTGATAAGAATGAATTATTTTAAAGAAACTAACATAAAGAATATGGTTCATCTTTTGGGGAATTTAATTAAATTAAGTCGCAATTTTAAAAAAAAGTAAAAATAAATAATCACACAATTAAATAAGTTAGGTAAAGGAAGAATTGAATTTGGACCCTTCTTGGGCCTGCTGCAATTGGGTTTGGGCTTTGACCCTACTTTTGCCCCTTGAAATCTTGTATATACACCAAATGTATACAACTGTATACGGGTCGCGTCATGGCCCATTTTCCTGTATATTGAACTCTACACCAATCGTATGCGATCCACTTCAACCTGTATTTTCATTTTTGAACAAGTATATGGTATTTTAGTACGTACGCTACTGTATACAACATGTATATCAATGTATACATGCTGTATCTCAGCCCACTTTCAATTTTTCAGAACCTGTCAATCCAATTTCAGGCCTTATTTGATGCTTTTAACCTGTACACCTGCTCTCGATGGCCTGACCGACTCAAATGACAAAGAAAAGAGCCTTTGTGGCTCGACTCGGAGATGCAAAGAAGTGAAGTCCACCATGGACTCAGAAGGGGTTCATACAACAAGCAATAAAGAGACAAAGTCAGCATTCGAAATAGCGAAACAAGTACAAAAGAAATAACCGAACATGTCAACACACCAAGAAAAGAGCAAATAGGCAGAAAATATGAGTCATGAGGGATTATAGCTTGCGCGAGATAAAATTTACTACATAAAAATCCAAATCAACCCAAATATACATCACCAAAGGCATGCTTGACAAGGATAACAATTCAATACATGCTAATGGAAATGCTTGAATCGCATAAAAAATGAATTGAGAACGGACATACAATGACTCAATACATACTCAAAACAACTACTTATTTAGCCAAAATAATTATAGAGAAAGAGCGAGCAAGCCTATGAACTCACTACATGCTAGACCGAGAAGGGAGCAACCTAAGACATACTTTTAAAATGTGACGAAAACTCACTGATTCGGATAAGAGTTAATGAATTAAAGCCTTTATCACAATCTAGCCTAACCAAACACATACTAGTCAAAATAAACATGATGACTCTAGCTTATTCATAGTTAGGCAAATTTTTTTTTAAAATATAATAATAATCAGTCCATAACAATTAAATCTTTAGCAAATGGGCTACTGCTACACTACCAAAAATAGTTAAACAACATACAAATCATGATAAGAAATATACTTTCCCAAGAGACCAACAAAATGACAAATCTTAAGGCAGCACAACAATTCCAAATCAATATACAACATCATAGCATATGCTTCAGCCTTGCGAACAAAATCATTTGATGCCTATATATATATATATATATATATGTCTGAATGCTAAGACCGAGAACAAACGAGCAACCACCTCTAATACGTACCCAACTCTCGATTAACCATGAGAAGTCAAACACATTTAAGCGATCTCAGAATTAAAAAAAAAAAAAAACAGCCAATATGAACAACAACACAATTTATTCAAAAGGAAAGGAGGAAAAGTAAGAACAAGGATATTACCTTTCCCGGAGCAGTGATACTAGAACGACAAAAAGACCGATTCCACCACTCTATTTGGATACTAGAGGAAAGCTAAGAAAATTCGAGCGACGATCTTCTTGGAATTTGGAATTAGAGAGCTAAATATAAAATTCGTAAGTGTAAAGAAATTATGGTCAAAGAACGTAATTCCAAAAAAAAAGACTTTTCTCCTCCTTCTTTTGATTAAAATAGATGAATATATAAATGAAAATTAGGGGGAAATCCTGTGATCTTTTGAATTCTTTCTGCCTCTTTTCAGACAACAGTGTGATGGATTTGAAAATCCCTTAGAAAGGGGGAAAAGAAATGGCGATGTGATCGATGGTGTGATTTGCTCGTTGGATTTTTGAGTTTGCGTCTGGAAGAAGAAAACGAGCATGGGCGGTGGGGTCGGGTGTTGTTGGAATCGCTGATTTTTAGCGAGGAAGATGAAGTTGGGCGGTGGGGGTACTGTTTTTGGTGTTATATTTTATTTGCTGCTGTATTTGGGACTGCTGTAGTATATGTTTGGATTGCTGGGAATTAGGAATTAAAGGTGGGTTGGGCATTGGGTTATGAGAGAATGGGCTGGGTCGGGTTAAAGGAAAAATGGAGTGGGCTGAGAGTTGATTTGGGCTGCTGGAAAAGGTAAAAAAAAAAGGGGCCCAAAACTTGGTCTTAAATAGGTTTAAGGTGGGGGCTAGAAATGGGCTAGAATTATAAAAGGAAAATGGCCATTTGAATTTCAACTATAGCCAATTGAGATTAAGAAATATAGCCAATTTGAATTTGAGTAACAAACTTGGCTAAAACTTAAATAAAATGAATTAATATAATCAAATAACGAACTTCTTAATAAAATAAATAATTCAATTATAAACTAATAACTCGAAATTATAACTATAACTTAAAGTAAATTAGTAAAATATTTAACTAAAATGTAAAATCTTTTGTGATGATTTTCAAACATTTGTAAAATAACGTGATTGTAAAAATATACATATTTATTATTTAAACTTATTTAAAAATGACAACATTACTTTTAAAAATAACTTGGAAGTATTTTGAATTTCCTGAAACTTATTAATTCAAAATTATAACCATCACTAATAAAATATTGAAAATATGAAATCTTTTTTGAGATGATTTTTGAATATTCATGAAATACATTAATTATATATATAATTATATAAAGCATATATATTATTTAAAAATTATATATAAGTGACGAAACTATTTAAGATAACTTGCAAACTATATTTATTTTATTTTGTTGAAATTTTTATAAAACTAATAATTTTAAATCATTTGAAAATTGGAGAAGCTCGATGATTAATTTATATTGTGGAGGGCCAAAATTGGGTGTCAACAGCTGTCCCTCTTTTGACTTGGATTGCTGGAAGAAATTCGAGGCAAAAGAATTGACGAATCCAATTTTGACCGACCACATCTTCATTTTTAGGAAAATGATTTTGGTACTTTTAGAAATTATGGCCGAACCCGAGAGTTGGGTTTCCTACATATCTCAGGCTATATGAGAATTCAGGTCACTTGTTGTTCGATACGCTTGATTTGACGCACTATTGTGAAAGAATTCAGAAGCTATCCTGATATTGAATTATAAAGAGATCAGAATGCTCTGGAATAAGACTTGAGAGTGAAAGTTGGAATACAGCCGAGTTTTCAATATTGATTCCGCCTACATATTCCTCAACTTAGGAAATCAGGCTGTTTGTAATTCGACTCAAATAGTTGAAAAAGAAATCTATTATGCAAGATATCCTTTGGTTCTGGAGGAGTGACAAGTAAATCGAGTATGAAAAAAAGGCTTGCAACCTCTTAGCCATGAATGTGGTGCACTTCACACCCATGATTAAGAACTTACACGGGCATAATTTTTGAAGCTCTTGGTGCGTTGTCACTCGGATTGGAAAGTTGTCTCTGGTGGAGACCAAATTTTTTGGATGCGAAACTGAAACCATGAAACCTAAAGAAGAACCTACATGCCTTCTGATAGGGGTATGGTTTGATTGTGGTGGAAGTCGCTCCTTAGCTCGCGTCCTAAGAGTTTGGCACTCCTCTTTGGACTATGTCCCAGTTCGCTGCTAAGAAAAAGTTCCACGTTGTGCTGCATCCTTTTTTATGTCGTCCACACCTGTGGTTTGCTTGAGAATTCATCCTCTTGGATTCTCTCGACAAAGACTGAGATAAAACTCATTAGCATAAAAAAAGTGCAACCCCAAATGGGAAGATATTGTCCTTTACCGTGTTGACACTTAATTGCTCTACTTGAACATTTGACGTCAACTTTCTCCAGTTTCACGTAATGCAAGTAAAGCTCGTATTTGGTATTTGTAATATAATCTTCAATGTACTCTTTTTTTGATGACGAAGTAATAAAATAGGCAAATGTAATATGTTGATAGTTCTCTAGATGTCGTTGTTAATGGTTCTCTTGATGTTGTTCTTGCAAATGAAAATAATGCAGCCGATGTTGATTTTCTCGTGATGCATGATTTCCTTTTCTGTGATGCGTAAAGATAATGCCTTCTTGAAAAATACAGGTGATGTTTCCTCGAAAACTGTAGCTGATGGTGATTTTCCCGTGATGTATGAAATTTTTTCTCGCGATGCATGAATCTTTCTCTTGCAATGCATGATTTTTTTTTCTCGATGTATGGTTTTTTCTCTGCGATGCATGGATTTTTCCCGCTATGCATGACTTCTTTCTCACGATGCATGAATTTTTTCTCCGCGATGCATGACTTCTTTCCCGTGATCCATGAATTTTTTTTCGCGATGCATGAACCTTTCCCTTGTAATGCATGACCCTTTCTCTCGCTATGCATGACCTCTTTTTCTCGCAATGCATGATTCTTTCTCTTGCTATGCATGCATTCTTTCTCCACAATGCATGACTTTCTTTTTCGCGATGCATGAATTTTTTCTCCGCGATGCATGAATCTTTTCCTTGCGATGCATGAATCTTTTCCTTGCAATGCATGAATCTTTGATGATGCCTCCTTGATACTAAACGAAGATGATGCTTCACCCAACAACATAGGTGATCTTCTGGGCATCTTTTATACGGCGATATCGTCTTAATCGACAATATAAATGAAATGACCCTCGGAGTAATGGTATCATCTCATTTGACAATACGATATTAATGGCTCTCCGAGTAGTGATATCGTCTCAATCGACAATATAAATAAAATGACCCTCGAAATAATGGTATCATCTCATTTGACAATACGATATTAACGGCTCTTCGGGTAGTGGTATTGTCTCAATCAACAATATAAATGAAATGACCCTCAGATTAATGGTATCATTTCATTTGACAATATGATATTAACGGCTCTCCGGGTAGTGATATCGTCTCAATCGATAATATAAATAATCTTTAGGGTAAGAATATTATCATATCTGATAATATAATGCAGCCAAAAGTCTTCCAAGTGTCTTTAGTTGCTGGAAAATAACAATATTGCTCTCTTCATGGTTTTCGTTTGTTCCATCTCCGAACATAGTTGCAATGTTCATTATGATCTTCTCCTTGTTGAGAGTTAAATGAAATAACGCTAACTCATATTCCCAATTCTTTGGTATAAGAAGCATAAAATTTTTCCTGCATCCACAAAAAAATTGTTAGTTCAAAATAAACTGATCTATGTCGATCTCTTTGGTTGTCTGCTCCTTGTCTTACTATCTCCGGTTGATTTCTCCGATCTCCCGTCTCTTGATAGATAAGACAAAATATTTTTTATGCAAAATAATTGAACTATGAAAGGAAAGTTTTAAGGAAAATAGGTTTTCAAAAAAGTAATATTTGGGAAAAGGTCACTGTCAAGTGTCATGTACGTCGAGCTCTAGCGAACATTTTTGAAGTTGGTGCCTCGAGGTCTATCTGATTACTTGTTGGGAAGTATTCAAAGTTGCTTTAAACTTCTGATAAACCCTGTTGAAATTTTGAGGCCATCCTTAAAATTTCTGTCCCAGTTAAATATCTTGCTGTATCTTGAACTGTTGATGAATCAATCACGGAATTTTTGAGATCTTCTCAAAATTCTATCCCGATTGCAAATCTCAAAGTAACTTCAGTCTTGGTTCGTTGAAAAGATCTTCTTCTTGAGAATTTTTGAGTTCCTCGCAAAAATTCTGTCCCAGTTTCTATTATAAGAAAATAGAAAACTTACGGGAGATATGATCGAACCCTTGTGGCGCCTACGTATCCCTTTGAGGCAGGAATCAGGTCAAACGTAGTTCCTCCTCTCGAGGATTAACAAAAATAGAAAAATTACAAATAAACCGACCGAGGTCGACATAGGCCGCCTACGTATCTCATTCTTGAAAATTCAGGTCGAACGTAGTTCATTACAAAAGAAAATATTAAAAAGGGATAGAGTAATGACCGAGGCCGACATAGGCCGCCTACGTATCTCATTCTTGAGAATTCAGATCAGACGTAGTTCATTGCAAAGGAATAAAATTCTAAACAAAGCGATTACAAGCAAATAGAACGATTACAAAGAAATGATAGAAAATACAAACTAAACTTTACACATAGTATCTCTTGACAGCATCTGAGTTGATTGGTTTCGGCCATTCGGTGCCATCCATCTCCGACAGGACCAAGGCGCCTCCGTATAACACTTTGCGAACCATGTAAGGCCTTTGCCAATTTGGCGCAAATTTTCCTTTATATTTATCTTGGTGAGGGAAAATGTGCTTAAGAACCAACTGACCAACTTCAAATGTTCTGGCTCTTACTTTCTTGTGAAAAACACGAATCATTCTCTGTTGATACAGTTGACCATGACAAACGGCAACCATTCTCTTCTCATCAATCAATGTAAGCTGATCAATCCGCTTGCGAACCCATTCAGCATCACTCAATTCCGCCTCTTGGATAATTCTCAATGAAGGTATTTCAACTTCTACAGGTATAACTGCCTCTGTTCCATATACTAGCAAATATGGAGTAGCTCCAACTGATGTTCTGACAGTCGTTCGGTAACCCAACAAAGCATATGGCAACATCTCGTGCCAACCTCTGCGGTTATCAATCATTTTACTCAAAATCTTCTTTATGTTCTTGTTGGCAGCTTCTACGGCTCCATTCATTTGGGGACGATAGGCGGTCGAATTTCGATGGGTAATCTTGAATTGTTCACATATTTCTCTCATCAAGTGACTGTTGAGATTCGCTCCATTATCAGTAATGATGGATTCTGGTACTCCAAACCTACATATCAGGTTGTTGCGAACAAAATCAGCTACAACTTTCTTGGTTACCAATTTGTATGAAGCTGCTTCTACCCATTTGGTGAAGTAGTCAATGACAACCAAAATGAATCTGTGTCCGTTAGAGGCAACTGGCTCTATTGGGTCGATGACATCCATGTCCCAAGCTACAAAAGGCCAAGGTGAACTCATAGTATTGAGTTCGTGAGGCGGCACTCGAATAAAATCTCCATGCACTTGACACTTGTGACACTTCTGCATAAACTTGCAACAATCATGTTCCATAGTCATCCAAAAATAACCGGTTCGAAGGATCTTCCTCGCCAAAGTGAGGCCATTCATGTGAGTACCACAAACTCCGGTATGTATCTCTTCCAGAAGCTTTGTAGCTTCATTAGCATCAACACATATGAGAAGACCTAAATCTGGAGTCCTCCTGTAAAGGATTTCTCCACTTGCAAAGAAATTGAGGGTCATACGGCGTATCTATTTCTTTTGGTTGAACGTTGCATTCTCAGGATAAGTCCCGTCCTCTAAATACTTCTTAATGTCAAAATACCAAGGTAAACCATCTGGTTCCGCTTCAACATGTGAACAATGAACAAACTGCTCTTTTACCTCTATATCTACTGGATCAATATAACTTGTATCTGGATGTTTGATCATTAAGGCAATGATGGCCAGAGCATCGGCCAACTCATTTTGTGTCCTGGAAGTATGTCTGAACTCAATCTTGCGAAATCTCTTGCACAACTTCTGTATATACTGCACGTACGGTGTGATTTTTGGGTTCTTCACGACCCATTCTTCTTGAACTTGATGAATAAGTAAGTCCGAGTCTCCAATAACTAGAAGCTCATGAACATTCATGTCGATGGCCACCTTCAAACCAAGGATACACGCTTCATATTCGGCCATGTTGTTTGTGCAATCAAATCAGAGTTTAGCCGCCATAGGATAATGTTGACCGAATTTTGACACTAAGACTGCTCTGATACCTTTTCCTTGGTGATTTGCTGCTCCATCAAAGAATACTCTCCAACTAGGATATGCTTCAGAAATATCTTCACCCACAAACGCTACTTTTTCATCAGGAAAATAAGTCTTGAGCGGTTCATACTCTTCATCAACTGGATTCTCCGCAAGATGATTAGCCAAGGCTTGTGCCTTTATCGCCTTTTGTGTCACATACACAATGTCAAATTCACTCAAAAACATTTTCCATTTAGCCAACTTCCCGGTCGGCATTGCTTTCTGGAAAATATACTTCAATAGATCCATCCTAGATATAAGGTACGTGGTATAAGAAGACAAATAATGTCTCAACTTTTGAGCGATCCATGTCAAAGCACAACATGTTCTCTCCGAAAGAGTGTAACGAGTCTCATATGGAGTGAACTTTTTGCTTAAGTAATAAATGGCTCTCTCTTTCTTCCCAGTTTCATCATGTTGACCAAACACGCATCCCAATGCATTATTTGAGACAGACAAATATAGCAATAATGGACTCCCTTCTCGTGGAGGGACCAACACCAGTGGATTGGGCAAATAGTTCTTAATGACATAAAAAATAGTTTGACATTCTCCAGTCCACTTGGTTGAGACATCTTTTTTCAATAACTTAAAGATGGGCTCACACACCACGGTGGATTGAGCTATGAACCAGCTGATGTAGTTCAACCTTCCTAGAAAACTCATCACCTCCTTTTTTGTCTTCTGAGGAGGTAATTCTTGGATCGCCTTGATTTTGGAAGGGTCAAACTCAATTCCCCTCCTGCTAATTATAAATCCCAACAACTTGCCAGTTGGCACTCCAAAAGCACATTTGGCGGGATTTAACTTCAAATTGTATCGTCACAAGAGATCAAAGAATTTCCTCAAGTGAGTCAAGTGACTTGAACTCTCGCGGGACTTGATTATGACATCATCTACATACACCTCGATCTCCTTGTGAATCATATCGTAAAAAATGGTCGTCATAGCCCTCATGTAAGTAGCACCGGCATTTTTGAGACCAAAAGGCATCACTCGATAAAGATAAACACCCAGGGTGTGATGAAAGCTGTCTTTTCTGCATCTTCTTCATCCATCAAGATCTGGTGATAACCCGCATAACAATCCACAAATGACTGTATTTTATGCTTAGCACAGTTATCAATGAGGATGTGAATGTTTGGCAATGGAAAATTATCTTTCGGGCTAGCTTTGTTGAGATCTCTATAGTCGACAACCAGAACAACGTTGGCTAACCAAGTCGGATATTGCGTCACTTCCACTATTTGAGACTCGATCTACTTGGTAATCTCTTCTTTGATCTTCAAAATCAACTCAGGCTTGAACTTTCGAGTATTTTGTTTTACCGGACTAAAATCTGGATTAATCGGTAACTTGTGGGACACCATATTCGTACTCAGCCACGGCATATCTTCGTAAGACCAGACAAACACATCAATGTACTCTCTGAGCAAACGGACCAGGTCTCTCCTTTGAGCTTCAGTCAGATGGACACTGATTCTTGCTTCTTTAGCACATTCCTCATCTCCGAGATTCACAGTCTCGGTTTCCTCTAAATTCGGCTTGTGTTGATTCTCGAATTATTGAAATTCATCAGCAACATATTCGGGTATCTCATTTTCTTCTTCGTATTCCTCACATTCATCATCACCTGCTTCATTTTGTTCACTCGGTTCATGACATGACATGACATTGGAAGGTTTTAAATTAATATTACTGAAATCATAAACGAACAAAGTTAGGAAAGTAAAATATAAATAGATAAATAAACAAATTTTTGATAAAAGAGGCTTTCATTTAAATCGAAAAATAAGCACAAACTTTGGCCTTGACTAAGGGTCATTTCGCCTTTTTAAAACATTACAAGGGAATTTAAAAACTTCAAACAAGTAAAACTAGATAAAGGGTGGGTCTCGGGCCTCTTCCAGATTACCACTGATTTTGAAAATAAACAAAACACATGTCCTTTCTACCCAGATGAGTGGGAAATCAGGAGTGGTGTGGAAGTCCAGTTCTGCAATTTTTCCTCAGGTTCTACATCACGGATGCCTGATGTCCCAGCCTCTTCCTCAATGACCGCATCAATCTCCTCAAAAAGGCCCCATATTCTTTCCCCGAGACCACCATCATTGACATTTTCTCATACCGGAAATGATTGGTACAAATGAGGAATTGGCCTGGCCAATGCTTGATCAACACTCTTGTTCTTCATCTCTGCTTCATCAGCCTCCGTGGGGACATACCCCAAACAAAATTTTGCTAATTTGGCAGGAATTTGGATAGGCTCGACGATTCCTTGAAAGTGCTTCCCTAACCCAAAACCTGGTTCGAAACTATTCTAGAGCATGACGATAACAATCATCTTGTACACGGTAGGCATAGGAGGCTGTGGAGCCAAGTCGTCACCGGTGACATTTACCAGCTCCACCGTGTAGAAATCACAACCTCAAGAAACATCATCAATGATCGGTGCATACCCATTGAAATGACTCCCTTCACCATAAATGACCAATTCCTGGTCCTTCCAAACAAACTTCAATAGTTGGTGAAAAGTAGATGGCACGGCCCCAGCCATATGAATAAACGGTTTTCCCAGAAGTAGGTTGTAACTGGTGCTGATATCCAACACGTGGAACTCGACGTTGAATTTCGCGGGACCCACCTGAATATCTAAGTTCACCGCACCTAATGTGTCTCTTTGCGCTCCATCAAAGGCCCTCACCTTGACTTGATTCTGGTGGAGCTTTCCCAAATCGGATTTCAGTTGCCTCAGAGTCGAAAGCGGGCACATGTTGAGACCAGGCCCATCGTCGACCAATACACGATTTATCATTTTATATCGACATTTGATAGTGACATGCAGAGCTTTGTTATGCATCATTCCTTCAAAAGGCAACTCTACGTCACAAAAGCTGATTCGATGTCCCCGAATGACCTGGTTTATCATGGCTACTATATTATCGCTATTAGTACCCACAGGCACATAAGTGTCATTCAAAGCTCTCATCAAAGCCTGTCTATGCAAATGTGAACTCATCAATAAAGCCCACACAGAAATCTGAGCCGGCGTCTTCTCTAGATGCTTCACAATCAAATAATCTTTCGATTGCATTTTTCTCCAGAACTCCTCAGCTTCGGCTTCACTGATCGACCTTTTTGCTTGGTCCTTCTTCTACCCTCCTTGAGCCAACTCTTTCGGTGTGTAGCACCTGCCTGATCTGGTCATACCCTGGGTAATAGCCGTTTCAATCATAAACTTTGGTCGGACAAGAGTTTCTCGTGGCACCAAGGTAACAACCTTCTCGGGTGTCAGAATCACAAACTCTTTCTTCTCTCTAATGCTCAACGAGGCTACAGCCCTTTCAAGTTCATCAGGAACAACCGAAACTATTGCCTTTGTCACGCACCAATCGTCATTTGTCTCTATCATATTGATAGTGACGCCTCCATGGTTTGGCAAATGATTACTGTTGACATTAGGCGCGACCGTCTGAAGAGAGACCATGTTCTGATCGATCAGGTCTTGGATTTTATGTTTCAGGTTGATACAGTCCTCGGTATCATGTCCAACACTATTAGAGTGATACGCACACCTCTGATCAGGTATGTATAACTTTGAGCTAGTGTCAATCGGCTTGGGCCCCACTGGATGAATATATCCTGCTACAGTTAATTGTTCGAACAGCTTTGTTCGGCTTTCAATAAGTGGAGTGAAAGTTCTAGCAGGCTTCTTCTCAAATCTAGGATGGGAGGGATCGTAATTACCTTGTTGAGGGGGAGGCATCTGGCGATAATTTGGAGTGTTTGGACGGGGGGATTGATATCTGGGATATGAGTTGATTTGGTAATTTGGTTGTGGAGCTTGGTAGTTCGGGGGGATATTTTGGTAAAGTGGAGCTGGGGTTTGGTACATCGGGGGAGGAGTTTGGTAATTTGTCTGAACATTGGCACAGTTGGGGGTGACGTTCCGATAGTAATGAGGTAGAGTTCGGTAAATTGGAGGGGGAGTTTGGTAAATAGGTGGAGGAGTATTTTGATAACTGCGGGGAGGACTATTTTGGTAATCAGCCTGTGTATAACAAGCCATGTACGAACTCTGTGAAGGTCGAGAACGACCTTGGTATGATGAGGTTTTCCTTGGGGTCTTCTTCCCCTCATAGGAAATAGATGACACATCCTCTCTTTTTTTCTTCAACAAGCCCGAAGATCCGGGCGAGGCAGCAACACGGGCAATCTTCCCGGTTCTCAATCCATCCTCGATAGTCTCACCTACCTTGACTATCTCAGCAAATTTTGCTCCAACGCGCAACATGATTCTGTCATAATATTCGGGCTCTTGCACCCGCACAAACACTTTGACGATTTCCTTTTCTGACATAGGAGGTCTAACTCTAGCTGTCCCCTTTCGCCATCTATATGCAAATTCTCTGTAACTTTCAGTCGACTTCTGCTTCATCTTCTCCAAGGAGTAACGGTCAGGAACGATCTCCACATTGTAGGCGAATCGTTCGATGAAGTCCCTAGCCAGAGTGTTCCAACTAGACCATTGTCTTGTTTCATGAGACGTAAACCATTCTAGAGCCTCTCCGCTCAGACTTTGGCTAAAAAGCCGCATTAACAAAGCTTCGTCTCTCCTAACTCCCACGAGTTGATCACAGTAGGCCCTCATGTATGTTAAGGGGTTCCCCGTTCCTCCGAAGATGTCAAATTTCGGCACCTTGAACCCTTCTGGGAGGTCCAAATTCAGATGAATGCACAGGTCTTCGTAACTCAACCCGGCGACCTCAGGAATGCAGTTCAACTCCTTCATGGCTTTTCTAATTTCCTCCTTCATATCTATCTTGGCGGTCTCTTCCTTTGACCTCCACTCTCTCTCCCTCTCCTCATAGTGGTCGAGCTCCGAACCATGAGCGTCATGCTCATTGGGGACCGATATTTGGAAAGTGGCTTTTAGTGGTAGTGGTGGAGCAATAGAGGGACTTTGGCCATTTAAAAGGGCGTGATAGTTTTGGGGAAAAGTCTGGGGGCTGGTGTATTGGTTGTGGTGAAGGATGGAAGTGCATGGGTTATTAGCGTTTTGGCTGTAAGGGGGTAGGCCAATTTGGTGGTTTGCAATAGGGGGAGGAAGTGGTGCTTGGAAGTTGGTATTTTGAGGGATGGGTGGTGTTTCATAAGAAGCTGAGGCGTAATGGGGGTTTTGGGTGGTAAGGTCAATGATGGAGATATTATGAGTAGGGCTCAAAGGAGGGTTCTGAGCTTGTTCTACGTTAGGAGGGGGAATTTGAGCTGGAGGTCTTCCGTCTGGTTGAGTGTTGACAGGAAAAATCGGAGGAGGCAAATCTTGTTTTCTCTGTATCTCAACCCTCATCTTAGTGATCTGTTGCATCAGCTGTAGGATCAGCTCATTTTGATCAGCAAGGGCTGGCTGAGCCACCACGACATCAGTAAGGTTGGTTTCTTCGTTATTATCACCCATTGCTGTTTTTCCCTTTTGTGAACTTTGATTGGGGAAGAAATCTGTAGGACCTTTAGATCTAGTGAAATAAGGATGATCAGCCAGCTTATCAACACAGATCAGTTCTAACTACCTGTTGAGAAAAACAACTCAAAGAAAAATCTGTTAGTTTTAATTCAGCACAAATAATGCAAAATATCACATAGAAAGCATATAAACACATAAAAGTTGCTTTGTTTGAGAACATGCTAACCCACAAATAATGGGGACTGACTTTTGAACAAGCAGGAATTTGCTCGCTTTTATGTTGAGGTTGGTGACTCAGAAAAGTTAAATTGCATTGAGCTAAGGTTTTCTTGCTGCATTTCTGGGTATTTGTTGATCTGAACTCAACGTTTCCTTGCAGAATGAAGGGGAAAAGAATTTTTTTTTAAAAGATAGGGGCCGGGCCTTGAAAGGCTGCCTACGTATCTCCCATGGAGAATTCAGGCCCTACGTAGTTCAAATACAAATGAAGTCTAATTTTTATTTATTCATTTCTTGAAAATTACAAGGAAAGTGAAAAACAGACAATAAAGCTCCTAAAAGATAAAACGTGCCTCCACCCAAGCCATTCTTCTTCTGATTGTAGCATTAATCACGGGGGGTAAACTCATATGCTTCGAAGGTGATTTTCTCATTCCCTTCCTTCCATCGTCCCTGTAGAAGAGGCCTATAGACAATTTCCTCCCTAGTATCTTCTTCGGCAGCTTCAGGTCTAGAGCCTTTGGGATCACTGCTGGTGGCCTCTTGGCTAAAGAAAGAGTGTTTTTCACGTGGCTTCTGAAACATCACAGTTACATTTTTGAAGGCATCGCGCTTCTTCCGCACAACAACTGTCTCTTCATCTATAACAGCACGCTTTGTTATTTTTACAGCCAACTCCGCGTCTAGTGCCGCATTTGCTACTCGTACGACCGCGGTGGCAAACTCCACTTCTATTCTCCTTTCTCTGGTTTCTTGGATCTCTTGTCTGAGCCGCTGCAATTTCATCCTCAAATCCTTTTCAGTCAGCTCTCCATCGATACTCTTGCCTTTTTCCATCTTAGCTGCAATTTTACCTTTCATGAGATGATAGAGTTGTGTCTTAGGATTCGGTAGTAGGATTTTTATTTTTGACTTAGAAACTTAAGACTCATGGAGTTTTGGTCGGACATTTGGTAGTGACTTGTATTTGGTATTGGGAATTTTTTTGAAAAGGAGTGGGCTAAAAATGTCATCATTCAAAGCAACGTATCACATAAATAGTTAAAGCACACAAGTAAACAGACAAATATCGCGTCCTAAACATGCATGTGACCCTTTTGTGCCAAGGGTAGGCCTAGCGAATTAGAGGATGTATATGTCTTTTTAAGCCAATTCATTATCCCCAAAGTATTTTATTAATAGCATTCAAAAATGTTTGACAAACATAAAATTGGGGAAAAAAGTTCGAAACATAAATTATAAGACAAAGTACAAATAAAGCAATCCCATGAGGGGATGATAACAAACTCCAAGCTCATCCTGATCTTTCACCAAGTCTGCTCCTCTTGGCTATGCTGACCTCTTCCCACATAGCATATCTGTTCGCCCATAGGTGATCTCTTGCTAATCGAGCCCCTTCTTGATGTTTGAACCTCTCGACCGACTGAATCTGTTGCTCCATGCTATCATCTAATTCTGACATACATTGCTTGGATTTTTGTAGCTCTTGCTTCAACTGAGCTATGACTTTGACGTCTTCTGAGTGTCGATGTTGATGCTCTAACTCATTCCTATCAAACTTCTCTTGGAGTTGATGAAGTCGAATTTGATGCTTGGCTCCAACATCTGCAATAATATGGGGAACGTTTGGACCGGGTTCGATAGTTCCGGCGAGACTCTTCTTTAACCATTCTTTGTAATCCTTAGAACATTCCGGACGAAACCTATTTGGCGCCGGCTCACCCAATACCCTTCGAGTCTCCCATAATTGAAGTATCTTTTTAGTAAAAGCGACTTTGCCATTTTCATGATCCGTCACAAATCTTGTCATGTCTTCGATTTGAGGAAGCTCTTGCTTCCCTCCTAGTTGTCTAAGTACTCGAGAAGGAGCATATGACCGAGTTCCTCTCAACCCAGCAAATATCAAGTAGGGGGTCTTTCCACTTCGGATCACAATTTATTTTGTTACTACCAAGCATTGAATCGACCACTGTACATTTTCCTCTTTCAAACCCTGAAGTCTCGTGTACCAAAACTCTTGGCATCCAGTCCCGTTGAAATGATTACGTTGCACCCACCAATCGTGACTTTCGAGTCTGTTTGGTTTTTCCAAGGGATCTGGTTCTGTTAGATTATGAGTTTTGATCAATTGTCTCATCATCCACCATTGAAGTATCAGGTTGCACCCTTGAAAGAAACGTGTGCCGTTTTTACATCTATCCAATGCCTTGTAAATGTCGGCAAGGATCATAGGGGCCAAATTGTAGTACTTTCTTGCAGACCCGTAGCCTACTCCATAAAAAATAGCATAAGTAACCATTACTACACTTGGATGGATGGTGTAGTTTGGTCCTTGGGGAAACACCATTGTCCCAAGTAGACATATTGCAAAAGCGAAAGGGGCGTGTTTCCTTTCATTTTTCTTCTGAAACAAACTCTTCTTTGAACTTCTCGTAAGCTCTTGCGCGTCCAAATCGATAATACAACTTTCGAAGTGGAATATTTGACCTAGGAAGCCTGTCCATCCATTCAGCTTTGACGAGCGACAATTTTTCTTTGATTTCGACAAAATCCCACACCTTTGGAAAGAGAAGATCAGTATCGGGTTGGCATTTTCTTTTGTTGCACATGCCAGCACTCTCGTAACTGGCAAGAACTTCATCTATAGTCGGAGTCAACTCTGCTTCCCCAAACCGAAATACCATGTTATTGCTGTCCCAAAATTTCACCATCGTTCCAATCAAGTCGGGGTAAGCCACCATTTTCATTAATAATGGGAGATGACCTATGTGTCTTTGAACATTCTTCTTATCTTCCTTGTTCATGAATTTTCACCAAACTTGGAGGTAAGGATCAGGTATAGTCACCATTCGGGTTCTTAACGGCTCAAACGTCGGATTTATCCTACAAGAAAAACAAACAAAGGTAAGTTAACCCCCACCCCCACTTGATAATTGATTTGTTTAAAAATGACATATACATCCTTCAATTAAAACACATAAGTATGATTGTCTTTTTATTAGCAAATGAGCCAAATAGACACAAGGTGGGCTTCTAATGGGCCCAACACACTTTGGGTGTTGGGTCAACTTAGTTCAAAATGCGCTAAATTTGAAATTTGGTTTCGATCTACTTTAGTTGACTAAGAGTGGCTTTTGAAAGACCGGGAACCTAAGTGGACAACTTAGGCTGGAATTCACGACAATCATTGGATGCATGACGTACCAATAAATTGTTGATCCTTCCGGAAAAGGATTGAGTATAAAAAGTTCGGTTGCGATTATGCAGAAACCGTCTTTAATATACTATACGTATAATAGAAAAGATGCCATAAAATGCAATGATAGTTATATCAATTTAAACACATTAAGCAAAGATAAACAATTAATACAATTAGTCAGATAAGTCAAATCTTATGGTTAGAACTTAATTAAGTCCCCAACGAAGTCGTCATTTCTGTTGTGCCGTAATTTTACAGTATTCAGAAAAATCACTTTTTGAAATGTTCTAAGTATAAAACAATTTGAGAAATACTTAGAAAGAGTCGCCACTTAATTTTTTAAAGAAATTAAGAAAACTTATAATTTTCAAAGATTTAAACAGAAAAAATCATTTGAAAATACCAAAGAGGGTTCGGGGTTCAATTTACACTTCGAGAAGCGTTTAAACATTCGAAATGTCCGCTAACATGCGGTTGACCTGCGACTTGACTAAAATATCTTTTTCGACTAATTTTTAGAAAAGATGATTTAACATAAGAAGAATAACTTACAATATTTGGTTAACTTAAAAAAAGTTAAATAAGTGACACATTTATTTTATTTTATTTTTTAGAGAAAAGGGATCCAAAATAAAATATTTGACTCGAAATACAAGGTTAGAATATTAATAAAATTATATTAATTAGAATTTATTTGATGAATTTTAAAGTAATAATTTAAACCAATTTAACAAATTAAAGCATGAAAACCATTTTAAATTAATTGACTAACCCCCTTTTTTTTCTTTTTGAGCAAATGACTTAAATAAGTATATATATATTTATTATTAATCAATTGAAAAGGTTTTGGCTAACATTTTTTAAAGTTTTTTTTTAAAAAAAATTAATAATAAATAAATAAATAAATAAAATTAACTTAGAACAATTTGAAATGAGTAAAAAGAAAAGTGATTTAAATGAAGAAGACCCTTAAAGAACATATTTTTTTTTAAAATAAATTATTTAGGAAAATGATTTAACATAAAATATATAATATTTTACGATATTCAATTAACTTTGATAAAATAGTTAAATAAAGAATAATTTTTAAATTTTTAGAAAATAGGATCTTAATTGAAGCAAATTGGTCAATTAGGATTTTAACAAAATTAGGTTAATTAAAATTTATTTACGTCATTTTTTAGAAATAATAATTCAAACCAACTTGGTAGATAAACCAAGAAATTATTTTAATCTAATTAAAGATAAGTGAAAGTTTTGACTAAATATATTTGAATAAGTATAAAAGTTGATAAGAATGAATTATTTTAAAGAAACTAACATAAAGAATATGGTTCATCTTTTGGGGAATTTAATTGAATTAAGTCGCAATTTTTAAAAAAAGTAAAAATAAATAATCACACAATTAAATAAGTTAGGTAAAGGAAGAATTGAATTTGGACCCTTCTTGGGCCTGTTGCAATTGGGTTTGGGCTTTGACCCTACTTTTGCCCCTTGAAATCTTGTATATACACCAAATGTATACAACTGTATACGGGTCGCGTCATGGCCCATTTTCCTGTATATTGAATTCTACACCAATCGTATGCGATCCACTTCAACCTGTATTTTCATTTTTGAACATGTATATGGTATTTTAGTACGTACGCTACTGTATACAACATGTATATCAATGTATACATGCTGTATCTCAGCCCACTTTCAATTTTTCAGAACCTGTCAATCCAATTTCAGGCCTTATTTGATGCTTTTAACCTGTACACCTGCTCTCGATGGCCTGACCGACTCAAATGACAAAGAAAAGAGCCTTTATGGCTCGACTCGGAGATGCAAAGAAGTGAAGTCCACCATGGACTCAGAAGGGGTTCATACAACAAGCAATAAAGAGACAAGGCCAGCATTCGAAATAGCGAAACAAGTACAAAAGAAATAACCGAACATGTCAACACACCAAGAAAAGAGCAAATAGGAAGAAAATATGAGTCATGAGGGATTATAGCTTGCGCGAGATAAAATTTACTACATAAAAATCCAAATCAACCCAAATATACATCACCAAAGGCATGCTTGACAAGGATAACAATTCAATACATGCTAATTGGAATGCTTGAATCGCATAAAAAATGAATTGAGAACGGACATACAATGACTCAATACATACTCAAAACAACTACTTATTTAGCCAAAATAATTATAGAGAAAGAGAGAGCAAGCCTATGAACTCGCTACATGCTAGACCGAGAAGGGAGCAACCTAAGACATACTTTTAAAATGTGACGAAAACTCACTGATTCGGATAAGAGTTAATGAATTAAAGCCTTTATCACAATTTAGCCTAACCAAACACATACTAGTCAAAATAAACATGATGACTCTAGCTTATTCATAGTTAGGCAACAAATTAAAAAAAAAAAAAACAATAATCAGACCATAACAATTAAATCTTTAGCAAATAGGCTACTGCTACACTACCAAAAATAGTTAAACAACATACAAATCATGCTAAGAAATATACTTTCCCAAGAGACCAACAAAATGACAAATCTTAAGGCAGCACAACAATTCCAAATCAATATACAACATCATAGCATATGCTTCAGCCTTGCAAACAAAATCATTCGATGCCTACATTTATATATATATATGTCTGAATGCTAAGACCGAGAACAAACGAGCAACCACCTCTAATACGTACCCAACTCTCGATTGTCCATGAGAAGTTAAACACATTCAAGCGATCTCAGAATAAAAAAATAATAAAAATAGCCGATATGAACAACAACACAATTTATTCAAAAGAAAAGGAGGAAAAGTAAGAACAAGGATATTACCTTTCCCGGAGCAGCGATACTAGAACGACAAAAAGATCGATTCCACCACTCTATTTGGATACTAGAGGCAACCTAAGAAAATTCGAGCGACGATCTTTTCGGAATTTGGAATTAGAGAGTTAAATATAAAATTCGTAAGTGTAAAGAAATTATGGTCAAAGAACCTAACTCCAAAAAAAAAACTTTTCTCCTCCTTCTTTTGATTAAAATAGATGAATATATAGATGGAAATTAGGGGGAAATCCTGTGATCTTTTGAATTCTTTCTGCCTCTTTTCAGACAACAGTGTGATGGATTTGAAAATCCCTTAGAAAGGGGGAAAAGAGATGGCGATGTGATCGATGGTGTGATTTGCTCGTTGGATTTCTGGGTTTGCGTCTGGAAGAAGAAAACGAGCATGGGCGGTGGGGTCGGGTCTCGTTGGAATCCGATTTTCAGGTGAGGAAGATGAAGTTGGGTTTGTGTGGGTACTTGTTTTTGGTGTTATATTTTATTTGCTGCTGTATTTGGGACTGCTGTAGTATATGTTTGGATTGCTGGGAATTAGGAATTAAAGGTGGGTTGGACATTGGGTTATGAGAGAATGGGCTGGGTCGGGTTAAAGGGAAAATGGAGTGGGCTGAGAGTTGACTTGGGCTGCTGGAAAAGGTAAAAAAAAAGGGGCCCAAAACTTGGTCTTAAATAGGTTTAAGGTGGGGGCTAGAAATGGGCTAGAATTATAAAAGGAAAATGGCCATTTGAATTTCAACTATAGCCAATTGGGATTAAGAAATATAGCCAATTTGAATTTGAGTAACAAACTTGGCTAAAACTTAAATAAAATGAATTAATATAATCAAATAACGAACTTCTTAATAAAATAAATAATTCAATTATAAACTAGTAACTCGAAATTATAACTATAACTTAAAGTAAATTAGTAAAATATTTAACTAAAATTTAAAATCTTTTGTGATGATTTTCAAACATTTGTAAAATAACGTGATTGTAAAAATATACATATTTATTATTTAAAATTATTTAAAAATGACAAAATTACTTTTAAAAATAACTTGGAAGTATTTTGAATTTCCTGAAACTTATTAATTCAAAATTATAACCATCACTAATAAAATATTGAAAATATGAAATCTTTTTTGAGATGATTTTTGAATATTCATGAAATACATTAATTATATATATAATTATATAAAGCATATATATTATTTAAAAATTATATATAAGTGACGAAACTATTTAAGATAACTTGCAAACTATATTTATTTTATTTTGTTGAAATTTTTATAAAACTAATAATTTTAAATCATTTGAAAATTGGAGAAGCTCGATGATTAATTTATATTGTGGAGGGCCAAAATTGGGTGTCAACAATCCCATTCCACTAGTACACCTCCCGCAAGTCATGGTACATCTTGGTGGCTCCAGGTGAATGAAATATCGAGAACTATGAGCTTCTGATAGAATTTTCTCACTCAAATCATCAACATCGGGAACACACAAACGACCTTAATATCAAAGTACACCATCTCCCCCTTGAGAGAAAGCCTCTACGAACTTTTTAAGCACTGCTTCCTTCAATTCAACCAAAGTTGGATCAAGACTTTTCTTGGCCTTCACATCTATCATAAAAGATGATTTCGAACCATTATGTACCATAAACACCACCTTTTGTAGAATCGACCAATTGAACACCCAATTGGGCCAATCTATGAACATTTCACATCAATTCATTTTTATCATTCTCAACATGAGCAACACTTCCCATCGATAGCCGACTAAGATCATCCGCCACCACATTCCCCTTATCGGGGTGATAGAGAACACTCTTTTCATAATCCTGATTTCTTTTACTTTTTGTTTTAAATGATTTGGTTAGAATTAAAGTAATTGGATAATGTAATGTTTTTTTTTTGTATTTTATAAAAGTTTAGAAAGTTTTGAAAATATTAATTTGGTCCCAAATTAAATTAATTACATTTTAAAGTGGATTTGAGTCAATTTGTTGGCAGGGTCTGCCTCTCGCTGCAAAAATCTTCAGAGAAGATATGAGTGCAATAGATAGAGAAAGGGTGAAAAACCTGGAGAAGATGAGGGAGAAATTGATACATGATGCGTACTACTTACAAGCAGAAAACTATCATAAATCTGGTAAAATAGTCAGATATAAACCCCTTGTTGACTCGTTTCTGGATCATTGCTCTCATTTGGTGGAGAAGAACTTTTATGGGTATATCTTTATCTCTCATTCTAAATCAGAATTAGCAAGGCTGCTCTTGATTTTAAATAACAATTACTTAGAATTATTTTAATTTTCTCTAATTCGCATGGGTTAATTTATTACTACTACTACTACTACTAATAATAATAACAATAAAATTCAACCTTTTAAGTAGTTTATTTCAGATTAATGAGTTGTGACAGCCCTTAAAGAAAAAATTAACGAAAGAAACAAAGGAGTAGCATATAGGCATTAGGGGCACGAATCGCAGTTCCGCCTAAACTTCATCTCAATGGAGAAAGAATGTGAAAGAGAAGATATAAGTGCAAAGGTATCAGAAAGGATGAAAAGCCTGAAGAAGATGAGGGAGAAATTGATATTTGACGCGTACTACTTACAAGCAGAAAACTATTATAAATCTGGGAAAATAGCCAGATATAAACCCCGTGTTGACTACTTTCTGGATCATTGCTCTCTCTTTTGGTGGAGAAGGACTTATATAGGTATATCTTCTCTCTCATTCTTCTCCAAATGAATCAGAATTAGCATGCCCATTCTTGATTTTTGTGCTTTTTTTTTCTTCGAATATATTGGTTTTGCTTGCATCTATAATTTTTATGTATACTGTAATGCATAGTATTTGCTTTTGAAATATGTGCAGGAGTCTATGGAATATGACTCCAACACCCTTGGGTCATGCCAAACCATATAACTTTAAGAATATTGAAGATATGACCTTCAAGTTTCAGTTGTGCAAGCTGATTAATGTGACCAAGTATGGGAGAATGTTCAGTTGCCGAACCGATGACGCTATTACTATCAAAACATGGGATTTCTTTTGGCCAGCTAACAATGACTGTTTTGACCATCCATCTAGATTTTGTGTATGTTAAATCATATATATATCTGTTTTTTTTTTGTTAGATTAGATCCTATTTCTCTCTCTTAACATTTTCTGCTAAGATACTTAATAAAATTTGCAGAATGAGCTTGAAATACTGACAGATGAAAATCCGTATTCATGTTTGATGAAGTTAAAATGGTTCTGTTTTCAAAATATACTTGCAGTTGTGTATGATGAAACACCAACTCAATATTTGTTGCGCGTCATTTCCGGTATTTAAACTACTTAAAGAAATCTTCACTTGCTATAGTTGAGGGCTACTAGTTTTGTGTGCTTTAATTTTTACTTGTCATTTGTATTTGTTCCTTGAGAAGATGAAAACTTTAGATGGGAGGATAGAATGAAGGTGGCAACTCAACTTGCAAGCCTCTTCACCTGGTTGCATGAGAAGCGATTTGCAATTGGTCGTATGGAGCCTTCTGCCATAATGATTGACAAGGTAATGTCTAAACCTTATGGATCTCGTTCCTTGTTGACATTTGAACTCTCTGCTCATCCATTGCTTGCAGGAGTTCAACATAAAAGTAGTGGACTTTTCTTCCCTGGGTCGTGTAAGAGACATCCCTCATAATATTCTTCCTGATGCTCCCGAGGCTGATAATGTTACTGAGACTTTAAAAGAAGATGCTTACGCATTTAGTATTCTACTTTTGAGGTTGATTACAAATAACAAAAACATTGAAGGTCCATATCATTGGTGGATTCTGGAGGAGCTACAAGGTGGTAAAAGATCGATAGCGGATAAATCAGTTCTGCTAAATTATGATGGTGTGCTCGCTTGTGGAATCACAAAACTAGCAGCAGAATGTCTGGATGAGGATCCAAATGCTCGCCCAGATATGAAGAATGTCTTTGACCGCTTGACCAATTTGGTAAGCAAAGCAACTTGAACCATGGAAGAGTAAAATTAATTGTTTTGTTAAGCTTGTAATGAGACTTTATGAGACTTTACATTATGAATGTTCTCACCTTAGCATTAGCAGTTGGTTGCCGGGATTCTTCTTGTTTAAGAAGCAGTGAAGCACTGATTCTTCATTCTAACATTTTCTCACTGTTAGAGATTTTTCACTTTATATGTAAATGCATGCCATGCATATTCTCTTGGTATGATCACTCTATATTATTTCTTAATGGTGAAAGACAAGTGATAGATTTGATTATGTTTTAGCCCCTTATATGGGTGGTGTGCACATTTGTCTGAAGTTGGAAATATATGTGTTGTGCGAGAAATATATGAAACATTGCAGTTAGGGGCTTCCCCAACAGCAGAACACTACTTTTTAGAGCCACTATAGGACCCATTCGCAAACCCAAGGATCTAGCGACCCCATTTTAGCTTTGTCAAGGTTCTCATCAAAGCACCCAACATGTTCCAAATACTTTGACAGCCTCCGAGCCAAATTAATCCCATTTGGTTAAATTCAAATTAAACTAGTAGTACCTATCATTCAAATGGCGTTAAGGGCTCTTTTATTTTCCTACTACCTAATTTCATCAATCCATTGTCGTAAAAAGTCCTTATCTATGGCTAAAAATAAAAAAAATAAAACTATGGTTCAACTTCACGAGTGCCCGTGTTGCTGAGACTGACAAGTTGGATATCACCACAATGTATTTAAATGGTGATGCTAAACTATGGTGGCAGACTCAGAATGTGGATGATGAAAGTGCTGGTCTACCTAGGGTTGATACTTATTCAGAGATGAACCAATTTGTGGAGTCAAAATAGGTAATGTGGGACCCGTGCTAGAAATTCTGGAAACAACTCCGTCAAAAGGTCCTAAACAATTACCAAAACTTGTGTTAAAAAATAGAACACAATGCAGAGCTCAAAACAGTGGAAACTAACAACATGCAACAGTTCACTCTTTAAAGTATGAGGAAATGCAGTCCCGAAACAATGAAAAACACCTAAAATGAAGAGTCTCAGACACTTTACAATCACATACCTACATAGGCCCACACTTTTGTACACACTGGAATTTGAATCATCCAAATCAAACCTATATCAGAGGAGATATCACCAAAGGAAAATTGGAATTCTTTGATTATCAGGTCTGGTCTTTAAATAAAGACCATACCAAAATCTTTCTTTGCGAACACGGTTCCTTGACATCCCTTGGACTCTCGATTAGTGATTTCATGAAGTATACGTATGATGTCACAGCACGATCAATAACTGTATTTGGACACATCTCGTAGGCTTATCATATTTAAGAAGAATGCCTTTGTGTAGATAGAAACATACCAAGTTAGAAGTACAAGTTGTCCATAGAAGTATCTCGATTTGAATTTTATGTCCTTGAGTGAATGAGTGCAGCTACGCATGAAATGAATACCTTTTGCTTTTAGATAGGTAACTGAACGAAAGGAGTGAATGTAGCTTTTCATGTTAACGCGTTCATTGCTTATACTTTTCTTCCTTTTTAGCCATTGAAGTGTGCAAGTACGATGAAAGTTTCGTACTTCACTCTGTTGTGAGACAAGTCTTGTTCTAAATGCTTCAAGAAGATGGAGAGGCTCTTCTACATGGTTGTAACTCATTTCCCCTTTTTGTTCATATTCTCACTGAAAAGGGTGAAATTCAAGAACATCTCGAGTAATTCATCTCCTTCATCTTTGTCATATCTTAAGCTGATCAAGAACTTCAGTATCCAAAATGGGATTTGATCCTCAAGAAACACATGCCACAAATTGTTGTTAATAACGCCAACATTCCAAGATGGTGCCTCGTGGTTCTGAGTTTGTTATACGTATCTGTTGGAATACTGACCCCCAGATTTGCCTAAGGAACATGTATATTTGATTTGTTCCTTTGCAGATTACAACAGTTATGTTATGTAAAGCAAATAAAGTAATGACACAATATTTTATCGCGGAAAACCCTAGCTCATAAAGGGTAAAAACCACGACCTACACCTCTGTAGGGTTTAACTATACTTCATTAAACTCTGAGCTTCAACAAAAGTTTACAAACCTATGTAAGCTAAGGAGTTATAAACTCTAATTCCTAGACGCCAACAACCAACTAGATCGTCGACCCACTTCAAGTTATGAATTCAGATTACAACTCTTGCAATCCTAGGAACTAACTCTAATTCCTAAACTCCAACATAAACCCTCCAAGGTTTATGTTCCCAAGTCTTTAAGTCACCCCAACTTGAAGACTCTATTCCTACTCCAGTTTATACTTCACTGGATCTAGAAAGAATTAAAGATACAACTCAATAAAATCTCAATACAAGCAAACTTGACTTAAGAACTACAAAACATAAGCCTATGAATCAGTTCTTCAATTCTTGTTTCCTTGGGTTGGTTACACTTCATAATAAAAAATCACTCAAATATGAACTCCCTCTATTTGATTGTATCCTGCTTGTAATTCTCTGTTTAAGTGCGCTAGTTTCTCCAAAGAAAATATTGCCCTATTTATAGATTTGGACTTGAATCCAAAACCTATTTCAACTTGGACTCCTACTCATACTCGACTTTCTCTTCTGCGTAGAACTTGGAAGCTCACGTGGTATGTTCTTTTTTTCCTACTTCGTGTAGTTTTCCTATTTGATTGGGCTTTGATTTATTTCCTTCTTGAATCTTTATTCACACTACTTCCTTCTTTGCTTATGTTTCCTACTTTGTTTATGCTTCCTACTTCGCTTAGGATTTCTTTAAGGAAACCTTTTTGCACTGCTTTCTTGTTGAATAAGCAACCCTTCCACCGCTTTATAACTTCTAATTTGCGTGGTTGACGTTCTCCTTATCCCTGTCAAATTCGATCTGAAAGGAACATGTCGTTGCAACCGGTTCCTTTCATATGTTCCTCTATTTGTCAATTATCAAAATCTTTCTCAATCTAACAAATTCCCCCTTTTTGATGATGACAAACCATTGCTTCTTGTGTGAATAGATCATTCTGTCTTATGTAAGTTTATTAAAACTAAATACACAAAATAAACACATTAGAGGATCAAGTTAGACCAATTGGGTTGTAAATATTACACAAGTATGCACTGCCCCCTTTTGACATCATAAAACACTGTGAAGGCATACACCACACTAAGAGAAGCAAATTCGATACTCATGGCCACTGGGGCTATCACCTACATAAACACTTAAAAATCAAGAACTCAGTTAGCTATAGCAAAGTATTTGCACAAACATAGGAGATAGACATGAACCAGAAACTCAAATCCAACATTAGCATTAATCAAAAAACATATACACCACAAATGTAATCAAAATTAAATATAGAATCAGGCACTTGTGATGAGGGAAAAATTGGAAGGTCAAAGGCTAGAGTAGCTAGGCAATATCACAAGATCGGGCATGAGAGGGTAAATAAAAGTCCTTTTTCAGCAGCACAAAAAACAACTTTTGGATTAATAAAAGTAGTAGTCTTCTCAATTTCAAAGGTAGCCTTGGTCTATGCAAGCTCAGCCTTGAGCTTTTTATTTTTCTTTAGCAGGCCTACATGTTCAAGATCATAGTTCATATGCAGTTGGTCCATGGCATTCTGGTGAGTGACATATATGACTTCAAGTTCAACTTATTTTTTTTCTTTTTTTCACCTTTAAGGAACTGGTTCAATCTCCAGAGAAACAATAATTCACTCATCTCTAGCCCCCAAAATCAGTAATCACCTTGCCTAAGAGCACTGTCCGTTTCCCACAGTTCAAAACTCTAATTTCAATAGAGTCATCTTTAATTTCAATAGAGTCAGTAAGAGGAACAAATTTTCTTCAGCATCATTTGTAAAGGAACATGTTTTCCCAATCTGTTCCCTAGATGTGGTACTATCAGGTGCAGCACCAACTATATTAATTTTTTACATCAATCCTAAATTCCAATTTATATGGATCTTCAATAGAAGAACTTAGTTCGACATAGGGGTCTCCCATTTATTCCCCCTCACTAGATGCACCCAAGTTGAGCCTAGAAAGTGAACTTTGTTCAACTATAGGGTCCCTAGAATATTCCCCCTCACATGGTACATACTCTAAAACTTCTTTAGTAATTTTAGACACACAATATATAGATTCCCCCTAAAAACCAGCACTACCTACCTTCTACACCACAACGTCTATTTTATAAGGCACCAAAGTAGAGGTGTCATACACCGAAGTCATGTCAACCATAACATTAGATAGACCATCACACTTAGGATCTCCAAAAATGTCATTAAGAACCATAAATTGTAATTAATCAAGCATGAACATGTTTCTTGAAGAACACTTTATTCCATAATTTTATAAAAAGAGGATTTCTTGATTAAAAAGTATATGAAAGAGAAGGGTGTGAGTTGTAGAGACACGCTAAGATAAGGCTTTAAATAGGCTTTTAATAGTGGTATTGAGAGTCATTTGAGATGAAAAGTTTTATTTTGGGTAGAGACCTGGTTATATTTATCACAAGAAATCGTGATTAGATTCCTTTTAGAGAACGCCAAAAATTAAGCATAGGACATGAATATATATTTTGGGACAAGTGGAAGGAACATGTTCAAGTGCATTGATTCTATATTTAGTCATGAACAATTGTAGTATACATACCTTAGATTGCTGGATAATGTTGAGTTTTGCTCCAATTTTACTAAGTCTCTCTCTTATGACAGATGCAAATAAAATATTGTAGTGCATGAGTGACTTGACTTTAAAAGTGGTATAGAGACATACAACTTAATGTACAAAATTGAGCATAAAATTCAAGATTAGAGGGTAGTAGTGTGTCATAAATTAGGTAAGTGTCATAATAAAGTAAATAGTGCATAGTATGGTGTGTGTCATAATAGTGATGACAAGTGTAAAGAGTAAGTATGAGATTGTCAAGTAGTGTAAAAAAGTCATCAGAGTAAGTAAAGTAGTAGTATTATTAGGTGACAAGTGTAGTAGTGCATTATTGTAAGTAATGTAGTATGTATGTAAACTCCTTTCTATATAAAGAAAGGGAGATGTAAATAAAGAGGAAAGGCAAGGCCTAAGTTAATAAAAAACTTTCAACTTTCAAAAACTCTCTCCACTAAGATATAGAAATTACTTAAAAGTTAATGGAAAAATCTGAAATCCAGGTTAGTTATTATGTATTAGAATTATTTGAATCATGATTTCTAGTTTATTAGCACACCGAAACAAAGGAGAAAACTTCTATACTATGCCATCCTAATGTTGAAACCGGTAGGCGAGGAAAGCCATTTAGGGAGTAAACAAAGTTGAGGCGCCGATAAGAAGGAAGTATCCGCTAAAGTACGATGCTAGTAGTGACGGGAAAACATGATAAAGATAATCTAGTTCATAATGATCTAATATGAATTTAGTCAATTATGAATATGATAGGAAGGAATAATTTGAAATAAAAACCCGCATAATGAAGAACATGACTACATACGTACATGATGAAGTGATAAAAAACTATGAAACTTTAATCTTATATATACTTAACGGTATAGAAATAATTGAATTAAGAAAAATAATATGGGAAAAAAATATTTAATGATTACGAATCGAAAATATATTAAATCAAGAATGGTATGAAATAGATTTACAAGATCTATACTTAGATAATGGAAGAATAGAATGGTACGATTTAGAAATAAATTCAAAATAAGATGAATTACGAATATTTACAATATTGGATAGAAACTATTGAAGAAATAAAATTGTTAGAACAATTAATGGCGAAAAATTTATATATGTACCAAGAAACCCAAGATATGTTATATCTAGAATATATCATAAATAATATTAATGAAATATTCAGATTAAAACAACTATCGGAAGAATATTACAATAAATATTATTATATATTACCATGAACTTAGCACTACCAAAAAATAATATTAAAGAGATATCAAGATTGAGACACTTAGTAAAAAGATATTATAATAAAATCTTAAAAATAAGTCACTCACTTACTACCCTACTATCTACCACACTACCACTTTCATGAATTCACCAACTACCAGTTCCGCTACGAAAAATGGTATCAGAGCTATGGATGTCGAGAAGTATAAGAAGAACCGTATTAGTAGAAAGTTAAGAAAAATAAGAAGAAAATTAAATAAATTGTATCCGAAGTATAAACAACTCAATATCACAAAAACGGTAACGAAAAATTAAATCACTTAATAGATAATATATCTAAAGTAGAATATAAATATATTCGATATTTAAAATTACAATGAATAACAAGAATAACGAATATAGACAAAAACTTAATGAAATAATTATAGCAAAAAGACAAGAATTAGCACATAGAAAAAATAGACTTAACAGTAACATATTTGCTGGAGTTTGTCACAAATCTATATTAGCACAAAGAAAGATTATTTTCTATCTAGAAATACAAATAAATAAGTTAGAATATAAATTTCAACACGATCTATAAATGAATAAGGAAGAATACGCAATAGATGAAAAAACATATGAAAATTATGACGGATTAAAAATAAAAATAATATTTTCTAATCTAGGAAGAAGATATAAGAAAATAGGTGACAATATAAGTTTAATGTTAGAAAAAGAAACGGTAAAACTAGAAGATAGTTTAACTGCTATGGTAAGAATAACAAAAGAAAATGAAGAAATCGATAGAAAAACGGAAATTGAAAAAATAAAACAACAAGCAAAAAAGAAGTACAACAATTAGAAGAAGTAAAAAATACCAAAATAATAGAGCTAGAAAAAGAGTTAGCAATATTGAAAGAAATATATGAAATGAAACAAAAAGAAAAAGAACAAAAAACGAAATTAACAAATGAGATAATTAAGTTTAAAGAAAAATTGCAGCTAGAAGATGAATTAGAAGAAAAAGAAGAAAATAACCAAGATAATCTACCCGAAATAAGAGTTGATGAAATAAACGACGATGATCTAGAACAACATTCGGAGACAAGCGAAACATATACGGAACTTTTAGCAAACATAGATAATACAAAGAATTTAGAAATAAATACAGGAGACATAGACATGGATGAAAAACCTAGCACATCGGGGTAAAAACCCAAAAATTTTAATCCAAAATATTATGATGAAAACTATGGACAATATAATAGAGAAAAAACTATATGGGATAAAAAATTAAATAAAAAATGGACACCTAAACCAATAGCCGAACGACATGATTTTTAGATTTAGGATCTGCGTAGAAGAATATAAATAAAACAATCCAATTATGGATGGGATACATATCAAAACAATTAATAGATAACAAAATAACAAATGACGAAACGCCAGGATATATAGAAAGAACACTTATAGGAACATGGTAAAATTATGGCTACAAAATTTATCGGATGAAAGTTTACAAACTCTAAGAAGTAATAAAAAATTTGATGGTGGAATAGCTACTACAACTATGGAAATTCTACATAAATACGAAATAGCTATAAGAAACGAATTTAGTAGTATGACAACGAAGTAGAAGAACAAAATAAAGAAAAATTATAAATCGAAATCTAATGACAAAATTAGCAATATGTAATATGTGTTACATAGATGAATATACATGTGCATTTAGAGAATACTATTATAAAGGAACATATAGCACGAAGAAAGTAAAGAAATAAGAAAATTATATTTTACAAAATTACCGAGAACCTTTTAGTTCAAAAATAATAAAAAATTGGAATGAAGCGTAATTAACAGACACCTTAGGAGCTAGAATGAAATTCTTGCAACGATGGTTTATGGAATTATGTGAAAAACATAAAGAAGAAATAAAAATGGAAAAAATATTAATAAAAAACTTAGCATGTTGCAAAAACAAAACAAGCACCTCAATTTGGTTGTACGGATAAGTATTATAAAAATAGAAAGAAATATAACAAAAAATATAGATCAAAATATAAATATAAAAACCTAGAAGAAGGTACTATGTAAAAAACTATAAAACTAAAAGACCATATAGACCAAAAAGAAAACTAACGGAATGTACTTGTTATAATTGTGGAAAATTAGGACATATAGCTAGAGATTGTAAATTACCTAAAAATCCAAAGAAAAAACAAATATCAGAAATAATAATAATAGACAACGAAAAATATACACAAATAGAATACGTAGATTATGAATTAGAAAGTGAAGATAGCATATATGAATTATCAGAAAATGAAATAGACGAAATGGAAAATAATTCATTAACGTAATCGGATAGTGAACACTATATAAATGACTCGAAGCGAGATATACAAACAATAACTAAAGAAAAATATCAAGATGAAGAATCAGTAGAACAAAAAATAATATTTGATAATAATATATTTGAACAAATAAAAGGAAAAGAATTAGATCTAAGTGTAACAAAAATATTCGAAATACCAACAATAAGAAACTGGGTTTAAACGACAAAAAGAAGAATATTATGTAGTAAGTCAAAGAGAACATATCATAGATTGCAAATACACTAAAGGAAAGGCCAAAATACCAATAATAAATAAACGAATAATAAATAAAGAAATACAAGATATTAAGGCTAAAAATCCAATTAAATATGTACATTTAGGAGGAACGGAAATATTAATAAAAGCATGCTTTAGAGAAGGAATAGATACACCCATAGAAAAATACTTAGCGAGATGATAGGATCATACAACCTATAGAAAAAAGTATAATAAGCGCAGTAAAAAAGGTAACCTCATATACCAAAAATTTAAATTTATAATAAGTGCTAACTACTCAAGCTTGATAAATGACAGAAATATAGATAAATCCTTAGTATTATATTGGAAAATGTCGGGGAATAGAACTTGCCCTAGGAAGTAAAATATTTACAGCTAGATGTAAAAACTTATATGTTTTAACAACAAAACATAAAATAACAGCAAAAAATAAAATAGATAAAATAAAAATAGAAGATCCCTTTGAAAGAATAGTTACAGTCATAGATAATAATGATTATAGCTATAAAGAAATTGATATAGAAGAAGATTTAGAAATAGTAAAAGAAAGACTAAGTACATCGAAAAGAATAAACGATGAGATACCCCAAATATCATCAAAAATGAGTACCTCAAGAAGAATAGATAAATCTCCACAAAAATCAATGGAAGAAGAAAGAAAACCACATCATTACTACATAACGGGAATAATGGAACAACGAAAATATTTAATATTAATAAATACAGGACTAGAAGAAAATTATATTACAAGAGAATTAGTAACGGAAGATGAAATAATAACTATTGAACAATCATGCCCGAACTACCAAGAGTACTAACATATACCGAAGAAACTACGGAAAAGGAAATAATCATTGGAGGAATACCAATAATAATAAAATTTAAAATATATCGGGAGATGAAAATATCACTTTAGGAATAAAATGGCTAGAACAAGTAAAACCATATAATTTAGAAGACAAACAGTTAATAATAAATTATGAAAATAAAAGAGTAATAATAAAAAGGACTTTGGTATGATAAAAAAAGATGAAAATATATATACTTGCAAAGATAATAATAGAAGTATATTACAACAGATATTATACACCAATGATAGATACGGGAGCGAAGCTAATATATGTAAATATAATTGTTTACCAGAAGATAAGTGGGAAAAATTAAAAACACCGATAGTAGTAACAGGATTTAATAATGAAGGAAGCATGATCACATATAAGGCAAAAAATATAAAAATACAAATATGGGATAAGATATTAACTATAGAAGAAATATATAACTTTGAATTAACTACAAAAGATATGCTATTAGGAATGCCATTTTTAGAAAAATTATACCCACATATAATAACAAAAACACACTGGTGGTTCACCACACCGTGTAAACAAAAAATAGGAGCAAAAAGAGTAAATAATAAAAAACGAAAAACAACAGAATGGATAAAAGGAAGTGAAAAAATTACACAAAAATTAGAAAATATAAAAGAAGAAGACCCTAAAATAGAATTAATTATATTCTCTATAGATAAAGTAAAAATAATTCAAGATAAGCTAGAATTATTATATAGTGAGGATCCTTTACAAGGATGGGAAAAACATAAAACAAAAATAAAAATTGAGCTAATTGATAACAACAGTATAATAACCCAAAACCATTAAAGTATAATTTTAGTGATTTAACCGAATTTAAAATACATATAGATGAATTACTAGAAAAAGGATATATACAAGAAAGCAATAGTAAGCATACAAGCCCGGCATTTATCGTAAATAAACATAGTGAACAAAAAAAAGAGGAAAAAGTAGAATGGTTATTGATTATAGAAACTTAAATGCAAAAACTAAAACATATAATTATCCGATACCAAATAAGATACTAAAAATAAGACAGATACAAGGATATAATTATTTTAGCAAATTTGATTGTAAATCAGGATTTTACCACCTAAAATTAGAAGAAGAATCTAAAAAACTAACGGCATTTACAGTACCACAAGGATTTTATGAATGGAACGTATTACCATTTGGATATAAAAATGCACCAGGTAGATATCAACACTTTATGGACAATTACTTTAAACAAATAGAAAATTGTGTAGTGTACATTGATGATATATTATTATATTCCAAAACACAAGATGAACACATAAGATTATTAGAAAAATTTATACACATTGTAGAATATTCAGGTATAAGTCTAAGTAAAAAGAAGGCTGATATAATGAAAAATCAAATAGAATTCTTAGGAATACAAATTGATAAAAACGGAATAAAAATGCAAACACATATAGTACAAAAAATAATTAACTCAAATGAACAATTAGACACAAAAAAGAAATTACAATCATTCTTAGGACTAGTAAATTAAGTAAGAGAATACATACCAAAATTAGCAGAGAATTTAAAACCATTACAACAAAAATTAAAGAAAGATGTAGAATACCAGTTTGATAAGAAAGATCAAACACAAATACAAAAAATAAAATTATTATGTAAGAACCTACCTAAACTATATTTTCCGGATGAAAATAAAAAATTTACTTATATAATAGAATCAGATGCGAGTGAAAAAAGTTACGGAGGAATATTAAAATACAGGTATGATGACACTACGATAGAACATCATTGCAGGTATTATTCAGGAACATTTAATAATACAGAAATAAAATGGGAAATAAATAGAAAAGAATTATATTCAGTATATAAGTGTTTATTATCATTTGAACCATATATTGTATATAACAAATTTATTATAAGAACAGATAATACACAAGTAAAATGGTGGCTAACAAGAAAAATACAAGATTCGGTAACAACAAAAGAAATAAGGAGATTGGTATTAAATATATTAAATTTCACATTTACAATTGAAGTAATAAAAACCGATAAGAATGTTATTGCAGATTACCTATCACGACAAAGCTACTCGGGATCGAGACCGAGGAAGAAAATACAATTGAAAAGATACTCAAAGCCATTACTACACTTTCTACAAAAGTGGATAGTATGGACAACGAAATACAAAAGCTAAAGACTAATGAAGATAATCTGAAGTCTAAAGCTAGTCCAGCAAAGCATGACTATAAAAATGCGGAGCTACGTCGATCGGAAGACGGAAAAAATCCAGAGCTAAAAGGAGACGATGGGAAACTCCTTAAAACCCATAACATTTGTTTAAATACTGCTGCAGGTACAAGCAAACGAGTTAGTGAAAAACAAAAGAATACAAACTTAAACCAGCTATTCGAAAAACCATTTACTCCAAGACTAACACCAAAAAACATATTAACTATAGAACCACAAACTTCTACATATGCAGATAGCCTACACCATGACAAAAGGACATACAACCATATTACACGAACCTATATAGAAAATATATACAAAATCCAAACATTTTTAAATCTTAACCCAAGATCTACTACAACCCAAAAACCCAACCAAGATTATTTAACCCAAAGGTTACAAGGTTATAATAAACTAATTGCACAACCCAAAACTAACGCCAACCTAGTGCGGACATGTTATAACTATGGATTATTAAATACGTATATACATATGATGGAGAGGAACTAAGTGGAATACCGTAACTACATAAAGCATTTATTACATATAAAAAGAGTTACTAAAGGAAATTTATTCTATGTGAAATTTTATACGGCAACAAAGAGAAATATTATACGAGGAAATAAAACCTCCGATACAAGTGGTGAAGATAGGACTAACAAAAGATATGATAATACCAGAAGATATCGGACAGCAACCAGAGATACAAAAAAAATGAGATACCAAGTTTTTATGCCAACAAAAGGATAATTGGTATATCAACTATCATACGGGGAGCTAGCAAATAATTATTTAAACGGAAACGCTATATGGAGCTACTATGCAAGAGATCGGCTAATGATTTATTCCAATTCAAGGGAGTTAAGGAAAGCAGATATGGATGAAGTCCAGAGATAGATTTTATCATTACTTAAGCCGTAAGAACAACCTACAACGAGAGCTTTGAAGACGGGATTTATTTCAAAAGAATTATTGACCAGATATTGTAAATTAATTGGACACAAGTATCCCGACCATATATGTACAAAATGTAACGGAGAAGATAATATAATCCCAGATGTACAGCTGGAATGATCAAATAAGACGGAAGAAGATAAGAAGGAGATAATGGATGAGATGGACACATGTGTGCAAAAGAAAGTCGTAGAAAGAAAGATGAGATAAGATAGAAAGAAGAAAACAAAAGTAGATAAGATGAGAAGCTATTTGTCCTATTGTAAAAAGTCATGAATGGTAGTAGTGTGTCATAAATTAGGTAAGTGTTTTTTTTTCACTGTCAAAGCTATTATTCCATCATTTTCTTTCGCAAGTGAGAAATTTTTTCTGGTTTCAATTATGCGTCTGGAGCAACATGTGTTCATTGGTGAATGTTGCTTGCTTCTCAAAGGTTAGATTTAGGAACCCAGATTAGCTTGGGTCCTTTGTATTGATAAAAAGGACAAATGAGATCTCTATTAATCCATATTGGTGAAACATTTTTAGTTTTTTTCTTTTGCCACAACATGTTCCTTTGACGTGATTCCTTTCTTTTAAGAGGGTTGATTTTTCTATTTGAGGAAGCTTTGAAGTTTTTATTCATGTGAGTTATAACTATTGGGCAAGTACCCCTTGAGTGACCAATACTACCACAATGTGTGCACAAATAAGAGGTTTTCTTAGGGACTTCTTTAACAAAACCTATTCCAGCTTTAGTGTTATGTGTTCTATTACTGAGCTGAGTCACAATCATTAAGGATTGAATCCATTTGTTTGCCCTCTCAAGCTCAAGATTTATTCTTTTAGATTTTTTCCTTTCAAAAGATAGTTCATTTTTTAACCTCATTAGATCTTTATCACATCTGATTTGGTCACTACTAATTTTTTCTTTCCCATTCCCAGTAACACTTTGTTTCAAAATTTCAGACTTGATAGCTAAAGTGCAGGAATCAAGATGTTGTACTTGTTCTTTTAGGAATTGATTTTCTTTCTTGAGATCAGAATTAATTTTTTCAAGATCAATATATTCAAATTTTAAACTGATCAAGGAAGTCAATAATTGATCTTTATTTTCATTCAATTCTTGAAAATTATCTATGAGAGTTAGAATAAGGGAATATAATTTTTTCTTTGAAAAACATTTTAATTTATTTTTAAGGTCAAGAAGATTTACCTCCCTTTTTTCGGTGTCTGATTCAGAGTCCTCCATGGCAATCAAGGCCATATCTACCGCATCATCTCCATTGTCTGAACTTGTTCCCCAAGCAGCAGACATTGCGTTTTCAAATTCTTTTTCTTTGCTTGAGGGCAATTTTTTCTCATAGTTTCCACCTTTCTTAAAGAGTTTTTTGAGGTTTTTGCTGATCATAGCTATGTCCTCATCATCCAGATCAGATTCATCACTCTCAGTTGCTTTGAAAGAGAAAATCATATCTTTATTTCTTCCACTCATTTTTGATTCATCAACATTCATCTCGTAAGTCTTTAGATTCCCTACAAGTTCATCTAAACTCATGGTTGTCAATTTTTTTGCTTCTCTAATTAATTGCAGTGACCTTGATCTCCCACGACTTAGGTAGAGTCCTCAGTACTTTATCAACAAGTTCCTCAGTAGTGTATATCTTTCTCAAAGACACTAGTTCATTCACAAAAGTAGTGAATCTAGTAATCATATCTTGAAGTGATTCACCACTCTTCATTTTAAATGTTTCATATTCAGTGCATAGTCTAGCAATTCTAAATTTTCTTACTTGGGGAGTTCCTTCATGTGCATTGGCCAGTGTGTCCCAAATTTGTTTCGCTGTAGTACAACCAGAGATGCAATTAAACTCTTCTGGTCCAAGTCCACATACAAGGATGTACTTGGCTTTCGCATTCTTTGCGAGCATTCTATAACCAGTTTCTCCATATTGTGCCTTGGGCTTTGGAATGACTGTCCCTTCATCATCCTTCATCATAGGAATAAGAGGACCATCAGTAACTCTCATCCATAACTCATAGTCTTAGGCTTGTAGAAAATCCTCCATTCTCGCCTTCCACCATGTGTAGTAATGTCCATTGAATAGTGGTGGTATGTTGATGTGTTGACCTACCGTGTCCAAGAGGAGGTTCAGAATTCATAGTAATATTATCTTGAGTTATTAGACTCTACAAATATAACCGGTTCTGATACCAATTGTTGGAATACTGACCCCCAGATTTGCCTAAGGAACAGGTATATTCGATATGTTCCTTTGTAGATTACAGCAGTTATGTTATGTAAAGCAAATAAAGTAATGACACAATATTTTATCGCGGAAAACCTGGCTCATAAAAGGTAAAACCCACGACCTACACCTCTGTAGGATTTAACTATACTTCATTAAACTCTGAGCTTCAACAAAAGTTTACAAACCTATGTAACCTAAGGAATTATAAACTCTAATTTCTAGACGCCAACAACCAACTAGATCGTTGTCCCACTTCAAGTTATGAATTCAGATTACAACTCTTGCAATCCTAGGAGCTAACTCTAATTCCTAAAATCCAACATAAACCCTCCAAGGTTTATGTTCCCAAGTCTTTAAGTCACCCCAACTTGAAGACTCTATTCCTACTCCAGTTTATACTTCACTGGGTCTAGAAAGAATTAAAGATACAACTCGATAAAAACTCAATACAAGCAAACTTGACTTAAGAACTACAAAACATAAGCCTATGAATCAGTTCTTCAATTCTTATTTCCTTGCGTTGGCTACACTTCATAATAAAAAATCACTCAAATATGAATTCCCTCTATTTGATTGTATCCTGCTTGTAATTCTCTGTTTAAGTGCGCTAGTTTCTCCAAAGAAAATATTGCCCTATTTATAGATTTGGACTTGAATCCAAAACCTATTTCAACTTGGACTCCTACTCATACTCGACTTCCTCTTCTGTATAGAACTTGGAAGCTCACGTGGTATGTTCTTTTTTTCCTACTTCGTGTAGTTTTCCTATTTGATTGGGCTTTGATTTATTTCCTTCTTGAATCTTTATTCACACTACTTCATTCTTTGCTTATGTTTCCTACTTTGTTTATGCTTCCTACTTCACTTGGGATTTCTTTAAGGAAACCTTTTTGCACTGCTTTCTTGTTGAATAAGCAACCCTTCCACCGCTTTATAACTTCTAATTCGCGTGGTTGACGTTCTCCTTATCCCTGTCAAATTCGATCTGAAAGGAACATGTCGTTGCAACCGGTTCCTTTCATCTGTTCCTTTATTTGACAATTATCAAAATCTTTCTCAATCTAACAGTATCTGTTGTGCTAAGCTCGATGTTGTTGATAATAAAGCAAGCGTCAAGAAGCATCATTAAGGCAAATTCATGATCATTGTACTTTTCCGTAGAGCCATCAACACAACAACTTCTTACATTGTCAATAACTTCAAGTATCTTGTTATTGAAATAAGCTACGTTTTTCCTATTACCTGAAAACAAACATTTCAAGGGCTATATGCTTGAAATCCTCTACTAGCTGTAGCTCTGTCTTACCATGATGGTAAGGTCCTAATGAAACTACTTTCGGATATACTCGAGTGTTGTATTTATCCATCTTCAATAGAGGTAAAACTTTCTGTATTCGCCTTCTCCATGAGTACGTATACCTTCTTGGCATAGATTCTCCTTACAAGATCGGATCAGACGTGCAATAATATTAACTATTTCATTGCCATCTGTTGTACATGATGCTGCTTCACCATCACTATATGCTTGATCATCTGTTTTTTTATAAATTTCTACAAATAACTCCTCTTGCTGTCCTGTTTGTCCTTCCATTTTTTTTTGAGGTTGTAAAAGACTTTTTTTTTTTTTTTTTGTGGGGTTTTGCTAGTGAGTGTGGAACTTCATATATATATATATATATATAAACTCCACAATCAAATCTATTTACTTGAAAAAGTCTTAAGGAATCAAAGAATGTCAAACTACAAAGTTGCCTACCATGAAGTTGTTTTTAAATTCATAAGAATATTGAAGAAGATTTAGTGGTTGTCAAAGTCAGCACTTGTTCTGTTGTTTCACTTGTCAACTCTCATGTTACTTTCCGTCTAGTGTCCGGTATCCATATTGGAGCTTGTTCCTTAATACTGATAGTGAAATTCAAACATGTGAATGCTTTAAATTTGCGTGTCTTGGCTCTTTCAAGAGCGTTGAAACCACTGGACTACAACACGTTGTTGTGTCAAAAGTGTCCAGAATACGTTATTTAACCACTTCGTTTATCAATTTTGCTTGTATATACGGTATACGGTAGTATAATTTTTCGACTAGTCCCCTACTTAACAAAGACGACTCCATACTCAGAGTCGAACTTGAGACTTCTTATTAATGATGATTAAGTACTTATCACTCCGTCATGTCTAATGTTCCTTTTATAACTTCATTTAGTCATTTGTTTATATATGGAGTCTTTATCCCAGTTCTTAATCATGAGATTCAAATGTTAAAGCATGAAAATTGCCAACTTAGATGATTTCCAGTTAATCAAATATTTTATTTTTTCTAATAGTAGTAACTGATTTAGACTAATTTTTTTTCTGATTGATGTGGCAATATAAACATGGAGCACTAGTCCTTCTCTATTAATAAAGTAATAAAAAAAATTGGACAATGTTCACATGAAGCAAGCCTGAATTTTTTCAATAGGTTAGGCTAATTTTTATATTTAAAAATGAGGGAAAATGATGTATGACATTACCTATTTGTTTACTAGGTCTGATTATTATTTATTTACTAGATGAGTGACACCCCTAGCACGGGCCCAACAACTTGAATTTCGAAATTGTGTGTATGAAACCAACTATACATGATATGCATTATTTATATACCTCAGATAGACAATTGGCCGAGATGTATAATTGGAACTCCTAAATGAGAACCAAGCTATAGTAAAACTGTTTACAATTTTACAAATATCAAAGTGAAGAGCGGCTCCGTTAGCTAGTAACAAATGTTAACATGGAAATAATTTTAGCAAGTTGCATTTTAGCAAGAAATTTTTTTCTCCAATATGAACTTGTATGTGAATTTTTGTCCAAAGTTTTAGAGTTCAAGTGGTGCACATAAGAACTAAGCCCCAACATAGAAAATACAAGTTAAGAATCAGATCATTATAGATAAGAACAAAGAAACAAATACTACAAAGAAGATTGCATAAATGTTGAAATTACAAAACAACTCTAATTTAGAAAATCACGCTAGTGAGATTACAAGCAGATTTTTTCCAAAAAAATGATTGAAAAATAGATAATTTAAGCAAGAATTTTTTAATAACTCACTACTCTACTCCATCATCACTATGATAAAGGCGAGTAACAATACGTGAAGAGATTACCATTTCTCTCCATAATTTTTCAAACAAAAAAAATTATTTACAGATTTAGTGCTTTTGCTTTCTCTTTCTGTTCGTCTTTGTTAATTATTGCTAAAATGATTTTAAAGTATACCATTAACAGTTGGAGAGCCAAAGAAAATATGCCATTGCGCACTTACAGTACATTAATTTAATTTAAGAACATTTTAAAAGAATGATTTTTTTTTAATTTTATTACTTGCACTTTTACCTCCATAAAAATATTTTTGAAATTGCAATGTCACTTATTACCTAATAATTATGCCAAATTAGAGAATTCTCATCAAGAAATAAGTAATAAATAGCAATTGTATATTTGAGACAACATTTCAGTATCTAAAGTAATTAGTCATGACACCTTTACCAATTAACATTTACTTCACAACAATATTCTCTTTGATTGAGAAAAATATTACATTCATAGGAGATTCTGTTGGATCCAAGAAGAGGGAGAAACACTTATTCTTGGTACTGCAATCAAAGTAGAAGTGTAGAACAATAAAAAATATAAAATTTAAACCTTGATTATTTGCCCTTTTTTCCACCTATAATTTGGGTTATTTCATTCCGATGCTTAGTAATTTTTCTTCTAAGTTCTAATAACAAAGAAAAAAAGACATTGAGTTTCATATAAAACCATGCAAAAATATCAATATTGAAACTAACAACTAAGTCAAGTCAGAACAACAAATAGTGAATTGAAACCCTAACCTTGAGAGTTATTAAAGACGGATGTTGACCATTAAATTGATTGAAGAAAAAGGAAGATGAGGGAACTCTATACACATAGAACTATGTGTTGGGAGCATGAGTAAATGACAGGTAAGTTTAATATGAAAGGAACTATAGATTTTTTTGACATGTAAATATTGTAGGATTATATTAGCTTCAAATATCTAAATGTTAAAAGTCAAAAGTGTCCTTGATTTTAAAGTATTGACAATAAACACACACCTTTATACCATCGCTAAACTGATACTTCTAATATAGTAGAATTTTGATAAAAAAAATAACATTCCACTCAATCAGAAAGCTCCACACATTGATTAAAAAAGTTTTGATAGAACAGGCGTTGGAGATTCTGAAATCTTAGCGTAACCCTATTTTTGCCTACTCGTCGGAAGACATGGCCATGACAGCCGTTGGCCAGCCACCGCCACTGGAAGTTGAGCCAACACTACACATCCTATCCAACACCGGACAACCTCAACAATCATTTTTTGCCAATACGATAAAACCTAATAAACCCGTCCACAAGCCTATACCAATGAAGCAAATTACATACTTACATGGAGAACCTAGAGTGATCCGGGAGGAGGATGAAGTTGATCAGATGATTGTAAATGAGGATCTACAATATGCAGTAATAGGAAAATTTTCCTATGGATGGCAAGAGATACAAGACTTAAGGAGATTAATACTAAAGCAGTGCAAACTAAAGGGTGAAGTAAGTATTGGTTTGTCGGCCTGAAAAAGTTGGTTTGATCCTTGTGGAATCAAACTCAAGGGAAGATGAATTAATATGAAGATTTGGTAGGAAGATAATTAGTACAAAATAAAAGTCAAGATAGTATCTTGATAGGTGAAATTTAGGTAAACCATAAAATGGTTTCACATGTTTAACCTTGACATTTTTGACATATAGTGATGCCATGGATGACATCAATAGGAATAATTCATTCCTATAAATAGGTAGCTCTTAATTCATTTTCAAATCATCCTCTCACTTGCCTTCTCACCCTCTAAGTCATTTGATATTCTCTCTCTTGTAGTATTTCACTTGTATTCTTTGTAGAGTGAAATAAATATTGGTGTATTTGTTCTTTGGTGGACGTAGGATCATTTTGATCTGAACCACGTTAAATATTGTTGTTCTTCCTTATTCTTTAATGTCACGTTTCCGCTAACAATTGATATCAGAGCCAAGGTTCTGTCTGAATATACTGTATGGTTATATCACAGTCTGAACTTGCACATCAGAAAAGAATTACTTTGGTTTTCTGTATTTCCAAGTACTTTGTAGTAGAAAAGGAAGAACAAGTAAAGATGAGTTCCATGAAGTTTGAAATTGATAGATTTAGTGGACGCAACAACTTTAATATCTGGAAGATCCAGATGATGGCATTACTGCTGAAGAAAGGTTCAATCCATGCTATTGACGGAAAGTACCCCGATAAGATATCGGATTCCGACAAGGAAAAGATTGAAGGAGATGCATTGAGTGTAATCCAACGGTCCCTAACACCTAACATACTTTGTGAAGTGAGTACAAGTACCAAAGAGACGGCCAAAGAGTTATGGAAAAGGCTGGAAAGGCTTTACCAGGACCGGTCAATGACAACAAGGATGTTGTTACAACGGCATCTTCATACATTTAAGATGGAGTCAGGTATTTTGTTGCAAGACCATCTAGATGCATTCAACAAACTTGTGATGGACTTACAGACTGCTGGAATTAAAAAGGATGAGGAGACGCTAGCATGTTCTTTGATATTTTCATTGACTTCAAAATTTCGTGATATTAAGAATTCAATGATGTATAGCAAATAGCCTATCACTCTTGAGCAAGTGCGGCAAGCACTTAACTCTTGTGATGTGCATATGCATTTTGAAGGAGACAAAGGTGACAAAGTTAGTGGGCTCTTTGTGAGAGGTCGTACTAGCCAACAAGAAAGGAGCAAATCGAAGTATAGATCAAAGTCTCGTGTGAACAATAAGAATACAGAATGTTGGGGCTATCATAAGAATGGGCACTTTGAACGAGAGTGCCCTATGTCAAAGTCTAAAGAAAAGGTGAGTGCATTCATTGTTGAACAAGTACATGATCCTGATGATGATTATGTAATAACACCATCATGCAATAATGGAGTCCATGATAACAAATGGGTGTTATAATCTGGTTGTACTCTGCATATAACATTCCAAAGAGATTGGTTCAGAAGCTATGAAACAAGTAGAGGAATTGTATTAATGGGTAATAATGCAACTTGTAAAATAGTTGGCATTGGTTCAATACATGTTCGCTGCCATGATGGAACTGTGAGGACTATTACGGAAGTCCGTCATGTTCCTGATCTGAAGAAGAATTTGATCTCTCTGGGTACTTTGGATAAACAAGGCTACAAGTATATGAGTGAAGGGGGAACTATGAAAGTGACTAAAGGGTCTTTAGTCATGTTGAAGGACAAGCTGGAGGATGGCCTCTACACACTTGCGGGAAGCACCATTGTTGGCTTTGTAAATGCATCTACAATGCAATTATCTAATGATGACAAGGAAAAATTATGGCACATGAGACTAGGCCATATGAGCGCATGAGGATTGTATATGTTGAGCAACCGCAACCTTTTAAATAGTGAGAAGATCAACACACTTGAATTTTGTGAGCACTACGTCTTAGGAAGCAGAAAAAGGTCAGCTTCAGCACTGGCAAGCACAAGACGGGAGGGGTGCTAGACTACATCCATTTAGATTTATGGGTCCTTCTAGGCTTCCATCAAAGGGAGGAAAGAAGTATCTTCTCACATTAATTGATGATTTTTCACGAAAAGGTTTGGGTGCATTTCTTGAAGGCAAAAAGTGATGCTTTTGAAGCATTTAAAGAGTGCAAGATTTTGGTTGAAAGTCAAATGGAGAGAAAAATCAAGTATCTTCGCACAGACAATGGCTTGGAGTTTTGTAGTGAAGAGTTCAATGATTTTTGCAAGGTTCATGAGATCACAAGACATAAGACAGTTAGGCACACACCACAGCAGAATGGAGTTGCCGAGAGAATGAAACAAACTCTTCTTGAAAAGGCTCGTTGTATGCTTTTACAAGCCAAGATGTCCAAAGTATTTTGGGCTGAAATAGTTCATATTGCTTCTCATATTGTCAATTGATCTCCAACATCAACAATTGACTTTAAGACTCCGAATGAGGTCTAGTCAGGTGAACCCTCTAACTATTCATACTTGCAAATATTTAGGTGTCCAGCTTATTATCATGTTAATGAAGGAAAGCTTGAACCAACAGCAAAAAATGCCATATTTGTAGGATATGTAGATGGAGTAAAAGGGTACAAACTTTGGTGTTTGTCTTTACTCAAATTTGTAGTTAGTAGAGATGTTACCTTTGATGAATCATCTATACTTGATCCTCGAAAAACTTATGTGGAATTATCAAGAAATAAAAACAACGAGCAGGTGGAGCTACCGATGGACCTTACCAAGGAAAGGGATTAAGAAACTCAAATTGATGAGTCAAAAGATGCAGATCTTGAAGAACTTGCTGTCAATGAACTGTACACAATTGCGAAGGGAGAGGACAAAAGGCAAATACGGATATCGGAACATCTTATAGAGCAAGAAAATTTGATTGCACATGCGTTTGTAGCTGCAGAAGAAGAGATTAAGGATCTCAAGCCCTCTTCATATGTTGTTGAAGAAACTTCTTGCAAAGATGCTGCACAATGACAGTTAGCCATGATGGAATAGATGGAGTCTCTTCACAAAAATGAGACACGGGTCTTAGTTAAAAGGCAAAAGGGGAAGAGGACAATTGGATGCAAATGGGTCTACAGAAAGAAAGAGGGTATTCCAGAAATAGAAGATGCTAGGTTCAAGGTGAGATTGGTTGCCAAGGGTTTCATGCAGAATGAGGGAATTGACTATAATGAGATCTTCTCTCCAGTCGTGAAACATAGCTCAATTAGCGTGCTACTAACATTGGTTGCACAATTTGATTTAGAGCTTCAACAACTTGATGTCAAAACTACTTTCTTACATGGTGATCTAGAATAGACAATCTATATGGAGCAGCCTGAAGGTTTCCTAGCTAAAGGAAAAGAAGATCATGTATGGTTTGAAGCATTCATGACTACACATAGATTCTCGAGGAGTGCATTTGATAGTTGTGTGTATTACAAGAAGATATCTGGTAACTCTATGATTTATCTATTGTTGTATGTTGATGATATGCTTATAACTGCTAACAACATCGCAGAGATAAATATTTTGAAGAAATTGTTGAGCAAGGAATTTGACATGAAGGATTTGGGAGTCGCAAAGAAAATCCTTTGAATGGATATTTCAAGAGAAGATGGTGTTGTACATCTTTCTAAGAGGAGGTACATCAAAAAGGTTCTTGAGAGATTCAATATGCATATGAGCATGCCTATAAGTATACCGTTAGCTTCTCATTTCAAGCTTTCAAAGTTACAAATTCCCATTCTATGGATGAGGTGGAACATATGTCAAAGGTTCTTTATGCGAGTGCAGTTGGTAGCATTATGTATGGTATGGTGTGCACACATCTAGATATTGCTCAATCTCTAAGTGTGGTAAGTAGGTACATGGCAAATCCAGGAAAAAGGCATTGGGAAGTTGTGAAGCGGATATTGAGATATCTCAAAGGAGCTCCTGATGTTGGCCTAACCTTCCAGAAAAGTGAAGGTATTTCAATTCTCGATTATGTATATTCTAAATATGCAGAGGATCTTGAGAGAAGGAGGTCCACAACTGGATACATTTTTACTCTCGTTGGCAGTGCCGTTAGTTGGAAATCGACTTACAGTCGATTGTTGCTTTATGTACAACAAAGGCAGAATATATGGCAGCAACCGAGGCAGTGAAAGAAGTTATCTTGTTGAAAGGTTTGGTGGCAGAATTGAGTTTGGTTCAGCTGGAATCAATTCTAAGATGTGATAGTCAAAGTGCTATTCATTTGATTAAAATTCAAAGATTTCATGAACGCACCAAACACATTGATTAAAATTCAAAGATTTCAAATTCCATTTCATTCGAGATGTCGTTGAAGAGGGAGATATCAAGGTTGAGAAGGTTATCACAGACGATAACGCTGCAGATATGTTGACCAAGATAGTCCCACTTTCCAAGTTTGCACACTGCAAGGACTTGGCGGGAGTATGCATCAAGTGATGCAACTCTGGGGGAACAACTGCTAGGTAGAGCTAGTATGTTCAACAAAGGTTTGATTCTTCTTGTTTGTTACAATGGTATTGCCCAGTAAGCTTAGAAGTTTCGGCCGGAGTTTTTTATACGCATGCTCGGAACGCAAACCAAAGCGGAGATTAAAAGAGTTGGTTTGGTCCTTGTGGAATCAAACTCAATGTAAGATGAATTAATATGAAGACTTGGTAGGAAGATAATTAGTACAAAATAAAAGTCAAGATAGTATCTTGGTAGGTGAAATTAAAGTAAACCATAAAATGGTTTCACATGCTTAACCTTGACATTTTTGACACATACTGATGTCATGAATGACATCAATAGGAAGAATTCATTCCTATAAATAGGTAGCTCTTAATTTATTTTCAAATCATCCTCTCACTTGCCTTCTCACCTTCTAAGACATTTGATGTTCTCTCTCTTGTAGTATTTCACTTGTATTCTTTGTAGAGTGAAATAAATATTGGTGCAATTGTTCTTTGGTGGTCGTAAGATCATTTTGATCCGAACCACTTTAAATATTGTTGTTCTTCCTTGTTCTTTAATTTCACGTTTTCGCTAACATGGCCAGTAGATACATCCTAATACATGCTATAGATATGGAGGACTATGTCACCTTGCTTTCAAAACCATAGTTCTATATAACTCACATACACTGGACCTTTCCCATGAGAATGAGACCCTCTATTTAACCCTGAGGAAGAGACTTCAATAGCAATTGCATGGATCTCTTTTCCATCACTACCTCCTAATTTTTATGGTAAAGAGGCAATATTCTCGTTGACTGCAGTAGTAGGAAAACCTCTACAAGTGGATATGGCCACAAGAAATAAAACTCGACTAAGCTGTGCTAGGGTCAAAGTGGAGGTTGATCGTTTAGGCGAATTTCCAAGGAGAATCAACATTGGTATGAGAATGAAGACATGAGAAATCAAAGAAAAGTGGATTACATAAAGTACGATTACATGACAAAGTACTATAACAACTGCAAACTTCAAGGGAACAATGAAAAAAAATACTTTGTTCTTCATCCTGGACTATATCCAAAAGAGGAGGAACATGAGGAAAACTACACGAATAAGTCTAACGAAAGTCCAATAGAAAACATTAATGCAGGAAAGGCTGGTAACAAATAAGGGAAGGGGGTCGTTGTGACAACAAAGGAAAGGGAAAAAAGGGTGAGGAGGAATTCCAAGAGCAAAAGACAAAAAATATACATAAAAGGCGCATACGGTGTCTTTAGACAGAAGGGTGATGATATGGCACCCGCGACCAGAGCAACATAAGGACCAAGTGATAAAAATAGCAAATAAATTTGGCACATTAACAGATAACCAGGAAGATGTAGTTGGAGAGCGGGAGGTAAGAAGTGAAGAACCAAGGCTAGGAGGAGAAATAGAAGGAGAAAATGCAGTTTGTGGAGACCAAAGTCATGGCACCAAGTCAAAGGGGAGAAAATACCAATGAACATTATAAATCACTATAGATAGAAGGGGACAAGTAATTGTAGTCAAGAGAGACATATGGAGAATACCACACTTGATAACAAAAAGGAAGGGGAGAGAACATCAGGCAACAACAATTCTAAGACAAAGGGAAGAGAATCACAAAAAGCTTTTATTAGCCCTATACAAATCACAGATACAACAGAGAGAGAACATGAACCATTAAAAGGGGAAGATAGTTCACAGAAAGGAAATGAGGACTCCATTGTGGAAGGAGAGGACATAAGCCAAATTAAAGGAGTGGACAAAGGGGTAATCACCCCATAACAGGCACCTAAGATACATTAGTTGACCCCGATAGAGATAAAGCAAAAAAATAAAAGGAAGAGGATGACAACTTGGAAGGCGTCATAGAGGACATAAGCAGAAAAGGGTATCTGTCCCCTAGGCAATCTGGACAACTTAAAGGACAAAACAAAAATGGCACAAAGCAACCTGCTCAGCAAACATATGTTAACACAAGGAGTAAAAAGGGTTCCACCTCAATCTCTCAATGACAGACAAAGTATTATTTTGGAATATCAGATCTGTGAGAACTCAAAATTCATTTGAGAGACTAATAGAGCTGAACAAGAGACATCAACACTTTTACATATCAATTCTAGAACCTTTCCAAAGTCTTTCAGATTTGGACAGTTACAAAGCAAGACTGGGTATGCAAAATTCCAAAGTAAATCAGTCAGCAAAGATATGGAGCTTTTGGAATGACAACTGGGAATAAGAGGATTATAATGACATTTTACAACAACTTAAAATCAACTTCAAACTAAGGGGCACCAGTGAAAGATTCAAGGTGACTACTGTATATGCAAGATGTAGTGCTTTAGAGAGACTGGAGCTATGGGAAGATTTGGAGGATATTGCCTCCAATAACACCATACCGTGGATTGTTAGGGGAGATTTCAATGCTATGTTAGATAAATAAGAAAAGTTGGGAGGACTTCCAGTCACACAGAATGAAATCACAGATTTTGCACAATGTATTAATACATGTGCTTTAACTGAGATAAAGTTTACATGAAGCAACTATACGTGGTGGAATGATAGACTAGAGGAAGACATTAATTTCAGAAGGCTAGATAGAATTTTTGGTAATATGGAATTCATGAACCTTCTACCAGAAAGTGAGGTGCAACACCTAGCTAGACAGGGCTCAGATCATGCACCATTACATTTGATTTACAATACCTACCAGGAGATAGCACTCAAACACTTTAGGCTCTTGAACTTTTGGACTAAACACCAAAAGTTTAACATGTGGAGAATAGCTGGAGAGAGGAAGTCATAGGATCACCATTCACCATAGTGCATACTAAGATAAAAAGAGTGAAGTCTGCATTGGTAAGATGGACTAAGGAAACCTTTGGATTTTTTTTTCTCAAAGGATTACCACTCTGGAAGATGTGATCAAAATGAATGAAATTCAGCTAGAAATCTCACCAACAGAGGCAAACAGACCAACTCTGAATAAAGCCAATGCAGAGTTGAAAAGATATTTTAAGATAGAAGAGGAATATTGGAAACAAAAAGCTAAGATGGAATAGTTAAAGGACGAGGATATGAACACCTAATTCTTTCAATCTTATGTCAAAGGGAGAAGGAAAAAATGAGTGATTTCAGAGAAAATAACCAAGCAAGTGGACTTAATTGCTTCTACCCAGAATACTGGTGAGGAGGTTGTGGCTATTTTTCAAGAACAGTTCAAGGACAATTAGGAGGTAATAGATTTTTCCATGATACAAAATATTCCTAAATTAATAAGGGCAGAGCAAAATGAGGAGATGGAAAGGATTCCTACAGAAGAGGAAGTTAAACAGGTGATGTTCTCTCTAAATGGAGACAGTGCAAGTGGACTAGGTGGCTTTTCAGGACAATTTTTTTGGAGTTGTTGGGATATAATAGGAAAAGACATCATCAATATGGTAAAAGCCTTTTTTATAGACAAGAACTACCAAGGTACATTACCCATACCAACCTAGTGTTAATCCCAAAGAAGGAGGTGATAAGGACTTTTAGGGATCTAAGACCCATAAGTTTAAGCACATTTGCCAACAAAATCATCTCCAACGTACTGCAGGAGAGAATGAGGCAAGTCCTACGAGAGATCATATCAATAAATCAAACAAATTTTGTCAGGGGGAGAAACGTTACATAGAATGTACTTCTAGCCCAAGAAATTATTAGGGACATTCATAGAAGGGACAAACTACATAATGTGGTGGTGAAATTGGACATGGCAAAAACATATGATAGAGTATCTCCTCAAAGTCCTAAGGTTTTGACTTCTCTGAAAGAATCATAGACATGGTACTCATATTGATCAGTAAAAACTGGTATTCAGTGCTAATGAATGGACAATCCTTTGATTTTTTCCACTACTCTAGAGGTCTCAAACAAGGAGACACATTATCACCCACTCTATTTATAATAGCAGCAGAAGTTCTATCAAGGAGCCTGAATAAATTATATGGAGACCCTGAATTCAAAGGCTATGGGATGCCCAAATAAAGCCCTAGAATAAACCACTTATCCTATGCGGATGACACTATCCTATTCTGTTCTGGATAGCCAACCTCCATAAGAAGGATGATGAAGATTTTGAGAGAGTATGAATTTGTGTCTGGTCAATTGATCAACCTAGATAAGAGCCTGATGTATCTACATGAGAAAGTCCCAATAGGGGTGAGTTTCCAGATAAGAAGGAAAACTGAGCTAAGAATGGGTTCTTTCCCATTCACTTACCTGGGTTGTCTTATGTTCTATGGGAGAAAGAACAAGACTCACTTTGAGGGTATCAATACAAAATATGGCTAAGAGAATCCATTCCTGGTAGAATAGACTTCTCTCATTTGGGGGAAAACACATCCTAATAGCACATGTCCTATAGTCAATGCCAATCTATGTGCTATCTGCCATGAGCCCTTCTAAAGGTGTCATTAAGCAATTGCATAAGCTTTTTGTAAAAAATTTCTGGGGTAACTCAACTGGAGCTAAGAACAAACACTGGGTATCCTGGGATAATATGTGTTATCCAAAGAGTGAAAGAGGACTGGGTTTTAGATTATGGCAGGAGTATTTTTTGCAAAGCTATAGTGGAATTTCAAAACTTCAACATTTTCTTTATGGGGTACTTAGATGTGGAACAAGTATTGCAAGAAGGTCCACCCAATATTAGCAAAGGGACAGGGTTCTTCTCATATGTAGAGAAAAATGACTTATATTAGAGAAGAGGTAGAACATAATATATGGTGGCAGGTGAAGACTGACAACTCAAGTTTTTGGTTTGACAACTAGACAAGGCAGAGGGCATTGTATTTTGTAGAAGGGGAAAATGCCATAGAAGAGGAATTAGAAGTCAAAGATTTTGTGACAACAAGAAACTGGGATGAGACAAAGTTGTTGACAAAACTATCCCAGAAGATAACAGATTACATCTTGGAAAGCATAAAACCCCATTAACAGGAAATGGAATTGACAAACCATGGTGGATGGGAACTCCCATGGAAGCTTCACAGTCAAATCTACTTGGCAATTAGTGAGACAAGAGAGAGAGAGAGAGCAGAAAATATTACGAGTTTATTTGGTGTAAGGGACTACCACTCAAGGTCAATTTTTTCCTATGCAGGGTAGGGTCTGGAGTAGGAGGATTGCTTCAGATGATAACCTCAAGAGAATGAAGATACCTATTATTTCAGGATGTTGGTGTTGTGAAATAAGAAAGGAGGAAGAGACCATATCACATCTTTTTTTAACAGCCCCCATAGTCACTAGGCTATGGAGGTAGTTCGCTACTTGTGTAGGTATAAATATGGAAGAAATGCATCTTCAGCAGTTGATTATTATCTGGTGGAAACATGAGGCACCACCAAAACTGAAAATGATAGACCAAGCTATCCCAGAACTCATTATGTGGACACTATAGAAGAGGAGAAATAACATAAAGCATGACAACAACACCACATACAGTACCATGGTGATATAGATTCAAAAATTGGTGAGAAAATTGATAAAGGTGTTGTACCAATGGATTAGAGTAGAGGTAAAGGAATGGCCATCCATGATCATCAAGCTTAAGAACTACATGCCAAGTCTACACTACCAAAAGGTCACATGGAACCTACCCAAGAAACACAAGCTTAAATGTAATACAGATGGTGCATGCAGAGGAAACTGATGTATGAGTTCATATGGTTTCTGCGTCAGGGATGACAAAAGTGACCTAGTGTATGCTAATGCTGGGGGTATAGGAGAGGCAACAAACACTGAGGCAGAATCCATGGCAATCTATGATGCTTTGGAATTCTGTCATGCAAATAATCTTACTGAGATCATGATTGAGATAGATTTACTAGGACTACTGAAAATGATTCAAAAATAATGGAAAGTGCCATGGGAGATAGTGGAAAGGATTGAAGTCATAAGGGATAGATTGATACAGCTAAATGCCCAAGTAAAACATACATTCAGGGAGGGGAACATTGTAGAAGATGCTCTAGCTAATGCAGCCATAGAAACACAATCAACACATAAGTATCACAATTTTCAGGAACTACCAAGGACCATTAGAAATCTAATCAACATGAATAAATCACAAATTCCTAACCTAAGGATCGAAAGCAGAAAAATCAATGTACAACAAGAGCAATAAGGAAAACTATCAAGCACATCTTTCAAAAAATAGGATTCAAAATAAATCGTCACCAAAATGCATATAATTACAGATCCTATGCATTGAGCCAAGGAAACCAGCTTAAAAGAAGTAGAGTGTTGCACAACAGTAATCGTTCTGTAAATCTTCAAGAAAGCATTTTGACACATAGTTGGGACCAGCTGGAAATGTGCAGAAGTGTAGTAAAGGGTGTTGGCTTATTAGATCTGATAGTGTCCGACATCTGGTTTTGACCCTTTGGAGATAAAACTCGACCACCTGAGACAAAGAGGAATTTAACACCACGGTGGCGAAAAAAGCAACTAACAAATGAAGAAGAGATAAGGGTTACACCAGGTACTAAAAGTGATGATAATAGAATGAGCTACCTTCGGAGAAAGCCATGGCACAATAAAAATACTCCATAGAGCAGCACTTCCAGGTGATGATTCCACCAACAACACGACGGAAACATTTTGGAGAATGGAAAAATATAGAGGAAGGGGAAGAGACACTAGAGTATTCAGTACTCAACATGAAGCAGATTTTCTTTGTGTTTTGTCTGTTTTCTATTTGGGCCGCCTAACTTTGGTTTGGACACATTAATTGTGTTTTTAATTTTATATCAATAAAATTGATCGATGGACCGATAAAATTAATAAATAAAAGAAAGCTCCACACAACCTTTTCATTTGAAAATATAGTTTAGAGGAAGTCCAGTTAATATTACAAAATTGTGGTACAGGCAAACCACTATATTTTTGCCAGTCATAAAGAACTAAGTAGTCCAGCAAAATTATTTGAGGCCAAAAATTAAGACACTACATTATATATATAATGATATGTATAGTCATGGCATGGGTTCAAACCGTGAAATTATCTATAATAATTACGTCAGAATAAGTTACCTACATCAACAAATTGCTATCAAGGAGTCCTTTTTGTATCTTAATTCTAATGTAAACACGATATCTTTTGTTTATTGAAATTTGTTTCTGTTGTATCTGACTATTATGTTAGTTACATTAATTGATAGTTTTTTGGCGATTTGGCGGTCCAATGGAAAGCCTAACTATTGTAGTAATTAGGAACATACCGATCACCGGTGAATTTTGCTACAGGCTACAAATAAAAATGACAAAGCCTAAGAAACTACATAATACTGATATATTAAACAAACAATTTTAATTATATTAACAATTAATGAAATTACATAGAGAATAAGCAAAACAATTGAATTGCAAAGACACAAACTTTTATGAAAACAGGAATTAGCTATTTATTTGAGGGTGACCAATCACAATCACAATCTCAAATAATATGGGCCGTATTTTGCAGCAAATAAAGTGGCAAAACCTAAGAAAATCTCTTAGTTTTGGGTCCATCCCCAATCATATTTCTATTTGACTAACATATCAGAAAATCTTTTTTAATCCCATTTCATTTAAATTTACTGCCTTTACACTAAACTATATAACCCAATCAAACATTCTATACACTTTTCTAAAACACAACATAAACTTTTTTTTTCTACTCTCTTCTTCAACAATTATGATGATCACAATCCATGATTAACAAATTATTTGGTATCTAATCAAATTTGTTGCTTCTAATAATTACATTTGTAATGATATTCAATTTAAAGATCTTTATTGGAGTAAGAAGCCATGAGAGTTAATGGAAGCAAGTGCTAAATATTTCTTTACTCATTTAAAGAAGTTAGAACAACACCATACAAGGTTTATTTGTACTTTGGTTGGAGGAGGAAGTTGGAAAGGGCAGAAGAAAGGAAAACCAGTAGGTGCAAAGAAATTTGGGATAAAAAAAACTTATAACTATGAAGAAATTAAAAAGAACGGTAAGGATGAAGTTAATGATGTTTCTTGGATTATGAAAGAGTTTAGTCTTGACAACAAGGTAATAAAATCATTAAGAAATAGAGGTATAATGAAGCATGAGGATGTTGTTTTGTGCTACATTAGGAGGAAAGTTAAAGATAAATAATCAGGACGTGGAAACAACGACGATGATGATGATGATGATACACAGCCCCAAGAACCTAATGCATCTAGATATGGTGATCAACTTCCTCAACAAATGGTGAAGCCAATGCAAAATATTGAATCACAATATGTTGGATGTGACGATGAGTTGATGAACGATATGATAACACAACCCCAGTGGCCTGTCTACAATTATGAACCTTCTCAGCTAATTGTCACGTGTCCAATGGTGAAGTTTTCTGAAGTTGGAAAAATGTGTTGTGCGAATATATGAAACTTTGTAGTTAAGTAAGGAGGATGATACACAAAGTAAGAAAGAAAATAATGGTGAAGATTTGATGAATAGATGTTAGCATAGTCTTAAGTAAAATATTACACCAAAAAGTGTAGCAGTCTTTGTACAAGAATAAAGTTAATAATTAGATGATTTAAGGCAAGTAGCCACTTTACAGTGCAGTTTGCACTTAGAAAACAAGGAAATCTAGATTAACTGTTTGTGTTGTGCATTGTTGTTAATAGTCCCTATCTATGAGTAAAAAAAAAGAAAAAAAACTACGGTTAAACTACTCCCTTGGAAAAAGAATATAAAACAAAAAACAATGGCTGCATTGTCATCTAGCATGACAAACTAATACTACAATACTATTATATTAATTGATACTTATTGTTGTCTAATAGAGGATATTCTCCATATCAATATTTGATCCTCTAAGATCTTAAAAATAATTGTTGTAAACTAGAATATCTTTTTCTCCTTTTTTGTAAAATATATGATTTTATAGAATCCCAAATTTCATGGGATCTAGGTGATTCTGTTTCACAATCTCTCATGTATATAAAGCCATGTATATGACATATTAAGATATGAATGAAATATTTCAATTATCTTATTCCACATGGTATCAGAGCTTTAGACTTATTCCTTACTAGTTTCATCCATCTTGTCTTGAAATATTCTTTATTTCTATCTTTATCTACCCAAAGACTCAAACCATTCAAGAACCATGTCAGAAAATGTGACTGCTGCAACTATTCCAGCCTCTGGAAATGTTTCTACAACTGTAAAGAATAACTTTATAGTTTCATCTGGTGATTTGAAAATCATTCAAGCCTCTTATCGGTTGAATGGAAAAAATGATCTAAAATGGGCTCAACTGGTTCATACCTTTTTAGAGGGTAAAGGGAAAATACGACACCTTCTTGGAACAGGACCATATACAGAAGACCCCACTTTGCTACATGGGATGAATATGATGAAATGGTGATGTCTTGGTTGTGGAACTCTATGCTTCCAAAAATCAGTGATAGTGTTATATTTCTGAGCATCCCTAAGGAAATTTGGGATGTAGTGAAGGAGATGTACTCTAAAGTACATGATGCTGCCAGGATCTATGAAATAAAAAGAAAACTTTTTGCAACAAAATAGGGAGCTCGATCTATCACTGAATATTCTAACTTTTTACTGGGTTATGGCAAGAAATGGATCATTATTAATGTATTCAAATGGTTTGTAAAGATGATGCTCTAATTCTGAAAAAATTTATTGAAAAAGAAAGAATTTATGATTTTCTTGCAGGGCTAAATGCGAAATTTTATTATGTGAGAGTGCAAATCTTAGGAAAAAAAGATCTGTCATCATTGAATGAGACAATGTCCATTATACGGACAGAAGAAAGAAGAAGTGGTGTTATGCTTGAAACTCAAATTAATGAAGGATCAACTCTTGTAGCAAAAGAGACAAGTTCAAAAGAATTTGGAGTTTCACAATGGGAGAGCACTATCAAGCCCACGGGTTCATTTAAACCACCATTCAATAGGGACAATCTTTATTGCACCTATTGCAAAAAATATTGATACACCTGAGAGAGATGTTGGAGACTCAACGGTAGACCTCCAAAAAGAAACATTAGTGATGGTAAGCAGGCACATATAGCTTGTAGCCCTCGGGCTGATGAAACAAATACACCCTCAACTTCAGCAGGTAGTTGTTCATTGGCCTTCACAAGTATTTCTTGCTCTTTTGTTACTAATGTCTCAGACAAACTTTCTCCAATATGGGTGGTTGATTTCGAGGCAACTGATCACATGACCAGTTCATCTCATCTCTTCATATCATATTCCCCTTGTCCTAGCTATAAAAAATAACTATAGTTGATGGTTCAATTATTACTGTAGCTGGACAAGGAGACATACCACTGTTGATACTTAAAGATATCCTTCATATCCCAAAATTATCTGCAAATCTCATTTCTCTCTAGAAAATCAACAAAGATTCCAAATGCCAAGTAACTTTCTTTTCTTTATATTGCTTATTTCAGGAACAGAACACGAATGAGTTGATTGGGCGTGCTAGTGAGAAAAATGGTCTTTATTGTCTGGATGTCCACAATGGTGAAGATACAACTAAGAATTCCTTATCTAGTTCATTCTTGTCTGAATCTGTTATGTCCAATAAAGAAAAAATATGGCTTTATCATCGTCGGTTAGGTCATCCTTCCTTTTATGTAATCAAAATGATGTTTCCAGCTTTGTTCAAATATTTGATTGTTGAGTCTTTTCATTGTGATGATTGTGAAATTGCAAAACACAAATTCTGTTTCCTATCTAATTAGTCATAAAAGAAGTCAAACTCCATTTTCTCTTATTCAAAGTGATATCTGGGGACCCTCTCCCGTTCTTAATATTTATGGAGCCAGATGGTTGGTGTCATTCATTAATGACTGTACAAGAGTAATGTGGATCTATTTGCTAAAACAAAAATTAGATGTTAGTCGAATTCTTCCTACCTTTTTTAATCTGATCAAAACCTAATATGATGTGCCTATTAAAAGATTTCGATCTGATAATGCCAAAGACTACTTCAATCAAACACTCTCTATTTTCTTCCAAAAAGAGGGAATTATTCATGAGTTTTCATATGCCAATACTCCTCAACAAAATGGGATAGCAGAGAGAAGAAATGATATGTTACTTGACATTACTAGATCACTATTGTTTCACAAATAGGTGCTAAAACAGTATTGGGGGGAAGCTGTCCTAATTGCTGCACATCTTAGTAATAGAATGCCATCAAGAATTTTGAACTTTTAAAGTTCGCTTGATACTTTTAGGAATTTCTTTTTGAATTTTAAAATTGCCAATAAATTGGTTCCTAGAATCTTCGGGAGTGTTGCCTATGTTCATATTCATTCTCAAAATAGAGGCAAATTAGACCCACGTGCTCTTAAGTGTGTTTTCATAGGATATTCTCCTAATAAAAAAGGTTGCAAGTGTTATCAACGATCATCAAAGAAATTCTTTGTTTTAGCTGATGTTACATTTGATGAGAGTGAAACCTTTTTTAGTCATTCTTACAATCAATGAGAGTCATTGAAGGTAGATGGACCTCTAGACTTGTCACTATTTGACTTTTTTGTTTGTAGTCGTACCAAATCCTTGCGTGAATCATCATTTCTTCGGTCACCCAAGTCATCAAATCCAAATGAACTCACTGAGTCTCCTAATCCAAATATAGATAATGGAATTCTAGAAATTAATCTACCATTGCAGGTTTATTCCAGAAAAAAGAGGCTAAGTGATCAAACTACTCAGCTGCAATCATCTCCTAAGGTTACTGCTCCTAGTACCCATCTTGAACCTGTTGAACCATCAAAAATACCAAACCAAACTGATCATGAAGAAGAACCTAACCAACCTAATGACCTTGACCTTCCAATTGCGCTTAGAAAAGGAACCAAAACTTGCACACAACACCCTTTGAGCCTTTTCGTGACATATCAAAATCTATCCCAAGTCATAAAACTTTTCTTTGTAACCTCCACACAATTCCTATCCCCAAAAATTTGTCTGAAGCATTAAGAAACAGAGAGTGGGAGAAAGCTATGAAGGTTGAAATGGAAGCGTTGGAGAAAAACAAAACTTGGGAAATTATGGAATTACCAAAAGGGAAAAAGTTGGTTGGGTGCAGATGGGTGTTTACTGTTAAATATAAGTCAGATGGGTCCGTAGAAAGATTTAAAGCACGTTTGGTAGCAAAGGGTTATACACAGACCAATGGAATTGATTATTTGGAGACTTTTGCCCTTGTGGCAAAAAATGAATATAGTGAGCATCTTATTATCATTAGCTGCAACTTTTTATTGGAACCTACAATAATTTGATGTAAAAAATTCCTTTTTACATGGAGACTTAGATGAGGAGATCTATATAGAGGTGCCACCTGGTTTTGAAAGCAAGAAGGGAATGGTTTGTAGGCTGAAGAAGGCACTCTATGGATTAAAGCAATCTCCTCGTGCTTAGTTTAAAAGATTTACAAAGGTTATGATCAAGCTAGGTATCGAAAAAGTCAAGGAGACCACACTTTTTTCATATGATACTCATAACAGGAAATGTGACATCATTATTAGTTTATGTTTATGACATCATAGTAACAGGTGATGATTCAGATGAGCTACAAAATTTGAAGAAGTGTTTACTCAAGGAATTTGACATAAAAGATCTTGGGAAATTAAAGTATTTTTTAGGGAATCGAAGTGGCACACTCAAAACAAGGAATCTTTATTTCCCAACAAAAATATGTGTTTGATTTGTTAAAGGAAACATGAAAATTAGGGTGGAAACCAATGGCTACACCAATTGAATATAATCATAGATTATCCAATGCTCCTGAAGATTATGTGGTAGATAAAGGCTTGTAACAACGACTTGTAAGGAAATTAATTTACTTGTCCCATACAAGGTCGGACATTGCATTTGTTGTAAGTGTTGTTAGCCAATTGATGCATGATCCTAGAGAAATGCATCTTCAAGTTGTCAAAAGGATTCTACAATATCTTAAGGGAATTCCAGGAAAAGGAATACTATTCAAAAGAGGAGGAGACATGTTTTTAGAGGCTTATATTGATGCAGACTATGCTAGTTCATTAGTAGATCGAAGGTCAAGATCTGGATATTGCACTTTCTTAGGAGGAAATTTGGTGACTCGGAGGAGTAAAAAACAAAATGTAGTAGCCAGATCAAGTGTAGAATCTGAGTTTAGATCTACGGCTATGGGAGTTTGTGAGTTGTTATGGTTAAAGATAATCCTTGATGATTTGAAGATAAGATGGAAAGGACCTATGAGACTATATTGTAACAATAAATCAACAATAAGTATAGCTCATAATCCTGTACAACATGATCGGACTAAGCATATTGAGGTAGATAGACATTTTATTAAGGAGAAATTAGATAGCAGACTCATTTGTACACCATTTGTTTCTACAAAAGATCAGGTGGCCGATGTTTTAACAAAAGAACTGCCAAATAATGTGTTTCAAGATCTAATAAGCAAGCTAGGAATGAAAAATATCCATTCACCCGCTTGAGGGGAGTGTTGGCTGATAGAGGATATTCTCCATATCAAAATTTGATCCTCTAAGATCTTAAAGATAATTGTTGTAATCTAGAATATCTTTTTCTCTTTTTTTTGGTAAAATATATGATTTTATAGAATCCCAAATTTCATGGGATCTAAGTGATTCTGTTCCACAATCTCTTATGTATATAAAGCCATGTATATGACATAGAAAGATATGAATGAAATATTTCAACTATCTTATTCCACACTTACTAATCACTATATACAACTAAGTCTATTTTGGAAACGACCTCTCTACCGTCAAGGTAGTAATAATGTAACACCTTGGAATTCGAAAAAGATACAATGGGTTGAACGGGCAGGTCCACAAGCCTAAAACCAACCATGAACTCTCCACGGTTGGCTAAACAACCTGTTTAGGGGTTTACTGGTAGTTTAGGGGCAGTGGGTTGGTGTAACACCTCGGAAATTTCTAAGTTATGACCCAAATCATTCTATAATACCTCGTAACTCTACTCTTAAGATTTGAATTGTTTGTGTAATACCTCGAACTTCGAGAAAGGCTAAAGAGGGCTAATGGGAGAGTCCACGAACCCAAAATTGACCATGGACCCTTTATAGAACCCTAAATGGTTCGTTTAGGGGTCCACAACCCGTTTAGGGGTGGTAGCCCAACCGTTCAGGGCTGCCAAGATTTGAGTCACCTGGATGGCGCCCTAGACGGCCCGTGATGACTCGTACGACCCGTTTAGGGGACCTTACAGGTCACTGTACAACTTTTAAGTTAAGGTCAATTGTTTCAATGTGGGAATGGTTTTTTATATGAATTAAGGCCACTAGAATCCCCTAACACAAAGTTGAGTTGAAAGCTTTTTTATCGATTAAGTTACAATATGAGATTTTACTTGGGTCAAGTTCAAATGATCATATCTCTCAACACATAATGAATTAGGTGGCTAATGACCTATCAAATTAAAGGTCTTTGGGTCCTTTTTCCAACACCATCAAGTTTGCCTCATTTCTGGTTCAGAGTAAAATGTTATGCCCATTTTAGTGAAGACCTATTAGGCAGTAAAAAGCTCACATACGGCTTGACGAACGGTGAAGTGTTTCGCGGACTGTGGAGCCCTAAACAGTCCTTGAAGCTTTCCTTTTAAGGCACTCCGTTAGTTTTTAAGTTGGGATCATTTTGGTCTTTCCCCTATGTGTTGTACGTCATTTTAATCCCTATTCTAAGCCTAAACCACGACGTTTTCACCTAGTTAAGGTCTTAGAAAGTGTTAATCAACTCTTTTATATTCATTAACACTTCAAGTCATTAGAGTAAGGTTCCAAGAGGAGAAAAGCTAGGGTTTCAAGCATTCTTCGAGCTTCGTCAATTTGGCCAAGGATTTTGTTCTTCCAGGTTTGTAAGGCTATCATAGTGTTGTACTAGTTCGTCCTCATGCTCTACATTTGTCACCCCCCAAGTCTACTCACTGGACGTGCCGGCACTCAAGAACCATTTTTGGTCCCCAAGTGAACCTTTGTCTTGACTGACTATTTAGCGAAAGACTTACTCAAACATAAAGAAGCTTTGAAAATAGAATTTAGAACATTTAAACTCAAGAAAATACTAACCAACCAAACCCAAGAAACTCCTTATATCAATTAAGGATGTGGGTCTAGGCCAATTTTGCACTGCCTCAATCTTCTGAGTGTCGACTTGAGTTTCTTCGCCAGACACAATGTGGCCTAAGAACACCACAAATTAAAGCCAAAACTCATAGTTAGAAAACTTGGCATATAACTCTCAGTCTTTGAGAGTTTGGAGGACTATTATGAGATGACTAACATGGTCCTCCTCATTCCTCAGATAAATCAATATGTCATCAATGAACAAGATAACAAACATGTCCAGATACGGCTTAAATACTCTGCTTATAAGATCCATGAATGTTGTAGGAGCGGTAGTAAAACAAAATAACATAACAAGGAACTCATAATGACCATAATGGGTCTTGAGTGTTGTCTTCGGGATGTCACTTTCTCTCACTTTCAATTGATGATAGCCAGATCTGAGGTCTATCTTAGAGAAACAAGTGGCACCTTGAAGTTGGTCGAAATGTCATCAATTCTTGGAAGGGGATACTTATTCTTTATGATAACCTTGTTCAGTGGGACGTAATCGATACACATCAGAAGGAAACTATCTTTCCTTCTCACAAATAAGATCGGACCGCCCCAAGGTAAGACACTTGGTCAAATGAAACCCTTATCAATAAGATTTCTCAACTGCTCTTTTAACTCAACTGAAGCCATTCTATATGGCGGAATAGAAACGGGTTGAGTATCAGAAAGAATATCAATTTCGAAGCTTACTTCTCTTATATGAGGGAATCCGGGAAGATCGTCTAGAAAGACCTTTAAAAACTCACTCACAACTGGAATGGACTAAATAGTCGATGTCTCAAATCTAGAGACATTCACTTGAACTAAGTGATAGATGCACCCCTTAGAAACCAACTTTCTAGCCTTAAGCTATGAAATGAAACGACCCTTACGCACTGTTGAACTACTCCTCCACTCTAAAACTGGCTCATTAGGAAACTGAAACTTGACTACTCGAGTTATACAATCGACTGAGACATAACAAGCATAAAGCCAGTCCATACCTAGAATGACATCAAATTCTACCATGTCTAGCCCAACTAAGGCAACCATGGTATCTTTGTGATAAACAGAGATGGTCCAATCACGATAGACTCTTTTTGCTAAAATAAACTCACTAACAGGTGTGGAAACACTAAAGGGTTCAAGAAGTTGTTCGGAGTTAATGCCGAACTTTATGGCTACGTAAGGAGTCAAAAAGACAAACTCGCACCTGGAGCAAGTAAAAGACATAGACATCAAAAGTAAAGAATTTAAGCATACCAGTGACAACATCTGGTGAGTTCTCCAGATTCTGGCAACTAGCTATAGCATATAGATAGTTTGTACCTCCGCATGTTCCTGAAGTAATTTTTCTTTAGGAATTATTATCTGTTAGAGCTGCTAAAGAAGATTGGGCTCTATTGCCCTCATTACCATGTCTGTTCTTAGGGAATTCTCTCATAAAATGACTTATCTAACCACACTTGAAACAACCATTAGAGCCATCACGACATTCTTCTGGATGGGTCCTACCACACTTAGCACAAAGTGGGCTCAGAAACCCTTATGCCAGACTACCCTGAGACTGAGTACCCTGAGCTCTAAAATTCTAAGAACTCTGATTCCTCTGATCATTCCTATTTCTTGGTGCAGCACACTAGCTGATGATGGAGCAGGTCCAGATGACCTTTGCTGGAAAGATGACCGATGCCCATTCCTGGTCTTTTGCTGGCCAAACTCATGATTTGTTGTCTTAACCCTCTTGCTGCAGAACTTTTTCCTGTCTTTCAACTTGTCCTCCTCTACCTGTTGTACATGAATCATAAGCCTAGCTATGCCCATTTTCCTTATCAAGATAGCTTTTCTCCCCTCTTTATAAGATAAACGGGATAGCCAGACACAAACAAACTCATTTTGCTTCTCATATCTGTCACCATTTTCTGGAGCATAACGGGAAAGCTGAGTGAACTTGAAGCTGTACTCTTGCACACTTATAGACTCCTGCTTCATAATAAGAAACTCTCTTACCTTTGTTGTCCTTCAATCTCAGGAAAAGAAGCGCCCCAAGTGTAATGACCCTCTTGGTCATTTCTGTGTCTTGCCTTCTGTGTGTCGTTTAGAGCATTCCTATAGCGACCCCAAGTCATTTATGACTTGCTGGGACTGATAGTTCGATCACCTGGTCGATCGTTTGGTCCTAGTGTGAGTTTTTGTATTTTGGAGCTTATGAACCTTGAACGATCATTTTCGATCAAAAGTTCAAGAAGATGACATCGGAATCCAATTCTGATGATTCCATCGGCTTCGGAAGGGTCATTTTAGGCTAGTAGCATGATCGTCATGACTCCCAAGGTTTTCAGTGTGAGTCGGTGCGATTAGGCGTTTTAGCCTTTGAAATTTGACATAAGTTTGACTTTGGTCAACATTCTGAGTAAACGCGCTCGGATGAGAATTCCGTCAGCGTGGTTAGCTCCGGAATGTCGAGTTTGGTCTAGATTGACCCTTCTTTTTGTGTCTGGAGGTTTTAGATATCTTTCCGAACCCTTTTGCGGGTTTTGACTTAAAAGGGCTTTTGGAAGTGGGACCCACTTTTTATCGAAATGACCTCTGATGGAAATTTTGAATGCGCCGTTGAGTCTGGAATGTTGAATTTGGTATGGTTGCATATCTCGTTTGCATGCACGGGGTTCCGAACGAGTTTGGAGCACCCTGTCGGAATTTTAAGTTATGGGAAATTGCAGATTTTCCGCAATAAATTGCAGAAAATCAGCCAATTTTCCCAAATTTCAAACCCTCATCTCTCTCTCATTTCTCAACCGATTTGGGTGATTCAAAAGGCTAAGTTGTGAGATTTTTCGAGGACAACGTGTTGGTGAGCTCGGATAGTGATTTGGAGTCCCCGTTTGAGGTAATTTTCGAATAATACCTGCTGCCAGACCTCTTTTTGTGAGCTTGATTTTGGAAATTTTTGAGACTTGTTTTATTAGCCATTTTAGATCCGATTTGGGAGATTTTTGAGGCTATCTTGAGTGGATTTTTGAGGAGAACATTGTGGTGTTGTCAGATTTTACTGTAGACCGCTCGTTTTTGGTAAAAACACTGCTGTCCCATATCTAATTTTTGAGAAAATTTGGGTTTTAGTTGGTTGTTGATATTGTGTTGTTCCCGAGCCCCGAATTGTGTCCCATTATGGGACATGAGCTGGGGGAACTGGTTAGGACCCACTTTTGGGGTTAATTTTGGAATTTCCTGTGCGGGTCCCACAATTCCCGTTTTGACTCCAAAATTGACCTGTCTCTGTTTGTTGTGATTTTGGTGTCTAAACGACCGTATTAATGTTGTGACTCTATTTTTGATAGCGGGGAAGCGTTTAGAGGACGTTCGAAAAGGAAAAGCTCCGGAGAAGTGATTTTGGAGCGCGTGTGATCGGCTTTAAGGTAGGCTACGGTTTCCCTCTCTTAGATTGAGCTCGAGAATGTGAATGCATGTTGATTAGTTGGGATTTGGGTTGGGTAGTTATTGAATCCTGCGTAGGTGTTAAGAAATCATGTTTTCGGCTTATTTTGGGAATTATCGGGTAACTGTGAGCATGCTTTATGTTATTAATGGACCCTCCTCGCTATGTGGAGTGCTTGCATGCTTAATTACTGTTTATTTGAAGCATGTTGGGCCTTAGTTTAGGTTTGACTAGGGCTTGCCTTAGAAATACATGATTCGGATCCGATAGGCCTTAGTTTTGCCCGACTTGAGTCTCGATAGTTTGGGCCTTAGTTAGGTGATACTCTTTCTCCGACTTTAGTTATCCTTATTTTTCCCCGATGTTACGGCTTCACGAGTTACATCGGCAACACTAGTTCTACTTCGCGGTTGAATTTAATTTTCGATTTGGTTCCAAGGACTTATATTGATTAGCTATGTGTGGACGGCGTTCCACGAACATTTATGAGTGTAGATTGATTAAGACTCTTTCAGCAGCTACATTGGCACCTTTATAGAGCATCCGGTTTAAGGTCCGGCCTCTATTGCCCAAATACTTATATAGAGCATCCGGTTTAAGGTCCGGCCTCTATTTCTCAGACACCTATATAGAGCATCCGGTTAGAGTTCCGGCCTCTTATACTTGTTACTTGTGATTGGTTACTTGGGTACTTCTGCTGAGCATCCGGTTCGAGGTCCGGCCTCAGTGCTGTCAGATTCTACTAATTAGGGTTGAGGTTCTGGTTCGATGTTCTTTGTTCTTGGGTTCTTATATGCAATTCTCTTTAGTTATAGTTATTCTGTGTACTCGTCGGGCTTATGGGGGTCCGTTCGGGTTTTTATTTAACTTGCGCACGAGTGTACCTTCTGGGCTTATGGGGGTCCAGTTAGGTGTAGTTAGCTTATAGATTACTTTAGTTAGTTCTTTGTACACTCGTGTGCATTCCATTATTACTTAGATTTCCGCTCTTGACCCTCGATTTGTATTATTCCTTCTTTTCATATTGCCTTTACTTTTCAAGTTCAGTCGGCCTATGATGCCCTCGGGTACTGTTGTTTTGGTACTCATGCTACGCTCTGCATCTATTTCGTGATGCAGGTCTGGGCACTAGTAGTCAGCGTTGATCGAGCTTGGAGTAGTCTGATCCGGAGACGGGAGTGAGCACACGACGTCTTGTACGATTTCAGTCTCCATCTGTATATATAGACTTGTCTTTTACCTTTTGAGACAGTCCAGTCTCTGTTGTCCACTTTTGGGACTCGTACTCATTTTGTTAGTAGCTCTGTACTAGTGACTTCCAGGTTCTGGAGGGATCTTTATTTGTATATATGTTTTTGGTTTGCTTCCGCTTATTTATATTGTTATTTGTCTACTCTTGTTTAGTTTCTACCCTCAAACCCATTACTTGTTGTTCCGGGTTACGGGTTGGCTTACCTACTGGTGGGTTATAGTAGGTGCCATCATGACTTGAGAAATCGGGTCGTGACACCAAGAAAGCATCCTCAAACACAGACCAACTCAAAAGTGGTTCTTTATCTACCTTGTTCTTCTTAAGTTTAATTTGAATTTTCATGGTAAAAATTAATTTTCAAATAAAGTAAAAAAAATCAGTAAGAAGTTTAATTTATAATGTTGTATGACCAAACCGGTGGTGTTTACCCAATTCTTTTACTCCATGAGTGCAAAACGCGGATAAGTTTCCTAGTATTATTAATAATAATAATAAAAAACAAAATTTGATCCTAAAGTGTATTTCAGAAACAAACGAGTAGCATATTAGCATTAGGGGACTGCCTCTAGCTGCAAAAATCATGAGCTTTTGTCAATGGAAAAAGAATGTGGAAGAGAAGATATGAGTGCAAAGGTATCAGAAAGGATGGAAAGCCTGGAGAAGATGAGGGAGAAATTGATATATATATATATATATATATATATGACGCGCATTGCTTACAAGCAGAAAACTATCATAAATCTGGGAAAATAGCCAGATATAAACTCCTTGTTGACTCGTTTCTGGATCATTGCTCTCATTTGGTGGAGGAAAACTTTTATAGGTATAATGGTGAATAGATGTTAGCATAGTCTTAAGTAAAATATTACAACAAACATAAACAAAAGTATGCTTGAATAGTGGGCACTAAAGATAATCCAATAATACCACTTCTAAAATAATTTTTTGATAAGAACAATAATAGAACTTACCTTAGCATATAGTTCCTATTATCATAGTACTAAATATTATCCAACAATGCCACTTTTAAAATTATTTTCTAATCATTTTTGCATGAAAAGGCGCTAAAGAAAAGCAAATGTGTATACTTAATTAAACACAAGAGAAAACTATCTTAAGTATGACAGATAACAATTGGATATCTAAATTACTCCCTTTGTCCTAATTTATATGATTCAATTTCCTTTATAGTCAGTCGCGCCCAAAAATTGATATATGTCTATATTTAGTAAAAGATTAACTTTAAAATACTACTCATTTTTTATAGTCACACAAACATCAATATCTTATTTTAGACCACAAATTTTATAAATCATTTTTTTCTTTTTAAACTATGTGCAAGTCAAACTACATAACATAAATTAGGACAAAAAGAGTATTTTTTTTGCGTTATGTAACTTAAATTTCCCTTATTTGCATGAAAGTTGAAACCAACATTTTTTTTTTTTCTTTTTAAACTCCATACGCCAAAGATGGTGGATATGATAAGGGGTAACAATTTTTTTTCCAGCCAAGCAAAATCATATCAAGAAAAGGAAGTTTATTAATTAAAATAAGGGACCAAGAATGAATGACATAAATGCCTAACATGCATATATATATATATATATATATATACTACCTTAAAAACATGAACTCCTAAACTGAATGTTGAATTACTATAATACCCCAAATTAAAAATACTCAATTTATTTTATTTATTAATTTAATTATTTGTACTATATTAAATGTAGATAGCTTTTCATATTAAAGGGTTGTGATTTTCTCAAAGAGATGTCACTTTTTCAAAGGGTTGCGACTTTTTTGACGGGTTTTGACATTTTCGATGAGTTGTGACTTTTCTGAAGGGTTGTGATTTTTTCAAAGGGTTGTGACTTTTCTGAAGGGTTGTGCCTTTTCCGATGAGTTGTGACTTTTGCAAAAGGTTGTGATTTTTCCGATGAGTAGTGACTTTTTTGAAAGGTAGCTTTTCTGATAAGGAACAATTAGCACTATTAATACTACTATTTGTTAGCTATAAATAGAGGGTTTCCTCTCACTTTTAAGCTACGTTTTTAAAATTTTTCTACTCTTCTTCTTAAAAAATCTCGGGGTTATTTGCAACAGTTGATTAAGTTTAAAATTCAACGAAATTCGAGGAACACATAAGAAAGAATTGGTGAACAAATTGTAGCAAATCATTCATAAATTCACACTCGTATTTCTCCTTACGATTTCCATGAGTTAACAGTGACAAAATGTTGTGGGAAAGACAATAATAATAAACAAATATGAATAAAGTCACATGATTTGGGTAAGATATTTCTTTTTTGGCTTTTTATTTTTTATTTTTTTATCCTCAAATGAAGCATTTACTTTCTGATTTTGCTAAAACAACAGGCATCAATGTAGTCCATTGGATCATTAGTTTTGATGTTAAATCCACTATTTCAAAAAATAGATTTTTCACTTTTACTTATAATATGATAATATAGACATGATAATAATTATTTTTAATATATATGTAAGTAAAAATGAACAAAGAGAGTGAAGTGTTGGTGACAAGAGATTTTAATCAAATGGAACTCTATAGTGAATATAGCATGAACATATATTTTTGTCTTCCTTCTTCATTGACTATGTATCGTTCCATATTTTTTTTCCCTATTATTTTGTGTTCATTTTAATTTGAGAAAATTTTATGTCACAAGATACACTCATTGTTAGCTATATAAAAATAGATAAGAAAATAGTGATTGATCATAAAATAATCTTAAATCAAATTAAATATTCTATAAACAATACTTTAAATTTTATTCATCTATTAATTTTTATTATTGAAAAAGTTTAATATTTTATATCACGATTCAACTTCTATAAGATACTAGATACTTTCATTAGGCTACAACTTTATGATAGGTATGCGGCAAGAAAAAGGAGAAGACTACAATTCTACAAAAGATAAGGTAGAAACTTAAAGAAATGAAATATTTTTCACCAAAGGTGATGTTGTTCATATATTAAAATTAAATTATGCTACTGAAATATATATATATATATATATATATATATATATATATATATATATATATATATATATATATATGTTGGGTTTTAAAGGTGTGAACAGGAAATGAAGGGTTGTGACTCTCCTGAAGAGTTGTGACCATGCCGAAGGATTGTGAACTTTATGAAAGGTTGTGTCCTTTCTAAAGGATTGTGACCATTTGAAAGGTTATGCCTTTTCCAAAGTGTTATGACCTTTTTGAAAGGTTGTCTTCTTTCTGAAAGGTTGTCTTCTTTCCAAAGAGTTGTGACATTTACCCTTTAAAGGCTATAAATAGAGAGACTTCCTCTCAGTTTTAACCACTGATTTTTCTCTCCCTCTACATTCATATTTTTCTTATAAACAAAGTTGAGTCTTTGTGTAATTCGTTACTGCATATTGAGTTCGCTGAAGTTGCAGAAATTTGAGGTACCACTATTTCTGTAATAGGTTAATCCGTTTTATCTTGGGAGGAAGTAATCCATAACCTCGGGTACATTGAGAGGATTAAATTCCTTAAGGACACACAGTGGTTTCTGTGGACTCGGATTGTTCATGTTTTTCTTTTCATCTTTTTTGTTTCTGGTTTACTAACTTCAATACAGGAATTACAATATATATATATAAAACAAAGAATTGGTTAAGTTAAATATTTGACATACACTCCAACATCAATTTAACCATCATTTGTTATAACAATAAAGTACCTTTTTTTTGGTAGAATTACCTCTCTATGATAGTCTTACTCAAATATTAATTGGTAAAATATAGATTACGTATAAAGATAAAATATTAAAATATTTATAGTAATCCTTATTAGTGTGCACATACTAAATTTGAAGTATGAATGGTTAAGAGAAAAATTATGCTTAAATGGTGTCCATCATTTATGTTCATAACCGCAAGAGAAAAGACAATTGGTGACATTTTTTGTATTGATAGTTTTATTAAAATTTTGTTGGTTAGATTTGTTTACAAAATTGAGTGAAGTAAATAATAATACTACTAAAGAAATGTCACTTTCTCCCCATATTTAAACTTTGAATGTAATTTGAAATGTTTCAATAATATCTGGTCATTTTGATCTCAAAATACAAGTACGTAACTTTATAACAATCTGTATTAATCATTTAAAAGCATTTGTCTTATGTTCTTTATAATTATTTACTAAAAAGCTTTAATTTAGTAATATTAATTCTATTTTACAACTTCGTATCCTATATATATGATACACACGTGCCGTGAAACTAGTATATATATATTACAATTGCTATGAGTTTTTCCTGCCAATAACACCATAAGAAATTAACATTGCATAATTAATTCCAGAGGATACAAACTTTTGATACCATTTAAGCAAAAAAGTAAAACATAAAGGAAAAAGAACTATGTTTTACAGTACCATCGCTGATTTAGTTGAGTTAGACATGATAGATTTTGACATCATTCTTGGTATGGACTAGCTTCATGCCTGTTATGCCTCAATTGATTGTAGAACTTGAGTTATCAAGTTTCAGTTTCCAAATGAGCTAGTCTTAGAGTGGAAAAGCAGTTCAACAGTGCCTAAGGGTCGTTTTATTTCATACCTTAAGACAAGAAAGTTAGTTTTCAAGGGATGTGTCTATCACTTAGTCCGATTTATTGACTCTAGTGTTGAGATACCTCTTATTCAGTCAATTTCAGTAGTAAAAGAGTTTCCAGAAGTCTTTCCTAATGATCTTCCCAGAGTCCCTCCTGAGAGAAAAATAGACTTCGGTATAGACCTACTTCAAGATACTCGTCCTATATCTATTCCGCCATACAAAATGGCACCAACAAAGTTAAAAGAGTTGAAAGAGCAGTCGAAAGATCTCCTAGATAAGGGTTTTATTCGACCAAGTGTCTCACATTGGGGTGCTCCAGTCTTATTTTTGAGAAAGAAGGATGGTTCCCTTAGGATGTGTATAGATTACTGTCAGTTGAACAAGGTTACCATTAAGAATAAGTATCCTCTCCCAATGATTGATGATTTTTTCGATCAGCTTCAGGGTGCCACCTGTTTCTCTAAGATAATTCTCTAGACTTTAAAAGATAGAGAGTTGTATGCTATGTTTTCAAAATGTGAGTTTTGGCTTGAGTCTGTGGCATTATTAGGCCACATTTATCTGGAAAGGGAATTAAAGTTGATACCCAGAAAATAGAGACAGTCTAAAATTGGCCTATACCCACATCTCCAACTGATATTAGGAGTTTCTTGGGGTTGGATGGCTATTATAGAAGGTTCGTAGAGGAGTTCTCATCTATTTCATCCCTTTTGACCAAGTTAACTTAGAAAAAAGTACTGTTTCAATGGTCTGAAGGTTGTGAGAAAAACTTTCAAGAATTGAAAAATAGGTTGACTAATGCCCCAATTTTGAACTTACCAGAAGGTACGCAAGGCTTTGTTGTTTATTGTGATGCGACTAGAGTTGGTTTGGGTTGTGTGTTGATGCAGAATGGCAAAGTTATAGCTTATGCCTCCAGACAGTTGAAAGTTGATGAGAAGAATTACCCAACCCATGATCTAAAATTGGTTGCTGTAGTTTTTTCTTTGAAACTATGGCACCATTATATTTATGGTGTTCATGTGGATTTGTTCACCGATCACAAAAGTCTCAGTATGTGTTTACTCGAAAGCGCTTAATCTCAGAAAAAAATGAGGTGATTAGAATTACTCAAGGATTATGACATGAGTATTCTTTACCACCCAGGTAAGTCTACATTGTTGCTAATGCCTTGAGCAGGTTGTCTATGAGTAGTACCGCCCATGTTAAGGAAGAAAAGAGAATTTAGCGAAAGATGTGCATAGACTTGCACGCTTAGGAGTCCGACTAATGGATTCCACAGAAGGAGGAGTAGTGGAGATGAATGGGGCTGAATCATCTTTAGTGTCTAAAGTTAAAGAGAAACAAGACCAAGACCCAATTTTGCTTGAATTGAAGGAAATGTTCATAAGCATAAAGTTATGGCTTTTGAACAAGGGGGAGATGGTGTATTGAGGTATCAAGGCAGATTGTGTGTACCAAGGGTGGATGAACTCCCAGAGAGGATCATGGAGGAAGCTCACAGCTCCAGATATTTCATTCATCCGGATTCCACAAAGATGTATTATGACTTGAGAGAAGTGTATTGGTGGAGTAGTATGAAGAAGAGCATTGCATAATTTGTTGCGAAGTGTCCGAATTGCCAACAAGCTAAGATACATAACCAAAGGCCCAATGGTATGACTCAGAATATAGAACTTCTGAAATGGAAGTGGGAGATGATTAATATGGACTTCATCACAGGTTTGCCAAGGTCTTGCAGGCAACATGATTCTATTTAGGTGATTGTTGATAGAATGACAAAATCAGCCCACTTTTTGCCGGTAAAGACTACCCATTCAGAGAGGACTATGCCAAGTTGTATCTTCGAGAAGTGGTTAGACTTTATGGAGTTCCGATCTCTATTATTTTCAACAGAGGTGCACAATTTACTGCATAATTTTGGAAGTCATTCCAAAAAGGCTTGGGTTCAAAGGTGAACTTAAGTACTGCCTTTCATCCTTAGACAGATGGGCAAGCAGAGCGCACAACCTTAGAGGATATGTTGAGGGCTTGTGTGATTGATTTCAAAGGTAACTGGGATGATCACCTACCTCTTATTAAATTTGCTTACAACAATAGTTACCACTCTTGCATCCAAATGGCTCATTATGAAGCTCTTTATGGGAGAAGATGCAGATCTCCTATTGGATGGTTTGAAGTTGGTGAAACTGGGTTGATAGGACCAAATTTAGTTCATCAAGCTATGGAGAAGGTGAAAGTGATTCAAGAGAGGTTGAAAATGGCGCAGAGTCATCAAAAATCCTACACTGATGTTAGGAGAAAGGAGTTAAAGTTTGAAGTAGATGATTGGGTATACTTGAAAGTTTCACCCATGAAAGGTGTTATGAGATTTGGTAAGAAGGGGAAGTTTAGTCCCTAGTATATTGGCCCTTACAGAATATCGAAAAGGGTAGGTAATATAGCTTATGAGTTAGAGCTACCACAAGAGTTAGCCGCAATTCATCCAGTTTTTCACATCTCTATGTTGAAGAAGTGCATGGGTGATCCTTCATTGATCATACCAACTGAAGATATTGGGATCAACAATAGCTTATCTTATGAAGAGATTCCGGTCCAGATTCTAGATTGCCAAGTTCGCAAGTTGAGGACTAAGGAAGTAGCATCAGTCAAAGCTCTTTGGAGGAACCAATTTATTGTGGAAGCTACTTGGGAAGCTGAGGAAGATATGAAGAAGATATACCCACATCTCTTTGGAACCGGAGAAGTTCCAGACCAAGGTACTAATTCTCTTCTTAGTACGCTTTCATTTATAAGTTAGCATGTTGTAATTACATTGCTTGTTGGGTGTTTGAGCTGAATGTTACATGTTGCACCCTTAGCCTACTAAGTGTAAGCTCATTCGAGGACGAATGTTCCCAAGGGGGAAATATTGTAACATCTCACAAATTGAGATGACTAGGAAGAAGTTAAGAATTGGAAATAGTCATTTTTGGAAAGAATATAAAATTTGGAAAATTTGTTAAGTATGTTAAGTTGAGTTTTTGGTCAACTTCAAACGACCATAAGTCCTAGATCAGAATGACTTAGGTGTATTTCCAGATATCTTAGGAAAGATCTTGGAAAAATCTTTCCAACTCCGCCGAGTTTGCGCAATTTCGAGTTCGTATGAGTGAGATATGCCCACTGAAAGTTGGGTTGTTTGGATAAGGAAAGTCCAATCCGGATTTTGGAAAGGTAGTTTGGTCTTTTCTTACCCTATTATTTTAATTTCATTTTTGGTAATTATCTAAGGGTCTAAACTGAAGTTGGTCAATTTACGCTTTTGGAATTTGAGTTAGGGTTTTGAGAAAAAAGAATAGAAAAGGAGAAAGAGCAAGAATTGTCAAGATCTTCAAGAATCGCTTGTGGATTTCGTCAAGGGGTGATCCCTACGGGGTATGTGAGATCACATAGCGTTGGATTAGTTCACCCACATGCCAATCATGATTTATTTTAGAGTACTACCGTTCTTGAGATTAGAGAAATTGAGTTCTTGATGAATATTGATGAAAGTTTCGTTTGAATCTTGATTGATGATTTGTTGAGAACTTCTTGATTTTAATTCATAAAATTAGATATCGTTTTGGATAGATTCTTGCATATTTTGGTTATGTAGTTGAATCTAAGTGTTTGGGGAAAGACCCAATTGAGTTTAGAGGGTTTAGAGTTGAAAAAAGACCAAGAGAATTCGTCAAAATTTGGGGAATGGGGGTGGGGCGTCGCGCCAGCCGGTGCGTCCCAAAAAGGCGTTTGAAGTTTGACCCTTGGGGCACCGTGCCAGCCAGCACTCCCCAGGTCAGGCTCTGAATTTTTAGCTCTGGCTCCCCGCACCTCTCAGAGCGCCAAGGACGCCAATTCTTCCCATTTCTTCCCCATCTTTCCGTACTAGTTCCTTAGAGACGTACCTATGTTTTCTAGTTGAATCCAACACTTTAAGGTACGGCTAAACATCATGAATCATCCATAAACATGATATCATGAACCTTAAATCCATGATCCAATTCAAGGAAAGTTAAGATCAAAGTCAAGAGAAGTTCTTAGAGTTTTCCAAAAGTTTTAATTTTGTTTTAAGACTTAAAGTTCAAGTTGAGTAAAGAGTAAAGATTGAAGTGCATTTCTTCAAAGAGTATATGTGGACTATGTATTCCCAAAGAGTTTAAAATGTTTTCACATTTAAACAAGAAAGGAAATCTTGATTTCCAAAGAGCCTTTGGGATAGTTTTCAGAAAAGAGTAATCGCTTTCTAAATTAAGCAAGAGAGGGAACTTTGATTTTCAAAATAGCCTTTGAGCTAAGTTTTGAGCAATTATCTCAAATCACAGAAAGAAGTATGTTTTTAAACGTAAGAGCTAGTATCATATTTTGGGAGTAGTATTGAGCACCGATATGGGGAGAGTTCAGACAACTCACAACCCCCATAAACCATGTAGCCATCATGGGTAGAAAAGGGTCATACTTTTAGACGATTCCTTTAGTGCTTTTTAGCATAGACTAGTGGATCCACTTAGTAGTCAGGTTCTATATCCTCGACAAGGTATAGGACGACCATAGAAACGTGAGGTAAAACATTGTATCATTATAATAGCTTTTACGTTAAGGCTGCGCAACGGACTGGAACGAAACCACCAGACCGGAACGGGACGATTTGACCGGTTTTATGACCGATATCGGGATGAATCAGACCGGAATTATCGGGACGGATACTCGGTTCCGTCCCATCCCACTATATATCGGGATGGAACTAGAACGAACTGGAATGGAACGGGATGGGATAAACGGGATGACACATCTAGCTATTTCAAAAAATGATTTAAAAAAATTAGTTTTTTTGATCTTTTGAATTACAAAAATATGAATGTTTTTTTTATTTTTCTAAGTTTAAACTTTAAATTAATAGTTTTGAAATTTATAATGTAATTTTACTTAAGTTTATTTTAAAGATATATTTTTTTAATTTTTACCTATTAAGTTTAAAGTTAAGTTTAATAAAGTCTTTTTAAAAAGTTTTTTAGCTTAGTTTTCAAATTTCAAGATTTGAATCCTTTGAAGTTTATAAGTTATTACTTATTAATATGTAATAACTTATAAGTTATATTTATAACTTGTAATTTAAATAACTTAAGTTCACAATTTTAAAAAAATAAATAAAAATAAAGATAAAACAATGACACAAATGACAAATTTAAAAAATATCAATTCAATTTATTTAAATTTGTATTACAAATTACAATTACAATTTACAACTATTAGTAGAGTGCATAATTTACTTAGCCACCTTCTAGGAAGGGTTCTGTTTCAACTAAGCCTCGAATGTAATACTAATAGTTGTATAGTCCCGTAAAACCTTTCTCTAACTCAGCTATAGATTGACCGTAATCAACTACTAGTCTTGGTAAAGCTCGTTGACGTTCTTGAAGTTCCATGCCATCGTCACTACCACATCCTATGGTTGAATCTATAAAAAGTTCATATTGACTATCTAACTTTGGAAGTCCTTGATTTCTACGCTCATCATTTATCCAATCTCTAAATAGCACCAATATCTCCAAACTGTCTTCTGCTAACTAATATCTGTGGTCTCCAATTTGAAATTTTGCCGCGCTGAAAACTGTCTCTGAAGCTACTGATGATCCTTGAATTGCAAGCACATCCTTCACCATCCTACTAAGTGTTGGAAATTGAGTTCCACGAGCCCTCCACCAGTTCAGTAGTTGTAGTATACCTTCCTCGTTTGTAATATTATCTGAACCCTGTTCAAGATATTTAACAAATTCACATTTATTAGAAGAGTCAAGTTTATGTTTCACTCTACCATGGGCACCTACTCGAGGCATAGACATTTGAAGATTTTCAACATTATCTTAGGAACAATATATATCATACATTTTTTTAGCAAGTAATTTTATACTATTTTGACACGTTACCAATCAAGTTGTTCTTCTAGTTTAATAACTAAATTTTGATAAATGCATTCAACTAAAGCTTTTGCACCATATTCTTTATATTCAAAGGTTGAAAAGAATTGCAGTTAAATAAATTTGAGGGATAGGAAAAAAACATTTCTTAAATTTTGTAATCATAACTTCAATAGCACTAGTAAATAATTCATTTGTTTTATATTCAGAAAAGAGAGATGAAATCTCACATATATGTATTAAAATTTCGGAAATAGTAGGATAATACATTCCAGAAAATTTTTTAGTAGCATCATAAAATGATTTCAAAAATATTCTAAATTCATTTACTTCATTCCAATCACTATCATTAAGTTTTAATTCAGGATAAGCATTATGACTATTAAATTGCATAGTAATAGGTTCTCTATATGTATAAGCAACTTCAAGCATATCATAAAGGGAATTTCATCTAGTTTTTACATGTTTCAGAACTTTTCTAAATGGAAGTTTACATGCATTACAAAGCTCTTTAGATTGATTAATTCTACTACAACTATGCATATGAAAAATATAATAACAAGCATTATCAACTTTATCACAACTATTTTCAAATAATTTCACACCGTCACTAACAACCAAATTTAATACATGCACAACACATCTAACATGAAAAGCATATTTACTAATAGGACAAATTCTAGGTTCTAGCATATTAATAGCATTTAAATTAGCAGAAGCATTATCTAAAGTAATACTAATGACTTTATCACAAAGATCGAAAAAATCTAAAATTTCCAACACAGTAGTAGTAATATACATTCCAATTTTTTTCTGTTGACAAATTTTCTAACCGATAATTCTTTTTTGTAAATTCCAATTATAATCAATCTAATGCGCAATAACAGTTAAATAATCAAAACCATTAGGACTACGACCCATATCAGTGGTAATAGCAACTCTACAATCCATTATTTCAAAATAGGTACGCAAATATTGACCATGTTTTTTTTGAAATTCAAAAATATCTCTTTTTACCATGCTTCTTGATAAACCTTTAAAACTAGGATTTTATGTATCACGAATATATGCAATAAAATTCCGATGTTCTCCAAAACTAAAAGGTAAACCACAAACAACAACCATTTTAGCAAAATTTTCACGATCACGATCCTTATTATAGGTTCGATGTGTAAGAGGACCCCTTGGGTTCGAAGTATTTAATTCACCTTGAACCATAGTTGACCCTCTAGCCGATGCTTCAACGCTAGAATCTTCAAAAATATCAAGAGAAGATATATATGCAAACCACTCTTTACTATGATTTTTAATCAAATGTTTTTTTAATCCCCCCGTTGAACCTCCACTCCCACCAGATTTATATTTAAAATGTTTTTTACAAATATTACATATACTAAAAGTTTTTTCTTCATTCAAATAACAAAATTTCCACACATTTGATTTTAAAGTACATTGTACTTTGGTCTTACCTCTAGTTGGAACAATAGGGGGACGACTAGTTCTAACCGGAGGATTGTCCTCCTGAGGTGGAACTTCAGTACTATTGAGGTCAGGACTAGTGGGTGTATCATCTAAATCTACTTCTTCATTTTCTTGATAATTACCATAATGTCTTTCATAAACCTCTTCGGGAATTATAGGAGTATCCGAATTAATTTCTATAAGACCGGACAGGAAAAACTAATTTCATTCACATACGTGAATTCATCTGTATTCATTCTAACAACAGGAAATTTAGATTTAGAAGAACTAGAACCTTTATTGTTTTTTGTAACCATATTTTTTACTGTTTGTACAATACCTTTTTTACCTCCACTTTTTTTAGAAGACTCCATCATATAAAATTATAAATTATAAACTATGAAACTTCACAAGAACAAATAATATATAATAAGAACAACTTACAAATAATAAATACAAAAAATAAATATAAGATTAGAGAGTGGAACAAAGTTACCAAACGTTTGTGTAAAGAACAAACGATTATAACCGAAAATTGAAAAATTGATGTCGAAACTTGAAGTTTGAAGAAGATTCCTCCTCCAAAATTCACCAAATGATTATTCAAATCTTCACAATTACAAAATAATATGATTGAAATTTAGAACTTGAAACTTTGAGAAAGATTGAAAATTGAGAAAAAAATAATATTTGTTATTGTAAATATGTAGTTAAAAATATTAAGAGATGGAGTATTTATAGGATTTATATTTTAGAAATAAAAGGGGAGTAAGGAATTTGAGGAAATGTTTTTTTTACCGTTTGGATCCTTTTTTTCTTTCACCTTACCGTTTGGAAATATCAACGTTTGAAATATTAACGTTTGAAAATAAAAATGGTTGTTGGGACTTGGGACATTGGACGTTGGGAAGGATGGTAAAGTGGTAGACTTTTGACTAAGTCATTTACCTTTACAAGACAGCCCCTGCCAATGGTAGGCGGCGGCGGCAGGCACAAATACACACTGCCCTATTACATAGGGCCTCTATATATTATATATTTAATAAATTGAAAAAAATACCAGAATCGGAATCGAAATGAACCGGTATCGGAATATCGGTATCAAATTGTGATACCATTCTCTTTCGGGTACCGGTTCACGGTATCCCATCCCGTCCCGAAGATGATCGGACCGGAACAGACCGGAATGGACCGGAACGGTACTAAACCGGTACCGGTACGACCCGGTCCGACGCCCAGCCTTATCTTACGTGATGGTTGTCAGTTAGAGAAACTCCCACAGAAGTAATTGTATTCTTGTATACACAGTTTATTTGTATTTTTAATCTCAGAGTTCTATTATATCTTTACATACACACAAAATTAACATCCATGTTTTAAAAGTTTTTCTTTATATTGCACTTGTTATATACTGCTTTATATTGAAATGAGTTCAGTAAGTTGAGTTGAGTTGAGATAGGTAAGTTCTTCAGTTTCTTTCAAGCTTATGTCTTGTTATAGAATTCCCCTCGCATACTCGTACATTCAATGTACTGATGTCATTTGACCTGCATCTTTGTATGATGCACACACAGGTAACCATGATCAACATCCAATGCATCGTTAATCCAGTGAGTACTCAGAATCGTGTGGTGAGCCTTCTTGTTTTCCGGAGGTTCCCTTTTATTGCTTTCAATATTATTATTATTAGTTCATTAGAATGTCGTAGGTCTTGTCCCGACATCCATATTAGTTGTTTAGAGGTTTCATAGACAGTCAGATGTTAGTTCTTGAGTTTTCTGTTTCCTGTTCTAATGGTTGAGACTTGAGTTGCCACTTTTGGCCAGTGAATGTTACCTTGATACATTCTAAGTGTTTATTGAGCAGTTCAGTTTACTTTTAAAAGTATTTTTCTTCATGAGTTAAGTCTTCCGCTGAGTAAGTAAGTCATGCCAAAGGTTCACTTGGGGCTATCAATGGTTCTCGAGTGCCTGTCCCGCCCAGGATGTAGGCTTGGGGAGTGACACATAATATAAGTCTTTTGTGCAAATCATAAACCTTTGTGGGAGGTACCGTTAACCGACATAAATCATGTGAGCTATAACATGAAGTTCAATGTACTACTCCCACATCAAGAAGAGAGTGTCCTACTTGCCAAGGTAAGGACCATAATCATGCGCTAAGGTGGGTTCACTAGCTAGAGTCAATCAAGACTGAGTCTTATGTGGGCACATAGTTCTTGGACAAGGGGATTGCTTCTAAAAGTATCAAGTCTCTACTAACGGGTGAACCTTTATCCCATGGTCCACTTGTTGCTGAGTAAACTCCCAATGAAAAGCATGAATAATCATATCATATTCATTTTTATAATCTTTGAGATAGTAGAATCTAGTAATACTCAATCATTCATCTATAATATCATAGGCATTATGATTACTCTTTTAAAATCATGATTTCATAACATAGTCTTAAGACACTTATCTAAATCATCTAAATCGTGATATTCATTCGTAATGAGAGATACTTTAATAAAAAAGATCACCTTTTCATAAAACTTGGTTGATACTTTATCTAAACACATCCTTGATTAAAATGTATCATTACTTGAGTCAGCACTGTCAGTGGTGTGATATGAAGAGGGATATTACAAATTTTGTTTCGAGGTGTTTGAATTGTCAACAAGTTAAGTGTGAGAACCAGCGACCCGAAAGTATATCTCAAAGGATGCCTATTCCTACTTGGAAGTAAGAGCGAATCACTATGAATTTTGTTATGGGACTACCTACCACCATAGGTATCTATGAGTCAATTTGGGTAGTTGTTGATAGGCTGACGAAGTCCACCCATTTCATCCTAGTTTGGGTGAAGTATACGATAGATAAATTAGTCGAACTTTATATCAGTCAGATTGTCTGATTGCATGGAGTCTCGGTTTCTATTCTCTTTGATCGAGGTTCGTTGTTCACTTCCAATTTCTGGAAGGCTTTGTAGTATGATTTGGGTACTCGGTTATATATGAGTATAGCGTTCAATCCTTATACAGATGATCGGTCTGAGCGGACAGTTCAGGTGTTAGAGGACATGCTCCAAGTTTGTTTGATTGATTTTTGTGCTAAATGGGATCGACATTTGCCCTTAGCAAAGTTTGCCTACAATAACATTTATCATTCCAATATTCAAATGACCCATTTTGAGGTGTTACATGGCAGATAATGTAGATCTCTGATCAGATGGTTTGATTCAACTGAGATGGATTCATAAGATACAACCTTTCTTAGAGATGCTATGGAACAAATTTGTATGATCCAGGGTAGACTGTTGATAGCCCAGAGTTGACAGAAGATTTATGCGGATTAGAAAGTTCGAGCCCTAGTGTTCATGAAGGGTGATCATGTTTGGCTCCAAGTGTCACCCATGAAGGGTGTGATGAGGTTTAGAAAAAAAGGTAAAACTTAGCCCTAGATTCATTGGACTCTTTGATATTTTGAGTTGTGTGAGAGAGGTGGTCTATAAGTTGGCCTTGCCGCCTATTTTATCAGCTGGGCATCATGTGTTTGATGTTTCCATGCTTCAAAAGTACTTGTCGGATGAGTCCTATGTACTTTCCCTTAATTCAGTTGAGTTGGGTCCAGACCTATCTTTTGAGGAGGATCCTATATCCATTTTGGATAGGCAGGTCTGGAAGCTTAGGACTAAAGATATTGCTTCAGTGAAGGTGCATTGGAAGCATCATTTAGTTGGTGAGGTGACTTGGGATACATAGTCAAATACGCATGCCAGATATCCTCATCTCTCCAATGCTCCATGTGCTTTCTTTTGTTTTATTTTTGAGTAAGATTATCATTTTAGTGGTGGATAATGTAATGACCTGGTTGGTCATTTTTCGTAATCCTTATTAAATTACCATTTTTCCCCTCCCGATACCGACCTCAAGTCTTTTAGGATTGAGATTGAAAAATTAGTTTTGAACTTGGAGTTAAAAGTTTAGAATTAATTTGATAAGTTTTGAGTTTGAAAGACTTAAGTTGCTTAAAAGTGGTCTTCAGTGTCTTTTGGGGTTTCGAGTTTCAGAATGAAATTCCATTGATTCCATCAGTACTGTAATGGAAATCAGATCCGTGAGAGTCGTTGGTTATTGATTCAAAGTATTTTTAAGGATTTGGAATTTTAGCCATTAGGCTGACTTTGGTCAACATTCGGGGTTCAAGTGACATAAAATTTTAAATATTTTTCAAAAATATTTATTTTTTTAAGTTTTTCCCCGGGGCAAGGGGTAGGGGAGGGTTGGGGTAGGGAGGTTCTGTAAAAAGTGAAAATTTTGAAATATAAAAATATTTGTCTAAAACATTTTTTTTTTAAAAAAACAAATTGATGGGGAATGGGGGGGAGGTCACGAGGTCAGGGTATGGGGTAGGGTAAAAATGAAATTTTAAAAATTTGAAATATTTTTTCAAAACAATTTTCTTTTTGTTGGGGGGGGGTAGGTGATAGGGGTTGGGTGAGGTAAAAAAATCTTAAAATTTGAAATATTTTTCAAAAATAATTATTAACTTTTTTTGTTTGGATTTGGGGGGATGGATTGGGGCTAGGGGGGCTAGTTGGGCAGATTAAATATGAATTTTCTTCAAAGATATTTATATTAAAGATATAGCGCTAACTATCAAAAATAACTTTAGATCATAATTCGAATAAAAATAACTTTAGATCAAAATTCGAATATGAAACCTTGATTAAGGAACAAATTGCCTTGTGTGCATTACACATGTAATACTTCCTCTGTCACTAATTACTTGTCCACTTTTTCTTTTATAGTTGTCCCTAATTACTTGTCCATTTTGACAAATCAAGAAAGGATATTTTTTTTACCTATTATACCCTCAACTAAATGACTAATTACTTTGAAAAATGTAGAATTTTTCATCCACTTCATAATTAATAAGGGTAAACTAGTAAACTCACTATGTCATTAATTAACTTTTTAATAGGTGTGTCAATTCAAAAGTGGACAAGTAATTAGGGATAGAGGGATCCCCATCAAGCGAAACCCCATTTCTGAGGTTGGATCCTACTTGCCAGCTTCAGAATATCGACTCCTGTGGTCAGCTTCTGATTCCGCTTTTCTAAAGAGAAGTGACCAAGGTTACGCCCGACAGGTCAAACATCTTGCTTTTCACCCTGAAAGATTCCTTCGAGGGGGCTATAGTTTCCTCGTTAGATTCGGATATTGGTTTAATAGGGAGTAATTATTAACAATCGTTTGTTTTCAATTATCAAAGTAATACAATTACCTAAGATGATTCTTTTTTGGACGTTGTGGGGCATCAATGCAAAAGACTAGCTAGACTTATTGTCGATTGGTTGGAAAAGTCTAAATGAGGATAACATAAACCTTTCAATTTATGTGGATAATAATTGATGGGATACAGTCATACAGAGTAGTGAGAAATAAAAAAGGAAGATTTGTAAAATATTAAATCTAAAATAAAATAGAGATAGTAATGTAGCTAAAAATCATCTTATTAAGAGAAAATGATTATTTTAAAGGTGAAGTGTTACAAAACATAATTTTTTTAAAAAAAAATAGCTATAGAAGAAAGAGCATTACATAAATTAGAATAAAGAAAAATAGGTCCTTATTTTCTCAATCAGTGGAAATAATTATAATTTGAATTTGAAATAATGACCTCGCAAATATACAAGAGGGAGTTGCTCGTAGAGTAAACATCCTTCACTTTCAATTCTAAAGTATAATAATGCACATTTGCAAATATTTGACTCCAACAGTAGTTGTCCACTATTAACTTGACACACACCTTAAGAAATAATAAATAATAAAGGTAATATTACTATATTATCCTTTGACTTTATTAAATTTAACGCTTTGAGAAATGTGTTAGATAATAAATAGTATTTAATAGCAAGGGTAAAATAGACACAAAAGATAAATTATTTTTTGATTTTCTGAATGGAACAAGTATTGTTACACAACTATTTTTAGTATAGTCGATAACTATTGTTGGATGGAGGGAGTGATAAATATAAATCTATTTGTGGTCCTCATGCATTATAATAATATGCATAGCCGTTTAATTAAGATGTAGTATGAGATGTTATTTTCTTTGAATTAAATTTTTATGCTTTTCTTCAGAAAGTCTCACTCAATTAAGAATATTCATAATACTATATATGTTTAGCTTCTCTTACTTTTTCAATTATATATCAATGTGAATTTTTATTTGCAAATAAAATGCAAGTTTCACTTGACTGCATGCAAATCAAACTCTTCGTCAATACACGACGAGTCAGAGTGTTCTACAAATGCAGACAAATGCCTTAAATATGAGGGGTTTATTTTTTAGCAATAATATATTATTATAAGTACTTTTAAAATACAAAAAATTGTATCATATTATTTCAATTATTAGTTTAAAATTATAAAATTCAAAAAAAATTCTTTACCTTTTTTTTTATTAAACTCCAAATTTCATATCAAGTCAAAAAATTCTATAACAAATTGAAATAGAGAGCACTACTTATAGAAACAGTAAATTATTTAATATAAAAGAAAAAAATTACTTTGCATCTCAAAATTATTTTTTAAGAAATATATCAACAACTTTATATTCTAAAAATTTAAGAAGAATAGACCTTAAATTTTTCTAAAATAACATTATTATTATTCAAAAGATTAAGACCTCCAATTTATTTTTGGCTTTAGGCCACCAAAGTACTTGAGTCTCCTATTCTAGTATGAGCTTAACTTGTTACTCTTTCCGTCTCAAACTATTTTTCGTGTTTTTTTTACACGCTTCTGACGAAAATATTAATTAGGAGGAGTTTTGAGTATTTTATCCTTATGTATGACTTAAAATATATTTTATATTTATTGAGGGGTCGTTTGGTTACGGTATAAGATACATTTTATTCATGTATAAAAAGTTGCATTTGACAAGAGGGAGTTACTCGGATGATAAGCACCCCTCACTTCCAACCCAAAGGTTACGAGTTCGAGTCACCAAGGGGGCAAAAGGGGTGGGAGTTCCTAGGGGAGGGTAAAAAAAAAAGTTGCGTTAGTTTTACTATGTTTGGTAGAGGTTTTGTATTAGGTATAAAAGTCAACATAACTTATACCATGTTTGGTTGGTAAGAATTTAAATGTTATATAAAAGTTATTCATGTATTAATTTATACGGTGCTTGGTTGCATTTTTGTAGTTCTACATAATTAATACCAGCATAACTTATGAGGGAATCTATGTAAAAAGTTATGCGGGGTAGAAGATGGAATGAGTTATGTGGGTATTAGTTATACGTGTATTAAAATGATAAATTACATATTTACCCTATTAATTTTATTTTTTTTAAATTGAAAAATTTACTGTGTTTTCCTATCTACATTTGTTGTTTTTATTTCTTTTTATACTCTTATCAATTTTTTTTATATTATATATTTTTACCAACTCTTCAGAATTACGAATTACTCCTTTGTAGAAAATTTCCTTTGCATATTGTTTACTCTAATTTTAAATTTTTGAAAAACGCGTTGAAGATAAGAGTATAAAAAGAAATAAAAACAGCTGTTAAATTTTTTATATTAAATATTTACATTTAAAAAATAAATTTTAATCAAACCAACATATGGAAAGAGAAATTTTTTTTTTTATATATATAAAAAAAAAAAAAAAACTGACAACCTTCCACAAAGAATGGAAACCTAATAGAAGAGTTATAAATAAGCTATACTATTTCATAAATTTATCATTTCAGGTATTGTAAAAAACTTTAATTTTTTATTTTTTTAAATTGGAAACTTTACTGTTTTCTATCTACATTTGTTGTTTTTATTTATTTTTATATATAGACCATTTTCATTTCTTTTTATATACTTACAGTTTCTATTTATTTATGCAAATATAAATATTTTTTTAATATTAGAAATTTGATTGTATATTTTTTGACGGTACATATGCTAATCAAATATTAGCATTATATATTATTCAGTATATTCCCCATTTATTAGCATGTATTATTATTTTGTAAATAATATATATTAATAATGTACAACAGGTTTAATATTCAATAGTTAATAGTTCATGTATTGTAATCTCTACATAACTAAATAATACCTACATAACTAATATCCGCATAGCTAATACCCGCCTAACTAAATCCTGCATAACTAAACCCTGCATAACTAATACCTGCATAACTAAACCTTGCATAACTAATACCTGCATAACTAAACCTTGCATAACTAATACATGCATAACTCTAACCAGTAACCAAACGGCCCCTGAATGTTTACTTTATGTCTCTATCTATGTGTCATCTCCATATAATTGACGTGTTTGTAGTTTTCAAAAATAATTACAACTAAGGGTAAAATGAAAAAATAAAATTAGTTTTGTTCTTGAATTTTTAAAGTGACTTATTTGAGACAACCATTTTTAAAATTATACTTCCTCTATTTCATATTAAGTGAGTTTTGGGATATCACATCCTTTAAGAAAAACATTTAAGAACATAAATCAAATATTATTTTTACCTATCCTTTTTTATTATTCTCAAATAATTTTCTATAAAATATAAAGTAGTTAGAACCTCATCAAATGAAGAATAAAAATAAAAGAGAAAACAAATGAAAATTTTCTTTTGTACTTTGAATAATTCACATAAGAAAAAAAAAAATATAATTCACTTAATATGAACTAAAAAAAATAAAAATAAAATAAAATTGAGATGAATAAAATAGCATAATTAATGTTCTAAATTTTCCAATAGATATCTTATGGTTTAAAAACTCCATGAGGAATTAAATGCGGATGTGGAAAAATGATAAGGAATATTTTCCACAACCTACTATTGTCTATTCGTATAAGTAATTATATCAACGAGGAACATAAAACATCTTTTTTTTTTGCACTCCCCCTACTATTTGATATTCGTGTTGGGCCGATTAAATATGAATTCTGTTTGAAGATATCCATATGACCATATTAAAGATATAGGACTAACTATCAAAGATAACTTTAGATCATAATTCAAATATGAAACCTTGATTAAGGAACGGAAAAAATTGCCTTTCGTGCATTACTCATGTAATAATTATTAACTGTTTGTTTTCAATTAACAAAGTACTAGTACTACAATTACTTAAAGTAATTCTTTTTGGGACATTGTAGGGCTTCAATAGAAGACTAGCTAGACTTATTGTTGATACGTTGGAAAAGTCTAAATGAGGATAATATAAACCTTTTAATGTTTGTGGATAATAATTGATGGGGATACGGAGCAGTGAGAAATAAAAAGAAAGATTTGTAAAATATTAAATCTAAAATAAAATAGAGATAATAATGTAGCTAAAAATCATCTTATTGAGGGAAAATGAGTATTTTAATGGTGAAGTGTTACCAAATATAAAAGATGTCCTTTTATTTTTGAATTAACTAAAGAAGAAAGAGCATTACGTAAATTAGAATAAAGAAAAATAGGTCCTTATTTTCTCAATCAGCGGAAATAATTATAATTTGAATTTGAAATAATGACCTTGCAAATATACAAGAGGGAGTTGCTCGTAGAGTAAACACCGTTCACTTTCGATTCTAAATTATAATGCACATTTGCAAATATCTGACTGCAAAGCTAAGTCTTTGTCAATACACTCTGTCCAACAATAGTTGTTCACTATTGACTTGACACACCCCTTAAGAAATAATAAATAATAGATGTAATATTACGATATTATCCTTTGACTTTATTAAATTTAACGCTTTGAGAAATGTGTTAGATGATAAATAGTATTTAATAGTAAGGGTAAAATAGACACAAAAGATAATTTATTTTTTGGTTTTCTGAATTGGACAAGTATTATTAGATAACTATTTTTAGTATAGCCGACAACTATTATTGGATGGAGGGAGTGATAAATATAAATCTATTTGTGGTCCCCATACATTATAATAATATGCATAGCCGTTTAATTAAGATGTAGTATGAAATATTATTTTCTTTGAATTAAATCTTTATGCTTTTCTTCAGAATGTCTCACTCAATTAAGAATATTCATACTACTATATATGTTTAGCTTCTCTTACTTTTTCAATTATATATCAATGTGAATTTTTATTTGCAAATAAAATGCAAGTTTCACTTGACTGCATGCAAATCAAAGTCTTCGTCAATGCATAACCAAACAGAGTGCTCTATATATGCAGACAAATGCCTTAAATTTGAGGGGCATATATTTTAGCAATAATATATTATTATAAGTACTTTTAAAAATAAAAAAAATTGTACCATCTTATTTCAATTATTAGTTTAAAATTATAAAATTCAAAAAAAATCTTTACCTTTATTTTTTTTATTAATCTTCAAATTTCATATCAAGTCAAAAAATTAGATAACAAATTGAAATAGAGAGTACTACTTATAGAAACTTTAAATTATTTAATATAAAAGAGAAAAAAACAACTAAGTGTCACAATTCAAAGTATATCCTAGGCGAACATGGCGTATAGAACCCCGAGAGGCCCTACACAAGCCACTTAGCATACATCATGCAAGATAATATAATTAAAGACTTTAAAGATAGCATTTTATACATCAAAGAGTTTGACAAAAGCGGAAGTCTAACATAAGTCTCAAAGTCATCTAATACATCATAAGAAAAGTGATTGGGACATAACACATACATCACATACAAAGTTTGAAACGAAAGTGACATAAAGCAATAAAGGAGTCTCAATCCTCGAAATATGAGGACTCACCAATATTCAAAGCCTATGAAGAATCAACTAGCCACGAGTATGAGATGTAGAAGCGTCAGACCCTACATTAGTGAAACAGTGTAGGCACAAATATGTATTAGTACATGGAATGTACTACGTACGAGGCAATATGCATAAATATAGGCATGATAACATGGGTGACTTAAGACGAGTATGCATGATCATAATGGAACATTTTAAAGATTTAAAGAAGAGATGACATGAAAATCAAGAAAACATGGTCAAGTGCATTAACATAAAGGAGATAAGAAAAACATTAAAGAAAACATAATCATTTTGTGGGATCTTAGTTTTAACAGACAATATGTAATACCCCGAAATTTTTTTGAGCTAAGACTCGAACTATTCTTCGTAGTGAGTGAGATTTTACCAAGGAATTAAATTTTTCTTAAGTGTTACGGTCACTAGATGTAGCACTTTGAGTTCCAAGAAGAACTAAAGAGAGTTCATTCAAATTATTCATGTTGGGTATGTAGCAAGAGTTAATGGGAAATAGAGGGAAGATGAAAAGAGAGGAACTTGGAAAGTTGGGAACTTAAAGAGTTGGGAACTTGAAAAGTCCTCTTATGCTTTAGTGAAAAGGCATTTCTCCCTCATCGGTGATGGAAAGAAAAATAGAAGAGTTTAAATATAGAAACACTCCTATTATTTGTTAAAAGGGTTGGAAAGAGAGACCCCCCTCGCATCGTCGTCGTCGCTCGCTCGACTCAGCTTTGGCTTTGACTTTGGTTTTGGAAAATGATTGATCGAGAGATTATTTTTGGACAGTTTGTTTCAATTATTTAGTTAATTAATGGCCAAAACGTTTCAATTAATTAGTTAATTAACCGAAACGTTTCGATTATTCTGTTAATTGACTGACCCGACTCAGATCTGCGCGCGACCCATTTTATTTAAATTCTTTCCCATTTTATTTAAATTTTGCCGCCATTGGAAGTGACTGTTCTGAAAGGTTGCAACTTTCAGGAACAGCCATGACCGTTTGAAAGGTTGCAAACTTTCATGAATGGTCGTGTGGATTCTGAAAGGGTTGCAACCTTTTGGAACCAGTTCCTCTTGCCTATAAATACATTGATTCTTCAGATTTTTTCCTTACAAATTTTTCTGATTTCTTCTTCTTTTTCTTCTGCACAAAGTTTCTTCGTGTACTTTACTGATGTTGAGTAGTTCGGTGACACTAGAGTTTTGAGTATCAATACACTGGTGATTGAGATCATTATATCCTGGAAGGACATATTCTAAATCAAACCTCGGATACTAGAGGGGAATAATTTCTTTAAGGGGACACTGTGCATTCAGTGGGCTTGATCTTTTCCATTCTGTCTTTTTCCAAGTTCTGGTATGTTTTACAGATTTTAGTTGTTTTTAATTAATTTATGTTCTTCTGTTCTTACTGGTTCATTAAAACTTTGGTTACTTTGTGTTTCTACAAAGTTTATTGGAATCAGTAATTCTGTTTTAAACACAGATTGTCAACAATTCCTAAGTTCCTTTAAGTTTTGGGTCAACTTCAAACGACAATAACTTTTAGTACACGATGAGTTAGGTGGCCCTTAAGATATCAAATGAAAGGTCTTGAAATAATCTTTCCAACACCACTGAGTTTGCAAATTTTCGAGCTCGTATAAGAGAGCTATGATTGTTTGAAGTCGTGTGAACACCTAATTTTTGACCAAACCTAAATTTTACACCTTTAAATAGTTAAGTATATATCTTGGATCTAAAGTAGAGATTTTTATTTATTTTTTATATGTATAAATTCATTTTAAAATATTTGAAGAAAACAAAAAAAAAACAAGAGTTGCATTATTAAAGTTTTAATTGATTTTTTAAAAAAGAAGAAAGTTCATAAAAATATATATTTCTTTTAATTTAACAAATAAGCTACTATTTAGTGATTATAATTTATTACTCCTATTAGCTATTTAATTTTTGGTTAGTTAAAAAAAAAGGGAGTCAAATAATTATATTATATTTATGTTTATTATAATACTAGTAAAGAAAGTCCGGGCGCTGCCTGGGCCCAACATTAATAAAGTTATATTGTTACTCTCTCCGTCTCATATTAGATGAGAATTTTACTATAAATATTTTTTTCATATTATTTGAGCATTTATTAAATTAGGATAGAATTAATTAATTCTTTTCCATTTTACCCCTACAATTAATATGACCATTTCTATATTGTATGTGTATTTTTTGTAACTCATTTCAATGTGCATTGATATAAACAAAGGGCAAAATGGTGAAGTCTTCCAATGTATTAATGATTTCTTAATCACCGTGTAAAGTTGGAAGTGCCCATCTAATATGGGACGGAGGGAGTATAGTTTATGTATTGTTATAAAATTAGTAAAGATTGTTATAATATATTTTGCTCATAAGTGAACTAATATAGAAACTTATTTGTCATTTGTCTTTTTAATTTCAATTTTAAATAGCAAATAAATGTAGCGATAAGATTGAGGGTAGAAATGAAGCATATCTTTCTAAATTTAAGTAAAAATAAACAGAGTAGAAGTAACATTAGGGTTATTGATAGGACAATTCATTCGGTTATTTTTAAAAAAATTATATCATTCAATTTTTCGGCTCTTTTATAATGTATAACCAAAATTAAAATTTTAAAATCATCCCAATCCTAATTTATGTGACACAAGCAGTACAAAAATTAGTCTTTTTTTTGTTGTCTTGTAGATATTTTAAGTTATTATTTATTGTAAATTATAATACTTTTTATTAAAGTTTTTAATAACATATGTTACTTTTTATGTTTGAGAGTTAAACCAACTTTTTTTTTATATGTCTTTTAATTTTATATGTGTTTTGTCCTTTTCCATTTTCAAAAACCAATACTCTCTCCATTTTATTTTATATGTCATTTCTTTTTATAAATATATTGGTTATTTCCTCTTCTTATTGGAACACAGACTTGTGGTGAATACTTATTCCCTCTTCTTATATAGTAATAATTATGAAAAATAAAAATAATAATCTAATCTACCAATTACCCCATTCCCTTGTCAATTACCCGACCCCACTTCTCCCTGCCACTTTCTTTTACACTTTTTCCTGCCACTTTCTCTAATCCCATTACCCCAATACCCCCACTCTTCCTCACCACATACACATTACACACAGGTACATACATACACACTAGTCACTACACACACGTACATACAGACAACACATAAAATATTAATATATAAAGGAACATAATACACACCTGAAAAAGACATCACTACATACGGGAAAAGCAGCATACACAAGAAAAAAAGAAAAAAAACAATCAGCAGAGACAAAAAAAGGAAAGAAAACAGTCAAAAAAACTCAACACACAACGTAGAAAACCAAAAAAAGAAAGAAGACCAAAACATTTTATTTTATTTTTTTGTCACCAAGCACACAGACGCACACCATAAAAAAAAGAAGCAATACACTCATTAAACTCACCATACCATTTTTCGATGCGGAACTGGTAGTTAAAGGATTCATAGAAGTGGTAGTTTGGTAGGTGAGTAATTTATTTTAAAGATTTTATTATAATTTTTCGGTGCGAAATTCATAGTAAAATGTAATAATATTTATTGTAATATTCTTCTGATAGTTGTTTTAATCTGAATATTTCTTTAATATTATTTATGATATATTCTAGATATAACATATCTTGGGTTCTTTGGTACATATATAAATTTTCTTCCATTAATTGTTCTAATAGTTTTATATCTTCCATGGATTCTGTTCAATACCGTAAATATTCGTAGTTCATTTTAATCTAAATTTATTTCTAAATCATACCATTCTATTCTTGTGAGATCTAAATCATGTAGGTCTATTGCATACCATTCTTGGTTTAATATATCTTCTGATTCGTTATCTTCAAATATTTTTTTCCATATTATTCTTCTTAATTCAATTATTTCTATATTTTTAAGTATAAATAGGATTAAAGTTTCATAGTTTTTTATCATTTCATCATGAACGTATGTAGCCATGTTCTTTATCATGCAGGTTTTTTATTTCAAATTATTCCTTCCTATCATATTCATAATTGATTAAATTCATATTAGATTATTATGAATTAGATTATCTGTTTATCATGTTCTCCTGTCACTACTAGCATCGTACTTTAGCGGATACTTCCTTCTTATCAGCGTCTCAACTTTGTTTACTCCCCTAAACGGCTTTCCTTGCCTAGCGGTTTCAACATTAGGATGACATAGTATAGAAGTTTTCTTCCTGTTTCCAGTGTACTAATAAACTAGAAATCATGATTCAAATAATTCTAATACATAATAACTAACATAAACTTACTCAATCATATATATGATATTCAGGAATATATGAAATTAGTTCTGTATATTTTTTGAACAATATACCTTTGCTTCTTGCTTATTCATGCTATCTGAAATATCTAATTGGATTTCAGATTGTTGTTTCATTTATCTAAATACTTACTTTTTGTAGAGAGTTTTTTGAAAAGGGCGTTTTTTATATTAGGCTTCGCCTGCCTTACAATGTTTACAACTGAGTCTATATATAGACATACAAATTTACTATTCTAAACACATATCCTAATACGTTTTTTACATCTGTCCACTACTATTTACTACTATTCATGAATAGTTTCCTATTCTAATCTACTACTGTCTTATTAAGACTTATTTACAACCTTGTCTCCTAACTTTTACACTTGTCCTTAGTATGCACATGCATAATTTTACACTTATTGACTATTTTACACTACCTTGTCTTTCTTACAACAATAATGCTGACTAATAATTTACATTGTCACGTTATTTTACATAATTTAGTCAAAAACTTTAACTTTCCTTTATCTTTTCTGCCACTTTGTCTGCCATCTTATCTGTTTTATTTTGTCCATATCTTGTCTTGTCTTGTCTGCATCTTATCTTCATCATCTTCTTTTACTCTAAATCGACATCTGGAATTATGTTATCCTCACCGTTACATTTCGAACATATGTGATCAGGATATTTATGTCCAATTAGTTTGCAATATCTGGTTAATAACTCTGTTGAAATAAATCCTGTTTTTAGTGCTCTTGTCGTAGGTCGTTCCTTTGGTTTTAATAATGATAAGATCCATCGCTGGACTTCATCCATATCTGTTCTTTGTAGTTCTCTTGAATTTGAATATATCATCAATTGATCTCTTGAGTAATAACTCCATATAACATTTCCGTTTAAATAATTGTTTGCTAATTCTTGTATAATAGTTGATATATCAATTATTCTTTTGTTGGTATAAAAACTTGGTATCTCTATTTTGCATATCTCTTCTTGTTGTCCGATGTCCTCGAGTATAATCATATCTTTAGTTAGTCCTATCTTGATAATCTATATTGGAGATTTTATTTCCTCGTATAATATCTCTGCTGGTGCTGTATAGAATTTTATATAAAATAAATTTTCTTTTGTAACTCTTTTGTATGTGACGAATGCCTTGTGTAGCTCTGGTATTCCACTAACTTCTTCTTCGTCGTATGTGTATACGGTATTTAACAGTCCATAGTTGTAACATGTTCTTACTAAATTAGTATTAGTTTTGGCCGTGCAATTAACTTGTTATATCCTTGTAACTTTTGTGTCAAATAATCTTGGTTTGGTTCTTTTGTAGTTGATCTGGGGTTGTGGTTTAAATAAGTTTGAATTTTGTGTATATTGTTTATATAGGTTCGTGTGATGTAGTTATATGTTTTTTTCTCATTTTGGTTTTGCAAGCTATCTACGTATGTAGATGTTTGTGGTTCCATGGACATATGTCTAGGTGTCCTTTGGGTAAATGGTTTTTCGAATAGCTGGTTTAAGTTCGCATTTTTATGTTGTTTATCGCTAACTTGTTTGCTTGTACTTGCAGCTGTATTTAAACAAACATTATGGGTTTTAAGGAGTTTTCCATCGTCTCCTTTTAGCTATGGGTTTTTTCCGTCTTCTGATCGACGTAGCTCCGCATTTTTATAGTCATGTTGCTGACTAGCTTTAGACTTCAAATTATCTTCCTTAGTCTTTAGCTTTTGTATCTCGTTGTCCATACTATCCACTTTTGTATAAAGTGTAGTAATGGCTTTGAGTATCTTTTCAACTGTATCTTCTTACTCAGTCTCAGTCTGAGTAGCTTTGTCGTGATAGGTAATCTGCAATAACATTCTTATCAATTTTTATTACTTCAATTGTAAATGTAAAATTTAATATATTTAATACCAATCTCCTTATTTCTTTTGTTGTTACCGAATCTTGTATTTTTCTTGTTAGCCACCATTTTACTTGTGTGTTATCTGTCCTTATAATAAATTTGTTATATACGATATATGGTTCAAATGATAATAAACTTTTATACACTGAATATAATTCTTTCCTGTTTATTTCCCATTTTATTTCTTTATTAGTAAATGTTCCTGAATAATATCTACAATGATGTTCTATTTTTTCTCCATTGTAGTTGTATTTTAAGATTCCTCCATAACTTTTTTCACTAGCGTCTGATTCTATTATATAAGTAATTTTTTTGTTTTCATCCGAAAAATATAGTTTAGGTAGGTTCTTACATAACAATTATATTTTTTGTATTTGTGTTTGATTTTTCTTATCAAACTGATATTCTATATCTTTTTTAAATTTTTGTTGTAATGGTTTTAAATTTTCTGCTAATTTTGGTATATATTCTCTTACTTGGTTTACTAGTCCTAGAAATGATTATAATTTCTTTTTCGTATCTAACTGTTCTTTTGAGTTAATTATTTTTTGTACTATATGCGTTTGCATTTTTATTCCATTTTTATCTATTTGTATTCCTAGGAATTATATTTGGCTTTTCATTATGTCTGCTTTCTTTTTACTTAGGCTTATGCCTGAATATTCTATAATATGTATGAATTTTTCTAATAATCTTATGTGTTCATCTTGGATTTTAGAATATAGTAATATATCATCAATATATACTACACAATTTTCTAATTGTTTAAAATAATTATCCATAAAGTGTTAGTATCTACCTAGTGCATTTTTATATCCAAATGGTAATACATTTCATTCGTAAAATCCTTGTGGTACAGTGAATCTTTGTTAGTTTTTAGATTCTTCTTCTAATTTTAAGTGATAAAATCCTGATTTACAATCAAATTTGCTAAAATAATTATATCCTTGTATTTGTCTTATCTTTAGTATTTCATTTGGTATCGGATAATTATATATTTTAGTTTTTTGCATTTAAATTTCTATAATCAATAACCATTCTGCTTTTTTCTCTTTTTTATTCACTGTGTTTATTTACGATAAATGCCGGGCCTGTGTGCTTACTATTGCTTTCTTGTATATACCATTTTTCTAGTAATTCATTTATATGTATCTTAAATTTGGTTAAATCATTAAAATTATACTTTAATAGTTTTTGGGTTATTATACTATTATTATCAATTAGCTCAATTTTTACTTTTGTTTTATGTTTCTCCCATCCTTGTAAAGGATCCTCACTATATAATAATTCTAACTTATCTTGGATTATCTTTACTTTATCTATAGAGAATATAATTAATTCTATTTTAGGGTCTTCTTCTTTCATATTTTCTAATTTTTGTGTAATTTTTTCGCTTTCTTTTATCCATTCTGTTGTTTTTCGTTTTTTATTATTTACTCTCTTTGCTCCTATTTTTTGTTTACACGGTGTTGTGAACCACCAATGTGTTTTTGTTATTATATGTGGGTATAATTTTTCTAAAAATAACATATTTTTTGTAGTCAATTCAAAGTTATATATCTCCTCTATATTTAATATCTTATCCCATATTTGTGTTTTTATATTTTTTTGCCTTATATGTGATCATGCTTCCTTCATTATTAAATCATGTTACTACTATCGGTGTTTTTAATTTTTCCCACTTATCTTCTGGTAAACAATTATATTTACATATATTAGCTTCTGCTCATGTATCTATCATTGGTGTATAATATCCGTTGTAATATCCTTCTATTATTATCTTTGCAAGTATATATATTTTCATATTTTTATCATCTTGAAGTCCTTTTTATTATTACTCTTTTATTTTCATAATTTATTGTCAACTGTTTATCTTCTAGATTATATGGTTTTACTTGTTCTAGCCATTTTATTCCTAAAGTGATATTTTCATCTCCTTGATATACTTTAAACTTTATTATTATTGGTATTCCTCCAATGATTATTTCCTTTTCCATAGTTTCTTCGGTATATGTTAATGCTTTTGGTAGTTCGGATCATGATTGTTCAGTAGTTATTATTTCATCTTCCGTCACTAATTCTCTTGTAATATAGTTTTCTTCTGGTCCTGTATTTATTAATATTAAATATTTTCGTTGTTCCATTATTCCCGTTATGTAGTAATGATGTGGTTTTCTTTCTTCTTCCATTGATTTTTGTGGAGTTTTATCTATTCTTCTTGAGGTACTCATTTTTTATGATATTTGTGGTATTTCACAGTTTATTCTTTTTGATGTGCTTAATCTTTCTTTTACTATTTCTAAATCTTCTTCTATGTCAATCTCATTATAACTATAATCATTCTTATCTATGACCGTAACTATTCTTTCAAAGGGATCTTCTATTTTTATTTTATTTTTTGCTGTTATTTTATGTTTTGTTGTTAAAACATATAAGTTTTTACATCTAGCTGTAAATATTTTACTTCCCGGGGCTAGTTCTATTCCTGACATTTTCCAATATAATACTAATGATTTATCTATATTTTTGTCATTTATTGCTATTGAGTAGTTAACACTTATTATAAATTAAAATTTTTGGTTTATGAGATTACCTTTTACTGCACTTATTATACTTTTTTCTATAGGTTGTATGATCCTATCATCTGCTAAGTACATTTCTATGGGTGTATATATTCCTTCTCTAAAACATGCTTTTATTAATATTTTCGTTCCTCCTAAATGTACATATTTAATTGGATTTTTAGCCTTAATATCTTGTATTTCTTTATTTATTATTCCCTTGTTTATTATTGGTATTTTAGCCTTTCCTTTGGTGTATTTGCAATTTATGATCTGCTCTCTTTGACTTACTACATAATATTCTTCTTTTTGTCGTTTAAATCAGTTTCTTATTGTTGGTATTTTGAATATTTTTGCTACGCTTAGATCTAATTCTTTTCCTTTTATTTGTTCAAATATATTATTATCAAATATTATTTTTTGTTCTGTCGATTCTTCATCTTGATAGTTTTCTTTAGTTATTATTTGTATATCTTAGTGTTCATTATCGATTCTGTTAATGAATTATTTTTCATTTTGTCTATTTCGTTTTCTGATAATTTATATATGCTATCTTCACTTTCTAATTCATAATCTACGTATTCTATTTGTGTATATTTTTCATTGTCTATTATTATTTATGATATTTGTTTTTTCTTTGGATTCTTAGGTAATTTACAATCTCTAGCTATATGTCCTAATTTTCCACAATTATAACAAGTACATTCCATTAGTTTTCTTTTTGGTCTATATGGTCTTTTGGTTTTGTAGTTTTTTACATAGTATCTTTTTCTCGGTTTTTTATATTTATATTTTGATCTGTATTTTTTATTATATTTCTTTCTATTTTTATAATACCTATCCGCACAATCAAATTGAGGTGTTGTTTTATTTTTGCAACATGCCAAGTTTTTTACTAATATTTTTTCCATTTTTATTTCTTCTTTATGTTTTTCACATAGTTCCATAAACCATCGTTGCAAGAATTTTATTCTAGCTCCTAAGGTATCTGTTAACACATATTACATATTGCTAGTTTTGTCATTAGATTCCGGTTTATGATTTTTTTCTTTATTTTGTTCTTCTACTTCTGTTGTCATACTACTAAATTCATTTCTTATAGCTACTTCATATTTATATAATATTTCTATAGTTGTAGTAACTAATTCACCATTAGATTTTTTATTACTTCTTAGAGTTTTTAAACTTTCATCTGATAAATTTTGTAGTCATAATTTTACTGTTCCTATAAGCGTTCTTTCTATATATCCTGGTGTCTCTGTTATTACTATTTTGTTATCTATTAATTGTTTTGATATATATCCTATCCATAATTGGATTGTTATATTTATATCTGCTACACAGTCTAAATCTAAAAAATCATGTCGTTCAGTTATTGGTTTAGGTGTCCATTTTTTATTTAATCTTTTATCCCATATAGTTTTTTTCTCTATCATATTGTTCATAGTTTTTATTATAATATTTTGGATTTAAATCTTTTGGGTTTTTTACTCCTGATTTGCTAGGTTTTTCATCAATGTCCATGTCTCCTGTATTTGTTTCCAAATTCTTTGTATTATCTATGTTTGCTAAAAGTTCTGTATATGTTTCGCTTGTTTCCGAATGTTGTTCTAGATCATCGTCGTTTATTTCATCAACTCTTATTTAGGGTAGATTATCTTGGTTATTTTCTTATTTTTCTTCTAATTCATCTTCTAGTTGCAATTTTTCTTTAAATTTAATTATCTCATTTGTTAATTTTATTTTTTGTTCTTTTTCTTTTTGTTTTATTTCATACATTTCTTTTAATATTGCTAGCTCTATTATTTTGGTATTTTTTACTTCTTCTAATTGTTGTACTTCCTTTTTTGCTTGTTGTTTTATTTTTTCAATTTCCGTTTTTCTATCTATTTCGTCATTTTCTTTTGTTATCCTTATCATAACAGTTAAATCATCTTCTAGTTTTCCCGTTTCTTTTTCTAACATTAGACTTATATTGCACCTATTTTCTTATATCTCCTTCCTAGATTAGAAAATATTTTATTTATTTTTAGTCCGTCATAGTTTTCATATGTTTTTTCATCTATTGCGTATTCTTCCTTATTCATTTATAGATTGTGTTGAAGTTTATATTCTAAGTTATTTATTTGTATTTCTAGATATAAAATAGTCTTTCTTTGTACTATTATAGATTTGTGACAAATTCCTGCAAATGTATTACTGTTAAGTCTATTTTGCCTATGTGCTAATTCTTGTCTTTTTGCTATAATTATTTCATTAAGTTTTTGTCTATATTCGTTATTCTCGTTATTCATTGTAATTTTAAATATTGAATATATTTATATTCTACTTTAGATATATTATCTATTAATTGATTTAATTTTTCGTTATCAGTTTTTGTGATATTAAGTTGTTTCTATTCCGGATATAATTTGTTTAATTTTCTTCTTATTTTTCTTAACTTTCTACTAGTATGTTTCTTTCTATGTTTGTTATCATCCATATTTGTAAATTAATCTTCACAAGAGGTAACACTTAATCTTCTTTGTATTATTTAATGTCATTATTATACAAACTTTGATTGCAATATATTGAAATTGTCAAATTTTGTCTGTGTTTAATCTGTCAATAATCATTGGTGTTATAATATGAAGTATGTTCGAATCTTTTATATCAATTTTATGACTAGATCCTTTATATAATCATATTTAGTGTGCAATTGTTATAATGAACCGTAGTTTATTTCATGTTTATGCAACCCATATTTTATTTTATATTTAAGTAAAACTATTGTCCAAGACTATTCTTATTTTTATATTTTGATTCTCTTATGATGATACATGTATTTATGGCTTAACAAACTGAAATGATGAGAATAATTAATGACAAATATTTATTATGTAAAATATTGATTTTAATAAGTAGGTTTTTCTTTTAATTTTAATGGCTAAAATAAAGGAAAATAAAAGATTTTAGGTGCCCATAATTCCTAACATGATTATACTGATGCAACATGTGCGAAATTTGTATAAGCAAGTGTATATTTTAAATTTATTTATTTTTTATTATGTGTTCTTATTGATATTATGCTCTTTTTTTTCAATAGTAAATCAAGGTCTGAAAATATAAAGCAATGTCTTAACATCAATAGTAAATCAATGTCTGAAAATATAAAGTGATATCTTTTGTATAGTGAACTCCACCAAAAATGTTGCAATAGTAAATCAAGACTTCATCAATTCTTCCTCTTCGTCCAAATGGTTTCTTCTTCCATAATATGCTTCCTGACCTCCTTGGAATATGCAAATTTCCATTGTTCTCATATGTTATCTTGCTTCTCTTCCATCTCTTGTAGTATTTGATATTCTGCAAGTTTGTTGTTCTAGAAAACAGTCCTTTGCCAATATTTTCTTGTGACTAATGTATTATAAACCGTTCCCGTGATGCCAGGAAATGTGAGTTCGATTTCATTGAAAGAATTGATGGTAAAATGGTGGTGTTCACAATTTTTTTTTATGAGGACGACTATTTCAGAATCAGACTCATACCAATTACTCAGCCCGTACTGTTTTCTTTTTTCGTCATAGACTGGAAAAATGTACACTTTAGATAAGGAAGTATCTTGTAAAATTAGGTTGAACTAGAAATCAGTGTCAGGGTTGAAAGTTTCTTGATCAAAATAATGAGTAGTTGAATAACTGAAAATATGTTTAGCATTAAGATTATCTGCTTGAAGAACTTCGTTCAACCTGTTAAAGAATTTAATCTTTTGCGAAGTACTCCAAAGTTAGGGTGCTCCATACAACAGTGATGCAGTTGAATACGATTAACATGCGTATTGTATGTGTTATTAGTAAGGGTGCTCCATACATGCTAGCCTTCTTCTTGGCTAACATGTGTATTGTATGTGTTATTAGTAAAATATCATTTGGAAGATCTCAACTGTTGACTGGCTTTAGGTTCCCTCTAATATAAATTTCTAAATATTTATCATTTTTGTAAAAAAGTAATAATATTAAAAACGTGTAAACACACACACATATATATATATATATATATAATATAAAAATGAATTTGTCATACAATATTTAAATATATAAAAAAAATCTTTCGACCAATTTGTGTCATTTGTAAAAAATAATAGAATTTTTTTTGCAAGTAAGATAATTTTATATTTAAGATAGTAAAAAATATATAGATATCTCCGTATTAAGCTTTTTTCTTAGCTAACATAATTGGTTTGTGTCTAAAAAAAAAATTAGTTTCTTTACCATCTAAAGTAATCAATTTGGACCTAAAAATAAAAAATATAACTCATCCAAATTTGTTTTCTCTCTAAAGTAGTAGATTTGAGTCTAAAATTTCTCAATGACATAAATGTTTGACCATTACAAATTATTTATCTTAACTTGAAATTCTCCTGTCCATATAGGATAAGAAGATTCGGAGCACCTTTGACATAGAATTAATCTATCTTTTTTAATTTCCTTTTATATATGTAGCTATTTATTTCTCAAAACAAGAATACCCTTTAATATATAGGCAGGTCTACCAATATATCTCTATTAATGAATTGAAAGTTCCAACAATTGTTTATTTATTTTATTACTTTTTATTATTATTATTATTTTACTTAATGTCATTATTATACAAACTTTGATTTCAATATATTGAAATTGTCAAATTTTGTATGTGTTTAACCCGTCAATATTCATTGGTGTTATAATATGAAGTATGTTCGAATCATTTATATCAATTTTATTGTTAGATCCTTTACATAATCATATTTAGTGTGAAATTGTTATAATGAACCGTAGTTTATTTCATGTTTATGCAACCCATAGTTTATTTTATATTTAAGTAAAATTATTGTCCAAGTCTATTCTTGTTTTTATATTTTGATTCTCTTATGATGATACACGTATTTATGGCCTAATAAACTGAAATGATGAGAATAATTAATGACAAATATTTATTATGTAAAATATTGATTTTAATAAGTAGGTTTTTCTTTTAATTTTAATGACTAAAATAAAGGAAAATAAAAGATTTTAGGTGCCCATAATTCCTAACGAGATTATACTGATGCAACATGTGCGAAATTTGTATAGGCAAGTGTATATTTTAAATTTATTTATTTTTTATTATGTGTTCTTATTGATATTATGCTTTTTTTTTTCAATAGTAAATTGATGTCTGAAAATATAAAGCTATGTCTTAACATCAATAGTAAATCAATGTCTGAAAATATAAAGCAATGTCTTTTGTAAAGTGAACTTCACAAAAAATGTTGCAATAGTAAATCAAGACTTCATCAATTCTTCGTCTTCCTCCAAATGGTTTCTTCTTCCATAATATGCTTCCTGACCTCCTTGGAATATGATAATTTCCATTGTTCTCCTATGTTATCTTACTTCTCTTTCATCTCTTGTAGTATTTGATATTTTACAGGTTTGGTGATTCAGAAAACAGTCCTTTGCCAATCTTTTCTTGTACCAATGCATTATAAACCGTTCTCGTGATGCTAGGAAATGTGAGTTCGATTTCGTTGAAAAGATTGATGGTAAAATGGTGGTGTTCACAAAAATTTCTTATGAGGACGACTATTTTAGAATCAGACTCATACCAATTACTCAGTCCGTACTATTTTCTTTTTTCGTCATAGACTGAAAAATTGTACACTTTAGATAAGGAAGTATCTTCTAAAATTAGGTTGAATCAGAAATCAATGTCAGGGTTGAAAGTTTCTTGATCGAAATAATGAGTAGTTGAATGATTGAAAACATATTTAGCATTAAGATTATCTGCTTGAAAAACTCCGTTCAACCTGTTAAAGAATTTAATCTTTTGTGAAGTACTCCAAAGTAAAGGTGCTCCATGCAACAATGATGCAGTTGAATATGACTAACATATGTATTGTATGTGTTATTAGTAAAATATCATTTGGAAGACCTTGACTGTTGACTGGCTTTAGGTTCCCTTTAATATAAATTCCTAAATATTTATCATTTTCGTAAAAATAATATTATTAAAAATGTGTAATCATATATATAATACAAAAAAATGAATTTATCATACAATATTTATATATATATATATATATATATATAAAAGAAAAAAATCTTTCGACCGATTAGCGTCATTTATAAAAAATAATAGAAAACTTTTTGCAAGTAAGATAATTTTATTTTTAAAATAGTCAAAAATATATAGATATCTCCCTATTAAGCTCTTTTCTAAGCTAACATAATTAATTTGAGTCTAAAAAAAATACTTTCTTTTCCATCTGAAATTGTCAATTTGTGCCTAAAAACAAAAAATATAACTCATCGAAATTTGTTTTCTCTCTAAAGTAGTCAATTCGAGTCTAGAATTTCTCAATGATATAAATGTTTGACAATTACAAATTATTTATCTTAACTTGAAATTCTCCTGTTCATGTAAGATAAGAAGATTTAGAGCACATTTGACATAGAATTAATCTATTTTCTTTTATTTTCTTTTATATATGTAGTTATTTATTTATCAAAACAAGAGTACCCTTTAATATATAAGCAGGTCTACCAATATATCTCTATTAATAAATTGAAAGTTCCAATAATTCTTTTTTTTTCTCTTATTATTTTATTTAATGTCATTATTTTACAAACCTTGATTGCAATATATTGAAATTGTTGTCTATTCATTGGTTATATTATATGAAGTATGTTCGAATCTTTTATATATCAATTTTATGATTAGATCCTTTATATAATCATGAAATTGTTATAATAAATCGTAGTTTATTTCATGTTTATGCAATCCATAGTTTATTTTAATTTAAGTAAAACTATTGTCCAAGTATATTCTTGTTTTTATATTTTGATTCTCTTATGATGATACATGTATTTATGGCTTAAACAAACTGAAATGATGAAAATAATTAATGACAAATATTTATTATGTAAAATATTGATTTTAATAAGTAGGTTTTCTTTTAATTTAAATGACTAAAATAAAGGAAAATAAAAGATTTTAGGAGCCTATAATTTCTAACATGATTATACTGATGCAACATGTGCGAAATTTTTATAGACAAGTGTATATTTTAAATTTATTTATTTTTTATTATGTGTTCTTATTGATAATATGCATTTTTTTTTTAGCAATACTAATTCAATGTCTGAAAATATAAAGCAATGTCTTAACATCAATAGTAAATCAATGTATGAAAATATAAAGCAATGTCTTTTGTAAAGTGAACTCCACAAAAAATGTTGCAATAGTAAATCAAAACTTCATCAATTCTTTCTCTTCCTCCAAATGATTTCTTCTTCCATAATATGCTTCTTGACCTCCTTGGAATATGCAAATTTTCATTGTTCTCCTATGTTATCTTGCTTCTCTTTCATCTCTTGTAGTATTTGATAGTTTGTAGGTTTGTTGTTCCAGAAAACAGTCCCTTGCCAATAATTTCTTGTGACCAATGCATTATAAACCATTCCTGTGATGCCAGAAAATGTGAGTTCGATTTCGTTGAAAGTATGATGGTAAAATGGTGGTGTTCACAAAAATTTCTTATGATGACGACAATTCCAGAATCAGACTCATACCAATTACTCGACCCGTATTGTTTATAGACTGAAAAATTGTACACTTTAGATAAGGAAGTATCTTGTAAAATTAGGTTGAACTAGAAATCAGTATCAGGGTTGAAAGTTTCTTGATAAAAATAATGAGTAGTTGAATGACTAAAAATATGTTTAACATTAAGATTATCTGCTTGAAAAACTTCGTTCAACCTGTTAAAGAATTTAATCTTTTGTGAAGTACTCCAAAGTAAGGGTGGTCCATACAACAGTGATGCAGTTGAATATGACTAACATGTGTATTGTATGTGTTATTAGTAAGGGTGCTCCATACATGTTAGCCTTCTTCTTGGCTAACATGTGTATTGTATGTGTTATTAGTAAAATATCATTTGGAAGACCTCGACTGTTGACTGGCTTTAGGTTCCCTCTAATAGAAATTCCTAAATATTTATCATTTTCGTAAAAAATAATAATATTAAAAACGTGTAAACATATATATAATAGAAAAAAATGAATTTGTCATACAATATTTATATATGTAAAAAAAAATCTTTCAACCGATTTGCGTTATTTATGAAAAATAATAGAAAACTTTTTGGAAGTAAGATAATTTTATATTTAAGATAGTAAAAATAAGGAGAAGGGTCTGAAAAATACCCAACTTTGGTCAGATTTGCTGTTGCAATACTAAACTTTCATAAGGACCTATTACCTCCCTAGACTATTTAATACCGTATTTTTTACCCCTGAACTATTTAATAGTATATTTTAAAGGTATATATGTGCCCACGTGGACACATTACTATTTATAGTTTTGCATTATTTTTTATGTCCATGTGGGCAAATATATATGTTTAAAATACAGTATTAAATAGTCTAGGGAGATAATAGGTCCTCAGAAAAGTTTAGTATCGCAATAGCAAATCCGACCAAAGTTGGGGTATTTTTCAGACCCTTATCCTAAAAAATATATAGATATCTCTCTGTTAAGCTATTTTCTTAGCTAACATAATTGATTTGAGTCTAAAAAAAAATAGTTTCTTTCCCGTCTAAAGTAGTCAATTTGGGCATAAAAACAAACAAATATAACTCATCCAAATTTGTTTTCTCTCTAAAGTAGTCGATTTGAGTCTAAAATTTCTCAAGGACATAAATGTTTGACCATTACAAATTATTTATCTTAACTTGAAATTCTCCTGTCCATGTAAGATAAGAAGATTCTGAGCATGTTTGGCATAGAATTAATCTAATTTTTGTTATTTTCTTTTATATATGTAACTATTTATTTCTCAAAACAAGAGTATCCTTTAATATATAGGCAGGTCTACCAATATATCTCTATTAATGAATTGAAAGTTCCAACAATTTTTTATTTATTGATTTTATTACTTTTTATTATTATTATTTTTTTGGCAAAGTCAATTTCAAGAATTTCATTTTTTTTCGTATTTTACACAAAAATTCGTATGCCATATATATCATTTTTTTAATATATTCTTTGTTCTATCCATTAGTAATAATAATTAAAATTCATCATGGTCGCTTCTAATAATAAATTTAAATCTTGATTTTAAATGTGCATTTATTAGAAATTATTTTGCAATTGGACTCTTACAATAAACACTTGTTTAAGGGAATATAGGTATCTTATTAAAAGAAATTTTCAAACAAATTAGATATTTATTACCCACGTGTGCTCTAAGTCTAATTGTTCAAGTGACAAACATTCATGATGCATTCACTTTATATAAATGTTTATATTCTTTTGTATGAGTTTCACATTTTTTTTAATTATTTATTTTATTTTATTATTTATTAATTTTTATTTTATTTTATTTCTTTAACAAAGTCAAATATAAGAGTTCCATAAATTAAGTGTTAGAAGTATGAATGTTTCTTAACTCAACATTTTTTCCCATAGGCACAACATGGTTCATCTCTATCGCGGAAAGTGTCAAGAGGAAAAGAGATTCGAACGTTCTACTCTAGGTTGTAGATTGTACTCCATTGCAGTTGTGGACATAGTGGAAAGACATGGGGTTGCTAGAACAAGGCATAATATTCAAATACTTAGGTTTCTTGACTAGAATCATGCATGTTGATCCTAAGGGGGATGTGATCGAAGCACTGTTGCCCTTTTGGGACTCCGCGATCAATGTTTTTCGTTTCTTGAATTTTGAGTTGACCCCAATCTTGGAGAAAATAGCTGGTTTTACTGGGTTTGGAGTGAGGTTGCACCGTCAGAAGCTTGTTTCCCCAAGGGCCATATCCATCAACAAATTTTTTCAACACTTGAACATTTACAAAGTCAAGGAGGAATCATTAGACAAAAGTTGGATCTCATTACAATTTTTGTATGATAGGTATGGAAAAGAAGACGTTCAAGAGATTTGGAAGGAAACTCAACAATAAGGGAGGTTTTGAAACATGGAAAGAGCATAGACGTTTTGCTTTTATGGTAGCTTTTTTAGGAACAAAGATTTTTCCAAGGAGAGGCGGGAAGATTAACATCCGTTTGGCCAGGGTAGTTAATGTGTTAATTGAGAAAGAGAATTATACCATTGTCCCCATGATTTTGGCTGATATCTACCGCGCCTTAGCTGTCTTCCATAAAGGGAAATGTTTCTTCGAAGGATGCAACATATTGCTTCAACTATGGATAGTGGAACATCTTTACTGGCCTCCTACGGTGGCAAGGCTAATTCAGAATCGGAGCGATTACATTACAAGTCATGCCAAAAGGGTGGAGAAATACAGGTGTCCAGAAGGGGTCAATGCTTGGGTGGAGTGTTTTTGCTCGCTAATGGAAGATAAGATCACTTAGAATTATCCTTGGTTCCCTTGGGAAGAAGTCATACACATGTCGTATGTTCACCCTTTTTTATTTTTGATGGGTATTAGGGGTGTGCAACCTTATGTACCACTACGAGTTTTACGTCAGTTGGGTAAGCATCAAATTCTACCTATTACGGAGGATATGAAAGATTTTGTGTCCGAAGTTGGGCTAAAGGTCCCCCTTCTAAAAGGATTAGCCCAAAATATTTGAGATGGTTGGATAGGCATGGGAATTGGAACGATGGTTAAAGAGCGATGCACGGGAGAAACTCACCCGGAATACTCTATTTGGCTTGAAAAAAACCTCCGTTAAAGGTTAGGTTGGAGAGATCTGTAAAAGAACTAATAGACCATAAGGCTGAGATGAAAATAAAAGTCGAGTTGGCTATGCACGATTACCTTGCTGAAAATCAGGCGTTATAAGCAGAATTAGAGCTCGCTAGAGCCGCTCTAACCCAACAACAAGTAGAATTCAAAGAGGAAAGAGCTAAGGCGACTAAAAAAGAAACCCTTCTCCAAGGACAAGTTAATCTAGAAACAATTAGGGGATCACAAATTGCAGAACTTATGGTGTCCCGAAAACAACAACTGAGGGCAGGTGATTAGAAAAATCAGGCAGATTTCGATCAAGAGAGAGCTCAATGGATTTGTGAAAGGGGAAGACTTCGAGAGGAACTAGAGTCAGTCTCAACTCAAGAAAGACATGCCAGAGAAATAGTGGCCTATCGTGATCAACAGATACGAGGATGGAATCAGACTTGCAATTCACTTCGATCAAAGGTCCATCATTTGGCTAATCGCACTGCCCAAATGGGTTTGGATTACCAAGAGATGAACCATGAACGATTTTTGGCATAAGTACTAGAATTTGCTGAGTACCTTACGAGTTCATTGCAAGACATATATCAGAGTGTAGGAGGTCATTTAAGACTGCAATCTCCATGAGTGAGCAGATTGGAATGCAAGCATGACGATTAGATCTTTGGGATAGGAGGGTTGAAACAAAGCTTTGTTTCATTAGTGTCGTTTCCTTTTAGTTTGAGTCTTGATTTATTTCTTCTATGTCTCTACACTTTATTTAAGTCGTGTCTAGTTAAGTTACTGACATTCATTTGGTGATTTTTATCATTTTCCTACTTATGTTTCAAACATTGAAATGATATTTTGAGTTATGCTTATTTCTTGTTTCATTTTTCCCCCATTAATATATATATAAATATATAAATAGTAATATAATATCTGAATCTAAAAATAATAATAATAATAAAATAATGTATATTCTCTAACTATGTAAAGATCTGATTCATGCACCAACATGATACGTAGGCAACCCAATGGGTTTGATCGAAACCTTTTCAACAAAAATTAACTAAAGAGGAGAAAAATGCCTAGATAAGCCGGGATAAAACATAAGGTCTTTCAAATTAGAAATATATATGTGGATGCAATGTAGACAATTTCTTAACACTAAACCGTTTGCTACTCTATTCAGAAAGAAAGAGAGACATATTAGCTTAAATGTGGTTGATTTGTGGTTAAGCTGGCATCACATACCTACAATACAAGGTCAAAAGGGAAAAAGAAAGTGACTCAGAAAGATGGGAATGAGTCGGACAAAAGCTTGGATGAGTGGACAAGCTCCATCGTCTTCAATCCGTTACTATCTAAATATAAATATGCCACTCCCTATCCAAGTGTCGATAGGTAATCCGATTTATCCACCTGGATTTGGCCCTTACGCTAACACATCCAATGTAGCTGGAACTTCTACGGTGCGCCCTTTGAGTACACCTATGATGAGTAATCCACTCTTCGTGCCAACTGAGCCGACTAATAATGTCCAACAGCCAACAATAGTACCCAAATCTAACAAGGATCCTCCGTCCACAATTTCTCGTGATCGTGGCTATACCTCTGAAGAGGCTCTTAAAATTCCAAGCTCTTATCCCACACTCATCAGTATAGTTTCTCTGTCCAAGTTGATAAAACTGTTAAGAATGAGGAACATGAATAAATGACTCGAAAAATGAAGAGTTTGGAACAAAGTATAAGAGATATGCAAGGTCTGGGAGGCCACAAAGGCATCTCATTTAGTGATTTGTGCATGTTCCCCTATGTCCATTTTCCTGCTAGTTTTAAAATCCCAAAGTTTGAGAAATACGATGGTCATGGAGACCCTATAGCTCATTTGAAGAAATATTGTAATCAATTGAGGGGTGCTGAGGGCAAAGAAGAATTGCTCCTGGCCTATTTTAGGGAAACCCTTGGTAATTTCATTTGAATGGTTCATAGATCAGGATATTGCCAAATGGAATACATGGGATGATTTGGCTCGCTGTTTTGTGCAATAATTCCAATATAATATTGACTCTCCAACATTTGCCCTACCTCTTGTTTAGCTTCACACCTTCGCACCATATGATCTGGTCCTTGCTTGAATAAGAAGGGTTCATCCCACATATAAAGCTGTGCCTTATACTTCAGTTTTTGTTTTTGATGTGTTGAGGCCCCAAGTGGAAATAAACCACTCACCACAAAATTCACAATGTTAGCATACCAGGGTACTTGAGTAAGGTTCAAGGCAAGCAATTGCTCATCGGGGAACTCTTTGCAAATCTGTCCTTCATTCCTCACGTGAGATGAGTCATCCAATCTAGACAGATGATTAGCTATATGGTTTTCAGTTCCCTTCCAAACTTTAATCTCTAGATCAAACTCTTGCAAGAGTAATATCCATCTATTTAGCCTTGTCTTTGCATCATTTTTGTTGAACAGATACCTAATTGCAGTATGGTCAGTGTAAACAACAACCTTGGTGCCTACCAAGTACGACCTGAACTTATCAAAGGCAAATACTAATGCTAGCATCTCTTTCTCTGTGACAGTATAGTTAGATTAAGCTGCATCAAGTGTCTTGCTAGCATAGTAGAAGGAATGAAACATCTTCTCCTTTTGTTGCACTAGCACTGCACCAACCTCTGTATCACTGGCTTCACACATGAGCTCGAATGGAAGCTCCCAGTTAGGAGTAATCAAAATATGAGCTTCTATCAACTTCTTCTTCAATAGCTCAAATGCCTGCAAACATTTCTCATCAAATACAAACTTCACCTCTTTTTCCAATAGGTTGCACATGGGTCTTGCAGTCTTAGAAAAGTCCTAATAAATCTTATGTAGAACCCAGCATGTCCCAGTAAACTTCTCACTCTTTTCACAGTGATGGGTAGTGGCAATTTCTCAATGACCACCACTTTGGCTTTATCAACTTCCAACCCAGTTCTTGAGATTTTGTGCCCCAGTACAATCCCTTCTCGAACTAAGAAGTGGCACTTCTGCCCGTTCAACAATAGATTTGTCTCTTCACTTCTTGCAAGGACCCTATCAAAATTACTCAAACAGAGATCAAAAGACTCACCAAACACCAAGAAGTCATCCATGAACACCTCAACAAAATCCTCTACCATATCATGGAAGATTGCTATCATGCATCTATGGAATGTCGCCGGTGCATTACATAATCCGAATGGCATACATTTGAATGCATAGGTGCCATGCGGATAAGTGAATGTAGTCCTCTGGTGTAATAACAATTTGATTATACCCTGAGTAGTTATCCAGGAAGCAGTAATATTCTTGCCCCACTAATCTATCCAACATTTGATCAATGAATGGCACCGAATAATGGTCCTTCTTGGTGGCATCATTCAACTTCATGTAGTCCATGCATATACGCCACCCAGTTACTATCCTTGTAGGGATCAGTTCATTCTTCTCATTGTGATCACTGTCATTCCGCCCTTCTTAGGCATACACTGTACCGAACTCACCCATTTACTGTCAGATATGGGGTACACAATCCCTGTATCTAACCACTTGATCACCTCTTTTCTTACCACATTCTTCATCACTGGGTTCAGTCCTCATTGGAATTGTGCACTCGACTTATTCCCTTCTTCCATGTAAATCTTTTGTATACACAATGTGGGACTTATGCCGTGAATATCAGACATTTCCCAGCCTAAAGCTACTTTTCTCTCCCTCAATATATTCAATGTTGCTTCCACCTGTGATTCAGATAATTCTGCAGACAAAATAACCGGTAAGGTCTCATCTTCACCCAAAAATGCATACCTGAGGTGGGCTGACAATGCTTTTAACTCCAGCTTGGGTGCTTCTTCTATGGAAGGTTTAGGTAGAGGACCCAACACCCTGTTCAAAGGCTCCTAGTGATCTCTTGATGTGCCCACACTTGACAAATCCAAAAATTGTACCATTTCATGTGCTTCAGCATCCCCATAGATATCATCTCCCACTAACACATGCTCCAATAGGTCCTTGGATGCAATATATCAAGCTTCTGCTTCAAGATCTATCACCGTTATTACAGACGACTCTTCATACATAGATGGGAGTTTCAGCGTCTTGTAAACATCGAACACCTCCACTTTGTCATGTGCCCACATAGTAAGTTACCCAGCTACTACATCTATCATAGCACGCCTTGTAGCCAAGAAAGGTCTTCCCAAGATGAATGGGACCTCAGGATCTGGCTCAAAATTCAGCACCATAAAATCTACTAGGAATATCAAAGATACCACTTGCACTAAAACATCCTCTACAACACCCTCTTGCCTAGCAATGGATCTATCTGCCAACTGCAAGATAATGGTGGTGGGTTTAGGACTACCCAAGCCCAACTTTTTGTACAACGATGTTGGCATCTAGTTTATACAAGATCCTAGATCACACAATCCTCGTACATGGATGCTCTACCCTATAGTGATCTGAACGGTAAAGCGACCCGAATCTTTTAATTTGGTGGGCAACTTATTTTGGATTCGGGAGATGCACATTTTAGTAAATGCTATAGTTTCATATTCCGCCAGCCTCTGCTTGTTTGCCACGATCTTCTTCACATATTTCACATACCTGGGTATACCCTACAAAACATCTACCAATGGCAAATTAATATGAACTTGCTTTACAAGAGATAGAAACTTACCAAAACATTCATCCTCCTTCTATTTTTTAAGCTTTTGAGGAAATGGAGAAGGTGGTTTCACTAATGGTTGCACTCTTTCTTCTTGTGTAACAACCTCACTCTCCTTGCTAGGAGATTCAACATTTCTTTTCTTGAGAGCCAATCCTCTAACTGCAAGCCACTACGTGTGCGTGTACCTACCACATTCACTTGTTTAGGATTAGGATTAGTGTTTCCCGGCAACCTTTCTTGCGATCGCGAGTTCTGGGCACTAGCAAACTGCCAGAATTGTTTCTCCAGGTTCTAGCTATCTAACCAATTATTTCTTACATCAGTTGCTAACTGAGCTTGATCAGTGATACGCTCAAATTACACTTTCCTAAAGAAGTATAAGCGGTCCTATTAAATTTTGGCACCGTTGCTGGGGAATAAGGCTTTTAGATTAAGTTTAACTACATTATTGAACTTTAGTCAATTATTTCCTAATTTTACATTTTCTTTTGTTTTCTTCAGGTTTCCACTCTAGTGTATGCCAAGTATACGGAGTCGAGGCAAACCATTGACCCCATATGATCCAGAATTGAGCAAAACTTTGAGAAAAATAAATAATCAAGGGGTCCATAATAATCCAATCATAGAGGAGCCTGAGGAACAAGTGAATAATGAGAATGCTCAAGTTTAGGGTGATAATCTACTCCTAGATGCATTGAGGGTGCAGAACCCACCTGAACCAAGATTGCGTGATAATTACAGGGTCAACTTCAATACCGTTGAATCTAAAAGAGCTATTATTCTCCCTCCTCTACCCCCAGGGCATACATTCATGGTGACTAGAAGTTTGATGCAGATGCTTACAGTAAAGGGTTTGTTCTCTGGTATGACCTCGGAAGATCCGCATGGGCACATGGCCAAGTTGAGGAGTGTTTGCAAGAGTTGTGTGGGTCGAACAGAGTCGGACATGAATGTCATAGGGTTGAGAGTATTCCCTCTATCACTGACCGAAAATATTACGGTATGGTTTTCTGAGCTTTCGTACAACTCGATTCACACATGGGATCAATTGCACAATGTGTTCATGGAAAAGTATTTTCTGTTGTCCAAAAAGTTAAATCACAAGGACAAACTGAATAACTTGGTAGCACTACCTGGAAAGTCTGTGAGTAGTTCGTGGGATAGGTTCATTGTATTCATACGAAGTGATCCAAACCACCGTATTAATGATGAGTCACTGAATGAGTACTTCAACAAAGGTCAGGATGACAATTGTAAGGTTGTGCTTGATACTATCGCTGGATGATCTTATGGTAAGTGCACTTTTGAGGAGATCACAAAGAAGCTGGAGAAGATTTCTCGAAATAATAAACCATGAAGTACTAGAAAGCCAGACACCGAAAGAAACACTTTTGTAGTTCAAGCTGCACCTAGTCAATCTGCTGATAACATTCATGAGGAGATGGCTTAGATGAGGACAAAACTTGGGCTGGTGTTGAAGCATGTTAGCAGAGGTGTACAAAAGATGAATGTGGTAAATTAATTGAAAGGACTCCACTACCACCGGTTGAGGAATGCTACTATAAAGAGGATGCTTACTTGGTGAATGATTAGACGCGGGGGGGGGGGGGGGGGGGGGGGGGTTCGAGCCAACACCCAAGGTTCCAATTCAAATAATTGGCACTAAGGTCATGGAAAACAAGGTCGGAACTATGGTAACTACAATCGAGAGGGTCATTATGTCCAGGATGGAAACTACAATCGCGAAAACAACCACAATCGAAACTATGGCAACAGAAATGAGAGAGTTGGGCCTTATGTTCCACCTGCAAGTCGAGAATCTGGTAATAGGGAAGCTAAGGTAGTATGCCACATATTGAGGATATGATGCAGAAGATGATGAAGAGGTTTTACACGATTGATGAGAATGTGAAAGATATGCGAAATGACTTGTCTGGAATAGGTCAAAAAGTTGATGCCCATGCAGTGTCGATCAAGCAACTAGAGCAGTAGATGAATCAGTTGTCCACTAGAGTAAACCCACGTTAGCCTGGCACACTTCCTAGCAAGACCATTCAGAATCTGAAGAATGATGGGCATTGTATGGCAGTCACTACTCGAGGGGGTAAACAAACCATTGATCCACCTATACCATCTAAGGTTAAAATTATGGTTGAAAATGATGATGATGAGATTGAGGTTACTGGAGAGTCCAACAATGCTACAGAGAAGGAAGCGAAGATAACCCAAAAAGTTGTTCTCATGCCTAGACCTCCACCTCCATTCCCACAAAGGTTGGTAAGAAAGAATGAAGAAGGAAAATACCGTAGGTTTATTACTATGTTGAAACAGCTTTCCATCAATGCTCCATTGATAGAATCTTTGGAGTAAATGTCTAGGTATGCGAAATTCATGAAAGATTTGATGACTAAGAAAAGGGCTGTCAGTTTTAAAGATAATGATAAGTTGCAACCTTGCAGAGCTATTGCGACTAGGTCACTTGTGCAGAAGAAAGTGGATACTGGTGCTTTCATTATTCCTTGTACTATTGGGTTGTTGCATTTTGCGTAGGCGTTGTGTGATTTGGGGGCTAGTATTAATCTGATGCCATTGTCTATTTACAAGAAGTTGGGTTTAGGGACTTTAAAACCGAATGCGATGCGATCACTAATGGCCGATAGAATTGTGAAGAAGCCCATTGGTGTTCTCCAAGATGTACTTGTGAAAGTGGAGTCGTTTATTTTTTCGATGGATTTTGTGATACTTGATTGTGAGGTTGATTTTGAGGTTCCCATCATCCTAGGGAGACCATTCCTTGCTACTAGGTGCGCCTTGGTCGATATGAAGAGAGGGCAGATGAAGTTCTGCTTAAATATTGAAAAGGTAACTTTTAATATTTGTAGGTCCATGAAGTAGGAAAGCCATCTCAAGTCAGTGTCAGTGGTGAATCATATTATGGAGCCAGGTTCTAATGTGTCTATTAAAGAGAGGTTGGGTGGTGATTTACTTACAGCGGTAATGATGAATTTTGAGGTTCATGGTATTAAAGACTATAATGAGTTAGTTTCCACACTTAATAGGTTCAAATTCCATTCCAAATGAAGAAATTGGAGTTAGATATGAAGAATCGTGACCCTCCACCCGTAAAATCGTATGTTGAAAAGGCTCCAAAATTGGAGCTCAAGGCTCTATCATCATATTTGAGGTATGTATTCTTGGGGAGATATGGTACTTTACCGGTCATCATTGTGGTCGATTTGAATGCAGTACAAGTTGAGGCATTGGTTTCTGTGTTGACGAGGTTCAAGCGAGCTATTGGGTGGATTATTGCGGACATTATTGGGATTTCTCCTGGCATTTGTTCTCATAAAATCCAACTCATGCCGGATCACAAGCCTAGTATCGAGCACCAAAGGAGACTAAATCTTCCTATGCAAGAGGCAGTGAAAAAGAAAATCATCAAGTGGTTGGATGTTGAAGTCATATATCCCATTGCAAATAGTAGTTGGGTTTGTCATGTTCAATGTGTTCCTAAGAAAGGTGGGATTACCATGGTTCCTAATGCAAAAAAAGAGCTTGTTCTGATGCGGCCAGTTACTGGATAGAGAGTATGCATGGACTACCGAAAATTGAATGCTTGGACAAAAAATGGTCACTTCCCTATGTCGTTCATGGACCAGATACTGGACCTCCTTATTGGTAAGGGTTGCTATTGCTTTCTTGATGGTTATTAGGGCTATAATCAGATCTTAATAGCTTCGAAAGACCAAGAGAAGACCACCTTCACTTGCCCTTATAGGACTTTCTCCTTCAAACGAATGCCATTCACGTTGTGTAATGCCCCAGCGACCTTCTAGTGTTGCATGATGTCGATATTTTAGATATGGTGGAGGAAACTATTGAGGTATTTATGGATGATTTTTCTGTGGTAGGTGACTCGTTTGATGGTTGTCTGATGCATTTGACCAAGGTACTGAAACGGTGCGAAGAGTGAAATCTTGTGCTCAATTGGGAAAAGTTCCATTTTATGGTGAAAGGGGGGATCGTTCTGGGTCATCAGATTTCTGAAAAGGGTATTGGGATTGATAGAGCTAAGGTTGAGGTAATAGAAAAGCTTCCACCACCTATCTATGTTAAGGTGTTAGAAGTTTTCTTGGGTATGTAGGCTTTTATAGGAGGTTCATCAAAGATTTCTCCAAAATTGCACACCTATTGTGCAAATTGCTCGAGAAGGAGTGTAAGTTTGATTTTGATGATGCTTGTCTGAGAGCATTTGGAGAGTTGAAAGCAAAACTAGTTTCCACACCTATCATTATTTAACCAGATTGGGGCTAACCATTTGAAGTGATGTGTGATGCGAGTGGAGTGGCGCTTGGGGTGGTATTGGGACAGAGGCGAGAGAAGATTCTTCATCCTATTTACTATGCCAGTAAAGTTCTGAATGTTGCTCAAAAGAACTACACGGTGACTAAACAAGAACTCCTTGCTGTGGTTTTCGCATTCGAGAAATTTTGATCCTACTTGCGTGGTACTAAAGTCATAGTGCATACTAACCATTCTGCATTGAGGTATCTGATGGCTAAAAAGGATGCAAAACCGAGGTTGATTTGATGGGTATTGTTGCTGCAAGAGTTCGATTTTGAGGTGAAAGATAGAAAGGGGACAGAAAATCAAGTTGCCGATCATTTGTCTAGATTAGAGGAGGAACCTATGCTCAAGCTAGGAGATGGGGATGAAATTAATGATGATTTTCTAGATGAACAGGTATTGACTGCTTCTCATGATCTTATTCCTTGGTTCACAAACTTTGCTAACTACTTAGCAAGTGAACTGGTTCCATCGAATTTGTCTTTTCACCAAAAGAAAAAGTTTATACATGATGTGCACAAGTTCTTTTGGGATGAGCCGTATTTGTGATGATGGGATTATTCGTCGCTGTGTGCTCGAGGTTGAGATGATGAGTATACTAGAGGCGTGTCATTCATTGCCTGTTGGTGGGCATCATAGTGGTATTCAGAATTCTTATAAAATCTTGCAGTGTGGGTATTACTGACCCACCATCCACCAAGATGCTCATGATTTCGCCAAGTCTTGTGATCATTGCCAAAGAGAAGTAGGAATTTCAAAGAAGCAAGACCTTCGTATAAATCTGATATTGGTGATTGAGTTGTTTGATGTATGGGGAATTGACTTTATGGGTCTATTTGTGATTTCACATGGATGAAGTATATTATTGTTGCGGTTGATTATGTATTGAAATAGGTGGAAGCAATTGCATTTTCAAACAATGAAGGGAAACTTGTCACTGCATTCCTGAAAAAGAGTATCTTCTCCATATTTGGTACATGGTACACCTAGGGTGATTATTAGGGATGGAGGTTCCCACTTTTGTAATAAGTTGTTCAAGGCGTTGCTAGAGAAATATGGAGTCTGTCACAATGTAGCCACTCCTTACCATCCGCAGTCTAGTGGGTAAGTTGAAATGTCCAACATAGAGATAAAGCAAATCCTTGCAAATATTGTGAATACAAATAGAACTGATTGGTCAAGGAGTTTTGATGATGCTTTATGGGCCTATCGCACCGCATTCAAGACTCCAATAGGTATGTCCACCTACCAACTTGTATATGGGAAGTCTTTCCATTTGTCGGTAGAGTTAGAGCATAATGGTATGTGGGCGCTAAAGAAGTTGAATTTGGATTGGGGCGCCGCATCGAGTCAAATAATGAATGACATGAATGAGCTTGATGAGTTTCGCCTAAAAGCTTATGAAAGTTCAGCCTTGTATAAGGAGAAGATGAAGAAGTATCATGATTAAAAGATTAAAAAGCGTGAATTTGTTGTGGGTGATATGGTGCTTTTATTCAACTCAAGATTGCGCTTGTTTCCTAGCAAACTCAAGTCCAAATGGACCGGGCCATTCATAGTCACTCAAGTGTTTCCACATGGAGCAATCGAGCTAGAGAACAAGGTTCAAGGTGAACGGGCAAAGGATCAAAGTCTACACGGGGAAGTTGAAGAGTGTGCAAGAAGTAAGTGAGGCCTATTACCTTGATGTAGTATGACTAATCAAGGGGCCTGCGTCGTTCCGCGACATTAAATCAAGAACTGCTTGGGAGGCAACCCAAGATGTACAATCTAGCCAACTATATGTTTTTCTTTTTGATTTAGGAGTTTCTTCTTTTATTTTAATTTCTATAACTCTCTAGCTAGGTGTTTTATTTTCTATTAGTGTTGGCTAGATATAGAATAGAGTTCCTGTCTAAAAAGTGTCCAGAAATTGTAAAAAGAAAGTCCTAATGGTTGCTACATGTGCGGGGATGAAAAGCTAAATCTGCAGAAAAAAGTTGTGTAGAGGTGTACGGACCCCATTGACGGTCAGTGGTTCCATCCACGGATCGTGAATGGCGTCCATATACCCCAGGTATGTGTCCTATATTTTTCTAGTGTTGAGTGACCTATGGACCTGACCTACGGTCCGTAGGTCGACCCACGGACCGTAGACAGGGTCTCGTGGGTCCAAACCTAGGGTTTTCCTGACTCGACCAGGATACCTTATAAAATAAAAACCTCTCATTTTTTATTCATCCCCCATATTCAAAACTCCCTCCCAACCATTTTTAAACCTTTCCTCTCCCAAAATCACTCCACTTAAACATCATATCTACAGATCACTCCCCCAGTCACTTCCCCAAATTCCCATATCATTCATCTCTCTTCCAAATTCCTCATCTCCATTCCCCCAGCGATTCCACAGTCTGGGTTTGGTGTCAAAGGCTTGTCAAAGGGTCTAGAAGTTTGTTGCATCACACTCACCCACTTCGATTGCTTGAAAGGTAAACAAATTCACCCTGATTTTGAATTAACTATTCATTGTTGTTTTAAGAAGTCACAAAGTTAGAACTTGACTTTGGGTTGTTAGGGTTGTTAATTTTAGAGTTAAATGTTGAATTGTATGCTAGAATAGCCCTGGGTATGATGGTATGTGAGTGTGTAGTTTATCAAAACTAACTAAATTAGGGTAAAAGGTATAAATGGAAGTTTTGACTTAGGGTTCCTAGTTTGGTATATTAAAAGTCAAATTATGAGTAATCGGAATCCTAAGGATGACAAACTACCATATATTGTGTTGAAATGCATGATTAGACCTAGGTTGATTAATTGATTTGTTGAAATAATGAGTACAAAATGAGGCATGTATGAAACCTGGCATAGACCTGACCCATAAGACCTCGTCCACGAACCGTAGGTCAACCTATGAACCATAGGTCGGGTCTGTGGGTCTGTTGCACATGAAATTGTCACCAACTGTGGAATAACGGAGGTGGACTATGGTCCATCATTCCGTCGACCATTCTGCACATTCGTGGTTCACATCAGAGACCCAACTTTAGGGAACTTTGACCTACAGACCGTAAGTCCATCCATGAACCGTAGGTACCCATCGTAGGTGGACAGTTTTGCTACTGTCCAAAAAGAATTCAATTTTTGTTTTGGTTCGATGCTTGTTCTAAAAAAAATTCGAGTGTTTTATTAGCTTATTTTGGTACTAACTAAGCTTTTACAAGTACTATGGCCCCCAAGCAAGCTCCCGATTATGCCGCGAAGGGAAAGTCCAAGTATGTGGCTCCTTTCTTCAGACTGATTGATGAGAATAATGTTGTGGAGTATGTTCCACCTCCTACCAAGACATCCCCCACAGCTCCACGCACTACACGAAATCAAGCCCGGCGGGTGATTTCCGACGTGGTTATTGGCCCCAGTCTGATAAGGGGGCCACATCTATAGGTTCACCAGCTAGCTCTGAGTCTACCTTCGGATCCATCTCCGGCTCCAGTTCTAATGGTAGCACTGCCTCATTTTCTGGGGCTGATAGTGTGGGTGACATTCAAGTTCCCCCAAATACTAATCCTACATTAGTTGTTAAGGAACCAAATCGATGGTGTGTGGAGGGCCTGTATCAGCTATACAGAGATGCACACATGGTTAATAAGAATGAGAGAATGGCTCGACTAGTCACTGATGATCACCAGGTTCTCACAGAGAGCCTCCACACCGCTCCAGTCATTGAGAGGCTAGACACATGTGTAAGTGGATGGCACGGCCCCAAGCACGTACAATAAGGAGATAGTCAGGGAGTTCTACGCTTCCTATGCCTCCACTATTAGAGGGTCCATCTCCAAGAGGGCCAAGCCCGCAGCTCAGCCTCCACTAAAGGCTACACTAGTTCTGGGCTTTTCTGTGGATATCTCTGAGATCACCCTCTGCAGGTTCATCTATGGCCAGGATCAGACTCTTCCCATAAATACAGTAGATCTAGACTATCGCATGGGCATCATTCAGAGTGGGGCATTTAAGAGGAATGCCGAGCAGTGGGAGTCACTTATTAGGTGGCTAGCATGACATCTTGCTGGTGATGGAAAGCATGTCGAGTGGGTCTAGACCTTGAGTTTGGGTATTAAAAAGGCGACCGTAACCTTTGCCGCTGGATTTTTCTGGTTGTTGGTGCATAACCGTGTATCCCCAACTTAGGCGGATAATGTGCTCAAATGGGGCTGAGCGGTGACAGTTGTAGTCATGGTAGAGGGAGCTGAGGTTAATTTTGTCTGTATATTGATCAAGCTGATCCACGAGAGGGCCTTCAAGGCCACCACCACTTTGCCTTTCCCCTGTCCTCATCTTCCAGCTTTGTAGGGACTCTGGTGTACTAGTTTGGCATTGTGACCAGTTGCTTCAACCAACCAAGACGCTTGATATAGGCCTTATTTGGGATGAGGCTAATGCAGTTGCACCTCGTAGGGAGCCATAGGTTGAGGTGCCACCATTGGGTGATGACCTCGTAGCAGATGTGGAGTGGATGCAGGATGATGATACTACCCCTCTAGCCACTACAAATGCCTACGCTTCTCTGTCTTCGACCGCCATTCAGGACCCTAGCTCATCCAGAGCCACTCATTCTTCCGGGTCCACCACCATCCCTTTAGCTCGAGTACAGAGGCTAACGAACAGATCGTCACTCTGCTTCAGCATGTGAGACAATGGATGCAGTGTGCTATAGCAGAGTCCGAGGCTAGGGTTAAGCAGCAGATGGAGCGTATGATGGACCAGAAGGTCTAGGCCATTCATTAGTGCCTGGATTCCTTTGAGTTAAGAGTCCTAGATAGGTCCACTCTCTAGAAGAAGATAAAGAGCATCTGTGCTGATTTAACTGCACTTCTTGCTCCATTAGAGACTTAGCCTGAGTCTTCCCCTACAACACCAATTGATGTTACTGTGTTAAGTTCCCTATTCAAATATGGCATGTCACCGCCAAATTTTTCCCTTACTGCTGGGAAGAGCCCCCGCTCTGGTCATACTTCTGATGACATTGAGGCTGAGAAAGCGAGGAGAAGGAGCGCCAATAGTTTGAGGTGGCTCAGAGGGCTTCCATAGTTAACGAGGAGATGAAACAACAGCGGGCCTGGGAGGTAGTTATTGGCCCATCTAACAGCGTGAGCACTACTGATAGTACGGTGAGAGTTGATGATAACATTACTGAGGGTGCTGAGAGGGTAGATGGGATCACTACTGATGGCGTTCTGAGCGATGATCCAACGGGCTCTGGGAAATCGGACCCACTCATTGCTTTAGTGGTCTTCGGCGCATATGCGCCACAGGTTTGCTTTACCCTATCCTTTGCTTTGTATTTTTTTGTGCATTGGGGACAATCACACTTTATTTTATTGGGGGTGGGGTAAACGGATTGTGAGTGATAGGGTGAAGTTTAAGTAAACCCAACTCATAATCCTCTCTTGGGGGGTTTCTTGCATGTGTTCTTTCCCCCAAGAGACTGTTTTAATTTCTGTTGAACCGACATGTTTAGGAATGTATGTGTAGGAGTAAGTAGAAAAATGAAAACATGATGGCATGAAAATCATGAGAAAAATGATCCCTGTCCAAAAATGTTGAATTGTGCTATATCTATAGTCTTGATGAGTTGAATGTGTTGGATCTCAATGTGACATGATAAGAATCGATGTGACCTCATAACTTAAGCTAAAACTTGAACTGGGTAATCTGGTAATCTGATAATGAAACATTGTGCGAAGAGTGTGTAAGAAAAGTTAAATGTTCAGACAGTTTGTGTCAATCTAGACTTACCCCCATTGGTCGTGCTAAGATGATCTAGGCAAGAAGTTGGGAAGTGATTAGAGGCCCTTGTCCAAATTAGTCCACTTAAGCCTAAAAAGACCAAATGAAATCAATATTCCCTTTGATCCAAATGTTTAAGCCTTAAATAGACCATTTCTTTTGATACACCTAACTCACCTTCCCTAAAATTATTGGCTTGGACCCGGTCCTTCCTTGGACATGTGCACCTTCGCTTAGGCCAAAAGACTAAGTTGAGGGTGGCTAAGTCAAAAAGTTACCTTGATCTTGGTCCTGGTCCGACATCAGATATTGTGCACCTCAACTAATGTAAAATTCATAAGTTGAGGGTGGCTATGAAAGAGAAAATCGAAATAAAAAAGGGTATGAAAAGATTTTTGTGTTGAAAAGAGAAAAAGAAAAGATAGAAGAGGATGTGACTTTGTGCAAAAGAAGCAAAAAAAAAAGAGATGATAAATACAAGTGTTGAGAAAAATAAAGAAAAACAAGAAAGTGAAAAATAAGAGTCGCAAAGTCGAAAGTCACATCCATGTTGAAAGGAGTCAAGGGAAAGAAACTAAAATGAAAGGATATCAAAAATAGGTTGAGAAAAGAGGTAAAAAAGCCAATGTAATGTCAAGGAGGGCAGAAAGTCACTAAAGAGTACCCAAATGTACCACACCTGACCCTGATCCAACGTTACAAGCTAAGAAAGTCCTATAGTGATCCTGGCAACTAGTTTAGAGAGTCTAAGCAGTGAAAATAAAGGCAAGCCTATGGTATTGAGCACTAACTGTACTTGAAGTCACTTCTAAGCGTGAGTGTTGAATGAATCCTATAACTCAAAATTCATATCTTCTGTGTGGAAAGGATTTCGTCTAAAGGGAGGGCACTAGTTACATTGTTGGAAAGTTGGTACCTTGGTGATTGTGAAAAGTGTATGTTGTGGTGTCTATTGGTCGATCTCTATCATATCTTGATCTGCATGAGTTAGCTTGTTGAGTCTAAGAGAAAAGATTTACACTGAGAAAATGAAGTGGATTGAAATGGCCATGTGATTGCTTGAGTTTTTATGTCTGCTTCTACACGAGTGTTAGTGTGTCGCTTGAGGACAAACAACATGTTTAAGTTGAGGGTGTTGATATACCGTGAGTTTACGATATTTTTAATACATTTCACTTAAGATTTTTGTGTGTTTAGGGCCATTTTGTATTAGAAATAATGTGTTTTGTATCCTGTTTGCAGGAAATAGGCTTGGACGTGGTAAAGTGAGATGACAACTGAAAAATCTGTAGAAGTGGCCACCACGGAAGGACCTACGAACCGTAGGTCCTTTGACGGTTCGTCAATGGTGGGCGTAGATAGGAGCTTCAAGGAAGTTTGACCAACTATGGAACAACGAAGCAGCATACGAACCGTAGGTCGGCCTATGGGCCGTCCTGCACGTTCGTAGAAGATGAACTAGGAGTCAAAGTTTTAGTACCTGATAAAAATCCTAAGTGTGGAGACACGGAAGAGGACCTACAGACTGTAGGTCAACCTACGGTCCGTCCTGCCCGTCCGTCAGTGATGAACTAGAGTTGAAGGTTCCAGGCCTTGCAGAAAAAGTCTAAGTGTTGACCAACGGAGGGGACCTATGGACCATAGGTCGACCCATGGTCTGTAGGTCGAGTCATCGATCAAAGCCGCGTCCAGAAATTTTATTTCCTTATTTTGTTTACTTTTGGTTCAGGACATGTCTTTCTATAAATAGGGTATGTAAACCTCATTTTTGGGGGTTAGACACTATTGTTTACTTTTAGTTCTTGATATGTTCTTGGGAATTAACTTGCAAACTTTGGCAATTTGATTTCTAGATTTCGACTTATAAAGATTTGTGCCTTGAATTTCAATTGGAGATTTCGGGTTTCTTCTACTCTAATTGTAAGTTCATAATTTTTTTTTATCAAAATATGAATTGTGTTCTTTCAAGCATGAGTAACTAAATCCACAACTAGGGTTGTGGGAACAATGAGTAATTAACAACGTATGACTAATAACTAAGTAATTCTTGAGTAGTGTTGATGCATGTATTGGTAATTTTTTGTTTTAAAGTTTTTTTAACGGTGGCCAATGTTAGAACTCGCCTTGTAGCTACTTGCCGGACCAAGGAGGTAGTTAATAAGAAAAGAATTATCAACAGAGATTTAGTATGATACTATCTAATAGTCTAATGTCAATTGGTATGAGGGTGAAAACTAAGCCATACATTGATGTGATGTTTAATCTGAGGTAAAGGTAAGGATTAGTAAATTATACAAGCGTAGCTGGACCAAGGTGCGGCATGAAGTTCCCTATTTAGAGGACCAATCACTTAGGGATACCTAACTTACCAACGTTGCATTAAAACACTAGGAAACGATTACTATTTTTAGGATTACCACATTAAGAGCTTATGGGGAACACATACACCGTAGTTTCTTTCTCTCATTGAGAACTACAAAGTTTGAATCTTGTTCACTTGTTACTTAAACAACAATCAGTTATTTGCTTCACAAATCCCCCCCCCCCATTTTAATTACTTGTCTCTGAAATAACTTGACTAAACGGATATAATAGTGAGTTAAGTTTAAGTCTGAACCATATTCCTCGTAGGATCAACCCCAACCTACAAGTTGGGTTCTTTATTGGACGATGACCGCTTATACTTCTTTAGGAAAGTGTAATTTGAGCGTATCAAATATAATAGTGAGTTAAGTTTAAGTCTGAACCATATTCCTCGTGGGATCGACCCTAACCTACAAGTTGGGTTCTTTATTTGACGACGATTGCTTATACTTCCCCTCTGCTGGTCAACACTTAGACTTTTTCAACAAGGCTTGGAACCTTCAACTCACAGCTCATCACAGACGAACGTGCAACCTCTTCCGTGGCTCCATATTTAGGATTTTCATCAGGTACTGAAACTTTGACTCCCAGTTCATCTTTTATGGACGTGCAGGACGACCCATAGGTCGACCTATGGTTCGTAGGTTGTTTCGTTGTTCCACACTTGGTCATACTTCCCTAAAGCTCCTATCTATGCCCATCATTGACAGACCGTCACAGGACCTACGGTCCCTAGGTCCCTCTGTGCGTGGCCACTTCTGCAGATTTTTCAGTTGTCATCTCACTTGACCACGTACAAGCCTATTTCATGTAAACATGATACAAAAAACATTATTTCTAATACAAAATGGCCCTAGACACACAACTCTTAAGTGAAATGTATTAAAAATACTATAAACTCATGGTATATCAAGCAACCATGATCTTCTTCAACATCTCCTCCATGCTCATGTTACTTGGCTGCTTATTGGGTTGCTCCCGTTGGTCCTATTTGTTGATACCCATGTGCATTCCCCTAAGGTCTTAATTGATTCTGGCCTTGGGCCTGATTCTGATTAACTCCCTAGGAAAAAATTGGATGATTCTGCCAGCTAGGATTATAGGAGTTTCCATAATTCTGATGACCTCCACCACGTTGTGTTTTTCTTACAAAATTTTCATAATCCAAGTTTGCACAACATACCTCTGAACTATGATCTCTTTCTTCGTAAATTTCACACCAAGTCAGTTGTTGTTAGACTACATTTACTAGAGCTGGCTGTTGTCCCAGTGATATGTTGCTGAAGTGAGTGTTCATCATGTTCTGCATTACAACAATTTGTACAGTTAAAGCAGTCACTGCATCTACCTCCAACATTCCAACAGTTTTCTGTATCGCGGGTTTAGCTCTTTCTCCGTTCCACTCGGGGTTACACTGTGAAATCCTGTGCAAGGTGAATAACTCAACATAAGTATACTTCAAAGCTTGTCCACCTGTAGCTGAATCAAGTAAAATCTTAGTGTTAGGGTCCAATCTTTCAATGAAGGTATGGACCAGCACCTCGTTAGCCTTATGATGATGTGGACAACTCATCAGCATTTATTTGAACCTATACCAAGCCTGGTACAAGTTCTCTCCTCCTTTTTGTCAGAAACTCAGGATATAGCTCATTAACTTAGTTGGTTTCCCAGATTGGAAAAATCTAATAAGGAACTTCTGTGCAAGATCGCCCCATGAGGTAATGGAGTTAGCGGGCTCAGAACTCAACCATCTTTTTGCTTCCCCCAGCAGAGAAAAGGGAAATAAAGTGAGCCTCACGTAATCTACATTTACTCCAGCTGGAGTGTAGGTATCACTAATCTCGAGGAAATTTTGGATATGGATTGTTGGATCCTCGTGCGATACACCAGTGAACTGTCCTTTTGTGTGTAATAATTGCACCATACTCTGCTTCAGTTCAAATCTTCCACCAACTTCAGCTTTCTGAATGCATGAAGTCACATTGGTGGTACGTGGGATTGCCACGTCTCTTACTTTCATCTCAGCCATTACTGCAGGTTCTTCTTGCTCAACTTTTGCTACCAGAGATGATGGTTCACTAGAAATAAGAGGGACTGGATAAGTGAGTCGTCTTTGCCTTCTTCAATAATGAACGAATCTTTCTGGTTCAGTTAGAGGCTCTACAAAATCCTCATCGTCTTCCAGTTTCGAAATTCAACACAACTTGCAAAATGAATCGCTAAGTTCAAGTTGTCAACACTTGCTTTTAACTTCAGAAATCAAAGAAATAAAATACTTCCTAATTCTAAAGTCCCCGGCAACAGCGCCAAAAACTTGTTGCTCCCAAATCGCACACGCAAGTGTACCTGATCGTTCAAGTATTAAAGTTTCTCCTATGAAGAGTCGAGTATCATACCCACAGAGACTCACAATTAGAATAACTTGATTTTTCCAATACTTTCAGTTCAACAACAGTGTTATCAAGGTTACAAGATTGAGTGATTTTATAATCTAAAATTTAAACAAGAACTAAACAAACGTGATTCAATTTATAAGGTTTCAAACAATGATTGGGTAAGGTCCAAGGCAGTAGCTCACTTCAGGAATCATGAAAATTATCTTGTTAAATGGAGATTTATCAACTATTGAATCAATGATCACATGGTTAAATATATGATTATGGTCTCCCGACCTCTAATCACCTACAATAACTAGAAACCTAACTACATTGTTGAGCAGGGATAGGTTTGAACAATTACCGAGCATTATGATTTCTTCTCGTATAATGACCAATCAAGGTTTTTAGGTATATCCCTATGTTAGATACAAATTAACTATAAGTCTTAATAAAAAAATCATGCTCCTTATGCCCCACGTTCTATCCTCTTATTCCTCTCCCGAGTTCAATTTAGACAATACGTTTATTTCAATGGTGATCAGGCATGAAATACGAAAAGAAAGAACATAAGATAGATTCATATGATAGTTAATGTCAATCCATAAAAACTCAATAAATTACAATCATCATGTAACCACACCCTAGAACTAGGAAAATTAGCTACTCATAATAGTATTTTCGATCAAGCAAAGTTTAAATATAATAAATAGATTGAAAGTAGAAGAGTTTAGGAAACAAGCCTAGAAAATGATGAAATAGCTCTCCAAATTGTCATTCTTCAAAATCCAGAAAAAGAATATCTAACAAACTAAAATATTAGTCTATTTATACTAAAGTCAAAACGGCCAAAACAAGCAAGTATGGGCGCGACGCGAAGTTGCTGTTCAGATTTATTTTATGGCAAATACTCCTCTCCACAATGCAGCCACTACACGAACCACTCTGCCTCAAATACTCCTTCTCGAACAAAATTAAAAATCCCTCTCCACTACGCAACCACTACACGGACGACTCTGCCTCAAATACTCCTTCTCGAACGAAATTAAAAATCCCCCTCCACGACACAGAGAGGGTACAGACCCTTTTGTCTCCATTTTCAACTACTTGATCCATAATAACATTCCTCTCCACGATGCGGAGAGGATACAAATTCTTCTTGATCTTCATTTCTTCCTTCTTATTTCTTGTTTCTTCTCAATTTGGATCCTTTTGTGTTTCCCGATTCCCATTTTAGTGCTCGTTTCTTCATTCAAGCTTACCTACACAACTAATCATATTGGTTAACATGTATACAATCAAAATACTTGACACGACTATAAATCAACATAAATTGATTCCAAACTTGGCTTAAATGCAGGTATTATTAGGTTTCTAGGCATATAAATACGCCTAAGATTACCCTTTGATCCAAAAGGATATCATACAAAGATGTGGGGATGTGGCCCTGGCTTGGAACTTGTCCCTAAGATATTTTGGAACAGTAGGGAATCATAGGCATCCAAAGGTTTTCAAGTGAAAATATGATGGTTTAGGCTTTACACTAATTCATATGGGAATTTTCTTTTAATGTGTAAAGTGGGGAGTCTATTGATGATATATGTGGCACATAACACATACTCTCCCCACTACTTGAGCGGTAATTTGGATTTAAAAAGAAGTGCTTTGGCAGTTTTCAAAAGGTATTTGTGTTTTCTTTCTACCACCCCATTTTGCTATGGTGTGTAGGGACAAGTTTTTTAATGGATTAGTCCCTTTAATTTCAAGAAGGATGATGTTTCTGCATTTATGAACTCAAGTCCATTGTCTATTCTTATGGACTTAACACTGGTATAAAACTGATTCTAAATCATAAATATGAAGATTTTGATGGCAACTAAGGTGTTACTTTTACATGGAAATAATTGAGTCCATATGCACCAGATATAGTAATCGACAAGAGTGATGAAATATCTACAGTTGTCTTGTGTCAATGTATGGTAGGGGGCCCAAAGATCAATGTGTAAAATCTAAAAGATTTTGGTGGATGTATTGGTTCTATGAGGAAATGGTAATCTCTCGTGCCTTGCCATTGGACAAATATTGCATATAAAGGGTTGTTTGGTGTAAAAGTGTCTAGGTATTGATTCAATCTCCCTCATTTTCACAAAGGGTACATGTCCAAGTGTATTGTGCCACAACATATTCACATCACAAGCCTAAGACATAAGAGACAAAAACATGAAGCAAATTTTTAGTTTTGGCAACATCATTTTGTACAATGGATTGTGAGCACTCATTCTCTCTAAAAGTGTTATTTTACAATAGAGTTCTAAGTATGGTAGTTACATGAGAGAATAGAAAAAAACTCAGACTTATAAGTAGAAATACTAGGACTTGAAATAGGGACACTTGAAACAGCACAACTAGCACACTTAGTAGCAGAATTATTGTTATTCTTCAGACACTTGGAACAAAGAAAGTAGAGTCCATCTCTAGCTTCACCAATTGAAGGGGCTTGCAGAATGCATGGAGTTTTAGTGAAATATCAGGTATAAATTTGGAGAGACAATGAATAGATACAAGACTATATTTAAAAGAATGCACATATAAGACTGTGTAAATCAATGTTTCATGCAAGTTTCACACTACCAGTTTGAATGATTTTCACCTTATAACATTTTGGCAGAGTAGTAAATAAGGGATAAGGGAGATAACTGATGTTGGTTAGGGGTTCCATATCAAAGGACATATGGTTAGAGGCTCCTGAGCCTAGAGTCCAAGAGTCAAGCTTGTTTTTGAAACACCTGCATTACAATTTACCAGAATCAACATATGAAGTACAAACAATCATACCTGCAAAATTCACATTTCCACTCACAAGATCCCTATGTTTTTCCTTATCTCTGTGTTTCTCAACTTGAAAGTGGTGCAACAAATTCACAAATTGGTCACATTTTTCTCTTGTTAGTCTAGGGTTGTGTTGGTCATCAAGTGTGCCCCTATGTACCTCTCCTCCAGTAGACATCACATTAGAAGAGAAACCATGTATATCAGCCATAAGGCATTTCCTCTTATTGAACCTGAAATTTTGATTGTTGTTTCGATATCCATCCTGAAAATTTTGGTGCATATACAGGGAAGATTTAGCATCTCCCAACACCAGTAACAACAGCAATATTGATACTCGATTAATCACCATTGTTAGAAACCATTTAGGGTTAAATTGGAAAAAAGAAAATGAGGAAATAGATGTATATGCTCAACACTTAAATAGCAGCACAAAAACTTAACCAAAAACCACAAATATCGCAATTTAGAAGGGAAAAAAAAGGGAAAATGTAGATATGGAGTTTACTAAAAAAAATGTGTTTGAAAAATGGAAGAAGTACAAAAGATAATACCAATCAAATTGACCTGAGCTCTGATACCATGTTGAGAAAACTATGCCAAAGGAAAAACTATTTATTAGTGTTGTAATTCTTCAGAGTAAGGGAAAAGAAGAAGAAAGGAATTTGGGGAAGATCATTCTATTGATCTCCATTGTGAATGTGCATATTTATACAAGAGTGAAACAAAATATCTAGCTAGTAACTAACTCACAACTGGCAACTATGATCACTAATCACTAACTAAAAGAATAACTAACAAAATGAACAGAATTCTAGGCAAGCTTACTAACTAACAATGATAATTAATTATCTAATCTTAATAATATCATTGTTCGTAATATCACATCATTAAATTGGCCGTACCACATACCCAGTACCATTATCTTCATTTGGTAACCAAAATCCTACTTCTTTTACAAAATTATTACACAATCAATTTTGTCTCATGTTTATTTAATATGTAACCAATTAATTAACATTAGATTATAGTTATTGATTCCAACCCTTAAACCTACTATCATAGAAATAAAAGACTTTGAGTCGAGTTTTAAATTTTGGGGTTGGTTTCTAACGTTATAATGACTCTTAAATTAGTTATCATGACTAATTTTAAAACGAATCACTACAGATTCATCAGCTATGAGATATGCAAATTTTTTAATAATAGTGTTCTTGTAACAATGACTAACATGTATGTTCTTGTTACAATGACTAACATGTATATATGTTCACCCTTTGTGGTGCTTTTTCTTCTATTACGTTGATGTACAAACTTAAAATTAAAGGTTGTTGAACAGTTGCCTTTGTGAGATAATCTTTGTATTTTCTAGAAATTGTATACCTTATTTAGAGGCTAAAAACTAAAAGTATTCAGAGGAAGATTGTGCCTAGAAGTTCTCAATTATAGTTTAATCCTGCCTATGAGGTGACGGAGGGAAAATGATTCTTTTGAGAATTCAACGGAAGGCCACCATGCATGAGACAAGTTGTTTAATATTAATTAATATAACTATTTCACTTTCCTTCTAACCACTGATAGCATCATAAGAGCAATTTATTTTGCTAATGAATAACGTAACCTATGTAAAATAAATTGTAGGCAAGTGAATCAAAAAGGAAGGATGCCAAAGAAGCATTGCAAGGAAGGAAGTAAAGAGTTGCACTCACTGAAGCAACATAGGAAGGAACACAATCATTCAAGGGATACAAAATCAAAGCAAGCATGATCCTAACAACTGACTTGGATGAAGTAAATTTGGAAGATAGACAATCAATCAATTCAGCCAAGTTTCATGTAACACCTTCGAAATCAAACTTAGAACTTTCAGCGGAAACCCAGCAGAACCACGACAGGATTCACGGACCGTGAAAGGAACCATGGTCTGTCAACCTATTTGTGGACTCACAACCAGCCCAGAAGTGGTGGACCACAGGACCCTTCATGGGTCGTAGACCACCACACGAGCCGTTGGGAGGCTCGTGAAAGCCACACAAAACCCACCATGCTCAGACATCACACCACGGAGCTCTTCACGGGCCGTGGTCTTGATGACAAGCTGTGGTGGCTTCCGTAAAGTCGAGTCAGTAGGCCCTAGCCCAACTGAAGGACCACAGGGACTTTTACGGTTCGTGATCCTTCACATGGTCTGTGAAATGGATGATAGAGGGAAAAGGACAAGAACCAGCAGCTACTGGCCAAGGACCACAACTAACTTGACGGTCAGTGGTCCTTGTGATGGCCCGTCATAGGGCCCGTGGTCAGCCCATGGTCAGATTTTAAGTAAGGTTATTTCGGTCTTTTCCCCAATGCGTTGGACACCTAAACTACATTGTTTAACCCCTAAACTACGTCGTTTTGGTCAATTTGAGCCTAGTAACTTAATTGGAACCTAACCTAATTGATATTTCACCTAAATCATTCAAACTTAGAGAAAAAGTGGGAGAAAGAGGCACCATTTTTCCTCAAGAACAGCAACATGGGTTTTCTTCGATTCCAACCTTGAAATCAAAAGATTTCTCCATGAAATTCGTCACCAGGTATGTGGGATTTCACTAGTGGTTACTTTCACCCATAAGGTCCTTAGAATTCAGTCAAATTCTTGATTCCTTTCATATTATCTAGACCTGGAGTTTCTAGAATTTTAGATAATTATCATGATTTAGTTATTATAACGTTCTTAATCAGATTATCATGTCTTAGTGTTGTTTTGCGTAGATTCTTGCATGAAACTCAGAACCCTAGTTGTGTAGTTCTTTTAGTTCATGAATTATACTAGCTAGGACAGATAAATAGATATACATGACTCAGTTTTCAAATGTTTCATTATAAATACTTAATGTTGCATTTTCAGTTAGCATGTCAGAATATTGAGCTATCTAGTTTACTTTAGTTATGTTATAATTTACACATTCTAGTTGAAAGTAGGCTTAATACCAAGTTTGACTAGGGTCAGTAATCCTCAAAGTCCAAGAACTACGTACCCTCGTAGGCTTATAAGTCCCATTTGTGGGCATTATTTTAGTGATCATATCAGTCATGTCTTTACACCTCTGGCAGGGTATATTGGGTCCTCTCGATATGGCATATACATTGGACTCCATGTTTAACTCACGTGGTTTTATGTCGGTTATTAGTAGCTCCCACAGTCAGACTCTATTGCATTGACAAGGTTATCAGTACAATTCAGTATTTAGTTTCAGCATGTTATAAATTTGGTCATTGCATTCAATTTAGTTCATATTCAGTATGTTTAATATATTTATCATTGCTCAGTATGGTTTGTTCAGTTATGTATATTGTTCAACCTTATTCTATCCTACATACTTAGTACCTTTCAAGTATTGACACATATTTTGTGCTACATCTTCTTGTGATGTAGGTTTAGGTCCTCAGCATTCAGATCACGCATAGATTGGTTTCCGATCTCCAGTTCCGCAGTATCAGTGGTAAGTCCTCATTTTTTTAGGACGATAGACATGTTTTCTTTTACTTTCAGTCTTTCAATTTCAGTTTTTGCTAGAGTTAGTTGGGGGCATGTCCTAGCATCACTAATTAGTTAGAGGCTTTTATTCAGACATAGATAGATTCAGTTTTAGTTTGGAGTATTATCTTTCAATCGTCATTAAACTTAAAGTTTATATATTCAGATAATATTGGGTATTCCTCATTATTTCAATTTATATCATGTTTAAAGCTTCCGCATAGAATATTTGTTACTTCAGTTTATTTAGTATGCTTATGATATGCCATCTCAGGGTTAGCTTGGGGTTACTTGTGATCCTAGGTCCCCTATTTACATTAAGGGGGTAGCCCCGGGGTGTGAAAAACTTGATATCCGAGCATTAGGTTTAAGAGTCCTAGGATGTCTGAAAAGCCTCACAAAGTAGAGTCCTTTTAATGGGTGTGAAGTGCACCATATCTAATGAGAGGGAGGATATGAAGTGTTTTAGGAAAACTTCACTTTCTTGTTATTCTTATTGTGCGTGGGTATGCTCTTCTTTCTAACTCGACGTTATGTGTTTTCATCATGCCTCCTCATAGAGCTTACGCAGGGAATGACAATGCCGGCAACGCTAACGCAGTTCCTCTAGTCCCAGATCATGAAGTTTCAAATGCAAAGTTTTCAAATGCCATTAAACTTTTGGCCAGAGTGTAACCAACCATAACAATCAGCAGGTTCCAGTTCCTGCAAATGCTAGTGGGTTATCAGTGGCAGCTAGGGTTCATGATTTTGTTAAGATGAATCCATCTGAGTTTCTAGGGTTGCAAGTTTGTGAGGACCCCTAGAACTTCATTGATGAGGTCAAGAAGATCTTTGGAGTGATGCAAGTAACTAGCAATGATAGGGTAGAGTTGGCATCCTACCAGCTTAAGGATGTAGCTCACATTTGGTTCACTCAATGGAAGGAGAACATGAGTGAGAATGCAGCTCCTATGACTTGGGAGTGTTTTACTGGAGCTTTTCTGGACAGGTTCTTTCCACGAGAGTTGAGAGAGGCAAAAGCTCATGAGTTCATAAATTTGAGGCAAGGTTCTATGACAGTTTAAGAGTACGGACTTAAGTTCACCCAGCTCTCCAAGTATGCTCCACATATGGCTGATGATTCCATGGCACAGATGAGTAAGTTACTATTTAGGGTATATGACTTGGTGAAGATAGAGTGCAGAAATGCAATGTTGTTAGAGGATATGAATATCTCTAAGTTCATGACTCATGCTCAGCATACTGAAGGAGATAAGCTTAGGAAACACGTTAAAGACAACAAAAAGGCTAGGACAGACAACTATGATTACTCTCAAATAAAATAGGGTGGTGGAAATCGCTCGCAGTTTCAACAAAGGTCTTCAGCTCCAACACCTTCATCAGCTAGTGCTCCATCCCCTAGATTTCGACAAGATTAAAAAGGTAGGGTATCAGGAGAGTTTTCAGATACCAGAACCTACCCAACTTGTCCAAAGTGTGGTAAGAACCATCTGGGCGAGTGTCTTGCAGGAAAGGAATGATGTTTTGGGTGTGGTTAGTCTAGTCACAGGTTGAGAGATTGCCCTCCTTTTAAAAAGAGTTAAGGAGACAATAATAGTAGGGCTCAGTGTACAGCTCTAGCAACACCAGCAGGTCGCCCAACACAGTGGGGTGCTTCATCTGGTACAGGTGGCAGTCAACGCCAAAATAGATTGTATGCTCTCCAGGCTCAGGAAGATTCTCCTGATGTGGTCACTGGTATGTTACGAGTTTTTATTTAGATGTTTATGCTTTGTTAGATCTAGGGGTATCTCTTTCCTTTGTAACTCCATATATAGTAGTAAACTTTGATGTCAGTCCAGAAACTCTCTCAGAACTCTTCTTAGTCTCTACTCCAGTTGGTGACACAGTTAAAACTACACGGGAATACAGAAATTGCCCTATCAGAGTCTCCTAGAAAGTCACCTCAGTAGACCTTGTAGAGTTAGAAATGGTAGACTTTGATATCATTCGAGGCATGGATTGGTTACATTCCTGTTATGCCTCAGTCAATTGTAAAACTAGGATCGTTCGTTTTCAGTTTCCAAGCGAATCAGTCTTAGAATGAAAGGGTAGTAACTTAGTGCCTATGGGTCATTTATTTCCTACCTTAAGGCCAGAAAGATGATCTCTAAGGGGTATCTCTATCATCTAGTTCGGGTTAAGGATTCAAGCTCCGAAACCCTAACTCTTGAGTCAGTTCCACTAGTAAATAAGTTTCCAGAAGTGTTTCTAGAAGATCTTCTCGGAGTTCCTGCCAAAAGGGAAATTGACTTTAGAATTGATCTCCTTCCAGATACCCAGCCTATTTCTATTCCTCCTTACAAAATGTCTCCCGCTGAGCTTAAGGAATTGAAAGAATAGTTGAAATACCTCCTAGATAAGGATTTCATCAGACCTAGTATTTTTCCATGGGGTTCACCAGTGTTGTTCATGAAAAAGAAAGATGGTTCTCTCATGATGTGTATTGACTATTAGCAGTTGAACAAAGTCATAATCAAGAATAAGTACCCTATCCCCAAGATTTATGACTTGTTTGACCAACTTCAGGGTGCTAGTCATTTCTCAAAGATAGACCTCAGATCCAATTATCATCAGCTCAGAGTCAGAGATATTGACATCCCGAAAACAGCCTTCATAATTCAGTATGGTCATCATGAATTTGTAGTTATGTCATTTGGACTAGCCAATGCTCCTGCAGCTTTCATGGATTTGATGAACAGGGTGTTTAAATAGTATTTGGACTTGTTTGTAATCATCTTAATTAACGATATCCTCATTTACTCTAGGAATGAGGAAGAACATATGACTCACTTGAGGGTTGTCCTGCAAACTCTCAAAGATCACCAGTTATTCTCTAAGTTTAGTAAGTGTGAGTTTTGGTTACAATCTGTTGCTTTTCTTGGGCATATAGTATCTAGCGAAGGGATCCGAGTTGATTCTCAGAAAATAGAGGCAGTGAAATAATGGCCCGAGCCTACCTTTCCTACAGATATCAAAAGTTTCTTGGGTTTGGCTGGTTATTACAGAAGGTTCGTGGAAAGATTTTCATCCATAGCTTCTCAATTGACTAAGTTGACTCAGATAAAGGTTAAGTTCCAGTGGTCATATGATTGTGAGAAGAGCTTCTCAGAACTGAAAACTAGATTAACTACAGCTCATGTTTGAACTCTACCAGAGGATTCAAATGGTTATGTGATCTATTGTGATGCATTCAGAGTCGGCCTAGGTTGTGTGTTGATTCAGAGAGATAAGGTTATAACTTATGCTTCTAGACAGCTTAAACTGCATGAGAAGAACTATCTGACTCATGACCTCGAGCTTGCAGCCGTAGTATTTTCCCTAAAGATTTGGAGAAACTACTTGTATGGTGTTCACGTAGATGTGTTCACAAACCATAAGAGCCCTCAGTATGTGTTCACCCAGAAAGAGTTAAATCTTCGCCAGAGAAGATAGCTTGAGTTCCTTAAGGACTATGATATGAATGTGCTTTACCATCTGGTAAGGCCAATGTAGTAGTTGATGCTCTTATCAGACTATCCATGGGTATTGTAGCACATGTTGAGGAACAAAGGAAAGAACTAGCAAAAGATGTTCACCGGCTTGCTCACCTGAGAGTTTGCCTTATGAGCATATTAGATGGTGGTGTGACAGTCTAGAATGGGTCAGAATCTTCATTGGTAGCAGAGGTTAAGGAGAAACAAGATAGTGATCCTATATTGCTTCAACTGAAAGGTGCAGTTCATCAGCAGAAAGTTGAAGTTTTCTCCCCTTTGTTGATAAGAGGTTAAGTGTTTACCAGTGGTTGCGCTTAACCAGATCCAAAAGGGGAGAGGACACACACCATTCGGTGAGTGAAAGAAGAGGAAATGCCGATTCTAGTGTCTCCTAGGAGGCGCCTGTGTCGAGTATACACCCGGTACCCATCTTTAACCAATCAACCAAGACAGATTGAATGAAAGAAAGAAAAAGTTACTACGCAGCTCGCCCAGAAGAAGATAGACCCGCCACTATAGATTTGTCAATCCCTAGGCTTGTTTCATTGGAAAAACCAACACAAATATCATATTGACTTTCTCTCGCCCTACTTCTAAAGATAGATAGAAAGGGTTGGACAAAATTTCAGAAAGTCATAGGAAGATGGTGTGCTTCGCTACCAGGGTCGTTTATGTGTTCCTAAGGTGGGTGAGTTGAGACAACAAATCCTTACAAAAGCCCATAAATCCAAGTACTCTATTCATCCAGGTGCCACTAAGATGTACCATGATCTACGGGAAGTCTTTTGGTGGAATGGCATGAAAAGGGATATAGCAGATTTTGTGGCCAAGTGCCCTAATAGTCAACATGTGAAGACAGTAGAACATCACAAATCAGGAGGTATAACTCAAGAGATCAACATTACTACATGGAAGTGGGAAGTGATAAACATGGACTTTATCACAGGTTTTCCTCTACTCGCAGGCAACATGACTTTATTTGGCTGATAGTAGGCAAAGTTACTAAGTCCACGCACTTTTTAGTTGTCAAGACTATAGATTCGGCGGAGGACTACGCCAAGCTTTACATTAATGAGATATTCAAGTTGGATGGGGTTCCTTAGTCTATCATCTCAGATAGAGATCCTCAGTTTACCTCTCATTTCTGGAAGTCATTTAAGAAAGGTCTTGGTACTCAGGTTAATCTCAGCACAACATTTCTTCCAAAGATGGAAGGTCAGGCAGAATCTATCATTCATACCTTAGAGGACATGTTGAGAGCTTGTGTGATCGATTGCAAGGGCAGTTGGGATGATCACCTACCTCTTATAGAGTTCGCCTACAATAACAGTTATCATTCCAGTATTCAGATGGCCTCTTATGAGGCCTTGTATGGGCGAAGATGTAGATCTCCAGTTTGTTGGTTTGAAATAGGTGAAGCAGCCTTGATAGGGCCAGATTCAGTTCATGATGCTATGGAAAAAGTTTAGCTTATCAGAGGTAGACTTAAGACAGCCCAGAGTCACCAGAAATCCTATACGGATGTAAGGAGAATGGACTTGGAGTTCCAAATCAATGATTGGGTTTTCTTGAAAGTGTTACCTATGAAGGAGGTGATGAGATTTGGAAAGAAAGGGAAGCTCAGTCCTAGATATGTAGGCCCTTACAAGATCTTGAAAGGGCTGGTAAAATGGTTTATGAGTTAGAGTTTCCAGCAGAACGAGCCGCAGTCCATCTAGTCTTTCACATTTACTTGTTGAAGAAATGTGTAGGTGATCCAGCATCTAATGTACCATTAGAAAGTGTGGATGTGAAGGATAGTCTCACTTATGAAGAGGTGCCAGTTAAGATTCTTGATCGTCAGGTTTGAAGGTTGAGGAACAAAGAGGTCGCTTCAGTTAAGGTTTTGTAAAGGAGTCAGTCCATAAAGGGAGCTACTTGGGAAGCAGAAACAGCCATGAAAGGCAAGTATCCTCATCTCTTTCCTTCTGATTCCATTCCAGTTTGAGGTAAAAGTTCATCTCCAGTCTTTCAGTTACTCTTGCATAATTTCAGGTCTTAGTATCATGTTCCTTTAGTTATACTTGCATTTTCAGCGTACTTACATGTTCTTGAACTTAGTTCAATCAGATTTCAGGTTTAGTACTTAGTGGTAGGGTTTGCAGCTTTTTCCCTCCTTATCCAACTAGTTTAGACTTCATTCAAGGACGAATGTTCCCAAGAGGGAGATATTGTAACACCTTAGAAATGAAACTTAGAACTTTCAACAGAAAACCAGAAGAACCAAGTGAACCACGATAGGGTTCACGGACCGTGAAAGGAAGCATGTTCCGTCGACCTGTCCGTGGACTCATAACCAACCAGAAGTGGTGGACCACAGGATCCTTAACGAATCATGGGCCACCACACGAGCCATTAGGAGGCTCGTGGCAGCCAAACAGAACCCACCATGCTCATACATCATATCACAGAGCCCTTCACGGGCCATGGTGGCTTTTGTGAAGTTGATCCAGTAGGCCCGTAGCCTAAGTGAAAGACCATGGAGACCTTCACGATCCGTGATCCTTCACACGGTCCGTGAAGTGGACTGTAGAAGGAAAGGGTAAAGAACCAGTAGCTACTGTCCAAGGATGACGACCAACTTGACGGTCTGTGGTCCATGTGATGGCTCATCATAGGACTCGTGGTCAGCCCTAGTCAGATTTTAAGTGGGGTCATTTTGGTCTTTTCCCCTAGGCGTTAGACATCTAAACTACGTTGTTTAACCCCTAAACTACGTCATTTTTGTCAGTTTGAGCCTAGTTATTTAATTGGAACCTAACCTGATCGAACTTTCACCTAAATCATTTAAACTTAGAGAAAAAACGGGAGAAAGAAGCACCATTTTTTCTCAAGAACATTAGAAAGGTTTTTCTTTGATTCCAATATTAAAATCGAAAGATTTCTCCATGAAACTAGTCACCAGGTATGTTGGACTTCACTAGTGGGTTCCTTTCACCCATAAGGTCCCTAGAATTTAGTGATATTCTTGATTCCCTTCATATTATCTAGACTTAGGGTTTCTAGAATTTCAGATAATTATCATGATTTAGTTATTGTAACGTTCTTAATCAGATTATCATGTCTTAGTGTTGTTTTGCGTAGATTCTTGCATGAAACTTAGGACCCTAGTTGTGTAGTTATTTTAGTTTATGAATTACACTAGCTAGGATAGATAAACAAATATACATGCCTCAGTTTTCAAATATTTCATTATCAGTACTTAATGTTACATTTTCAGTTAGCATGTCAGAATATTGAGCTATCCAGTTTACTTCAGTTATGTTATAATTTACATATTCTACTTAGGAGTAGTCTTAATATTGAGTTGGACTAAGGTCAGCCACCCTCAAAGTCCAAGAACTACGTGCCCCCTTAGGTTTATAAGTCCCCTATGTGGGTATAATTTTAGTGATCACGCCAGTTATGCCTATATACCTCTGGTAGGGTATATTGGGTCCTCTCAATGAGGCGTATACATCGGACTCCACGTTTAATTCACGTGGTTTTATGTTGGTTATTAGTAGCTCCCACAGTCAGACTCTACTGCGTTGACCAGGTTATCAGTACAGTTAAGTATTCAGTTTCAGCATGTTATATATTTGGCCATTGCATTCAATTTAGTTCATATTCAGTATGTTTAGTATATTTATCATTGCTCAGTATGGTTTGTTCAGTTATGTATATTATTCATCTTTATTATATCATGCATGCTCAGTACTTTTCAAGTAGTGATGCATACTTTGCGCTTCATCTTCTCGTGATGTAGGTTTAGGTCCTCAGGATTCCGATCATACATAGATCGGTTCCCGATCTCCAGTTCAGCAGTATCAATGGTGAGTCCTCATTTTTCGAGGACAATAGACATGTTTTCTTTTACTTTCAGTCTTTCAATTTTAGTTTTTGCTAGAGTTAGTTGGGGGGATGTCCCAGCATCACTAGTCAGTTAAATGCTTTTATTCAGACATAGATAAATTCAGTTTTAGTTTGGAGTTTAATCTTTCAATTGTCATTAAACTTAAAGTTTATACATTCTGATAGTATTGGGTATTCCCCATCATTTCAGCTTATATCATGTTTAAAGCTTTCACACAGTATTTCTTACTTCAGTTCATTTAGCATGCTTATGATATGCTAGCTTAGGGTTATCTTGGGCTCACTCGTTATTATAAGTCCCGTGTTTATGTCAAGGGGGTAGCCTCGAGATTTGACATTTCAAGATTACAAGAAGATCTTGAAAAAAAGGAAGAGTATCAAGATCACAAGAAAATCTCTAAGAAAATAAATGAATCGGTTTGCTCATGCACATATTTGATATGGACATGAATCAATCAACCAAAATCAAGAATTCAATCGAGATCATTGCTTTGAAACTTCCTTGGATTATTTCTTAAAAAAGCAGTCCTCACCACTATATTAACTTACTCATATCACAATTGTAAAGTACGCACTTTACTTGAACTTGTACTGGTGTCTACTATTGTCTTTCATAAAAGCTTTTTATTCTCGTGAGTATACAATTGAAAAAGAAAAGAGAAAGAAAGATGTGAGTGTAGGTTATACAAGTAGAGGTTGTGTCAAATTCTAGAGAGGTCAGAAACCTAATATTAGCTTCTTTCACCCTTTTGGATGCAAATGCTTCATTCATATCAATGGCAAGACAAATCTTGATAAGTTTGATCCAAGGAGCGATGAATGTATATTTTTGGGCTATGCCTGTGTCAGTCGTGCTTTTTGAGTTTTCAACAAAATAACCTTAAGCCTTGAAGAATGTTTTCATGTTAGTTTTTATGATACTAACCCAAAAATGCAATTAGTTGAAACCTATTCCCAAAAATAAATATTGAGAATCACTCAAATATATCTGTTCAAATAACAAAAGAAGAGCCAACTATCCCAGAGCCAGAGTTGACTATTCCAGTAGAAAATTTTGGAATTCCTAGGGAATGGAGACATAATGCTAGCTATCCGAAAGACTTCATCATGGGAAAACCAAATGATCTGTTACAGACGAGAGCATTTTTGAAAAAACAAGCCTTTGTAGCAATTGTCTCCCAAATTGAACCAAAATGTATCAATGAAGCAATGGAAGATGAATCTTGGAAACAAGCCATGAAAGATGAACTTGATCAATTTGAAAGAAACCAAGTGTGGACCCTTACTAAAAGGCCTAAAAACTATTTGGAACCAAATGGATCTTTCAAAATAAGCTAAATGAAGATGGAAAGGTCATCTGTAACATATCAAGATTAGTTGTTCAAGGATGCTCCCAAAATGAAGGTATTGATTACGATGAAACTTTTACTCCGGTAGGAAGGTTAGAATCTGTTCAAATTATTTTAGCATATGCATCATATAAGCATTTTAAACTCTTTCAAATGGATGTTAAATTTGCTTTCTTAAATAGTTTTATCAAAGAAGAGGTTTTTGTTAAACAACCTTTTGGTTTAAAAAATTCTTCCTATCATGCTTATGTTTACAAATGCTCGACAGCGTGTTATGGTCTCAAACAAGCCCCTAAAGCTTAGTATGAGAGATTAAGCAATTTTTTACTCAATAACAATTTTCAAAGAGAGAAAATCGACACAAATCTTTTCATCAAAAGATCTAGATCTTTTATTCTCATAGTTCTAATTTATGTCGATGATATTATTTTTGGAAGTTCTAACCCCTCTCTGTGTGAGAATTTTGCTAATCTTATGAAGGGGGAATTTAGATGAGTCTAATGGGAGAGCTCACCTTCTTTCTTGATTTACAAATTAAGAAGTCGACTAACGGAACCTTCATCTGTCAAACTAAATATACTATGGAACTCATAAAGAAATTTGGGTTGGATTAAGGAAATACTTTTGGAACTCTCATGAGTCCATCAACTTGTCTTGAGACAGATGCACCAGGAAAAGATGTATCGAGGAATGGTTGGATAACTACTTTATTTAACTATCGGTCAACCATGATTAGCGTGTGCAAGTGTGCATATTTCCAATCTGCACCAAAAGAATCACATCTCATGGCAGTAAAAAGAATCATTCGCTATCTAATTAGAACCACTGATTTAGGAATATGGTACCCTCACTCCTCTCACTTTGATCTAATTGGATACTTAGATGCTAATTTTGCAGGTGACAAAAATGATCGAAAAATCACCTGTGGAACTTTCCAAATTCTGGGTAGGGATCTCTTGGCACAGTAAGAAGCAAACTTCAGTTGCTTTATCTACCACCGAATCTGCATATCTAGTCGTGGAAAATTGTGGAACTCAATTATTATGGATGATGCACCAATTAATTGATTATGGTATTTTGTATGAATTTGACCCTATTTTTAGTGATAATACAAGTGTTATTAATTTATCTAAATATATTGTGCATCACTCTAGGGCTAAGCATATTGATATCAAGCATTATTTTATTCAATATCATGTGGAAAATGGTGATTTTTTGTTAGAATTTATCAATTTTGAAAATTAATTAGCTGATATTTTTACCAAACCCTTGCTTGAGGAAAGAGTTTGCTTTCTCCGTAATTGTCTCGGTATCACCTCTTTTTATTAATGTGATTTATTTACCTTGTTTATGTTGTTTTTTTTCCTTTTTGTGTTGTTTAATTCTAACCCTATCGTTTCTCCACCTTAGTAAATATTACATGTCGTCTGTCTCTCTTCCCTATAAAACCCTCTCCATTCCGTCTTATAACTTCAAGACTTTTCTTCTCCCTTTCAACTCTACTCCTTCCCTTATTCTCTATTTATTTTCTCTGTTTTTCTTTTTCCTTCACTCTCAATCATGATCAGAACTTGCTCAAAAGATTTGATCTTAATTATTCAAGATCTTTCTAAGTGAACATTCTAACCTCTTCCAATTCCTCGGACGACTCCTTAGTTTCTCCCTCTCCATCGTTCAAAAGAAAGGCCTCATCGGCAAAAAAGAACACGGATCAGAAGAAACCTCTACCTAGTGCCTCTGGATCTCTCTCCCCCAAAGACATGCAAAGGTTTTGGGGAGTTGAACAGAAAAACAGGTATGCCAGCTTTAAATCTCGACCAATCGTTTCTAGTAGGGTGATTAATCTGAGTCAGTTGAGGGATTCCAATTGTCTGGTCAGCTCTTTTCTCAAAGCTCAGAAACTATCTCTTATGTTTAGCATCTGTGGTTTTGATTTTTTTGAAGAGGCTATTCGTTTTCTATGCAAATCTCTGTATCTCTCATGACAGTGGTGAGTTGGAAACTCTTGTTATGGGTAGTCGTATTATTGTCAATGATTTCTTGTTTGAGGATATTTTTGATATAAAATTATCTGGTATAGTTCCATACATGAATGGCATCTGGCTTGATGATTTTGAGGTAACCCTGGAAGGTTCTAAGATAGTCGTGGTTGAGCCCGGTGCTGACCTGTCTAACTTTGGTCCCTTATCATTATGCTTTGAGCATCGTATTATTGCGCACATCATTGCCACCACTCTTCTTCCCAGTAAAGGCTCTCTAAGCAACATCTCTACTCGGGATATGTTCGTGTTGTCCTGTCTGCTAAAGAAATACCACATCAACTGGGTAGTATGGTTCAAATAATATATCCTGGAAAGTGCCGAGAAATCCAATGGTTCAACAAGCCTACCATATGGACTACTCATCTCTCGAATTTTAGTAGATCATTTGGTTGACCCCTCCATGTTCACCTCTGTTGAGATCAATGCCACTTATAACTCTCATAATTTCTCGAGTATGGGGTATGTACAAGTTGGTAGCAAATGGGCTAAAAAAACTCTGTCAAAGCCAAGGTTGAGACGGTCAAACCGACTAAGATATTTGCCAATTCAGTTGCTCTCTTGCTACAGGACACTGATGAAATCAAAACTCGCATACTTGTTGTGGAACGTGGATTGGAGACACTTCAAGATGTTGTTGAAAAGGTCTTTTTCCTTTAGAAGGACACGAGTACATATGTGGGGAAGCTACATATTGCAATGACAGGAATAAAGTAGGAAGGCTAAAAAAAACTTTGTCAAAGCCAAGGTGATCGCTTGACCTTCCTCCTTTGATACCATCTTTTTGATACTTTTGGACAATATTTCTATGGGGATCTGTCCCTTCTTTTGTTTTTTTGGGTTGTATATTGAAGGCCTTCTGCTTTCCTACTCTGACTCTTCTTACTATTGCATGTTTTGTTTAATTGTTGTATATTGCTTTCTCTCTTTTTTATTATGCCAAAGGGGGAGAATATGTTCCTACAATTTTGTAGATGGGACTCAATAAAGACAGGGGAGCCTCAATAGAGACAGGGGGATCCATATAACCTACAGCAAGGGGGGCAATAAATTTCTCCTGAAAATCGCAGATAGACATATATCAGGGAGGTTTCATTATCTCGTGTGGCCCTATACTAAATTGTGAATTAATTATCATTATAAAAAAGAGGGATACTGATAGAATCATAAGAACGATTTATTTTGATAATGAAATGCCTAACATATGTATGATAAATTGTAGGCAAGGGAATCAAAAGGGAATGACGTCAAATAAGCATTGCAATGAAGGAAGTAACAAGTTGCACTTAGTGAAGAAACACAAGAAAGGAAAACCATCATTCAAGGGTTACAAAATCAAGGCAACTACAATCCTAGCGTATGACTAGAATGAAGTAAATATGGAAGATAGATAATCAATAAATTCAGCCAAGTTTCAAGATTACAAGAAGATCTTCAAGAGAAGGAAGAGTATCAAGATCACAAGAAGATCTCCAAGAAAAAGAAGGAATCGGTTTGCTCATGCACATACATGATATGGACATGAATCAATCAATTGAAATCAAGGATTCAATCGAGATCCTTGATTTGAAACTCCCTTGGGTTATTCCTTAAAAGAGAACTCCTCACTACTATGTAAACCTACTCATAGTCGCAGTTGTAAAGTACACACTTCACTTGAACTTTTATTGGTGTCTTCTATTGTCTTTCATAAAATCTTTGAATTCTCATGAGTATACAATTGAAAAAGGAAAGAGAAAAAAACTCTAAGTATAGGTTATACAGTAGAGGTTGTGTCAAAGTAGAAAATCTACTTTGCACATCAAACAAGGTTTTTCAGTTGAAATACTTTGTATTATCCATGTTCTCAACAAGCTCTTAAGGAAACCCTTGAAATCCAAGGGGACTGAAAGTAGGCACCACACCAGTGTTCCAAACCAATATAAACTCTCTGAGTCTTTTACTTACTACATTTACTCTTACCTTATATTGTGATACTAACTTGCAGGTGAGTCGACTGACCCATACAGGAAGTCGACTAAAGGAATTTTAATTCACCCCCCCCCCCCCTCTTTACTTTCAACCACAACATTAATTTTTCTATGATCAGTTGTGTTCACTTTGTGTCTTCGGCTTTCTTCTTCCATTGATTCTCTTTATCACAACTTTATCAATGATCCTCTTTGGCAACAACTCTTTTGATTATATAGATATGAATTAGCTAACGAGCTCCTGGTAGCACTAATTGGTGTTAATGGTACAAGCATGGTGGTTAATCTTCCTCGAAATTTAGGACCGCATGTTGGCATTCTTTAGGTTTCCTATTTGTTGAGGTTTGTTGTGGATGCATAGTGTTTACTTGTGGCCTTGTGTATTTGTTATGATATGTTTCTCTCTTAACCTTATGATGTGCCTTATGACTGATTTTGCATTTTTCTCTTTGTCTTTCCTTTTCATATTAGTGCAAATTTTATGTTTGATCAATTCCTTAATTATCATGTGAAAACTATATGTGCTAATAGACAAGGTGTCTTGGCATCTCTCTTTGGCCAAGGAAACTATCTTGTCCCCACATTCTCTTTTATTCTTTTCTATAACTTCACTCTATTAAAACCCAACCAAAATTTCTATATTAACTAATTATTGAAGTTTCTTGTCGTCCACTTTGTCCTAGCAAATACAATAAAACCTCTATAAATTAATATAGGTGGGATCATGAAATTTTATTATTTTATAAAGATATAATTTAATCGATAAATTAATATTTATTAATTTAAAGAATGAAAATCATTGTATCTTACTAATTTATGTATCATATTTATTGAATTGTCACTATCGTGCAACAAAAGAGAATGGATGACAAGTGTGTTTTTTTATGAATATATTCGTTGGTTTGATCACAAAATGCATGGTAGACGATTTTTGCTTACAGTAGATAATTGTCTAGCTCATAATAGAAATACTGAAGGACTACAAAATGTTGAATTGTTTTTCTTGCCACCCAACATAACATCCAAAATTCAACCTTGTCATGCTGGGATAATAAGAGCTTTCAAGATGTATTATCGTAACAGATTTTATCGTAGGCTATTAGAAGGCTGTAAAATGGAACAAACTGATCCAGTAAAAATTAATGTTTGGATGCTATCAATTTTGCAATCCCTGCTTGGACAACAAATGATTAGCAAGAGACATTAGCAAATTGTTTTCGACACTGTAAAATTCGTTCGGGGGATGCAATCTAAGAGAATTTGAACAAACCCACTTGTGAAAATGTCATTCATGGACTTGAGGTCATGATTAATGATCTCGGTTACCATAATAAAATGGATGTCAATAACTTGTTGGATCCGGGTGAAAGTGATATATGTTCAGAGGTCCATAGCTTAGAAGAAATTATGGACACCATCGAAAAAAGCAATGTTGATGATGAAGTTGAAGATAATACTATACCTTTGGAACCAGTTATGCGTAAGAAAACACTTATCACATCTAGAACTCTTCACAATTTTATGGTGTAGTTCGAAAAGACAACACTGGAGTTCTTAGATACAATAAGAAAAGTTAGAGATGAACTTCAACTAGATTTAAATTTTAAGAAAAAATAGAATACAATAGAATCATATTTCACTAAATTGTCTTAGATATATTTGTACTTTTAAAGAATTATTAATTTATGATATTAATAGACCATATACTTATATAAGGGTCTTCTGAAAATATATTATCTTATTATCTTATTGAAATTGGTGATTTTTTCTATTCCCAAGTCGGGATCGAAGAAAAATAATACTTTAGAGAGATTATTAATTTATCGAGTATTAATTTATAGAGGTTTTACTGCATTATATAACTTATTTTACTACATTCAATGTAACACCCCAGATTCGTGAAGGAAAAATTTGCAAAATTTTCAGATTTGGCAGGTGCCCAATCCGCATCAGGATTTGGACAACTTTTAAGTCAAGGGTGCTTTTGTCTTTTCCCACTCTTCTTTTAATTCCTAAATTAAAAGGGTTTTAGTTAGTCATTTAAAATCCTAGAAACCTAACTAGAACTTACCTAAGTCATTTAATTAACTAAAACAAAAGAAAAGAAGAGAGCAGAGAGAGGGGCAGTCGAAACCCTAGCTAAACCCTAGCCGCCGCCGAAAAATGCTAGAAAGTCGCCGAAAAAGTCAAGTCTAGCCCTAGTTGATAGTTTTTCATGGAGATTTCGTCACCAGGTATGTTGGATTTCATTAATGGTAGGGTTCTTGAATGTTTCTTGATTTTGGGTTTTAAATATTAGAATGATCCAAATATTGATCGTTTTTCAATGATTATGAATGAACCCTGGTATTTTCTAAAGTTACAACCAATTTTCATGAAGAGACTGTTTTTAAAACGTTCCGATTTAGAAAGCACGTTTTTAACTATATGTTTTAACGTCCAAACAGCATGTCACATTTTAGATATGTTTTAATGTTCCAAATCAGCATGTCCCGTCCTTTTCAGATTATCGTATGAATGCCAGAACTCTAGATATGTATTTCTTTAGTTCTTGAATTACGTGTGTTAGGTCAGACTTCATCAGAAATCAGTTATACATGCCTCAGTATTATGCATCAATGTCAGTTTAAATTGTTGCGTTCAGTTTGCATGTCTAGTTTTGAGCTATCCAGAACAATTACAGAAAATCAGTCATAATCAGTTTACTACTAAATTCATTGGGACTAACATAGTACCGAGTTGGACTGGGTTTAGCATTTCCAAATAGTCCCAGAACTACTAGCCAAGTAGGTTGTAAGTCCCTTCCATGGGCAACAGATTAGTGATCACGCCATCATGCCTTTATACCTCTGGCAGGGTATATTGGGTCCTCTCGATGGGGAGTATACATCGGGCTCCACTTTCAGCTCGTGTGGTTTTATTATCGGTGATTAGTAGCTCCCACAAATCAGTCAGACTCTATTTGCATTGACCATGTTTAGTATTCAGTTTCAGCATGTCATAGTTGGTCATTGCATACAGATCAGTCATGTTTAGTATTTTTTGGCATTCTATCATATCCATATATATGTCATTGCTTTTTTCTTGGTCACTTATATATGTATTTCAGCGATATTCCATCCTTATGCTTGGTACATTTCAGTATTGACGCATATTTTTGTGCTACATCTTCTTATGATGTAGGTTCAGACTCTCAGCATCTTGATTGCACTTAGATCATTTTCTGATTTTCAGCTCAGCAAATTAGTAGTGGTGAGTCCTCATCCTCCGAGAACTAGAGATATGATATCCTTACTGCTTTCAGTTTTTAGTTTTAATTTTGCTAGATCTAGTTGGGGAATGTCCCAATATTTATAGTCAGTTTAAAGGCTTACTTTCAGACATAGTTAGTTTCAACCTAGTATGAGTTAATATATTTTGTATTAAACTCTCTCAATTATAGTATATGGGTATTTCCCATCTTTTCTTTATTGATGATTGTAGTTTCCGCATCAGTTATTTTTATTCATGTTAATTATAGTATACTAAGATTATGACAACAGGGTTAGCTTGGGATCACTTGCCGTCATAGGTCCCGTGTCCGCGTCTCGGGGGTAGCTCAGGGCGTGACAAACTTGGTATTAGAGCACTAGGTTTAAGAGTCCTAGGATGTCTGAAAAGCCGCACTAAGTAGAGTCTTTTTCTTGGGTGTGAAGTGCATCACATCTAATAAGCAGGAGGCTACAAAGTGTTTTAGGAAAATCTTCACTTTTTTGTTACTCTTATCGTGCGTAAGGTATGATCTAATTCCATTCTAAATCGATGTTCTACGTTTCAGTAATCATGCCTCCTCGTAGTGTTAACGCTAGGAGAGCTAATGCCAGGAACGCGAACGCAGCTCCTCCAGTCCCAGATCAGGAAATTTCAAATGCATAATTTAGGAATGCCATTCAAATATTGGCTCAGAGCATGGCCAATTAGAACAACCAGCGAGTTCAAGCTCCTGTGAATGCTAATGTTGGGTCAGCCACATCTAGGGTGAGAGACTTTGTTAGAATGAACCCTCCAGAATTCTTAGGGTCGCAAGTTTGAGAAGATCACCAAAACTTCATTGACGAGGTCAAGAAGATCTTTGAAGTGATGCAGGTAACTGGAAATGATCGGGTTGAGCTAGCCTCTTACCAACGTAAGGATGTGGCTCTTATCTGGTATACTCAGTGGAAGGATAGTAGGGGTACGAATGCAGCTCCTATTACTTGGGATTGCTTTAGTGAGACTTTTCTGGACAGGTTCTTCCCTATTGAGTTGAGAGAGGCAAGGGCCCAAGAGTTTATGAATTTGAGGCAGGGTAACATGACTGTTCAGGAGTATGGGCTCAAGTTCAACCAACTCTCCAGGTATGCTCCTCACATGGTTGCTGATTGTAAGGCACAGATGAACAAGTTCTTGTATGGAGTGTCAGACTTCGTTAAGACAGAGTGCAGAAATGCTATGTTGTTGGGAGATACGAACATCTCTAGGCTCATGACTCATGCTCAGCAGGTTGAGAGTGATAAGCTTAGGGAACAGTCCAAGGAGAATAAGGAGGCTAGAACATGAAACTATGACTACTCTCAACAGAAATTGGGTGGTGGTAATTGCTCGCAGCAAAAAATTTCAATGCCTTCATCAACTAGTGTTCCATCTCCCAGGTTCCATAATGATCAGAAGGGTAGGGCGTCAGGCTCTAAGTCTCAGGATGGTGTTTCAGGTACCAAATCATACCATACTTGCCCTAAGTGTGGTAAGAACCATTCGGTCGAGTGTCTTGCTGGGAAAGAAGGATGTTTTGGGTGTGGTCAGTCAGGTCACAAGTTGAAGGATTATCCTTCTAGACAGGGTCAGAGAGGAAATGGTAGAGCCCCGTCTACTACTACAGCAGCACCAGTAGGTCGCCCAACTCAGCAGGGTAACTCTTCTGGTACAGGTGGCAGACAACGCCAAAACAGGCTCTATGTTCTTCAGGTTCGACAGGATCAGGAAGGTTCTCCTGATGCGGTCACTGGTACGTTATGAGTCTTTGATCTTGATGTTTATGCATTGATAAATACATTGGCTACTTTGTCTTTTGTAACTCCTTTCATAGCAATCCAGTTCAGTGATAGTCCAGAAACTCTCTCAGAACCTTTCTCAATCTCTACTCCAGTTGGTGAACCATTTATAGCTAGACGGGTATACAGAAATTGCCCTGCCACAGTCTCTCAAAAAATTACCTTAGCAGATCTTGTAAAGTTAGAAATGGTAGACTTCGATGTTATTCTAGGCATGAATTGGTTACATTTCTATTAAGCCTTAGTCGACTGTAGAACTAGGATTGTTCGCTTTCAGTTTCTAGATGAATCAATCCTAGAATGGAAGGGTAGTAGCTTAGCACCTAGGGGTCGATTTATTTCTTACCTTAAGGCCAAAAGATGATCTCTAAGGGTTATCTCTATCATCTAGTTCAGGTGAAGGACTCTAGTTCTAAAACCCCAGCTCTTAAGTCAGTTCCAGTGGTTAATGAGTTTCCAAAACATCTTCCCGGAGTTTCTCCAGATAGGGAAATCGACTTTGGGATTGATCTACTTCCAGATACCTAGCCTATTTCTATCCCTCCTTACAGAATGGCTCTTGGCTGAGCTAAAAGAATTGAAAGAACAGTTGAAAGACCTTCTAGACAAGGGCTTCATCAGACCTAGTATTTCGCCATGGAGTGCACCAGTGTTGTTCGTAAAAAAGAAATACGGTTCTCTCAAAATGTGCATTGACTATAGACAGTTGAACAAGGTCACAATTAAAAATAAGTATCCCATTCCCAGGATTGATGACTTATTTGACCAACTTTAAGGTGCTAGTCATTTCTCAAAGATAGACCTCAAATCGGGTTATCATCAGCTTAAAGTCAGAGATAGTGACATTTCGAAGACAACCTTCAGAACTCGGTATGGTCATTATGAATTTGTAGTCATGTCATTTAGACTAACCAATATTCCTACAACTTTTATGGATTTGATGAACAGAGTGTTCAAGCAATATTTGGACTTGTTCATCATCGTCTTTATTGATGATATCCTCATTTACTCTAGGAGTGAGGAAGAACATGCAAGTCACTTGAGAGTGGTTCTGCAAAGTCTCAAAAATCACCAGTTATTTGCGAAATTTAACAAGTGTGAGTTTTGGTTACAAGCAGTTGCTTTCCTTGGGCATATTGTGTCTAGTGAAGGGATTCAAGTAGATTCCTAGAAGATAGAAGCGGTGAAACAATGGCCCAGACCTACCTCAGCTACAGATATTAGGAGTTTCTTGGGTTTAGCAGGTTATTACAGAAGGTTTGTGGAAGGATTCTCATTCATAGCCTCACCATTGACTAAGTTGACTCAGAAAATGGTCAAGTTTCAATGGTCAGATGATTGCAGAAAAGCTTTGTAGAATTAAAAACTAGGTTGACTACAGCTCATGTCTTAACTCTACCAGAGGGTTCAGATGGTTATGTGATTTATTGTGATGCATCTAGAGTCGGCCTAGGTTGTGTGTTGATGTAGCGAGATAAGGTTATAGCTTATGCTTCCAGGCAGCTTAAGGTGCATGAGAAGAATTACCCAACTCATGACCTTGAAATAGCAGCAGTGGTGTTTGCACTTAAGATTTGGAGACTTTATTTATATGGTGTTCATATAGATGTGTTCATACACCATAAGAACCTTCAGTATGTGTTCAACCAGAAAGAGTTGAATCTTCGCCAGAAAAGATGGCTAGAGTTCCTTAAAGTTTATGATATGAGTGTGCATTACCATCCTGGTAAATAAAATGTAGTAGCAGATGCTCTTAGAAGACTATCTATGGGTAGTGTAATACATGTTGAAGAAGAGAAGAAAGAATTAGCAAAAGATGTTCACAGACTTGCTCGCTTAGGAGTTCGTCTTATGAGCATATCAGATTGTTGTGTAACAGTTTAGAATAGGGTAGAATCTTCTTTGGTAGTAGGAGTTAAGGAAAACCAAGACAGTGATCCAATATTGCTAGAGCTAATGGGTGCGGTCCAGAAGCAGACAGTGGAGATATTCTACCAAAGGGGAGATGATGTGCTTCGCTATCAGGGTTGACTATGTGTTCCTGATGTGGGTGAGTTGAGACAGTATATCTTTGCAGAAGCCCATAATTCCAGATATTCTATTCATCCAGGTGCCACTAAGATGTACCGCGATTTGCGGGAAGTCTACTGGTGATATAACAGATTTTGTGGCTAAGTGCCCCAATTGCCAGCAAGTCAAGGTAAAACATCAGAGACCGGGAGGTATGACTCAAGAGATTGATATTCCTACTTGGAAGTGGTATGTGATCAACATGGATTTCATTATAGGGTTACCTCATACTCGCAGACAGCATGACTCCATTTGTGTGATTGTTGATAGAGTTACTAAGTCTTCTCGGATTTTGGCGGTTACGACTACATTTTCAGCAGAGGATTATGCCAAGCTTTACATTAATGAGATTGTGAGTTTGCAAGGAGTTCCTTTGTCTATTATCTCAAATAGAGGTCATCAGTTTACCTCTCATTTCAGGAAGTCATTTCAGAAAGGTCTTGGTACTCAGGTTAACCTTAGCACAACATTTCATCCACAGACAGACAGGCAGGCAGAGCGTACCATTCAGACCTTAGAGGATATGTTGAGAGCTTCTGTGATCGACTTCAAGGGTAGTTCGGATGACCACCTTCCTCTTATAGAGTTCGCCTACAACAATAGCTACCATTCTAGCATTCAGATGGCCCCTTTTGAGGCATTATATTGGCGTAGATGTAGATCTCCTGTTAGCTGGTTTGAAGTAGGTGAAGCAACATTGATAGGGCCAGATTCAGTCCTCTATGCTATGGAGAAAGTGCAACTCATCATAGATACACTTAAGACAGCCCAGAGTCACCAGAAGTCTTATGCAGATGTGAGAAGAAGGGAATTAGAGTTCCAAGTTGATGATTGGGTTTTTTTGAAAGTGTCACCTATGAAAGGGGTGATGAGATTTGGCAAGAAAGGGAAGCTCAGTCCTAGATATGTAGGCCCTTACAAGTTCTTGAAAAGGATTGGGAAAGTGGCTTACAAGTTAGAGTTGCCAGCAAATTTAGCAGCAGTGCATCCAATCTTTCACATCTCACTTTTGAAGAAGTGAGTGGGGGATCCAGCATCCGTGGTTCCATTAGAGAGCGTGGCGGTGAAAGATAGCCTTTCTTATGAGGATATACCAGTGGAGATTCTTGATTGTTAAGTTAGAAGATTGAGAAACAAGGAAGTCGCTTCAGTCAAGGTTTTGTGGAGGAGTTAGTCCGTAGAGGGAGCTACTTAGGAAGCAGAAGTAGCAATGAAGTCCAAGTATCCTCACCTCTTTCCTTCTGATCCTACTCCAACTTGAGGTAGTAGTTCCTCTTCAGTTTTTCAGTCATTCAAGCATCAGCTCAGTCTTAGAATCATGCTCCTTCAGTTGTACTTGCATTTTCAATATATTTGCATGCGCTTGGAACTCAGTTCAATTAGAAATTCAGTCTCAGTGTTTAGTGGTAGGGATTGCAACCCTCTCCCTCCATTTTTAGCTAGTTTAATCTTCATTTGAGGATGAATGTTTCCAAGGGGGAGATAATGTAACACCCAAGATTCGTGAAGGAAAAATTTGCAGAATTTTCAGATTTGGCAGGTGCCCAATCTGCATCAGGATTTAGACAGCTTTTAAGTCAAGGGTGTTTTTGTCTTTTCTCACTCTTCTTTTAATTCCTAAATTAAAAGGGTTTTAGTTATTCATTTAAAATCCTAGAACTTACCTAACTCATTTAATTAACTAAAACAAAAGAAAAGAAAAGAGTAAAGAGAGGGGCGGCCGAAACCCTAGCTAAACCCTAGACGCCGCTGAAAAATGCTAGAAAGTCGCCAGAAAAGTCAAGTCCAACCCTAGTAGGTAGTTTTTCATGGACATTTCGTCACCAGGTATGTTGGATTTCATTAATGGGCCCCTTTCGCCCGTTAGATCCCTAGAATTCAAACGATTCTTGATTCCATGCTATGAATGAAATTACGGTTCTTGAACGTTTCTTGATTTTGGGTTTTAAATGTTAGAATTATCTAATTATTGATCGTTTTTCAATGATTATGAATGAACCCTGGTATTTTCTAAAGTTACAACCAATTTTCATGAAGAGACTGTGTTAAAAATGTCTCGATTTAGAAATCACATTTTTAACTACATGTTCTAACGTCCAAACAGCATGTCACGTTTTAGGTATGTTTTAATGTTCCAAATCAGCATGTCCCATCTTCTTCAGATTATCGTATGAATGTCAGAACCCTAGCTATGTATTTCTTTAGTTCTTGAATTACATGTGTTAGGTCAGACTTTATCAGAAATCAGTTATACATGCCTCAGTATTATGCATCAATGTCTGTTTAAATTGTTGCGTTCAATTTGCATGTCTAGTTTTGAGCTATCCTGAACAATTACAAAAAATCAGTCATAATCAGTTTACTACTAATTTCATTGGGCCTAGCATAATACCGAGTTAGACTGGGTTTAGCGTTTCCAAATAGTCCCAGAACTACTAGCCAAGTAGGTTGTAAGTCCCTTCCATGGGCAACAAATTAGTGATAACGCCAGCATGCCTTTATACCTCTGGCAGGGTATATTGGGTCCTTTCAATGGGGCATATACATCGGACTCCACATTCAGCCCGTGTGGTTTTATTATCGGTGATTAGTAGCTCCCACAAATCAGTCAGACTCCATTTGTATTCACCATTTTAGTATTCAGTTTCAGCATGTCATAGTTGGTCATTGCATACAAATTAGTCATGTTTAGTATTTTTCGGCATTCTATCATATCCATATATATGTCATTGCTTTTTGCTTGGTCAATTATATATGTATTTCAGAGATACTCCATCCTCATGATCGGTACCTTTCAGTACTGACGCATATTTTTGTGCTACATCTTCTTGTGATGTAGGTTCAAACTCTCAGCATCCAGATTGCACTTAGATCGTTTTTTTATTTTTATCTCAGCAGATTAGTAGTGGTGAGTCCTCACCCTCCGAGGACCAGAGACATGATATCTTTACTGCTTTCAGTTTTTAGTTTCAGTTTTGCTAGATCTAGTTGGGGCATGTCCCAACATTTCTAGTCAGTTTAGAGGCTTACTTTCAGACATAGTTAGTTTCAGCCTAGTATGAGTTAATATCTTTTGTATTAAATTCTCTCAATTATAGTATATGGGTATTCCCCATCTTTTCTTTATTGATGATTTTAGTTTCCGCATCAGTTATTTTTATTCATGTTAATTATAGTATGCTCAGATTATGCCAGCAGGGTTATCTTGGGATCACTTGTGGTCCTAGGTCCCGTGTCCACGTCTCGGGGGTAGCTCGGGGCTTGACATTCAAAGTGTCATATAAATATAAAAGATAAATGATCTTAGCGATAACGCCAACTAAAATGAGGTGATGTACATTTTACCTTATATGAAGCTTTGAGGAAAACTTAAAATGAGTGAAATTAATATTGAACTCATTGTTGGAACTGGGAAGAAAATGAAATTATCTTATTTGAAATTATATTTAATGTCAAACACATTCGAGCAAGTCAACATTACATCTGTCTTTAAAAGAGGGAATAAAGGAAAATGGAAGTAAAAAGGATAAAAATAATAATGTCACCAGAAAGGATGGTGAAAATTTTATGCAATTCAATTAATATGTTTGGGGGATTTAGCTAATTTTTATTTTTTTTTACTTTCTCATTTTTTTGAACTTTAACTTCTCTTCTTTCTAATGTGAAATTGAAGTAAGCGTACAAATAAAATAATATGTATTAAGTAGATAAAGCTTAACATAAAATTAGATGATTTTTCTTTCTAATTATGTCTTATCTTTAAATAAAAATTGATGACAGAATATGTGTAGCCTAATTAATTAGATATTTACTTCACATGCATGATGTTGAAAAAAGTGTGAAACAATCATTATTATTATTAGGAGGAGATGATTAGTGTAATTTCATTTCCTGATATAGTTCCTCCTTCAATTATCCTTGCATGTTTTTGTCCACGTAACTTTTTCTACATATTTGGTACTATTCTTGTGTGTCAAAATTTTAAGCATGAGATTGTAGTGTACCTCCAGTATTTCTTAAACATGAGACAATGAGGCCAGTTTATAATATAAATTGAATATTAACTCCTTAGAATGTTGTGAATTTATTACTCTTTAAAACAAACAAATATGTTATTTCTATCATATGCTTTAGGAATTCTTCTTCCACCATTATCTGAACTGGTTTATAAAGTACTACCGCAACATATTTTGGGCGAAATTGATGTGTTAAATTGAGCTCCACATGAACTTGTGAGGTCCATCCCATGTTCTTTATATTAGTCAATTTTTGCTACACAAGTGCTACAAATAATTGTTAAAAAGGAATAGCGATAAGAGTTGGAAAAAAAAGATTTGGTGGTTGGCAAATTGGTAAGATTTGCAACCCTTTGGACTTTGCTACATTTGCCTACGTCATTAGTGACATAGACATGGTTTTCCCCTTCTATAAATAGAGCATTCTTGCTCATTTGTAGAACACACCAAGTTTGAGAGAAAAAATATATTTTGAGAGCAAAGTGAGGTATTCCATAGACTATACAAGAAAAATAGTCTGTGAAGAAAAATAAAGTGTAAGCGATATTTTAGTAAGGTGTAAATCAAAAGAGTGTTATTCCTTTTGAGTGTGTTATAGTCACTTTGAATATTGTATTCATGACTACACAGTGTAAAAATTCCTTGTTATAGTGATATAAGTTGCTCCTCTTGGCCCGTGGTTTTTTCCCTTATTTAAAAGGGTTTTCACGTAAAATTCTTGATGTCATTATTTTCCCATTTTATTTCCATTATTTTGACCATATATATTTTTGTGTTAGTCCACATTTTCCCAACAAACTGGTATCAGAGCCAAGGTTTTATCCGAGTATGCTCTGTGGTTGCAGCACAGTCTGAACTTCCTTATTAGAAAAGATTTACTTTGGTTTGGAATAACTATTTTGTTGGGGAAAATGATGGAAGCCAATACAAGTAGAATGGTTACTTTTAATGGTGTTAATTATGTCATTTCGAAGGGAAAAGTGGAAGATCTGTTTCATATCGAAAAAAATTACAAACTAGTCTTTACCACTATAAAGCCTGATAATAAAACAAATGAAGAAATTTGTTGCACAGGTAGGTTTGTGGATTCATTAGGCAATGGGTTGACGATAATGTGTTGAACCATATTTCTAGAGAGACACATGCTCGAACCCTATGGGAGCATCTTGAAAGTTTGTATGCTCGAAAGACTGGCAACCACAAAATGCTCTTAATAAAGCATACGTTGAGTGTAAAGTAGCATGATGGTTCTTCGATGACAGACCATCTGAATAATTTTCAGGGGATCATGCACCAATTATATGCTATGGGCATCAAATTTGATGAAAAAAATCAAGGCTTGCTTCTACTTGGTTCCCTACCAGACTCTTGGGAAACATTTAAAACTTCATTATCAAATTATGCTCTGGATGGTGTGATCTCTATGGATTCCACCAAGAGTAGTGTCTTGAATGAAGAGATGAGAAGAAAATCTCTAAGTTCTTCTTTGTTGGATGTCCTAGTGACTGGACCTAGGGGGAGAAACAAAACTCGTGGTTATCAAAATAGAGAACAAAATAGGAGCAAATCCAGAGGCAGACTTAAGGATATTGAGTGCTATCATTGTGGTATAAAAGGGCACACAAAGAAGTTCTGCAGGAAGTTGAAAAGGGAGAACAAAAACAAAGAGGAAACTAAAGAAGATGTCAATGAAAATAGCCTAGCCACCGTCACCACAGAAGATCTTGTTACCGTCCTTGATGTGGATATGATAAATATTGCTTGTGATGAGTCAAGTTGGATTGTAGACACTGGTGCCACGTCTTACGTGACATCAAGGAAGGATTTTTTTTCTTCCTATACTCCTGGTGATTTTGGAACCTTGAGTATAGGTAATGAGACTATTTCTAGGGTGGTTGGTATTGGTACAATTTGTTTGGAACCTAGTGTTGGAACTGAAGTAGTTTTGAACAATGTGAAACACGCACCTGATGTTTGTCTGCATCTAATTTCTTGTCATGACCAAGAGATAATCCCTAGACGTAACACGGTGTACTTGACCCCGAAGGGGTCTCATACAAGCCCCATAGCATAACTTGAACATAAGAGCATAGGAAAATAGTCCGGAATTTAAAACTTTTCTCTACAATCGAAGTCCTTTGTAAAATGAAAAGGAATCTATGACACTATGTCTCAAACTATCTATAACACTTCGATTAAAACTCTTAAAATACAATATTAGGGAAATAGCCCATACATAAGTCTAAAACATGAAAGTAAAGACATAAGGGACATATGGTCGAGCCCTCAAATACAATGAGGACTCACCAATCTTGTTCTTCTTGATCTACTAAAGTCCAAGCCACGAGGATGGAATCCAATATCTCCAAAGCCTACACTTATAGAAAATGTAGAAATATGGGGATAGCATAGAAAGTACTAAGTATGGAAATCATGCATTAAAAATCCTTAAAACATGCATAAAAGGGACATTTCATTTGAAACCATGCTATATGCCATTTTAAAACATCATATTTGAAATCGTTGGAGAATGCAACTCATAAAGCAACTCACCTACAATTTATCATAACGTAAGAGATATCATCATAATTACAAGCATAGTCTCCCACATAAGCATAATACATATCCCAATCATCACAATACATAGACTCTAATCATAACATAATACATAGTCAAATACCAAGATCATCTCAGCATAAAGTAATCATCACAAAAGCAACCTTGAGCTCTACTTGTGCAATGCAAAGATAGGACCCCATAATTCTATCTACACTAAATATCACTTCTAGGCCACCATGATCATTCATAACATACCTTGACCCTATTAATAGCCATTACATATAGACAAAAAGCCATTCATGTTCATAATTTGTAATAAGTAAAGTCATTCATAACAACAACTCATATCATGCATACATAGATTCATATATCTTCATAGCATAAGGAAACCACACCACAACCCCCTTATAAGTCTACATGTGCAATGTATAAGGGAAGTCTCATACCCCCACTAAAACTAAGTAAACCCATTAAGAAGTCATAAGCATAGTCTATGTTCATATTCACGTTCATGTTCATAATTCATAATAAAGCATGTTACTCTCAAAGTCGACTTGTGTCATGTATGAATGAGTGAAGTCTCATACCCTCACTCGTACTAAGTAGATCTTCTTGAGTAGTCATTAGTCATAGTTCATGTTTCATATTCATAGTTAATAAAAATAAGAGAAACACACCATGGCTACTCTCAAGGTCTACTTGTGACATGTATGAATTGCATCCCATACTATCACTCATACTAGGTATCCCTTTAAAGGAACCATAGCACATAACTCACTTTCTGGTTCATGGAGGGAATATAGCCTTAACCGATATAGACCATGTGAGTTACATGGAATCTGGTGTCGTGTAACCCCACACCGAAAGAATGTGTCCTACTTGCCTAAGGTAGAACTAAATGTATTAGATTTTAGGTGGATCCACTAGCTAAAGACCCATATAGGCACATAGTTATGGGATTGCTTCTAGAAACCTGACCTATTGTATTGGCGGAGGAGCTTCCATCTCATGAGAATAATTTAGATCACCCAACCTATTGTGTTGACGGAAGGGCATCTACCTCGTTGACCATATCCACTCGGTGCTAAGCATAATTTCCCAAAATTATTTGTTTTAGTCTTGAATTGGATTTACATGTTTGAAGAGCTATTTTAACCTTCGTTCAACCCAACTCATAAAATAGCTCATAGATTCAATTAGGTGAGAATGGACTTTCAACCTTAGAATCATAATTAGTATGCGAGAATAACTTTTCACACCAAGATCAAGTGCTTTCATGAGAATGGACTTTCAATCAACACAATAGGATCATCATGGTCAGGTACCTTTCATGCATAATAATGTGTAAAGGTGCATATGAGAACTATACTTTCAATTAACACCATTGATACATCATATTAATGTTTATGCATGGGGTGTGTGTGTAATTGTCCTTGCAATGACAAAATAACAACAACATTATCATCATCCTAGACAATTCATACATAATCAAGTGTAAGGGCAAGGGAAGAATGGTCTTCGACAATACCTCAATTTACACAATAGTCATAGGATCTTCACTTTCTAAGTGAATCATAAGTTCATACACAATTCTTGTCAACATGTACAAACATTCATAGTAGGCACCTCATGGGCTATGGATCAACTCATCCCAAACATATAGCATTAGCACATTAGATAAAGGAATACCATGATTCAACAACTCATCAATACCTTAGTCATATCATAGTCATGCATACACCTCATATCTTGCATTCAAGGGTCATATTAAGTTAATACATATAGCATTCAACACAAGAAATATAGATACAACCATGACTCAAGTAGTCCATTCAATTCATACATAAACTCATGTGATCGTATTATAGGTCATGTGGTGAAGTCTTTTCACAATAGGGCCATATACAAATCAAAATACATAATGGCTCCTTTCTTGATGTCTTATCACCCTTAGTTTATCTATTTTAGCTTTTACTCTTAAAGCCCTAGGAATCATCTTCATGTTACAAGTCATACTCTCAAGCAATGCCTCACATGATCATTAAGTATACCTAGTTCTCAAGGTAACCTAACCACATGCCTCATTCTTGATCTATTATAGTCATTTAGGAAACATATAAACTCAATCTCAATACTACACAACCATGATTCATCATATAAATCATAATCAAGTCAATTCATGTTTAGAAGTTTTACCCTAAATCAATCCAAGTCTAGGTGATCAAATCTAAGGCATTACATGAAGAAGTTCATCAATCCTAGAAGGTCACCTCTAACCCTCAATTTGCCTCTTTCATGGCATAACCCTAGACAATATCAATTTCATCATAGGATCTTAGGATAATCAACTATACATGTAGATTCATACTTAAATCATGCAATTACATCATTATTAACTTGCATACAATCAATAGGACCAACTTGCGAAACCATCACATAATGTAAAGGAAAGCCATAGCTAGGATTGGGGGTCTCATGGATTCTTGAAGGAGTTGAGATAAAATCGTATAAAATCAATCATACATTCATAAACAACATAATTCAACCTTTAAAAGCAACATTAAAAGGAATCCATGGAGTTGAATTGAAACCCTAGCTAATTGAGTTTTCTAGTATTGAGGTAAATGGTTTTGAAAGGGCTCCTTGGGTGATAGCTACCCAAGTATGAAGAACTCCCATACCTTAGGTGTAGAATCCAACCAAATTCGTTTTGAAGAGCTCCCATCTTGAAGCTCTAACTTGGTTTCTTCTTGGTTCTTCGGTGGAGGTTCTAGAGAGAAGATTTTTTGAGAGGGAGGCATTTGGGTTTTGATTTGGGGTCTTGGGTTATAATGAATTATTGAGGTGTTTAATACCTTAAAATACTTTATATATATGGAATAAACCCATATCAAATGACCCTTAATGAAAACAACTTAAAAATGAATTTCCTAAACTAACCACCCTTTGGCCGAGTCTAAGGCAGCCTACAGGTGCAAACCACGAAACCCCCACCCAAGGACCATGGATGGGGTCACACCCCATACTATGGGATCGTGGTTTTTGTCTACAACATGGACTTGGGGGCCTTGACCTACAGAGGCAATCCACGGGGCGTGGATGGACCTACGGGGAGTAGGTCCCCATTCGTAGGTCATGAGATTTTTGCAACTTCTTGGTTTTAAGTAGCCTTAGGGGTTTAGACTTTAGGGTCCCCCTCAAGGACCATTGGTTGGTCTTTGGGGGGTCGTACCTTGACGTTTAACCCCTAGACACCTCAACCTAAGCTCGGGAAGTCGTTATACAACCTACAACTAAACATAAACCACAAAAGCTCACATGTAAGGCTCTAGTTTCACCTACTAGCTTCCATTAGGCTCTAGCTTGGTCTTACTAGTTTTTTGGGTTGTTACATTATCTCCCCCTTAGGAACATTCGTCCTCAAATGACACTTTAAACACTTTATGAAATTAAAGACTTAAGACTAGCAGCCCGTCATGCATGAAACATCACAATGATGCACAACTCAAAATACACTATTTATAATGTGCACTTATTCAAAGGAGGTAACATCAACTCCAATTCAACATGATCAATGCAATACAAGGAAGTGTGAACTATATCTACCAACCCATATATGCATGAGGTTCTTATTAACTAGTCATGTTTAAGGAGGAACTACCATCTCCTAGTCATAACATGCTCAACATACTTTCATGGAGCTCATATGCAATTTATTCTCAAAAAGCATTTCATTCAAGGAGGAATTTCTCAACTCCTAACTAAAGCATGTCCATATATTCTTCTCATGAAGTACAATAGGCAACTCTTACTCAAAGCACCACAACATAAGGAAAACAATTCACATAAACTCATTTTCTTTCAAAACACAAGTTGTCATGAACATGCATTATATGAAGAAGTCATGGCAACACATAAGCACATAACACCATGTTAACTAGGCACACCATCTCCCCCTTGGGAGTGAGCCTACAGAAACACTTCTAAACATCATCAATCACATAATCATAGGAGGAATTACCTTTTTCCAAATAAAAGCAAGCTCAACACAAAATTATGGAGCCAATGTGCCATTTCATCAAAAATTTAACAAAGCATGCTCATCACATCATCTCATGAAGTCAAATATGCCATCACCGTACTAAGATGCCCAACAACATGAGGAATATGTAAATCATGAAAAATCCATTTTATACAAAATAAGAATCTTTCAAAAACATACATAACATAAGGAGATCATGGAGATTTCTAATACACTCACGACTCCTAAACCTAAAACAAGCCCAAAAAGGAAATATTGGTCTCAAGCTAGAATAGGAATAGAAGAAAAAGATGAGGATATCGGGACTTTCAATCAATATTTCTATTTAAGAATATGATCTCCCCCTTGGGAGTAAACCCCCTTTTTACTAAAACCTCAAGCACTACTCCTTCCTAACAAACTCAAGCATTACCAAGGCTCATTATAACCTTACCAGGCACTAAAACTAATAGAGGTCTAATAATCATGCATCCAAATCCTACCAAGGTTAACATAAGTAACTATATGGGACAAGGAAATCATAGGGCACATATAACCTCCAAGACTCCACAATCAAGAAATGAGTCAAGGAGAACTTATCACCTTAAACTAAAGGAGGAATAGAAGGGAACATAAGGATATTGGAACATCTCATTGTCCCTTGCCTCCCAAATAAGCACCTTCAACTAAAACCCTTACTAAAATACCACTTCTCAACATTCTCATGGAAGCACTTTCTTACCCTTCTATTTATTAACTTGCCGGTTTAAGATCTCAATTGGTACTTCTAAATTAGAGAGGTTCTCATTTAGGCGCTCTTGCTCACAAGCAACCTACCAACACCACTCAAAGTCTCATATGAGCCTACCAAACTGGGACTAAACCCATCAAACTCACTACACCTCTTAAGGTGAGAATTTTAAGCCAATCCAAATTATAGACATCTAGAACACTCAACTTTTCATATCCATCACACAAGGTGATTTTAAACCATGGAGAATTACACTTCTAGCCTTTTTCAAAGGAGTCTACTCACTCAATATCTCTAGGCATCACTTAACCACCACTATTCATCAAATCCTCCATCACATCCTAAAATCCATTATGGCTAAGAAGGGTTCTAACATCATTATCATAAAACAACAATGAAGCCCATTCATACTAAGGGCAACACCAAGGTCTAGCATATCAAGTCACCTAAGACAAGAAATATTGGAATCTAAAGCATAAAACACATATTGCAACCATTAAGATCCCCTATCACTCACTCTTTGAAACTTAGGGGTAGACACCCTCTCTTGGTTATACCCTAGGGGAACCTTAAAAGAGCTTTGTCCATGAAACCTTTGTCTCTTTCAATTCTACTAAGGTTGGATCAGATAATTCGAGACTATTTCAACCCTTGTCATCACCTTTGGTGGGATCTACCAACCAATCATATCTAGGTATTATCTAGGCACCCTACTCAAAATGACCATACTTAAGATCAATATTAAAAGATAACTAAATCTTTAAAGTTGGTCAACACTTACACTCTTCTTTTTTACCTTAACTAGGTGGTACATGGAACCCTCAAAGTCAACCATAAGACACAACACAATCCAAACTTATGGCATAGAATTTACCCACTTCCACTCTCATATAGGCTCATTCGGGAACTAACAAATTGACCATACGGGTTCTATCATCACCTAGGAGCATGACAACAACACTACCAATCCACCCTAAGGGTGACATATAAATCTAGCATATCAAGTCCTATCTAGTCACATAGACATAATTTGCATAACAACTAACATCTTCTCCCTCGCTCCTTGTAGCATAAGCCCTCCAAGTAGTCATATCCTAAAGACCACCGGTTAGAGAGAAAGACCTTCAAGAGTTAAATCTTTGGCACGACTAGAGAATGAAGAAGTGAAGTTTTTCCTAACATCTGATAGCCTCTTATTCATAAAATGTGGCACGCTTCACATTTATGAACAAGATACTACTAGATATGGTTTGAGACATTCTAAAAACCATCCCAAAAACCTTATGCTCTGATACCACGATTGTCACGGCCCAGGGGCACCCCCTAGGCGTAACACGGCATACTTGACCTCGAAAGGGTCTCATACAAGCCTCATAGCATAACTTGAATATAAGAGCATATGAAAATAGTGCGGAATTTACAAAAGAAATTACAATCGAAGTCCTTTATAAAATGAAAGAGAATCTATGGCACTATGTATCAAACCATCTATAACACTTGGATTAAAACTCTTGAAATACAATCTTAGGAACATAGCCCTTACATCAGTCTAAAACATGAAAGTAAAGACATAAGGTCATATGGTTGAGCCCTCAAATACAATGAGGACTCACCAATCTTGTTCTTCTTGATCTACTAGAGTCCTAACCACGAGGATGGAATCCAATATCTCCAAAGCCTACACTTAAAGAAAATGTAGAAAGATGGGGTTAGCACAAAAAGTACCAAGTATGGAAGCTACGCATTAAAAATCCTTAAAACATGCATAAAAGGGACATTTCATTTGAAACCATGCTATATGCCATTTTAGAACAACATATTTGAAATCTTTGGAGAATGCAACTCATAAGGCAACTCACATACAATTCATCATAGTGTAAGAGATATCATCATAATTACAAGCATAGTCTCCCACATAAGTATAATACATATCCCAATCTTCACAATACATAGACTTTAATCATAACATAATACATCGTCAAATACCAAGATCATCTCATCATAAAGTAATCATCACATAAGCAACCTTGAGCTCTACTTGTGCAATGGATAGATAGGACCCCATAATCCTATCTACACTAAGTATCACTTCTAGGCCACCATGATCATGCATAACATACCTTGACCCTATTCATAGCCAAACACATATAGACAAAGAGCCATTCATATTCATAATTTGTAATAAGTAAAGTCATTCATAACAACAACTTATATCATGCACACATAGATTCATATACCATCATAGGATAAGGAAACCACACCACAACCCCCTTATAAGTCTACTTGTGCAATGTATAAGTGAAGTCCCATACCCCCACTCAAACTAAGTAAACCCATTAAGAATTCATAAGCATAGTCCATGTTCATATTCATGTTCATATTCATAATTCATAATAAAGCATGCCTAACTCATAAATAATCATAATGTAATGAAACCACACCATGACTACTCTCAAAGTCTACTTGTGCCATGTATAAATGAGTGAAGTCTCATACCCTCACTCAGACTAAGTAGATCTTTTTGAGTAGTCATTAGTTTTCATACTCATAGTTTATAAAAATAAGAGAAACACATCATAGCAACTCTCAAGGTCTACTTGTGACATGTATGAATGATATCCCTTACTACCACTCATACTAAGTATCCCTTTTAAGGAACCATAGCACATAACTCACGTTCTAGTTCATGGGGGGAATATAGCCTTAACCGACATAGACCATGTGAGATACATAGAATCCGGTATCGTGTAACCACACACCGAAAGAAGGTGTCCTACTTGCCTAAGATAGAACTAAATGTATTAGATTTTAGGTGGATCCACTAGCTAAAGACCTATGTGGGCACATAGTAATGGGATTGCTTCTAGAAACCCGACCTATTGTATTAGCGGAGGAGCTTCCATCTCATGAGAATAATTAAGATCACCCAACCTATTATATTGACGGAAGGGAATCTACCTCGTTGACCATATCTACTCGGTGCTAAGCATAATTTCCCAAAATTATTTGTTTTAGTCTTGAATTGGATTTACATGTTTGAAGGGCTATTTTACCCTTCGTTCAACCCAACTCATAAAATAGCTCATAGATTCAATTAGATGAGAATGGACTTTCAACCTTAGAATCATAATTAATATGTGAGAATAACTATTCACACCAAGATCAAGTGTTTTCATGAGAATGGACTTTCAATCAACATAATAGGATCATCATGGTCATGTACCTTTCATGCATAATAATGTGTAAAGGTGCATATGAGAACTATACTTTCAATTAACACTATTGATACTTCATAATCATGTTTTTGCAAGGGGTGAGTGTGTGTAAATGTCCTTGCAATGGCACAACAACAACATTATCATCATCCTAGACAATTCATACATAATCAAGTGTAAGGGCAAGGGAAGAATGGCCTTTTGACAATACCTCAATTTACACAATAGTCATAGGATTTTCACTTTCTAAGTGAATTTCAAGTTCATACACAATTCTTATCAACATGTACAAACCTTCATAGTATCCCCTTCAAGGGCTATAGATCAACTCATCCCAAACATATAACATTAGCACATTAGATAAGGGAATACCATGATTCAACAACTCATCAATACCTTAGTCATATCATAGTCATGCATACACATCATATCTTGCATCCAAGGGTCATATTGAGTTAATACATCTAGCATTCAATACAAGAAATATAGATACAACCATGACTCAAGTAGTCCATTCAATTCATGCATAAATTCATGTGATCATATTATAGGTCATGTGGGTGAAATCTTTTTACAATAGGGCTATATACAAATCAACATACATAATGGCTTTCTTTTTGAAGCCTTAGCACCCTTAGTTTATCCATTTTAGCTTTCACTCTTAAAGCCGTAGGAATCATCTTCATGTTACAAGTCTTACTCTCAAGCAATGTCTCACATGATCATTAAGTATACCTAGTTCTCAAGGTAACCTAACCACATTCCTCATTCTTGATCAATTATAGTCATATAGGAAACATATAAACTCAATCTCAATACTACACAACCATGATCCATCATATAAATCATAATCAAGTCAATTCATGTTTATAATATTTACCCTAAATCAATCCATTTCTAGGCAATCTAATCTAAGGCATTACATGAAGAAGTTCATCAATCTTAGAAGGTCACCTCTAACCCTCAATTTGCCTCTTTCATGGCATAACCCTAGACTATATCAAGTTCATCATATGATCTTAAGATAATCAATTATACATGTATATTCATACTTAAATCATGAAATTAAATCATAATTAACTTGCATCCAATCAATTGGACCAACTTGCATAACCACCACATAATGTAAAGGAGAACCATAACTAGGATTGGGGGTCTCATGGATTCTTAAAGGAGTTGAGATAAAATCATATAAAATAAATCATACATTCATAAATAACATAATTCAACATTTAAAAGAAACATTAAAAGGAATCCATGGAGTTGAATTGAAACCCTAGCTAATTGAGTTTTCTAGAATTGAGGTAAAAGCTTTTGAAAGGGCTCCTAGGGTGATAACTTCCCAAGGATAAAGAACTCCCATACCTTAGGTGTATAATCCAACCAAATTCATATTGAAAAGCTCTCATCTTGAAGCTCTAACTTGGTTTCTTCTGGGTTCTTCAATGGAGGTTCTAGAGAGAAGATTCTTGGAGAGGGAGGTAGTTAGGTTTTGATTTGGGGTCTTGGGTTATAATGAATTATTGAGGTGTTTAATACCTTAAAATACTTTATATATATGAAATAAACCCATATTAAATGACCCTTAATGAAAACAACTTAAAAATGAATTTCCTAAACTAACCACCATTTGGCCGAGTCTAAGGCAACCTATAGGTGCAAACCACGAGACCCCCGCCCACAGACCGTGGATGGGGTCATGCCCTGTACTGTGGGGTCTTGGTTTGAGTATGCAACATGGACTTGTGGGACTTGACCTATGAAGGCCATCCACGGGGCGTGGATGGACCTATGAGGAGTAGGTCCCCATCCGTAGTTCATGAGATTTTGGCAGCTTCTTGGTTTTAGGCAGCCTTGGGGGTTTAGACTTTAGGGTCCCCCTCAACGACCCTTGGTTGGTCTTTGGGGGGTTGTACCTTGAATTTTAACCCCTAGACACCTCAACCTAAGCTCTGGAAGTCCATATACAACTTACAACCAAACATCAACCTCAAAAGCTCACATGTAAGGCTCTAGTTTCACCTACTATTTTCCATTAGGCTCTATCTTGGTCTTACTATTTTTTCGGGTTATTACATTTATATTGGTGTTTTGGATGATGAAGGATATGTTAGTACCAACGGTGATGGAAAATGGAAACTCATTAGGGTTCCTTGGTTGTGGCTCGTGGTAACAAATATCGTGGTCTATACTAGACTACGACTTCTACTTGTGTTGATATGGTGTATGCTTTTGAGAGCAATAATTCTTCAACGTTATGGAACAAGAGGCTTAGCCACATCAGCGAGAAAGGACTTAATGTTCTAGCTAAGAAGAAATTATTGTCAAATTTCAAAAGTGCTAAATTAGAAAAGTGTGAGCACTGCTTTGCTGGTAAACAAAATAGAGTTTTCTTTAAGTCCTACCCTTCTTCGAGAAAGACAGAGTTGCTTGAGTTGGTGCACTCTGATTTATGTGGTCCAATGAAGACAAAGACATTGGATGGTGCACTCTACTTTGTCACTTTTATTGACGACTGCTTAAGAAAACTTTGAGTTTATGTCTTGAATACTAAAGACCAAGTGTTAGGTGTCTTCAAGAAGTTTCAAGCCTCAGTTGAAAGAGAAACTGGAAAGGAACTGAAATGTATTCGTACTGATAATGGTGGTGAATATTATGGACAATTTGATGAATACTGCAAGCATCAAGGTATTAGACACCAGAAGACTCCTCCTAAGACTCCTCAGCTTAAAAGTTTGGCTGAGAGGATGAACAGGACCTTGATGAAAAGAGTTAGATGTTTGCTTTCTGAAGCAAAGTTGCCGAACTCATTTTGGGGTGAGGCTTTATTGACTGTTGCACATTTTATTAATCTCTCTCCTACTGTTGCTTTGCAAAGTGATGTTCCAAATAGAGTTTGGTATGGAAAAGATGTTTCCTATGATCATTTAAGAGTATTTGGTTGCAAAGTTTTTGTACATGTGCCAAAAGTTGAGAGGTCAAAGTTAGATGCCAAGACAAGGCAGTGCATCTTCATTGGATATGGCCTTGATGAATTTGGTTACAGGCTATATAATATGATTGAGAAGAAACTTGTGAGAAGCCATGATATTATTTTCATGGAGTTTCAAACTATTGAAGATATTGACAAAGCGGAGAAGCTAGAATCTTCAAGTTTTTATGGTATAGTTCATCATGATGAAGTTCCTCACATAAGTATGCATGAAGTTATTGGGCTTGATAATAATGGTGATGCCCAGAATCATGTATCGAATCAACATATTGATGTTGATAATAACAACGATGTTGTTATTGATGATCCTCTTACTCATGAAGTTGTGGACAAATCAAATATTCCTCTTAGGAGGTCCATAAGACAGTGGGTTCCTTCCTCTTGTTATTCACCCAATGAGTATGTATTACTCATTGACGGGGGAGAACCTGAATATTATGAGGAGGCCATGGAAGATGAGCACAAGGATTAATAGATTGAAGCCATGCAAGATGAGATGAAGTCTCTGCATGAGAACCACACTTATGAGTTGGTAAAATTGCCCAAGGGCATGAGAGCTTTAAAGAACAAGTGGGTGTTCAAAGTTAAAGTTGAAGAACACAACTTGAAGCCCAGATACAAAGCTAGATTGGTTGTTAAGGGATTTGGTCAAAGGAAGGGTATTGACTTTGATGAAATATTTTCTCCTATCGTAAAAATGTCCTCGATTCGTACAGTTCTAGGTTTGGCTGCTAGTCTTAATTTAGAGATTGAGAAGATGGATGTGAAGACGACTTTCCTTCACGGTGACCTAGAAGAAGAAATTTATATGGAACAACCTGAGGGCTTCAAAGTAGAAGGTAAAGAAAATTTTATGTGCAAACTCAGAAAGAGTCTTTATGGCTTAAAGCAAGCTCCAAGACAGTGGTACAAGAAGTTTGAATCTGTTATTGGGGAGCAAGGATATAAGAAGACTTCTTCAGATCATTGTGTATTTGTACAATAATTTTCTGACGATGATTTTATCATCCTCTTGCTGTTGTGGATGATATGTTGATTGTGGCCAAGAATACTTCCAAGATTGACGAGTTGAAGAAAGAGTTGCGTAAGTCTTTTGCTATGAAAGACTTACGTCATGCCAAGAAAATTTTGGGCATGAGAATTATTTGTCTCAGAGATGAAAGGAAGATTTATTTGTCACAGAAGAAGTATATTGAACGTGTACTAGAGCGCTTCAATATGAAGAATGTTAAGCCTGTTATTACACCTCTTGCTGGTCATATGAAGTTGACCAAGAAGATGTGTCCTACGGCTATGGAGAAAAAAAAGAGCATGGCCAAAGTTCCATATTCCTCTGTTGTCGAAAGTCTAATGTATGCAGTGGTATGTACTAGACCTGATATTGCTCACGCAGTTGGTGTTGTTAGCAGATTTCTGGACAATTCGGGAAAAGAGCATTGGGAAGTTGTGAAGTGGATACTCAGGTATCTTAGAGGAAGCTCAGATGAATGCTTGTGTTTTGGAGCATCAGATCCAATCTTGAAGGGCTATACAGATGTTGATATGCCAGGTGACCTTGATAACAGAAAATCCACTACTGGATATTTGTTTATTTTTTCAGGGGAAGCTATATCATGGCAGTCGAAGTTGCACTATCTACAACTGAAGCTGAGTATATTGCGGCTACTGAAGCCGGCAAGGAGATGATATGGCTAAAGTGACTTCTTCAAGAGCTTGGTTTGCATCAGATGGCGTATATTGTCTATTGTAACAGCCAGAGTGCAATAGACTTGAGCAAGAACTTCATGTACCATTCAAGGATAAAACACATCAACTCAGATATCATTGGATTAGTGAGGAAGTGGAGAGTGAATCATTTCACATCAAAAAGATCCACACAAGTGAAAATCCTGCAAATATGCTGAACAAGACAAAATTGAAAGACAAGTTTGAGTTATGCAAAGAACTTGTGGGTATGAGCTCTCTCTAACGAAGAGGAAGATACCTCCTTCTAGTGCATGGGACTAGAGAGGGGGATTTGTGAGGTCCATCCCATGTTCTTTATATTAGTCATTTTTTGCTACTCAAGTAATTGTTAAAAAGGAATAGTGATAAGAGTTGGAAAAAAAATTGGTGGTTGGCAAATTGGTAAGATTTGCAATCCTTTGGACTTTGCTACATTTGTCTATGTCATTAGTGACATAGGCATGGTTTTTTCCTTCTATAAATAGAGCATTCTTGCTCATTTGTAGAACACACCAAGTTAGAGAGAGAAAATATATTTTGAGAGCAAAGTGAAGTATTCCATAGACTATACAAGAAAAATAGTCTGCGAAGAAAAATAGAGTGTGAGCGATATTTTAGTAAGGTGTAAATCAAAAGAGTGTTATTTCTTTTGAGTGTGTTGTAGTCACTTTGAATATTGTATTCGTGACTACACAGTGTAAAAATTTCCTGCTATAGTGATATCAGTTGCTCATCTTGGCCCATGGTTTTTTCTCTTATTTAAAAGGGTTTTCACGTACATTCTTTGTGTCATTATTTTCCCATTTTATTTCCATTATTTTGACCATATATATTTTTGTGTTAGTCCGCGTTTTCCCAACAGAACTGTTGTGTTCTTTTTTGAGGATGAGCTATAGATAGATAGACTCTTTAGCAGTGACAATTTTATCTCCGGATTGATTGTCACCATCTTGGTCTCCCCCTCAAAACAACGAGCTTCCATTTTAATTTGGACTTAACCATATATGAGTGAGAGTAAGTGCATGTTGATAAAAAATTAGAATTGGAAAATAACATTGGTCATGCGAAGGTGACGATAAAAATTTAGAATTGGAAAGGACATAGAAAACTCACAATTTTGAAGAACCACGTTGCAAGGCAAGACATTTTTTCAAGCCCTAACACAGAACAAATGAATGTGGCAACTGCAATCAAAATGAACTCACATTAAAATAACCCATGAAGATTCGCAATAAAATTTCATTTTGTGTTGAGTTATTAAAAGTCAACCAAATATTTGAGCAACACTTGAGGGAATGGTAGAAGAAAACTATATCAAGGAATAAAATTTGTAGTTGATAATATATAAACCATAAAAGAAAGTGATCAACTAGCAATACTATTGCACTCATTCATTAAAAAGGTTCTTAACATATGTGTGACAATGTAAACTTTATATTGAAATGTTCTTACATTAGTTTAATGAAATATGTCACTAACGATCGTACGAAGCACGAAAAAATTACCTAGTATATATATGTATAATAGAGAACCCTCAACCCGGTGAAGCGAAGCTCTCTAAGGGCTATAACACAATTTATTTATTTTCTATTTTTAACTTCATATATACAGAAGGCCAAAAGTTATGACTTTACTATACAGTCATCACTTTTGAAAAAAAAACAACTGTTTCCTAATCCCTAAAACGTTTCAATGATTCCTCCTTCCCAAAATACAGTTGTTCCTTGTTGTTTTGGACACTTGAAAATTATCTTATCATTTAGCCTATGTTGCTCAAGTTGAGTCTAAACATTACTCCCTCTGTTTCTTTTTATATGTCATCTTTTTTTATAAATAGTTGAACTTGTCATTTTATAAAATCAATGCATAAATTATCATATTATTCCTTTTTTACCCTGTGAGTTATTAGCCTTGAAAAGATACATTTGACCAACTTAGAAAAATTAAGTAAATGATTCATGTTCATTAGTTTAATTAATTAATCAAATTCATTGATTGAAAACTTGAGTTCCAAAAAAATTAAATAGGAATAGAATAGTAAACTTACTTAGTTTCTTAATGCACGTGAAATCCAAAATGGCAATATATAAATAGAACCGGAGGAAGTAGATATATGTGTCTGTTACCATTTTAACAAATAAAAATGAGGGCATCACTTTTTGTCTGTCTTCTGCTTCCTTATACTGTTTACATTAAAAAAGATTTATTTTATTTCTAAACATGATACCATCTACATTTTCTAAAATAACTATTTGCAATTTAGTTTTCTACATTACTAATAATGGACTTATTTTACTGACACTAAGAATGATATGTATAAAAATATCAAATTCAAGTCTACCTTGGTATGTTATATTATTTATCGTACATTTTCTAAAATAACTATTTGCAATTTAGTTTTCTACATTACTAATAATGGACTTATTTTACTGACACTAAGAATGATATGTATAAAAATATCAAATTCAAGTCTACCTTGGTATGTTATATTATTTATCGTACATTTTCTAAAATAACTATTTGCAATTTAGTTTTCTACATTACTAATAATGGACTTATTTTACTGACACTAAGAATGATATGTATAAAAATATCAAATTCAAGTCTACCTTGGTATGTTATATTATTTATCGTACATTTTCTAAAATAACTATTTGCAATTTAATTTTCTACATTACTAATAATGGACTTATTTTACTGACACTAAGAATGATATGTATAAAAATATCAAATTCAAGTCTACCTTGGTATTTTATATTATTTATCGTACATTTTCTAAAATAACTATTTGCAATTTAGTTTTCTACATTACTAATAATGGACTTATTTTACTGACACTAAGAATGATATGTATAAAAATATCAAATTCAAGTCTACTTTGGTATGTTATATTATTTATCGTACCTTCACGTCATCATAATATTCAGTCAAGAGTTGCTATAATAATTTTGAAAGGAAATGTTAGAAAAAAGAATTGAAAAATTATATTAAGTTATTTAACCGTATAAAAACATAAAATTGACATTAAATAAGAAACATCAATTATAATAGTCAAATTAATCTCACAACATATTGTTAAGTTTTTGCTCTAGTCTTTACAATTAAGAGCCCTTGTCCCAAAATATAAACGTAGGGCAAAACCTCCCTTCGAATAATTCAAGCGTAAATAGAAGATATTACGTTTCGTCACACACTTGTTTGGATACTATCTCCCTTTCTATTTACATTCATTTCCACAAAATTTCAGCTTCTTCAATTCTTTCTCTGAAAAAAAAAAACTCTCTCTCTCTCCACAGCCCCTCCTGTTCTGGTGTCCTTCTCCCACCAAAAAAGAAAAAAAAAACTTATAGAAAATAATATCTGACATGGGAGAATCTACTAAGTCGCCATCATCTGCCTCAAAATATTATGGAATTTTAGAAATTCCAAAATCAGCATCCCTCAAAGATATTTGCAAAGCGTACAAACATCTTGTTAAGAAATGGCATCCTGATAGAAATAAATCCAATCAAGCTGAAGCTGTAGACAAGTTTCGATCCATCAATGAAGCTTATAGGGTATGTACATGCATAACTTGTCATATACTATTATTTATCATTTATCAATCCATGTTGTGAGCGTAATATTTTTGAACTAAAACATTCAAAATTTAAAATTTTAAAATATACTTGCTTGTTTACAAATGTGATTCCAGGTTCTTAGCAAGAAAAAGAGAGAGGAAGCAGATTTATTTAAAAGTGATGCAGCAAAAACACCTAAAAAAAATTCAAGAGATGAGGAGGAGGATGAGTTACAAATTTCAAGTCCCACACTCCTTTCAAGAACAACGAGTCGAATCAGCCCAACGGTAGATTTTTACACGTCCATGCCAGCATGTTTTACGATGAGTGGAACCAACACTCCCACAACCCCTGGCACCCCTGTATCAGATCAACCTCCAAATTACCTTTCCAAAGTTGCTAGCAAGCCTATCATTTTTTCTCAGTCTACTTCTCGGAGAAAACCTCAACCAATTGAGAAGAAATTGGAATGTACACTTGAGGAATTGTGCAATGGATGCGTCAAGAAGGTCATAATAACAAGAGATGTTGTTGCAACAACAGGGTACATATACTATATTCTACATTTTTGTTTCCTTTCAGATGAAATTAAAATTTCAATTTTGTTCCTTTGAGGATCAATAAGCATTATGAACTAGTATAACACTAGAGGCGGACCCACACCTTTAGGAAGGGGGGTAAACATACACTTGCTAACTATGTATATATATGTAAATCTATTTTGAGAAACTGACACAAACTAAGACATAGTAAACAGTTCACCCATAAAAAGCATAGGAGAAACCAGTTCAAATCTAGATATAAAACCATGAGCTAAGGTAATCCTGGCTGTATGTATAACACTCAGGGGCGGACCCACGTTGGTTCCAGGGGGTTCACCCGAATCCCCTCGACAAAAAATTATACTGTATATATAAAGTAATTTTCTGTAATTATGTGGATATATATATTTTGAACCCCTCAATGACAAGGAGAAAGAGATAGCCCAGTGGCAGGTTCTTTTGAAAATTAAGTCTCATGTTGAGGGTTCGAATCCTTGCATTAGCGTTTTATTTTTTTCTTTTAAGGTTTCAGTTCCGTTTTCATATTTTTTTTAGTTTTTTATTTTATAAAACATGCTAAAAGTGTGGTTTTAAACTCAAAAAAATTCAAGGGTCCGCCACTAAAACTAAATACTACTACTTTCTTGAAATTTTGTTTTGTTGGCTTATATATACATGCTTATATTTTTATTTTTCGAATCCCCTGAACGAAAATCCTAGATCCGCCACTGATAACACTAGATAGAAACATAATGATATTTTGTAACTTGCAGGCTAATTGTTAAAGAGGAAGAAGTCGTAACAATAATGGTGAAGCCAGGATGGAAGAGAGGAACAAAAATTACTTTTGAAGGTAAAGGGGATGAGAGAGCAGGAGATATAATATTCTCAATTGATGAGAAAACGCATCCACTATACAAAAGAGAAGGAGATGACTTACTTCTTGGAGTTGAAGTCCCTCTAGTACAAGCTCTCACAGGGTGTACAATCACTGTACCTCTTTTGGGCAGAGACGAAGTAATGACTATGTCATTTGATGATGAAATCATTCATCCAGGATTTGAGAAAGTCATACCAGGCCAAGGCATGCCTAAACCTAAACAGGAAAGTACAAATAGAGGAGACCTTGTACTTCAGTTTCTTATCCAATTTCCTTTAGAATTGAGTGAGGAACAAAAGTCTGAGGTTGTTAGTATACTTGACAATCATTCATAGTTTTCGGGTTCTTCTTCATAATTATGTAAATTGCTTGTATTCTTAGAACTTTTTAATGGAGTTTTTGTGTGTTACAAGTGAAAATCAAATGTCATGTTTTCCATTACAAAAATTTACTTAAAAGGAGAAAAAGTTAGTGTTGTTAGTAAAAAAGGATACTCTTCCTTCTAGAAAAGTTTACTCTTAACAATACTTCAGTAGTGTAACGTGTCTAAAGTCTATCATTGGGATCGAGGATAATTCGTGTCATACTGAAAGTCATTGTTAGTATGCATTGACTAGAAAAAGGGATTGGACCAAGAGAAGAAAGTACTTTAAATGTTGTATGAACCTTGCATTATTGTAATGCTAGTGGTCTAGGATACACCAAGGGAGCATGTAGCAAATTTGCACATAATAATAGGTACCATTCTAGCATCCATATTGCATTGAATGTTGAGAACAAAAGATGTAGCCTCCATTAAACTGTTGTCGAGGAATCATAATGTTGAAGAATTCACTTGGGAATCTGAACACTCTATGAGTTCCAAATATGCACACTTGCTTCAAGAGCATATAGAAGGTTTAGTTATCTATCTGATTTACACATATTGTTCATCTTGTATTTCTAAGATACTTAGAACAAAAACTTTGAAAAACTTGGTAAGAAACAACAAAGTTTAAAGAGTATTTTCAATACTAGAAAATTAAAACCAGTAGAGAAAATAGAATCAGAACCAGATTAGAAACAATATACAAAATATTTTTCTCAAAGAAGAAAATTGAGCCCACTGATGCAATGCATAGTGTTCCTTTAAGGAAATTATTTCCCTCAAGTACCAAAGGTTAATGGAATATATCCTTTCAGGATAGAACGATCTTACTCACCGGTGTATCGGTACCTATACCCATGGTGTCAGCGAACCACTCAACAGCAGTAAAGTACACTTAGAATACTAGATTTAGTATAGAAGAAGAAGTCCTATAAAACTAGTTGTTTTATAATGAAAGGTAATCCCTCTATTTATAGACAACAAAAGGTAGTGTGAATAGATGTTTATTGTGCTTTATTGGAAGGTCAACCCTTCGGAAAGGTCACAACCTTTCATAAAAGTCACAACTTTTCAAACCAACCTATAGGAGATTTACACCTCCTACCATAAAGAGCCTCAAATGGAGTCATACCAACACTTGAATGATAGTTATTATTATAAGCAAATTCAATCAAAGGCAAATGATCATCCTAATTACCCTTGAAGGCAATCACACAATCTCTCAACATATTTTCCAAAGTCTGAATAGTATGCTCTGCTTGCCCATCAATTTTAGGATGTACTAAGCTTGACACGAGTACCAAGACCTTTTTGGAAAGACTTCCAAAATTGAGAGGTAATTAGGTACCGTGATCGAAGATAATGGATAGGGGCACTCCATGCAACCTAATCATTTCCATTAAATTCAACTTAGCATAAGCTTTCACCAAATAAAAAATTGAGGACATGTTGTATTGCGGCTAATACATGCCTAATAATGCCATAAAAAACTTATTTTCTTATCAAATATAGATATTCTATTAAAGAGTATATGCTTTAATTTGTGATACTGCAGAAATAAGGTGATGAAATTTTTTTGTTCCCACTTTTAGTAATATATGATGATATATGTGATATATGATATGATATGAGGATTCATAGGAGGGAACAAATCAAAAAGGATTTTTATGAAACAGGTAAGGAGATATGAAAAAGCCTTAGGTTAAAAAGTCAACAATGAAAAATGTTTCTTTGTCACGGCTAAAAAACTCCATAAGCACGATTAATAGGATGAGAAAAGCTTCAAGTTTTATCAACAAACGATTCCCTTTTACTGTGGATCTCTCTGGAGCTATCATAAATTATCTAGCTTATGTTGATGATATTGTTATATTTATTGGAGGGAACAACAAATCAATCAGGATTACCATGAAGCAGGAGATATGAAAAAGCCTCAGGTCAAAAAATCAACAACAAAAAAAGCTTCTTTGTCACTGCTAAAAAAATTCCATAAGCAGGATCAACAGGATGAGAAAAGCTTCAAATTCATTTACAATATTAATATTGGGAACCAAGATTCTTGGAATACAATTAGAGCTCATAATAAATAAAAAATGACTTTTTGAGTAAGGTTTGGCACTCTAAAATTCTTTCAAAATATCCTTTCTCACTTGGAGGCTTCTTCAAAAGAAACTCCCTTTCTATGACACTATGGACATGTTTGGTACTAACCATTTCATTGAGTGTGATTGTTGTAGATTAGCACAGACATATACTATACATCATATTTTTATTGACAGTAATGTAGCCAACAAATCATGGAGCAGAATAGGCGATCCATTAGGAATTTGACATCAAAAGGACTCGATCATCATAATTTTCATTAGATGGTGGAGGATACAACCTTGCAACAAAATTCATGGAATGATCCTCCAAATTGCTCCTATTTATATAGGCTGGGAAATTTTGAAACTGAGGACATCACGTAGATATGTTAAAACAAAGAAACTTTCAATCAAAAACAGAATGAAACATTAAGGACTTTGGGAAATTAATTAAATTTGTTGTTTCTAGACTTTATGACAAGCTTGACTTCAATTTCAAATGGTACGACTTGTGTACAGTGATCGAGAAATTAAGACCTATCAAATTAACTGTAAAACAAGTTCGATTGTGAGAATGGGAAAGCAGGCATTGGAGGGATAGTTAGAGACAAAAATGGTTATGTTATGATGGTTTTTTCCATACATGTTCAATGTAACAGTAACAATATGGTTGAAGCTCTTGTGGCGGAGTTTGGAGGAAAATGATGCAGTCAAAATGGACACACTGATTTTGATCTTGAACTTTAATTCTGGTAATTGTTAATATGTTGATCAAAAAGCATACTATATACCAACCTCAGGCTTAAACAGATTATTGAGCAAACCATCAAGATTATGGAACATTGAAATGTTAGAATCAACCATATTTTGAGGGTAGCAAACTGTTTGGTTACTCTTGCTTCAGAAACTGAATAACATACGTACTTCAACAATTTTCAGCAGCTCCGATCCCTAGACATGTTAAGGGACCATATCAACTTGATAAATGGAAACTTCCTAGTTTTAGAACTAGTATGTATGATAAAGCTAATTTTTTTGTTAGTTGATGTAAATGTGGATGTAGAAGGAGTGAGAGTGTGTTTTTGTAGACAATCTCTAGAGAATTCAGAAAAAAATGACTGGTTAATATATTGCATGAAAGAAAGGGATGGTAGAGGTGAAAAGGAGTGACATATGTTGGGCTTTGAAAAGGAATTATCACATTTGGTTCTAATGCCTCAATATAAAGATTTTAAATTATTCTAGTCGTCATTTTTTATTGACCAATAAAAGTTTCTAAATTATATTATATTGCGGTCTCTAATTAGCCAAATGATTTAGAAGTAATTAAACATATAAAAGTAGTAATGCCTATTATTGTTAAGAGTGTAGATTAAGTGATTAGTTCCCCCATTTTAGGAGGAATATGAGGACGCAAAGACGACTCTTTGTTTACTTGTAAAAACTATTATCATGCGCCAATTTTTCCCTTTGCTTTGAGAATCCTCTCCCTGCCATTCTCCTAAAGGTATAATCTTCTTTCTTTTCTCCTTTCTCTATAAGCTAATTTCTTCCCTTTTCTCTATCTCACATAAATATATTCCATACCTTTTACAATAATAACATCTTTTACATACATTCATGATTCACATACATGTTTATACAGAGAACAATATTATATGTGTTATGTTGTTCTTAAAATAATTAAAAATATATATTTTCTTTTGTTGTAAAAGTTTCTTATTTTGATCTTTAATGAACAGGGTTCATTGTTTGGGAGAACGGCAGGGTTTAAACGACGTGTTTTGACATAAAGTGTGATCATCAAGACTTTATAAAAATGTCTTCATCTAAGGATGATCAATCATCCAATACACCATCTTCGGATTCTTCATCAAATTCACCATCATCATCTTCTTCGAATTCTCCACCGTCTGGCTCATCCTCAAATTCTTCGCCATCCCAAGACAATTCATCTTCATCCAATGATTCAAAATCCCAATCTCCTCCTCAAAGTAATTCATCATCTTCTCCGCCATCAGGGGATAATAATAACTCGTCTCCTTCCGGTGGTAACAACAACAATAATGACAATAACAACGACAACAAGGACAACAACAACAACAATAATGGTAACAACAACAACAATGATGATGGTAACAACAACAACAATGGTAACAATGATAACGACAACAATAACAACGGTAACAATAAGAATGACAATAACAACAATAATGGTGGGAACAATAACAACAACAATAATGGTGGTAACAACAACAACAATGGTGGTAACAACAATAATGGTAACAAATCTTCACCACCAGGAAAATCATCAAATTCAAATGGAGGTTCATCACCTCCTCCACCCCCACCACCACCACCACCTCCTCCTTCTCCTTTTTCTCCCAACTCCGGGTTTCTTTCTCCTCCAAAGCATAAGCCACCACCAAGCAAGTCCTTAGATAATAATAATAACAACCAGCCTAATGATAACGGGACAGCCATCATTGTAGGAGTTGCTGCTGCAGGAGGTCTATTACTTCTTGTCATGTTAGTTTTCCTTATATCATGTTGTAAACGCAAAAGGAGAAGGCCACGCGACCAAATGGGCTACTACAGGGACAATTCTCATGGAGGCAATAGTATATTCTTTCTTCTCTTAACTTATACTATATGTTTTATGTTGAGAGCATACTGTTTTCAAATAGAATTAGCTTCAAATGCAGTAGCTATGAATAGAACTGGTAAATGTGCAGAGTACTGAATATGTTTAGGTTTAAATAGTGTTAGTATTGAGAATGTATATATGGTGCAGGTACTGACTACTATAACAGTGGACCATATGGGAATTGGCACAACAACAACAATATTCAATCAACGGATCATATGGTGAAAATGCCTAATCCACAAGCACCGAGTACTAACGTAAGTTCAGAACTGAGTTGGCCAATAGCACCTCCACCACCACCACCAATGATGAGTAGCAGTGAATTAAGCTCTGCTGCTTTCTCTGGTCCGCAACAACCTCCATTGCCACCCCCACACCCATCAATGGCTCTTGGTTTTAACCAAAGTAGTTTTACATACGATGACTTATCTACCGCAACTGGAGGATTTGTTAAGTCTAATCTATTGGGACAAGGTGGTTTTGGCTTTGTACATAAAGGGGTCTTGCCTAATGGTAAGGATATAGCTGTCAAAAGTCTAAAAGCTAATAGTGGACAAGGTGAACGAGAATTTCAAGCTGAAGTTGAAATTATTAGTCGTGTACATCATCGACATCTTGTCTCTTTAGTCGGTTATTGCATTGCTGGATCTCAAAGGTTGTTGGTATATGAGTTTGTTCCTAATGGCACTCTTGAGTATCACCTTCATGGTATTAACTTAATTTCCTTTTTTTTATCTAAATACTCATTCTACATATGTCGTATTTAACTCATCGATCCCTTATTTAATTAGGAACTGGTCGCCCTGTTATGGACTTCCCTACTAGGCTTAAAATTGCATTAGGATCTGCCAAAGGCTTTGCGTACCTTCATGAAGATTGTAAGTTCATATATACTATTCTCATGTCTATATATTCTCATCACAAATTAAACTTCTATTTCATATATAAATTACAGGCCACCCTCGTATTATTCACAGAGACATTAAAGCCGCTAATATTTTACTGGACCATAACTGTGAAGCTAAGGTATTTGGTAAAAAAAGTTGAAACATTAAGCAAATTGATTCCTCATTCAGGTTTCCAACAAAGTTTATTATTACTCCCTTTGTAAGGTTGCTGATTTTGGATTAGCTAAACTTTCCAACGACACTAATACACATGTTTCTACGCGTATCATGGGCACTTTTGGGTGAGTTTAGTTTGATAATTCTTCAAATATCCAATGGATTTGCATTAATCAAAAGAGTATATTTATTTGTGTAGGTACTTAGCACCAGAATACGCTTCAAGTGGCAAGCTAACTGAAAAGTCTGACGTCTATTCTTATGGTGTTATGCTGTTGGAACTTATAACTGGGCGTCGTCCTATAAACATCAGCAGTGATGATGACACTTTAGTGGAATGGGTATACCATGATGATTACTTTACATCTTCGAATGATAAAAATTAATTCAGTAGGACATCGATCAAATTATTTAAACATATATGTATATATGTGCAGGCTAGGCCAATTCTAATTCGTGCAACAGAGGGTGGAAACTACGATGAATTAATAGATCCACGTTTGGAAGGAAACTTTGATGCCCAAGAGATGCTATGTATGGTAGCTTGTGCTGCTGCATCCATCAGACATTCAGCAAGAAGACGTCCCAAAATGAGTCAGGTTAATTTCTTCTTAATATTTGTCAAAAGCTTTTCCTAATTCACAAATTTAAAAAGTATAGTGGTCTAGCGACTGACATATATATATGTTGTAGATTGTACGTGCTTTAGAAGGTGATGTGTCTCTGGATGATTTAAATGAGGGAATGAAGAAGTCCCCGAGTACTGCAATGTTTGGTTCTAGTGAAAGTTCTGAATATGATGGAGGTTCTTATGACCTTAAGAAATTCAAGAAATCTGGAATGTCGAGTCAAGAATTCACAAGCAGTGAACATGGTACCGGTGAATTTGTCCATTCCGGTGGTGAATCTCAAGAACATGGGCAGAAAAGGCACACCCCTTAAGGAAAATGGATCATACCTTCAACTTCTGATGGATCTATAAGTAATAATTACACACATTTGTTGGGCTTACAAGGATGCTTTAGGCATTAAAAACTAGTTTTATGGGGGAAATATAATAATGTATTTAAACAACAATTGTGAAGCTTTATTAGAAATTTGAATGCGGGTTGTAAAGAGTATCACATCCTCCTAACCATTCTGTGGTTGGCTTTGGTTATCAGTTGAATCATTTAGTTTTGTTCGACTTTGGAAGTTGGGATATATACTAATTCTGAATTGTTTTCAATATATTTCGCCAATGTATCTGCTAATTACTAATCTTTTCTTTGTTTACTTTTCATTAATTATATGTAGGTTTTTACTAAAAACTATTTTTGTAGTTCTTTTATTTCACATTTTATTAAACAGCTTAGACCATTTCCTTTCTATAGCTTTTGTCAAGCCCAATTATTTACCTAAACAAAGAACTAAGCGGTGTTGTAAATATGAATAAAATACAAGTGTCCTTAGCCCGAAACTTGATATACGATCCCCTCAAGGTTAGCATTCAAAAGCATCTATGGTCCCTCGTAGGCATCTAGTCAATGCCCTTTCAAGTGATAAAAGTACTTCACACTTTTTGATCAACTTTGCTCATGAATTCACATTCGACGAATTCTATATTTATTGGGGAAGGTTTTAATTCTTTCCGCAACTTGGATCGCAATAGAAAACTCATTGAAAGGGGGAAGTCACAAACAAATTATAACGGGTGATGAAGAGTTTTCTGAGCCATGATCACATCCTTTGAGGATGAGACTTAATTACAGAAAGAAGGGCATTATTTGTTGAAGAGTTCCCTAGCTAGAGGGTCTAACTGTTTTTTAATCTGAATTATTATATAAAAATACAATGTATATCTTGCCCTTAACCCAATAGATACAATTGCTTTTCATTCCCTACTACTTCTCAATTTCCATCAAGTTTTGTCTTATTTCCCAAGCCACTAATTAATCCTCCTTTTCGAAGTTCTCATAGATACTTCTATTATCGAGAAGCCTACAAAAGTAAGAATGGAAAGAAAAAAAGAAAACTCCACAAGTTGGATTGCTCATGTGTCCAAGGGACAAATCCTATTAGAAATGGATGGTGTGAGCTTTTTAAATGCTCGATAAGCCGCTACATTAGCTATGCATAAACTTTGTTCATAACCAAATATGTTCACTGGTCATATGCTTATTAATCTAACCAGAATTTGTACTTCCAATTTGATTCCACCGGATTGAAAGATCCATCAATAACTGTGATCTCTTTCTTTGAAAAGAAATTTCATAAATCCTACCTTTTTTTATCATATGCTTTCTGTTGGTTGATCTTAGGCATATCTATATACCTAAGTAGTCGAAATTGGCCCACGAAGTGATGATGTTTGATGACGATCTTGAGTTATTAGCTTGAATTTTAGTTTAACTTGTGATGATTGCATACTTACACATGTGATTAGTTGTTTTAGGGAATCTTGATGGAAGAAGGAGCAAGGAGATGCAAGAAAATGGCCAAGGCAAGAAAAGCACCACCAGTGGTTGGCGCAGCGCACCACTTGTGGTACTTCAGAGAGTCTGTTGCGACGTACTGAGAAGCGCGACACGCCAGAAGGGAAACCTCAGAGGCGCTCTGCTTGGCGCGGAGCGCCAGGATCTAGACGAGTGAAGAAACCTTGAGGCGTGATAAGGGGCGCGACACGCCACCTATTCTCCGACTTTTCCAAGTTTTTAACAGTAAATAGGATTCCTAATTTGAGTGGGATTGGTTCCCAACTTTTCCTACTAGTATAAATAGATCCTTAGGGCTCCATAAAAGGGGGTTCAACTTTTGATTTAGTGTGCGAGGGCAAGAATTCAAGTTTGTAATAAGTTTTAATCCTTTAACTTTTCTATTTTCAGGAAATTGCATGAACTATAGTATTTTCTTGTTTTCTAATAGCATGAGTAGCTAAACGCCCTAGTTCTGGGGCTATAGTTATGAATGATATGAACAATGTTTGAGGCTTTATGAATTGATTTTCGGTTGTCAATCCAAATTACTTCTATATTCTTGTTTTACTATTTTATTCTTATGCACCATAAAATAAATCTAGTGTCTAATCTTAAAATCAAACGAGGAGGGATTAGATAGACCAGGGGATATAGAGAGCTCCGTCCACCATTAAATTGAGGTGATTAGTGTTCAGGAGTGACGCCCAGACGAACACCTTGCTTGGTTACGAAATAGGATGAAATATACATGCTCGCCAGTTAGTTTATTTATCCCCTCTCAACGATGTAGTTAGATGGCTAACTGGGGTAGGTGGCAAGAGGCGAACCACCCGGACCATACTATCAACCCTATAAACCAGTAATTTGACAACTGAAGTGAATTCTAAGCCGATGATATGATGCATAATATTCAATGTATGTTGCAGCCCTGGAATTGTTTTTAAACTTGCTTGAACCATATTATATCAAAGTTATTCACAATTAGTTACTTTCATTTAGTGCATAATTTTTAGTAGATACTTAACTAAATCAACAACTCTTAAAAAGGTTACTTGGTTACTTTTAGTTGTAGAATTGAGTGAATATAAGTTGATCATAAGTCCCGTGGGAACGATAACTCGTTTCTTGCATAATCTATACTACTTGTGTGACCACGTACACTTGCGTGTATTTTGGGAGTTACATTGGTCAACAACAAACTCAATCAATTCATTAAGCATTTTTCATGCAAAAAGTAAAATCAAAGCTATATCGAAGTTTCATAAGCAAAATCATGCAAAAACAAGAAGATGCACCCCAAAACCTTATGTCATAATTGGTACTAGAGCTCCAACAACAAACACAAGGGATAGTTAAATGGGTAAAAGAGGTTCATTCATAAAAGAAAGAAAAATGGTATTAATATTTTTTTGGGGATATCGGTGGTTGGGGTAGGGAATGCGGGTGGGGTTGGGTGAGTTAAGGAAGAAAATCTAAAATAAAATTGAAAACATTTTTTTGTAAAGAAAGGGCTGGAAGGGGGAGGAAGCTGGAAGGTGTTAGCAAAAATGTAGGGATTCTAAACGGAATCTGAGGTTTTAGCAGTTGGAGATGAGCTTACCGGAGAAGCTCGAGTTATACAACTATGGAGGATGAAAAGATAGAAAATGAAGAATAGAATTCAATAGGAAAGTGTACTTGTATATTCAAATGATGATTTAATATGTAATGTCTTATATAAAAATGACAAGGAATCTTATCTTGCTAATTGTTTCTAACTAATCCAATAGCGAAACTAACTACTAATAAGGCAAAGCTAATTAACTTGATCAGTTGATTCATTTATTGTGTAACAGTACTCCCTATTGCAAATGAGGAAACAGTCAATTAATGCATATAGAATGATCTGCTGAGTTCTGCTTTAACAACTATCAGCAATTGATTCCGCAAGGTTATTAATTCAGATGATCCTTAGTTGTAATTCTCTCGGGCATTTTCCCACCTGCTCTACCAAGGTTAAGTCTATTGCCACAATATTCATGTGTCTGTCCTGAGCTACTGATGACTCCAAAAGATCATCCATTTTTTTTTCAGAAGATTTTGTGTTCTTTAATATATTTAGCCGTCTACAACATCATCCATAGAATATTCCAACCGGCGGACAAAGTTGTCGAGTAATGGAGTACTTTTCCAGTAAGGTTTCCAATTCATACCCTTTTCAAGAGGTATGGATTGGAGATGTGGAAGATACATTGGTCAAAGCTTCTTTCAAGAAGTTTTCATTTCTCCAAGAACTTCACGGACACTATCAATATCTGAGTGAGGAGTCGTAATTGATTGGAAAGTGGCTTTCTGCAGTCACTCACATGTCGAGCTCGTATCCTAAATAAAGGATCAGTATAGTGAAATAACATAAACAAGTGATTGCCTCCTCTCAATATAATATATATTCCTCCCAAAAGATGTCGCACTCATCTTTCAAGTGAAGACGTAGAAAACTGTAAAGGTGAAAACGGAGTGCATCCCTTCCCCTTGAGATCACCTTTGTTCTCAAGAGTGAACAATTAACTAGATATTTGATAATTGATGACTTCTAAATGTGTAACACTGTGATAGTTCACAATGTTACATCATATATATGGTCATACATTCTCATCCTCAATATTATTATTTTTCTTGTTCCCGATTACATCCCAAGTTGCCAATGATAAAAACCATCAATCCATACTTTTATTCTTTCCTTCCTTTGCTGCAATTAGAAAGAGTAATTTCTCAACCTCTTCATTTTGGCAGGTCTTCTTATTAATCTCCAAGTTTAACCATAAATTGCAGGAAGTCATGATCTTTGAAAGAATTGTATCAACGCGAACTTGCCATGAGAGTACTTCTTTCTAATCACTATCCCAGAATTTTGTATCCATATATCACTCTTAATTCAAGAAAAGCCAACCAAAATACATATTTTCAAAAGACTTGATATCACTCTCATTTTATTTTATAAAGAACGTATCACAAAACAAGTCTTCAAAAGCTTCAATTATATTGTTTCTTTCAATATACAGAGAATCTACATCTAAATATTTTTTAGACATTTCATAGAGAACCTTGCAAGTATATGATTTCTTGAGGGTAGAAATGAGAAAGATTAGAGAATTAAAAACTAACCACCTTCTTTGGGGAATGTGCCACCGAATCTTAATTTCCACTAACGCTACCACATATATATTCATTCCAAGTTGGTGGTTGAATGTACTACATTTATTTCATAAAGGATAAATGTCATCGAACAATTTCACCTTCTAACTATAGAGCATTAATGCTAATCTTCTCCTCCATGGGAATGTTATCCACATTGCAAGATCTGAGATCTTCTCCAGAAAACTTTAAAAACTTTATTGTTGACCCTCTAGGGTAATGCAAGTTATGATTACTGAAGTTGTTGTGCGATTGCTGCTCTGACTGCCTTTGACCCACTGGTGTCTATCTCCTCTTGCGGATTTTATCTCTCTAATTCGCTCCATTGGTTGTCATTTGTTCCTTAATCTCTAGCACCACTTCATCCAATTTTTGAAGATTTGAAACTTTCTTTGCTAGAGTACCAATTTCCAATAACATTTTTTTCATCATTTCACACAATTTCCTTACTTCACTAGAATAACTCTCTTTGCTTTTGCTCATTTTGTCATTGTTGTTGAGGACAGATTAACTTTGATACTCCCGTTTGGCCATGCGATATGGTATCATGATATGAAATCATGATATGGTATTATGATATGGAATCATGAGATGAAATTGAAGGTTTGTTTGGACATGCGATATGGAATTTTTGTGTTGTATATTTTCTTATAAACAAAAAAATCACATAAGTTGTAAAACTATTAAAATAGCCCCAATTTTTTATTCAATCTTATCAAATAAATAAAAATTATAAAATCGCATAATAAATTATTATAAAGTTATTTGTTCTCCACTCAAATAATTGTTTTATCTAACTTTAATTTAATAAAAAAAATTAAACATAAATTGTAGTGTACTAGTCTTTAATATAATCCTCCCACATAGTACAAACAATTTCCTCACGTTGAACTTGCATTTCTCGATCATGTGACCGAGAAGACGAACCAACATTGTTATTTTGAGCCATTTGTTGGTCAATATCCTCCGCAACTATATCTTCATGTTCATAGACCATAAATATTTCATCACTATTTTGGTATTTTCGCAGATAATTATGTAATAGTGCACAAGCTATGACAATTTTCACTTGTGCATCAATATCATAATGGTTCATGCCTTGTTTCAGTATTCTAAATCTATTTTTCCAAGCTCCAAAAGTCCGTTCAATCACATTGCGTAGAGATGAATGCTTATAATTAAATAGTTCTTTGGCATTTTGAGGCTCTCTTTCACTTCCTCGATAATCTTGCTAATGATAGCGTAGTCCTTTATATGGAACTAAAGATCTTTTTGTGTTTCGGAAACCAGCATCAACAACATAATATTTATCTACCAAAAAACATTTTATAAAGAATTACTAAAAGCATATGTGACGTAAATGAGACAGTTTTGTGTAAATAAATAATATTTATTCTAAGGATGTAATTTAAAGTTACCATGTGGCGGAAATATGTAACTAAATACTAATAACTTACACATAAAATATAAATGTGCACTTATTAAGGCCATAAAATAAATTTATTAATGTGATTGAAATTTTACCTTAAACCAAGGCCAAAATCGAGTATTATGTCGAATTTTGGAATGTACACCAATCATATTTTTTGGTTTATAAATGTTGGTGTTATCTTACTAATTGCCTCGGCAACTATTTTAACATGCCGGCTAATTGTTTCAAGTGAATGTTGAAAAATTTCACAATCGTGAGGTGTGAGTTAAAGTGACTATATGTTGGTGAGAATAATAAATTTTAAAAGTAATCATGTGATTATAAATTTTATTTACATATGAAACAAATGGTTAGTAGATATAAATGTGGGATTGTTTTAACAAAATATAAACTAATAGATCAATTATTGTATTAAAATATCTCAAATCATGATATGGAATCACCATGTAATTTTATATCATGGTTTTTAATTTGGAGAATATGGTATCACCTCTCATGATATGGAATCATGAAATGGAATTAGCGTAAAATCGCATGTTCAAACGCTGATTCTATCTCACGATACCATATCGTGATATGGTATCGCATGGCCAAAATGGAGGGATTCTCAAAGGAATCTGAGGTTTTAGCAGCTGAAAGAAATCTTATCGTGCTAACTGCTTCTAACTAATCTAACAACGTAACTAACTACTGATATGACAAAGCTGACTAGACCATCTGATTCATTTATCATGCAACAGAAGTGAGCTGATAGGGGGTTGGAGTGCGGTAAAATTCTTTTTTTAAAAAAATATTTTTTTTATAATAAACAAATTGTTGTTTTTTCATTTTCTTTTGGGATAGGGGCGGGGCCGGGGCATCATGGCAGGGGTAGTAAAAAATATAATTTGTTAAAAAATATTAGTAATTTTTAGGCGTGAAGGTGGGGGTTGGAGGGTTGGGGGTGATAAAAAAAATATTATTTAAAAAAAAAACAAATTTAAAAAGTTTCAATTATTTTTTGTGGAGGTGGTGGGTGAGGAGTGAGGAGTGTTATAAAAGATTTTGCTAGCTTTTAGCAGGGTCTCGATGGATTATTGAAAAAATTGAGTTAACCCATATAATTGTACTCCGTAGAATCGATTATTAATTTTTTTTTCTTTTACATAAATGTATACTTATACCCAATAATTAGTAGTGTTTTAATATTATAAAAATAAAGTGAAAAAATATCGAATAGTACCAAATAAGTTTAGGAAATTTTTCGAAAATATACCGCTATTGAAAATATTTACGTTGTGTAATTCAATATATAATATTATACAACATTAATGAATCAATCTTGTATAAAGTATATATTATTAGAGTATATAAAAGGTGTTTATACACAAAAAAAAAAAAAAAGAATTAAATCGTATGTTGTACACAAACCATGAATTACGTGGCGTAAATATTTTTAAAAATAGACATAAAAGATTGCTTTCCCAAAAATTTATGTGTAAGATATATATTTTATATGTTAAATTTTAAAATAATGAAACATTAATTTTTGGAAAAATTGGCCAACAGATACTTATCAATGAAAGTTCCGACTTCGGGATTTATTATGTTACTCTCCTATTGAAACTAAATTAATTTTAGTATCTTGAATAGTAAGCTATAAGGTGTTTAACGATGACTAGCAACTTACAAGCTATTAGCCCTCTATCTTTCCTCTCATATTATTTAAAGGAAAAATTGTATAAAATAGTAAATTATTAATTCAAATTAAATGTTATAACCAAAGTTTATTTTAATTGTAATCCATAGCAAATTGTTGTCATTTCACCTCTTTCCCTGAATTTCTCGCTCGCCACTCTCGTTTTTCGCTGGGCAGTCCCTCCTCGCCTCTCTCACTTTATACAAACACAAATGTATAAAATGTGTTTGTGTTTGTATAAAGCAAGAGAAATTGTATATATACACATATTTTCATTCCCTTCTCTCCCTCTCCCAGATCTCGCTCGCCACTCTCCCAAATATCGCTCGCCTCTCGCACTTTATACAAACACAAATGTATATATAAAGTCAGAGAAAATTGCTTATACAAATACAAATACATATATTTTCGTCCTATACACTTATGATTATACAAATATAGATCTTCTTCTGCCTAGTTTTCTTTTGTCTTTCTCTCTTTCTCGTTTTATACAAACACAAATTATACAATTGATTATTTTGTATATGTATACCAAAACAGATTATACAATTGTTTCTTTTGTATATGTATAGTGAAATATGCATATTAATAGTCACAGTAAACATAAAGTTTGATATGGAGCGCAATTATGCAAACTATAGCTATAGCATACAAATATGACTTTTATGTTTGCTATACGTGAAAATTGCTCTTATTTAAATTTCTTTTATTGGATATTTAATTTTAGTGGTTCTTGAGTCTCGCTTTAATCAACTTATTTTCACTCTTCTTATTTATATTTTCTTTATCTTTATTTATATTATTGGGATAATTTCATAGACCTCCCTCCAGGTGTCGCTTTATAATATTCACCTCCCTCGTTGTTTCAAATATTACATATAGCTCCCTTATTTTTTGATTTTTTAGTAACCATTCTTTAAACTTATTGAAAATAATTATAAATTAATTATAATTTGACATATAAACCCATGTTTATATTTTTTTAAAATCCCTAAGAAATTGGGTATGCCCTTCTCCGTCACAATTATTTTCCAGCAACATAACTTTATTCCTCCTAAAAGCAAGAATAGAGCTTCTACATGCTATCATAATTTTTGTATTGATTTGAGATCTACGATTTACTCATTACTGATTTAATTAATTTTATTAAAGCCTAATTCAATCTAAAAACATATACATAGGCATTAATCATCTTCCTTGATGCTCGCCCTTTTAATTTTTGATGGTTAATATCGTACCACCTAAATTTCAGCATATGGGAAATGTTTTGAAGTATTAGAGGTGAAAGAGAGATGAATTGACTTATCCGCTGCAACCAACAATTATATCATCATTTTAGAACTTGCAAATTCGATTGCTTTGAGAAATCAATAACTTTCTCTATTATTTGATCTCTCATGCATGCATAGATCTAATTTGGGATGATTTTTTCTCTATTTCTTGCATCATTTTTCTTTCTCAACTAGCGAAAATATTTTTGAGTAAAACAAATTGACCGCTTTCATCAGATTCTCTCTTGGGGAATTCATTTTCACCTTCGATTTGGAAAAATCACCTATGAATTGGTAAAGATGAAAATGAAGATGAAGATGATGAGTTAATGTTCGGTCTAAAGATGGCCTAGCATGAATTAAATCACCTCTGAATTAGTTCACTTTATTTGCACACCTTCAATCTTTGTGTGGTAAAAAAATATGTGTATCTATACATAATAGCATTAAGTTATTTGTGTTGGTTTATTTAAATTATTATTAAATAAGTCATATACAATATATGTTAATATGAAGAAATTAGTATAAAAAGGGGCAAATGTGTCAAATTATAATAATTTATATTTATTTTAAATAGATTTAAAGAATGATTATCAAAAAATTAAAATAAAGAAGACAGACGCAATATTTTAAACTACATGGGATGTGAGTATTATAGAGCGAAACCTAAATGGATACTTTACACTATTATAAAATAATAATAATAATAATAATAATAATAATAATAATAATATTATGTATATTTGTTCTATCACCTTTTATATTTTCTAGATTCATCTAAATAATAAAAATGTCTAGAAAATTCTTATAAGAGTTCTACAAAATATGTGTAGTATCATGTACTAACTTTTACTATTAACTCAAATTTTAAAAAGAATAATAAAAATAAACTATTATCAAAGATAAATCGAAATAATGAGAGGCACAACTTGTACTAGTTGTATGAGGAATTATTTTATCGGCAAAGGGCCAAATATATCCATGTACTATATGGAATAGTTTAAATATACCCCTAGTTATACTTTCAGGCTAAATATACCCCTCCCGCTATACTTTCGGGTTAAATATACTCCTTCCGTTATACTTTCGAACTAAATATACCCTTATGAGAACACGTGGACAAGTAACGACTGAAATTAAATGAACTATTGAATTTAAAATAAAATAAATTCGGATATAACCCATCCCGCCCCAATAACTTAATCCGACCTAATATGTAACATTGACAAACTTGCTGTAACACCAAGTGATCTTTGAAAATTTTATTAAAAAATTCAGCTAGGAAACTCATAGGAACTCAAGAATACAGAAAAATCTATGTGCTCTATGACATGGGCTATTCAAAACATGAAGTGCTAAAAAGATATCAAGAAAAATTATCAATTATCATGAATTCGATAGAGCAAAAAATGGACTTGCCACAGCCTTATCATGCCTTCTTCTTCTTGGAATCTAGCATGACGTATCCAATACAGATGCACAAGAAGTAGATGAGTGCCACTGCAGCATATACATGAATGAGAATTGCGTATTCTTGAGGTAGAAAATACTTATGCACGAAATGATCGATGTCAACAAGAGGCAGAATGTGACCCAGACCAAGAAGGTATAATATGTGAAAATGGACAAACTAGTCAATGTTAAAATCAGCCCAACTCGGTCAACTAACTCCATCGAAACTCCTCTACTTGTGCCGCCTAAAAAGTTCGGATCTTGGTGTTGAAGTTATCTCTTTCAATCTTAATTGCGTTCAACGTCATGTTCAAAGTATCAACTTTATTTAATCGTAGCTGCATTCAATTGATAAATCATACCTTTGAGAAAAAATCTTTGCGATGCAGAGGCTCCAAGTTGCAGACGTTGCTGGAGAGCAAGAACTCAATCGCCCATTGAGTTTTCTTGTTTGAAAGACAAATTGGGTGGGTTAAGTTACATATTAGGATGGGTTAAGTTATTGGGACGGGGCGGGTTATATCCGAATTTGATTTATTTTAAATTGAATAGTCCATTTAATCTCAGTTGTTCACGTATCTTCTGTTAGTCATAAGGGTATATTCATCCCGAAAGTATAACGAAAGAGGAATATTTAACCCGAAAGTATAACTAGGGGTACATTTAAACTATTTCTGTATTTCATATAGTACAAGGGTATATTTGACCCTTTGCCGCTATTTTATTGTTATTATATTTGAACTCGTGGGACCTACCCTTTGTTTTTCTTCTTTGCCTCCTATTTCTCTTTCTTGTTTTTATCTTTCCTCTTTTTTATCATTTTCTGTTTTTTTTTTCTTAAATTAATTTTGAAACCAATTTAATTACTCTCTCATTTTGCAAATATGAAAATATTTTTTTTTTACTTTTTTGTTTTAACCGATTTTTTTTTAAAAAAATATATATTTTATCATTAAATAAAAAAGGCATGAGCATACAAAAGTTCAAATTAATTCTTTAAGTGGTCACTTATGTCATAAAAACTGATCACTAAAATTATTTATATTTCTTTTCTCTCATTTCTCATTTATAGTACACTTTAAAAAATTTCACCTTCATATTTCGTATCATTTTAATTTCTACTTTTAGAATTTATCTAAAAATTATTTTTTACTTTATTTGAAAATTGATGTTTGATCATGAAAATTTAAAATACAACTTTTCAATATGAAGGTATATTTCAAATTTGAAAAACATGTTAGTATAATCTGTTTTTAAACTCATTTTTCACTTTCGATATTATATTTAAGTACATTCAAACATGAATATTATTTCAAATATTTTTTTATAAAAATAAAACATAATTTTATTTTCAACTTTTGCTCCATATATTTCAAATACAGTAAAAAAATATATTTAAATTCTATGGTCAAATGCCAAATAATTTTTAATGTTTAATTTAATAACAAGTGTTTCACTATTCTTATACAACTTTTATATATAAAGTTAGTTGTATTGTATTGGAGATTCATTTTACTAAATTAGTCTTATTAATTACATCTAAAAAATTATGTTAATTATATTATTAATAACTTATGTAGTTATGATAAGAATATTATTTTAAGTAAAATTATTTTTTGGCAAAACAATTAAATAAAAAAATATTTTCATCTATACTGAAAAAAATTGGGGGAGTAACTGAATATAGATTTAAGAAAAACATAACGGATTAGAATTCCTCATACAACTAGTACTAGTTATATCTCATACATAGTAAAAGAAATTCATTCCTTTACTTAATATATAGCACATGACAAGACAGGGTGAGACAAATAAGCTTTTAAAAATTGTTTAGTTCGAGGGGTAAATTATAATAATCATAGGATAAAATATACAATTATTTTAGTTCACACTTAATTGGAGGTATTTCTTAGATTATTTATCCCATTATTTTATTTTTTATCATAATGATAAGATAAATTATTTAATCAATAGCTTATCCCGAATTAACTTGTTATCAACCAAACAACCCCTAAAAGATACTCCCTATCCCACTTTATATGATTTACTTTTTTTTTAATCAGTCTTAAAGAGAATTACACATTTTTATATTTAGTAATAATTCAACTTTAAAAAATACCTATTGTACTTTAATGAAATTATTTCTAACAAAACAAATATTTATGACTTATTTTAGATTACAAGTTTTAAAAGTATATTTTTTTTCTTAAGCTCCGTACCAAGTTTTCATTAATTACCACTCGCAACTTAAGTTTAACTATAATTATGTGCGTCTCTATCATCTCTTCCTCTCTCTTCTCTTATACATGTACAAATACAACTTATGCATATACAAATGCAAATTGATATGATTGTATACAATTTATTCATTGATACGAATTGTATTTCGTTAATACTATTGTATTCATCGATACATATACATAGTTACACACTAATTATATCTATACAATTATACAGATATATAAATACAATTATTGATATATAAATATATATGTATATTAGTTACATATATACAATTAATAGACAGATATACAAATACAATTCGCTTCTCTTTACTCTCTGTCCTCTCTCTTCTCTTTCTCAATCTCACTCACCTCTTTCCTCCTCTAACATATAACTACGAATCATAATTAACAAATTATAATGATTGAGCCTAATTGAATTTATTTTAATGACTATTTGCAAAATTGATGGAAAAAATAGGATAAGGTATATGAGTCCAAATGTGTACAAGGTTAAAATTTGTCCCGTTTTGCCCCACCACAAGTCCACAATTGTCATTCCCATGAGCAGCCATATTATTTGACGGTTGACCGTTCCGTTCCGTTAGTGAAGACGGTTGGTACGTTTCGTAAATTATTTCTAAATCAGGCCTTGTTTCTTAATCTCATACCCTTCATTATAAATATCAAAAAATGAAAAAGCAACAGCCAGGCTGGGCCAAACATAATAATACACCCTCCACTCACTCTCCTACTCTCACCCTCAATGACGTGTACTCCACTTTCCTTCTCTAATTTTTCTTTACTTTTATCTCATTTCTATTCATTCTTCAAATATCATATTCCTATTTCTTTTTCCACTACTCTTAAAAAACTAGATGGTTTAAAGTCAGTGATACGGGGCTAATATAATTTCATATATTTAGTTAGAAAAATTACATAAATTCACAACCTAAGATATCATAATCCACTATCAGATATATACATATTCCCTTTCGTATACATTCATCCCCTTTCGAATACATACTTATCCCCTCTCAAATATATCTCTCCGATGAAATAGTATATCATTTGCAATGTATCGGAAAATCAAGGTATATATTCGAGAGCAATGAAAAATTCAAGATTTTTGTACTTGAGGAAACTTTCGGAATAGGATGTAATTAGTCTCCAAATATATGAGATTTTTGTACTTTATACTATTTTTTTCCCAGTAAACAACTTCAAGAGATTTCTATTTTAAATGCTCATACAACATAAATGTGTCGTTTACAATCCAAATTGAGAAAGTTAAATTCCAAAAAATTCTATGCAACAAGGAAATAGAAAATTGCGTTAGATTATGAGTTAAAATATTTTGTGTTCGAGAAATATATAAAATGTTGATATCTTTGAAAAAGTTCATCGATCTTCATATATTTTTGCAAGTGGAATCTATTTTTCACAATGTTATTATCTTCTTGTTATAATATTTGCACCATAAGCTTTACATCTGATAAAATATTAATTATTGATCAACTAATTCATAAAGATCAATCCACATCCTTTCAAATCTCTATTGCTTCAACTTAAGTATAATGTGTTTGTAGTTTGCGTTGTCGATGAATTTTATGATATATTTCATTATCATCTTCGATAAATAGAAATATTTCTATATATTTTAATTTTAATATTGAAAGTATTTATTAAAAAATTGATTTCTAACTCCACAAAACTAAAAAACAACTCATGAAAGAAACTTTATTTCTATATACAATCACAATTATCGTAATGTTATATTCTAAATTTGAAAGTATTTATTAAAAAGTTAATTTCTAATTTCACAACAATAAAAATAATCATGAAAGAAGCTTTATTTCTATATACAATAACAATTTTCGTAATGTTATATTCTGAATTACATTAATAATTTTTTTTTATACTACACTCAAAATATCATGTCGTAAAGAAAACTCTGAGTCATACCCTCACAAAATAACCAATACACTTGCTTTTCTTTTTCAGGTTGTTTTTCCCTAATTTGTTTATTTTTTAGTTTTTTTCTTCCTCTATATTTCTCAACAAAGTCCTTTTCTATTGACATTTTCTTTTGTTGTTGTTCTTTATTTTTTAACTACTCATTTTTCTTTAGTTTGTATTTTAATATTCCTTATAATTTGAATATTAAACTTTTTCCTTGTCAAATTTTCTCTATTAAATAGTTTATCATATTTGATATTAAGAAAATATCCTATATAGAAATAAAAAATTTATAAATTTTTAATCTGTCGATGAATACATTATCAAATTATTAATTTCTTGATTGTCAAACATTGTTCATTCTTTTACTCACGAAATTTGATATTTTCTTACAATTAATTAAAAAATATTGATACGTCATTTTAAAGACTATTTTAATAATCAAGATACAAATTTAGTGATCATATTATGTAATCTAATATTAAAAATATGTTTACGCAATAATTCTTTAAAGTATTTTTAGGAACAAAATAGAAACTATTCAAACACATTTTATTTTAAATTAGTTCAAAATTTTATCTCTAAAACATGTCAAAACATGCTTAGCATTTATTATTGTTTGTAAGAAATTAACCAATAGAAACTCTTCATTTTAACACAATTACAAAATTCTTATGGGCTCATAACAAAAGTAAAGACATGTGTGGATTCTTCTAGATTTTCATTTTGACCATTAATTGTAGTATTATTTTGCCCTTAAATAATGTTAAAATTACTAAAATGTCATTGATCATCCTTTCCATGACTCTTTTATATAATAGAAAAAATTATTTATAAAATATTATTTTATTAATTCACTCTTTAAGAATTGTTTATAAAATTCCTACAATCTTTTTACACTTTAAATTTTTTTTTGACCGTAGAGGTAAAATTAATTCTATCTTAATTTTATAGCTTAATAAATAATTCGAGACAATCATTTATAGTAGTAATATGGATAACTAATTTAAATTAACGGAGTCCACTACAACAACATTTTAGAAGAAAGGAAGAACATTGCTTTTCAAAATCATATACTCTCTATTTGAGAGAAAATTTTATCGATGGTCATTCAGCTTTTTATTTATCACCTAATTTTTTTATTACATAAACACCATTCAATTTTAAGAGTTATAACATATAAATTGCTTTTCTATTTTATATCACGTATTAAAGTCATCTAACTTTAAAATTTATTATTTGTTTTATTTTATCACATAAAAGCCATCAATTTAGCATGAGTTAACTAAACAATAAATAACACCTAAATCTTTATATGATGTACTTAGAATATGAATAACACTCCAAAATAGATAGTTAGCTTAATAAAACATATTAAATGTAATAATTAATTTCAGATACCTTCCTTCAATAGATTTATGAAAATCTTGTGTACCGCCTTATTTTGATTTCTTTCTAGCAATTTGAAGTCATTATTAATCAAATAAAGTTCATAGATTTTGTATTTGTCATTAAATTCTTTGAGTCTCTAAGAATAAATTTTATGTTAATTACAAAAAGTTTTTATGACATTCACTAAACAATTGAGTATATTAATAAAGCAAAATTATTCTATTGTATTATTTACATTAATGATAATGAATTAAAATCAGTACAAAGAAATAAAAAAAAAAGATAGTAAATTAATATTATAAACCACAATGATGATTAGTATATGAAGCAAAATATTAATGAGCCAAATTTTTGAAATTTTCTCAAATGTAATTAATTTATTTTGAAGTGTTGTGTCCTGTCATTTTTTGGTGCACAATACAAAAATTCAGGTGAAATTTATTTTTTATTTAATTTTCGAAAAATTTGATGACTCTATCTGGCAATTTTTTTAAAAAAAATAATAACTTTTATATAGCAAACTTTAAAATTAGATGATTATTATGTGGTATTAAAGAAAGAAAAAAGGTGTTTTCCCGAATGATAACTCTCAAAATTGACTAACTTATATGTATCAACTAGACATATGTGTCCATGCTAGTACGGAGCCAATATTTATTATTATTTTTATTTTAATTTATGTAATATAGATAGAATTTCGAAAGTTGATTAAATTTTAATATAATTTTTAGATATTTTAAATTGTTAATTACTTTTTGTTTGCGCAAATTTAATGTGAAGAGGTCCATTAAGATATCCACAATTAAAGTATTTTTTGTCTCGATCACTAATATTTTTTACTCAAAGTGGTACAAGATATAAAAAAATATTACTGACATTCAAAATAATAAAGCTATAACTAAAGAATATAAATTCAAAATTAAAAGTCATAGTTGAAACGGATCTAATAATTTCAAAACAACTATACACTAATTAAATTAAAGTAGAACAAAAGGAATAGTTTTTTTAATTTTTTTTTTCGAAACACGTTGAAACAGGCACGTCGACGAAAACGTGCCTGCTTCAGAAGTCTTGTCACGACCCGAGAGTACCCCCTAGACGTAACACGACGAACTTGACCCCGAAGGGGTCTCATACAAGCCCTTAGCATAATGATAGTCATAAGATCATAGGAAAATGGTGCGGAATTTAAAATTTTTCTTTACAATCGAAGTCTTTTATAAAAAGGGAAAATACATAAAATCCCCCCTGAACTTGGCAGCGAAACTTAGTTTAGTACTTTAACTTTATGGGTAATTATTTACCCCCTTTATCTCTTTTCAAGTGAATTTAAATGCACCCAAACAGCTGACGTGGCAAGTCAAAAAATTTACTGCGCGTAAATAGCTAAAATTAAAGAGAAAAATAATAAATGGGCCCCATTTATTTATTTTTAGCCAATAGTCTTTTTTTCCTTCATCTTCCTCACACCCCACCACCCCTCTCGCCCTCAACCACCATCCCTACCTCTTTGATTTCTCCTTCTTCAAAACCCTCATTTCGATCCTATTTCTCCTCTTAGAAACCTCATCCTCTTTCTTTCTTTTCGGATCTGCCGCCTCAACCACCATTGCATCACCCTTTTCTTCTTCTTCTTCGTTGAACTTTCCATCTTCTTTTGCTTTCTTTGGAATGCCCTCACCCCACCTCCATTTCCTTTTGATCCGTAAAAGTGTGATGAATAGAAAAAAAAATAGAAAAGCCAACAACTATTCTTGCTTCAAAATTATTGTTTATGGTAGTGTTTGAATGTGATGAACTTGAAGCTCTTTTTAATGAAAAATCTATAATTTCTTCAATTCAAATTAAACTTTCAATCATTATTTATTGTCTTAATAATGTGTCTTAAAAATTGAATGTTTTTTGTGAGAATGATTTTGACATTTTGGATCAATTGAAATCGTGACTGAGTTGAGGAACATTTTTTTTTTACCTAATGAAAAGGGTACTTTTAATAACATAAAATAAGCAAACACTTGTTACTAGGAACAAATAAAGCTCCATATCAGTCATGTTTCTAATGTCACAAGTGCCAAACAAAGCAAACTAAACAAAATTTGCATGATAAATGGTTTAAACCAATATATATCCTGAATCAAACACCAAAATTTTTGCGAAATTAGATCCTAGCCTACACTTTGATAGCATACTTTCTCAAGGGGAAGTACATCTCCTTCTTCTTCTCCCTCTCCGTCTTCAAAGACGCCTGGTGCTTGGTCAAACGTTTGCAGATGGCCCTAGTTTTCTTTGGGCGCAGGTCAAGAGGCAGGTATTTCTTGTTCTTGTAAACTTCCCTAAGAGCAGCCTTTTGCTTCTGTGAAATTACAGTCAGAACCTAGGCAATAGACAACCTTACCACCTTGATTTTGGAGAGCTTGTTAGGAGCACCACCAGTGACCTTGGCAACACAAAGAAGAGCAAGCTCTGCCTTCAAATCCTTCAACTGAGTCAGTAGATCAGGCTTCGACTTGTTCCTCAGCTCATGAACCTTGATTCTGGCCATTGTTGATGTTGGTGGAGATAGCTACAGAGGCGGCGGCGGCTCGTGAGTGTTGATTCTGAAACCCTAAATGGAATATTTGAGTTGAGGAACATGGACTGAGTTGAGAAACAAAAAAAATATTAAATAATGACTGAGTTGAGAAATAAAAAAAATATTAAATAATGTTCTACGTGGTGCTGATGTGGCAATGATGTGGCGCTGACATATCAATGACATGGCACGTGTGGAATGCACTTGCCATTGTGAGACTGGTATTATAATTTTAGGGTGATATTAAATTCACTTGAAAAGAGATTAGGGGGTAAATAATTACCCGTAAAGTTAAAGTGTTAAAGTAAGTTTTTCTGCCAAGTTCAGGGGGGATTTTATGTATTTTCCCTTATAAAAATGATAGAGTCTATACACCATGTCTCAAATCAGCTAATTACTTGGAACAAAACTCTTGAATACAACCTTAGGGACATAGCAATTACAACCAAAGTCTAAAACATAAAAGAAGGACAATAACGGACATGTGGTTGAGCCCTCAAATACAATGAGGACTCACCAATCTTCTTCTTCTTGATCTCCTATGAACCTAGCCACGAGGATGGAATCCAATATCTCCAAAGCCTACATTTATAGAAAATGTAGAAAGATGAGGTTAACACAAAAAGTACTAAGTATGGAAGTCATGCACAAAATCATTAATACATGCATAAAAGGGGACATTTCATTTGAAATCATGCTATATGCCGTTTTTGAACATCATCTTTGAAATAGTTGGAGAATACAAACCCATAAGACAACTCATACACATTTCATTATAACATGAGAGATATCATTATAGCAACAAGCATAGTCTCCAACATCAACACAATACAAATCCCAATCTTCACAATACATAGCCTCCAATCATATAATAATACAAAGTCAAATACCAAGATCATCTCATTATGAAGTAATCATCACATAAGCAACCTCTAAGAAAAACTTGTGCAATGTATGATTGGCATCCCATAATACCAACTCTACTAAGTACTCCTTTGAAGCTACCATAGGTATGCACTTCATTCTTAGACCCCATTATAAACAATAACCACAAATAAGGAAATAGTCATGTACATTACTTGAATTATAAGGAAATTCATTCATAACAACTATCTATTCAACACACATGCATACATTCAAATATCATCATAACACAAAGGAACCATCCCATGACATCCTACTACGTCTACTTGTGCAATGTAAAAGTGAAGTCCCATACCCCTACTCCTACTAAGTAAAACTCATTAAGAAGTCATAGTATAGTTCATGTCTCATTCATTATCTTTCTTATATAGGGAAGATATCATTAACCGACATAGATCATGTAAGCTACATGGAATCCGGTGTTCTACCCCTACACCGAAAAGAGGGTGTCCTACTTGCCTAAGGTAGGACTAACAGGTTTATATTTTATGTGGATCCACTAGCTAAAGACCTATGTGGGCACATGGTTATGGGATAAGGAGATTGATACTAGAAACTTGGACTTCTAGCGTAAAAGGTTTCCATCTCATGGGACAACCTATGTTGGGAAGCCGGACTTGCTAAACGTAGAAGCTTCCTATCTCATTGTTCATATCCTCTCGGTGCTAAGCCTATTTCCCTTTAAAAGTCATTAAGCCTTTACTTAGGTTCATGTTCAATAGAGAATGCACTAGGCACTCAAACCAACATTCATCATAATAGCTCAAAGATTCATTAGGTAAGAATGTCCTTTCACTTTCGAATCATCAACATGTGAGCAAACCTTTCACATTACCATTCCTAGTGTTTTCATGAGAATTAGCCTTGCAATCAACACAACAACATCATCATCATCCTAGACAAGTAATACATGAACATGTGTAAAGGGTAATGGGAGAATATCCTTTCAACAATACCTCAATATACACAATAGTCATAGGATCTTTACCTTTTAAGTGAGTCATAGGTTCACACACAATCTTGTCAACATGTACAAACTTTCATAATATGCTCTTCAAGGGATATGGACCAACTCATCCCAAACATATAACAGTAGCACATTAAGTAAGGAAATACCATGATTCAACAACTCATTAATACCTTAGTCACATTATAGTCATGTTCATGCATGAGTGTATGTGTGTGTTGTCCTTCCAATGACACAACAACAACATTATCATAATAGACGCTTTATTCACAAAGTATTCATAACCATGCTCATAATATCATAGTCATGCATACACCTGATGTTTGCATAATCAATACACAACTTCCAATTCGAGTGTCTATGATCGTACAATAGTAAAGGAACACAACCAAGGGTTGGGGTCGAGTCCCAAGGGAGTGGTTTTGAGAATTAATAGAAAAATAAAATTTAGTTCTAATTAGTCATAGCTATAGACATTATCGAATATAAACATACTAAATCTAAAGGAGGTGATGCAAGCGTCAATTATCAATGGGGTTTTTTGTATTAATTAACAACTATAAACAGCAAAAATATACGAAAACTAGATAGAGAGACGGGATTCTTGGGATATCATAGGAATACGGGATAAACTAAACTGTCGGGTACATGCTTTTGATAGTAAATTGTTGAGTATTTGTGACTAGGCTAGACTATAGTGGGGGTAAATTCTCTCTCGAGCAACTTACCTCGAATCGACCCGATTTCTCTCGAACACCAAGTTGCCTCTTTAAGCATAACCTCCACCTTAGCCCATTCACTCTCTCGAGCTGAATGTGTGGGAGAAAGACTAGGATTCATTCTCTCGAGTTGATTCCATGTCGACCCAATACCACCGGCTATCAATTTAGTAGTTTTAATTTTACAACCTCTCTCTCGAGCAAGCCAAAACACTAAGATGAAATCGTATTTGCAACTACAACTCCATTAAGTTCATACACAACTACTAAACGAAATCACATGTAAACAACAAATAAACCATCAACAAGTAAGACCCAACAGATAATCTAACCCATATTCACAAAATCACACCCCAAGAATTGGGGTTTTAGCTAGACATGTAAAAAAGATAAAACTTTATACCAATATCAGTTTCCATCAACTAGTATGAAGGATTAAGCCTTAAAACACGTCAAGAGTGAAGAATCTTAGAGACCTAAGTCCAATTTCTTGGAGTTGAAACCCTTTGAATCTTCATGGTCTTAGAACAAAATCTCCAAAACCCTCTAAAACTTAAACTCTCTAAAAAACTGTAAAATGTTCTAAGAATAATAGTGATATGATGCTAAGCTATAAATTTAAACAAGTATTTATAGTGTTTGAAAATGTGCTGCGAAGGACCCTTCGGCGAAGTTAGTCGGGATAGCTGATACATTCGGCAATCCGCCGTTTGGTCGATTTCATCGCCTTTCTGCTTTAGCCTTTAGCCTCTTCGCGTTTTGAGTTGTTGGGCGATATGGTACTGTTTTGCGAAACTATTTAGCGACACGCCGATTGCTTTATTTCACTGCCAACTTGACCTTTTCCTTCAGGGCTTAGTCCAACGAAACAAAAGGCGATCTCCAGGCCAATCGGCGACTCACCAACTGGGCTTGACGATCTTCAGGCCTTCATTTCTTCATTTTTTTCAGCCGCCTTGATCCTTCTTGCCAAGTAGTGTCCATGCTTTGCCTCAAACTCCAAATACCTGAAACTTAAGGATTTTCATCAAATATTGAGACAAAATATGCATTTGAGGACACTAATTCTATCAAAATATAGCCCTAAATGAATCCAAATTATGGACTAATCAACACCCCCAACTTAAACTTTTGCTTGTCCTCAAGTAACTCGAGTTCAGCTGTTTAAAAAGAGTGTCTCAAACAGTGCTACACAAGAATCAATCATAAATGCACACAACAAGACTCACTTTACTCATGTAAAGATCAATTGTGTACTCAAAGATTTAAGTTGTGACTCACCAATATAGAAGAATCTCATGTTCAAAATACTTGTTTCAAATGCAAGTTCAAGCTCAACCAAAGTGTTCAAATGTCCTCACACAAAGAATGATTCCATATTCACACAACGGTTCAAAATTTAAAGCTTCATAATCAAATGCAACACTCACACTCACAGAGATGAGCACAATGCATAATTTCACCCATAGGTTTGCCTATATTTTCCAATCAACACTTGCTTAAGCTCACTCAAGATCACAAAGGTCTTTCAAGGCTTGTAATGAGGCTGAGTACAAAGGTATGGTCATTTAGGCTCAGTGGCTATGTTGAATAACACTCCCTTTCATCTTCTTTCATCATTCTCATTTTGCTCACAAGTCATCCTATTATTCACTTCCCATGGATTATTTGGGAACCCTTTTTTTTTTGTTTTTTTCAACTTTATTCCACAACTTTTCTTTTTCATTCTTTTTCTTTCTTTTTTTTTTTGTATGGAGAGATTCCATTTTTCTCAACACCATGAGTTAAAAGAGACTTTCTTTGCACTTTTTGGCTTTCCCTTTTCTTTTCACCACACCCCCAACTTAGGCTTTTGGCCTAAGTTGTCTATTCAATCAACCACAATTTACGAGGATTAAGGGTAATGGGTCAAGAAAGGTCATGTTGTCATCAAGTTTATTCCAAAGAAAGGTAAGGTTCAAGGGGTGTTCAAGAGAGGTTCACACACTCACAAGGTAGGCCACAAAAGAGGTATATGTCAAATTGGCTCACACTCTTCGAAGTTGCCTAAGATCATATCAAGAGATAGCCTTACTTAGTCGACCGGACCAACGGAGCAAATTCTAGGTGTTATCATGCTAGGTTCGCAGTAAGCTCATCACACAAGACATCGACACTAAAGTCAAACAAGACTTCACACTTCCACTAGTGTGCGACGATCATCACAAGAGACACGATTTAATAATTGGCTAGACACAACAAGATACAAAGAGTCCACATATTGTCTATGCAACTTCATTTGGCCTCATCGTAGCCGCACATTCATGTTAGTTCGATTATGAGCACTATTTAAGTCATCAGTATTGATCAAAACCGATACTCAAATTTGCGAAAGAACAGCCACATTCAACACATATAAGAGGTGGCGAATTGTTTTTCGGAAGGGTCAAAATCATTTGCAATTTAAAGCAAAATAAGCCACAAGCTCAAACCTTCCACGAAAGCAGTATTAACACAATTATAGCTTACAACGCAAATACATAAACAAAATACAATTCACGAATAGCATACAAAAGTGGGCCATACCCCACCACAATTAAAAACAATTTGTCCTCAAATGTAAATAATAAAGTATCCAGAATGTACATTAAAGAAAGAAAGAGAGGGAGGTAAATAGGGGATCATGTCTAAGTGGTCACTCCGTTTGTCATAGCATCAGTGCCCCATGTGTCAGCCTGAACTTGGATAATAGTCTCCGGAGCTACTTCAGAAGATTCAAGGGCAATTGACATGCTAAAATTGTCCAAGTTATGAGCCGCCAAAAAGGAATGTATAGTTGTGTAGAATCCACGAGTCCACGAAGGGACAGTGGGATCTCGGGGGACAGATCCCTTGCTAGAACTAGGCTTTTTGCCCTCACTTCCCGTCTTGGGAGGATTCGCTTCCTTTGTATCTTTCTTGAAATTTTTTGCTCTTATCTATCAGGGTGGCATGATTCTCCCAGCAACTTTAGGTCTAGCCATGTATGCAAAGCTTCGAGGCAAAGTTAGAAAATATTCGACAAACAAAACAAGGATAATCAGCTGCAGACAGACTTGCCAATCCTTTCAGCGAGCAAGGGGTTGCCCGCCAAAGGTTTCAGTGCAGTGGGGTTCAAGGGGTGTAGACAAAGGTCGAACAAGAAGACTTTCGGCGATTTGTCGAGTGCTTTTGGCGAACTCATGCTTCTAGCCGAAAGGTTCAGAAACCAACAAAACATATAGCATGAATTAAAGGCGAGATGGGGTTATTAGGCAATCCGCATAGTGGTTCGACAAAATTGACCCAGCTCACCAAAAGGCCCAACGTGCCTTCATGCAACCCAGCTTTTTGAATTCAACCCCCGCAACCCCCTAAAACAAAATCAAGGCATGCACAACTCAAATAAGACTTAGACCCAATGACACTCATGCACAACCCATGATTTTTTATATCCTTCAAGGTACAGTTTTCAGGAATTAACTATTTAACTTAATACAGGCAAAATTAGTGAATCTAACAGGCAAACAAAAAAATTTAATCCTACTAGAGAGGTCCAACATACATCAACAAGGTAATATCATTGCATTGAGTACAAAATTGATAGAAAGAACTTAGAGTTTGGGAACCAACCTTTCGTGCAGACTAAAATGGAATTAAATCTTAGGCAACAATGTAATCCAAGTTCTGAGCACAAATCAACAACTCAAAATACACCAGAAATGCAAAAAATGTAAAAATTAGAGTGCGGGTGTGAGTTTGGAAAGATGGGAAGGTGAGGGAAAGAGAATGAATTTGATACTTTTAAACATATGGCCTGAAAAATCGTCCAGTTTTTGCCCATTCGACGATATTAGTCAAGATCGCCAAACCACTCTGTGTTTCGCCAAGTAGCCATTTGCCTCACCGAATTTTACAGAACTTCCAGTTATTTTGGGAGTCCAAATGGCGGTCTCCGTCGGGATCACTGACATAGTCGGTGATTCACCAATAATTTCCTGTGCTCACCAAGTTTTACAGACTCCAATGTAAGTTGGTCTTGAGACTAACGGCGGTCTAGTTCGGGGTCGCCGAACTGTTCGGTGATTCGCTGTGTGAACCTGTTGCTCGCCAATCTGCACTTTTCGTTCACTCTCCACACTTTCATCTGCACAATCAACACACCATTATTTTATCAAAACAACATAAAGCAATAAAGGGTTTTAGGTTGCCTCCCAAACATCGGCTTAGTTAACGTCGTGATAGGACGCAAGTCCATCTTAAAACCTTATTTTTGGGGTTGACCATAGCGTCACTAGGCAAACCCTCTTTTTGTCTCGGATTTAGGTGAGACGACATCTGACCCATTTTGGTCTCTAACTGCTTGATTGATACTGAATGGGAGGTAAAGGTCTGGCTCAGGGTCAACACATCTTTCTTCATTTCTTTCAAGATCTTGTTCGACCCCTCAACTTTGTTGAGGATACGAGAAAGCATATCCTCACACCAGCCACCTTCCGAATCCTTCAGCTTTTGACATTCATGGGGAGGCACATACCTGCCCTTCTCCCCATCTTTCCAGTTAGGATTTCAGTCACTCCATTCTCTGTTGCGATCCTTCTACCCATATTTTCTACCCCAACCCTGGTTACCACCCTACCTCGGGTAGTTTAAACAATAACCACCGCCTTGGTTGGCTAGAAAATTACCTCTTCATTATACAAGGCTTCAAACTTCGTCTCCTCCCGATTTACACACCCGATCCTAACGACATTGACACTATAGGCACCAGCCCCCATGACATTTTTGGATAAAATGTCAAGTTGTAACATGATCTTGTCCATGTTTTGGTCTCTCTCATGATACTTTTCCATCTGCTCATTGGATAGCTTGAATGTGAAAGGAGAGACCTGGTCCTCGCGGGTGTACCACGCTCTGTTGATGGTTGTCATGCCATTTAGAAGTTTGGCTGCTATTGCATACGGTTGCTACATCAAGCCTCTAGGTGAAAGTTGGTCAGCAACACTTTTTTTTACCGAGTCCAAACTCCGGTAAAAGTACTGTAGCAGCACATTATCCGACAAACCATGGATTGGGCATTGAAGTACCAACTTTTTGAACCGCATCTAAGTTTTGTGCAAAGGCTCTCTTTCTAGACGCTTAAAGCTTTGGATACTGTCCCGAAGAGTCATCATCTTCGAGGGAGGGAAAAATCGCACATTAAATGTAGTGACCAACTCCTCCTAAAAAGTGATGGATTTGCGTGGCAACTCCGCCAGCCATTTGCGCGCTTGTCCCATCAACGAGAAAGGGAATAACCTTAACCGGACTGACTCCTGAGAGATGTTTTTGAAAGAGAATGGTCCGCACACATCTACGAAGTTTCGAAGATGCTCGTGAGGATTTTCATGTGCCAATCCACTGAAAAGTCCTTTTAGTTGCAACAGTTGCAGCATAGTGCTCATTATATGGAACACTGCATTTCCTTCGGCTAGAGGTAAACTGATGGCCCCAATACCTCCCATGAGATGGGGGTCACTAATGTTGGACTCTTGGACATCATTGAGATTTCCGATGTCGTCTTGGTGGCCTACCTGGCTGCCGTTGCTGCCATTAACACTCATGCTTCCTAAAATATTTACACAAACCAACGAAACAAAACTTCAAATTGAGTAAGTACAACCACAACTAAGAGGAACAGTTTTTCTTTACTTAACTACAAATTCTCAATTAACACCACTCCCCAAAAGTGGCGCCATTTTGATGTTTGCATAATCAAGACACAACTTCCAATTCGAGTGTCTACGATCATACAATAGTAAAGTAAACCAACCAAGGGTTGGGATCTAGTCCCAAGGGAGTGGTTTTGAGAATTAATTAAAAAATAAAATTTAGTTCTAATTAGTCATAGTTATAGACATTATCAAATATAAACATACTAAATCTAAAGGGGGTGACGCAAGCGTCAATTATCAATGGGGTTTTTTGTATTAATTAACAACTACAAACAACAAAAATATACGAAAACTAGATAGAGAGACGAGATTCTTGGGATGTAATAGGAATACGGGATAAACTTAATTGTCGGGTACATTCTTTTGATAGTAAATTTTTGAGTATTTGTGACTAGGCTAGACTATAATGGGGATAAATTCTCTCTCGAGCAACTTACCCCGAATCGATTCAGTTTCTCTCAAACACGAAGTTGCCGCTTTAAGCACAACCTCCACCTTAGCCCATTCAGTCTCTCGAGCTGAATCTGTTGGAGAAGGACTAGGATTCACTCTCTCGAGCTGAACCCATGTCGACCCAATACCACCGGCTATCAATTTAGTAGTCTTAGTTTTACGACCTCTCTCTTGAGCAAGCCGAAAACACTAAGATGAAATCGTATTTGCAACTACAACTCCATTAAGTTCATATACAACTACTAAACGAAATCACATTTAAACAACAAATAAACCATCAACAAGCAAAACCCAACAGATAATCTAACTCATATTCACAAAATCACACCCCAATAATTGAGATTTTAACTAGACATGTAAAAGAGATAAAAATTTATACCAATATCAGTTTTCATTAACTGGTATGAAGGATTAAGTCTTAAAACACATTAAGAGTGAAGAGTCTTGGAGACCCAAATCCAATTTCTTGGAGTTAAAACCCTTTGAATCTTCATAGTCTTAGAATAAAGTCTCCAAAACCCTCTAAAACTTAAACTCTCTAAAAAACTGTAAAAAGTTCTAAGAATAATAGTGATATGATGCTAAGCTAGAAATTTAAACAAGTATTTATAGTGTTTGAAAATGTGCTGCGAAGGACCCTTCGGCGAAGTTAGTCGGGATCCCCGATACATTCGGTGATCTGTCGTTTGGTTGATTCATCGCTTTTCTACTTTAGCCTTTAGCCTTTTCGCGTTTTGAGTCATTGGGCGATATGGTACTTCTTCGCGAAACTGTTCGGTGACACACCAACTGCTTCATTTCATCGCCAACTTGACCTTTTCCTTCAAGGCTCAGTGCACTGGAACAAAAGGCGATCTCCAGGACGATCGGCGACTCGCCAACTGGGCTCAACGATCTTCAGGCCTTCATTTCTTCGTTCTTTTCAGCCGCCTTGTTTCTTCTTGCCAAGTGGTATCCATGTGTTGCCTTCAACTCCAAATACCTTAAACTTAAGGATTTTCATCAGATATTGAGACAAAATATGCATTTAAGGACATTAATTCTATCATAATATAGCCTAAATGAGTCCAAATTGTGGACTCATCAACACCTCATTTATTGCATTCAAGGGTCATTTTTAAGTCAATACATGCAACATTAAATACAAGAAACATAGATACAACCATGACTCAAATGGTCCATTCACTTCATGTATGAACTCATGTGTGGGTGAAGTCTATTCATAATAGGGCCATATACAATTCAACATACATGATGACTTCTTTCCTGAAGCCTTAACACCCTTAGTTTATCCATTTTAGCTTTCCCTCTTAAATCCCTAGGAGTCATTTTCATGTTACAAGCCTTAATCTCAAGCAATGCCTCACATGATCATCAAGTGTACCTAATTCTCAAGTAACCTAACCACATGGCTCATTCTTGACCGAATCAAGACAAATCATGTTTAGAAGCTTTACCGTAAATCAATTCTCATCTAGGTGATATTATCTAAGGCATTACATGAAGAAGTTCATCTCTCTTGGAGGGTCACCTTTAAACCCTCAATTAGCCTCTTTCATGGCATATCCCTAATCACATCAATTAACCTTAAAAAAATTTGGTTAATCAAGTATACATGTAGAATCATACTTAGATAATGCAATTACATCATAATTAACTCACATCCAATTAATTGGACCAACTTGCAGAACCATCACATAATGTAAAGAAGAACCATAGCTAGGGTTAGGGGTCTCATGTATTCTTGAAGAATTTTGAGTTAAAATCATATAAAATCAATCATACATTCATAAACAAACATCATTCAACCTTTAAAAGCAACTTTAAAAGGAATCCATTGAGTTGAGTTGAAACCTTAGCTAATTTAGTTTTCTAGAATTGAGTAAAAAGCTTTTGAATGGGCTCCTTGGGTGATAGCTTCCCAAGGATGAAGAACTCACATACCTTAGGTGTAGAATCCTTCCAAATTTGTATTGAAAAGCTCTTTCCTTCAAGCTTTCCTTGATCTCTTTCTTTGTTCTTCAATGGAGGTTCTAGAGAAGACTTTTGGAGGGAAGGGAAGTTGGGTTTTGATTTGGGCTCTTGGGTTATAATGAATTAATGAAGTGTTTAATGACTTTTAATACTTTATATAGGTGAAATAAACCCATATTAAACGACCCCTAGTGAAAAAACTTAAAAATGAATTACCTAAATTAACCCACTTAATGGCCGAATTGGGGCAGATTGCAGGTGCAATCGACTCCCCATGACTTATGATCCGTCAATTGGTCTACGAGGCGTGCTACAAGTTCATGGATATGACTTGCATCTCCTCAACCAGGCCTTGAACTACTCCCCATGACCTACGAGGCGTCAACCAATCTACTCGCCGTAGATTGCCATTCGTAGGTCACCTATTTGACAGCTTTTTGTGAACCTAGACAGCCTTGGGGTCTAGACTTTTGGGGCCCCCTCAAGGACTTTTGGTTGGTCCTTGGGGGTTGTGCCTTGACATTTGACCCCTAGACACCTCAACCTAAGCTCGGGATGTCAATATACAACCTAAAACTAAACATCAAACTCAAAAGCTCACATGTAAGGCTCTAGTCTCACTTACTAGTTTCCATTAGACTCTAGTTTGGTCTTACTAGTTTTCCGGGTTGTTACACTACCTCCCCCTTAGGAACATTCGTCCTCGATTGACACTTGCAACACTTTTGGAATTAAAGACTCAAGACTAGCAGCCCAATCATGCATGAAACATCACAATAATGCCCAACTCAAAATACACTATTCACAATGTGCACTTATTCAAGGAGAAAATATCAACTCCAACTCAACATGTTCAATGCAATACAAGGAAGTATGAACTATATCTAAACAACCTATTTATGCATGAGATTCTCATCACTTTTTATGTTCAAGGAGGAACTACCATCTCCTAACTAAAACATGTTTGTATATTCTTCTTATGAAGTACAATAGGCAACTCTTAGTCAAAGCACCACAACATGAGGGAAACAATTCACATAAACTCATTTTCTTTCAAAACACAAGTTTTCATGAACATGCATTATATAAAGAAGTCATGGCAATATATAAGCACATAACCACAATATTAGCTAGGCATACCATCTCCCTCCTTGGGAGTGAGCCTACACAATCACTTCTAAACATCATTAATCACTTAGTCATAGGAAGAATTACATTTTCTCATTAAAAGCAAGCTCAATACAATCAACATGGAGCCCAAGTGCCTTTTCATCAAAAACACAACAAAGCATGTTCATCACATCATCTCATGAAGTCAAATATACCATCACCATGCAAGAATGCGCAACAACATGAGGAACATGTAAATCATGAAAAATCCATTTTATACAAAATAAGGATCTTTCAAAAACATGCATAGCATAAGGAGATCATGAAAATTTCTAAAACACTCATGAATCCTAGACATAAAACAAGTCCAATAAGGAACTCTTGGTCTCAAGATAGAATAAGAATAGAAGAAAAAGATGAAGATATCGGGACTCTCAATCAATGTTGCTACTCAAGCACATGATCTCCCTCTTAGGAGTAAGCCCCTTTTTACAAAAATCTCAATTACTACTCCTTTCAACCAACTCAAAGCATTACCAAGATTCATTATAACCATACTGGGCTCTAAAACTAATAGAGGTCTAATAACCATGCATCCAAACCCTACCAAGGTTAACAAGAGTAAATCTAAGGAACAAGGGAATCATAGGACACACATAACATCCAAGACTTCACAATCAAGAAATGGGGCAAGGAGGACTTATCATCCAGAGCTAGAGGAGGAATAGAATGGGACATAAGGATATTGGGACATCTCATTGGCCCTTGGCCTCCCAATTATGCACCTTTAAATAACTCTTACTAAAAATACCACTCCTCAACATTTTTCATGGAAGCACTTTCTTACTTTTCTATTTCTTGGCTTGTCGGGCTAAGATCCCAATTGGTACTTCTAAATTAGAGAGGTTCTCATCCAAGCACTTTTGCTCACAAGTAACCTTACTGATACCACTCAAAGTCTCATATGAGCCTACCAAACCGGGCCAAACTTCTCAAACTCACTACACCTCTTAAGGTGTGATTATCAAGCAAGCCTAACTCATGACCATCAAGGACACTCAATGACCTTACCACCTAAGCACATTATCCCCCACTTGGGGTAAGCCTATACAAAATCTTTACAACATCACTTCCTTCAATTCTAAGGTCGGAGCAAGTCATAACTAAACCTTCACACTCATCACACAATATGATTCTAAACCATGGAGGATTACACTTCTATCCTCTTTTTAAGGAGTTTACTCACTTAACCCCTCTAGGCATCACTTAAACACCACTATTTATCAAGATCAAACACATCAAAGAACTCATTATGGCTAAGTTGGGTTATACCCACAAACACATATGGCCATAATTAAACCTATGAATACTAGGACAACATAGAAGTTCATCATATCCAATTTATCAAATCACAAAAGACCAGTACTACCGGAATTACTCCTACAAGGTCAACACCATAGTTGTCCACTTTATAAACTCTAGATGCTCTTCCTCTATCTTTGACCCATAGAATTTCAGAATCTAATAAAGCATAAAACACATACCAGAACCCTTAAGATCCACTATCACTCACTCTTTGAGACTTAGGGGTAGGCATCCTCTCTTGGTTAAACCTTAGGGGAAACTTAGAAGAGTTTTGTCCATGAAACCTTTGTCTCTTTCAATTCTACTAAGGTTGGATCAAGACAATTTTATACCATTTCAACCCTTATCATCACCTTTGGTGGGATCTATCAACCAATCATATCTAGGTATTACCTAAGCACCCTACATCAAAATGATCATACTTAAGTTAAATCTTAAAATACAACTAACTCTTTGAAGTTGGTCAACACCTACACTCTTATTCCTTACCTCAACTAGGTGGTACATGCACCCTCAAAGTCAAGCTTAAGACACAACATAATCCAAACTTATGGCATAGAATTTCCCCCTTCCCACTCTCAGATAGGCTCATTCGGGAACTAACTATTTGACTATACGGGTCCTATCATCAACTAAACATAACCTCACAATCACACTATCTTCCCCTTGGGAGTAAGCCTACACACATTCTTCTAACCAACCTTCATAACACAAAGGAAACTATGAAGCATTATTCACACTAAAGATATCATCACAATCTATCATCTCCAATCTATCAAGTCACAAAGCCACAATTGTCATCTTAACCAATCTTTATCTCTTACTCTTTGTAGCATGAACTCTTCTAATAATCACATCCTAAAGACCATCGGATAAGGGATAAGAGAGAACTTATAGATCTATGGCATGACTTAGAAAATGAAGAAGTGTAGTTTTCCTAACATCCCATAACCTCATATTCACAAAATGTGGTGCGTTTCACATTTATGAACAAAACTCTACTAGATGTGGTTTGAGACATCCTAAAATTATCCCAAAATTTTAAGTTCTGATACCAAGTTTGTCACGATCTAAGAGTACCCCTAGACGTAACACAGCGTACTCGACCCCGAAGGGGTCTCATACATGCCCTTAGCATAATCATAGTCATAAGATCATAGGAAAATGGTGCGGAATTTAAAACTTTTCTTTACAATCGAAGTCTTTTATAAAAATGATAGAGTCTATACACTATGTCTCAAACCATCTAATTACTTGGAACAAAACTCTTGAATACAACCTTAGGGACATAGCCATTACAACCAGAGTCTAAAACATAAAAGAAAGATAATAAATGACATGTGGTTGAGCCCTCGAATACAATGAAGATTCACCAATCTTCTTCTTCTTGATCTCCAATGAACCTAGCCACTAGGATGGAATGCAATATCTCCAAAGCCTACACTTATAGAAAATGTATAAAGATGGGGTTAGCACAAAAAGTACCAAGTATGGAAGCCATGCACAAAATCATTAAAACATGCATAAAAGGGGACATTTCATTTGAAATCATGCTATATGTTGTTTTTGAACATCATCTTTGAAATAGTTGGAGAAGACAACTCATAAGGCAACTCACACACATTTCATTATAACATGAGAGATATCATTATAATATCAAGAACACAATACAAATTCCAATCTTCACAATACATAGCCTCCAATCATATAATAATACAAAGTCAAATACCAAGATCATCTTATTATGAAGTAATCATCACATAAGCAACCCCTAAGAAATAGTTGTGCAATGTATGGTTGGCATCCCATAATACCAACCCTACTAAGTACTCCTTTGAAGCTACCTTAGGTATGCACTTCATTCTTAGACCTCATTATAAACAATGACCACAAATAAGGAAATAGTCATGTACATTACTTGAATTATAAGGAAAGCCATTCATAACAACTATTTATTCAACACACATGCAAACATTCAAATCTCATCATAACGTAAATGAACCATCCCATGACATCCTACTAAGTCTACTTGTGCAATATAAAAGTGAAGTCCCATATCCCCACTCCTACTAAGTAAAACTCATTCAAAAATCATAGTGTAGTTCATGTCTCATTCATTATCTTTCTTATATAGGGAAAATAACATTAACCGACATAGACCATGTGAGCTACATGGAATCTGGTGTTCTACCCCCACACCAAAAAGAGAGTGTCTTACTTGCCTAAAGTAGGACTAACATGTTTAACTTTTAGGTGGATCCACTAGCTAAAGACCTATGTGGGCATATAGTTATGAATAAGGAGATTGCTACTAGAAACTCGAACTTCTAGCGTAAAAGGTTTCCATCTCATGAGACAACCTATGTTGGGAAGCCGAACTTGCTAAACGTAGAAGCTTTCTATCTCATTGTTCATATCCTCTCCATATTTCCCTTTAAAAGTCATTAAGCCTCTACTTAGGTTCATGTTCAATAGAGAATGCACTAGGTACTCAAACCAACATTCATCATAATAGCTCAAAGATTCATTAGGTGAGAATGTCCTTTCACTTTAGAATCATCAACATGTGAGTAAACCTTTCACATTACCATTCCTAGTGTTTTCATGAGAATTAGCCTTTCAATCAACACAACATCATCATCATCATCCTAGACAAGTCATATATGAACATGTGTAAAGGGTAAGGGGAGAATAACCTTTCAACAATACCTCAATATACACAATAGTCATAGGATCTTTACCTTTCAAGTGAGTCATAGGTTCACACACAATCTTGTCAACATGCACAAACCTTCATAATATGCCCTTCAAGGGATATGGACCAACTCATACCAAACATATAACAATAGCACATTAGGTAAGGGAATACCATGATCCAAAAACTCATCAATACCTTAGTCACATCATAGTCATGTTCATGCATGGGTGTGTGTGTGATTGTCCTTCCAATGACACAACAACAACATTATCATCATAGATACTTTATTCACAAAGTATTCATAACCATGCTCATAATATCATAGTCATGCATACACCTCATATATTGCATTCAAGGGTCATATTGAGTCAATACATCTAACATTCAATACAGGAAACATATATACAACCATGACTCAAGTAGTCCATTCACTTCATGCATGAACTCATGTGATCATATTATAGGTCATGTGGGTGAAGTCTATTCACAATAGGTCCATATACAATTCAACATACATGATGGCTTCCTTCTTGAAGCCTTAACAGCCTTAGTTTATCCATTTTAGATTTCCCTCTTAAAGCCCTTAGAGTCATCTTCATGTTACAAGCCTTACTCTCAAACAATACCTCATATGATCATCAAGTGTACCTAATTCTCAAGTAACCTAACTACATGGCTCATTCTTGACCTAATCAAGCCAAATCATGTTTAGAAGCTTTACCCTAAATCAATTCACACCTAGGTGATCTAATCTAAGGCATTACATGAAGAAGTTCATCTTTCTTGGAGGATCACCTTTAAACCCTCAATTAACCTCTTTCATGGCATAGCCCTAATCACATCAATTCACCTTAGAAATATTTGGTTAATCAAGTATACATGTAGAATCATACTTAGATCATGCAATTACATCATAATTAACTCACGTCCAATCAATTGGACTAACTTGCAAAATTAAACCATCACATAATGTAAAGAAGAACCGTAGCTAGGGTTGGGGGTCTCATGGATTCTTGAAGAATTTTGAGTTAAAATCATATAAAATCAATCATACTTTCATAAACAAACATCATTCAACCTTTAAAAGCAACTTTCAAAGGAATCCATGGAGTTGAGTTGAAACCCTAGCTAATTGAGTTTTCTAGAATTGAGTAAAAAGCTTTTGAATGGGCTCCTTGGGTGATAGCTTCCCAAGGATGAAGAACTCACATACCTTAGGTGTAAAATCCTTCCAAATTCTTATTGAAAAGCTCCTTCCTTCGAGCTTTCCTTGATCTCTTTCTTTGTTCTTCAATGGAGGTTCTAGAGAGAAGACTTTTGGAGGGAAGGGAAGTTGGGTTTTGATTGGGCTCTTGGGTTATAATGAATTAATAAAGTGTTTAATGACTTGTGATACTTTATATAGGTGAAATAAACCCATATTAAATGACCCCTAATGAAAAAAACTTAAAAACGGATTACCTAAACTAACCCACTTGTTGGCTGAATTAGGGCAGATTGCAGGTGCAATTGACGCCCCAAGACTTATGATCCGTCAATTGGTCTACGGGGCGTGCTACAGGTTCGTGGATATCTGCAGCTCCTCAACCAGGCCTTGAACTACTCCCCATGACCTACGGGGTGTCAACCAATCTATTGGCCGTAGATGGCCATCCGTAGGTCACCTATTTGACAGCTTTTTGTGAACCTAGGTAGCCTTGGGGTCTATACTTTGGGGTCCCCCTCAAGGACTCTTGGTTGGTCCTTGGGGTCGTCCCTTGATGTTTGACCCCAAGACACCTCAAACTAAGCTCGGGAAGTCAATATACAACCTAAAACCAAACATCAAACTCTAAAGCTCACACGTAAGGCACTAATCTCACCTACTAGTTTCCATTAGACTCTAGCTTGGTCTTACTAGTTTTCCGGATTGTTACAGTCTCTCTTATATAATAAAATAAGAAAAAGAATAAAACATAAAACAAAAATAATTTTATGTGATAAATACATATTTGAACAACCAATGTGAAATTTACTCCCTCTTTCATGGTTCGTTTCTTGTCTGAAAAGGAAAATTTTAGTCTCTTATTTCTTCTTATTTACTATTTTTTCGATCCATTTTTTAGTTGTCATGTTGCGTTTATTGAAAGTCATTTTGACTAATTTTCAAAGTTAGTTAGCTTAATAAAACATATTAAATGTAATAAATTAATTTTAGATACCTTCCTCCAATAGATTTATGAAAATCTTGTGTACCGCCTTATTTTAATTTCTTTCTAGCAATTTGAAGTCATTATTAATCAAATTAAGTTCATAGATTTTGGATTTGTCATTGAATTCTTTGATTTTCTAAGAATAAATTTTATGTTAATTACAAAAAGTGTTTATGAAATTCACTAAACAATTGAGTATACTAATAAAAGCAAAATTATTCTTTTGTATTATTTACATTAATGATAATGAATTAAAATCAGTACAAATAAATAAATAAAAAGATAGTAAATTAATATTATAAACCACAATGATGATTAGTATATGAAGCAAAATATTAATGAGCCAATTTTTTGAAATTTTCTCAAATGTATTTAATTTATTTTGAAGTGTTGTGTCCTGTCATTTTTTGGTGTACAATACAAAAACCCAGGTGAGCTTTATTTTTTATTTACTTTGGGAAAAAATTAATGACTTTATGTGGCAATTTTTATTTTTAAAAAAAATAACTTTTATATAGAAAACTTTAAAATTAGATGATTATGTGGTACAAAAGAAAAAAGGTTTTTTTTTTTGGTATGATAACTCTCAAAATTGACTAACTTATATGTAACAATTGGACACAAGTGTCTATGCTAGCACGGACTCAATATTTATTATTTTCTTATTTTAATTTATGTGATATAGATAGAATTTAGAAAGTTAATTAAATTTTAATATAATTTTTAGATATTTTAAGTTGTTAATTATTTCTTGTTTGCACAAATGTAATGTGAAGATGTCCATTAAGATGTTCATAATTAAATTATTTTTCGTCATCGATCGCTAATTATTACTCAAAATAGTTATAAGATATAAAAAAGATATTACCGACATTTAAAATAATAAATCTATAACTAAAGAATATGAATTCAAAATTAAAAGTCATAGCTAAAACGAATCCAATAATTTCGAAAAAATTATACATTAATTAAATTAAAGTAGAATAAAATAAATTTTTTTTAATTTTTTTCAAAACACGCTGAAGTAGGCACGCGTAGAAGTCTCTCTTATATAATACCCTTAAAGTATTGGAATTGGTACAAATATACCATTCGTTTACCTTTTGGCCACAAAATGCTCTTGGGGTTAACCTTTGTGGCCCTATAATACCCTTTTCACAAACAGAATAAATAGTCCATTTAATTAGCATTTTCATTTAATACATGACACTATCTGATTCGTTATAAAAATTAATTAACTAAAACTAAAGTAACCCAACCCAAACCCGGATCCACCCAAAAAATATCCCGACCCATCTTCTAAAACCCAACTATTCTAGAGTAAAGTCTCCACCTACTCTTGTTTAATCTGCATAAGTAATTTTGAAAACATTGGCATCAAATCAATCAAGAATCAGGGAGTTGAGAATGTGCTTAAATGCTGAAACACCAGCAATTGCTCTGGCAGCATTTCAAGAGTTAGCAGAACCGGCAGGGGTAGAACCTATGAAACAAAATTGATAAAAAAGGGATGCTGCAGCTATGGAGGCAGTGCTTAAATTCAGAGTGTAACTTTATTCAAGGCTAGAAATCGTGAAATCAAAGAAGTTTTAGTGCAGAACTAGTTGTTAGTGATAGGATGAAGATGCGCTTAGACAATATAGATATCTCTAAGGAATGTATTTGATGTTCTGTTGCACAGTATGTATTATGTTGTAGTTTTAACTATATTTGTAGTTGATTTCGTGATTTAATAAGTACCTTATTTGCTAATTTTGTTAATTACATTTAAGGGAGACAAAATCATGCTCTTGGGAGTGCTATGTATACTCTTTGACTATGAGTATGTTGGATGGTTGCTGTTGGAAATGCTTTGACCAGATTTATAATGCATCTCTTCTTGAATCTGTATAGCTCATGGATTGTTACCTTTTTGAATGTTAGAAATGCATTTGAATAATTGAGTTTCAGCAGCTTGAAGAAAATAATTTGGGTTTTTCCCTTTTAGAATAATTGAGTTTTAGAAAATGGGTCGGGTGTTTTCTTTTGGGTGGATCCGGGTTTGGATTGGGTTAATTTAGTTTTAGTTAATTAATTTTTACAACGAATCAGATAGTGCCACATATTAAATGAAAATGCTAATTAAGTGGACTAATTATTCCGTTTGTGAAAAGGGTATTATAGGGCCACAAAGGTTAACCCCAAAGGCATTTTGTGGCCAAAAGATAAACGAAGGGTATATTTGTACTAATTTCAATACTTTAAGGGTATTTTAGACCCTTCTCCATATAATAAAACAAAACATAAAACAAAAATAATTTTATGTGATAAATACAGATCTGAACAACCACGGTGAAATTTACTCCCTCTTTTGTGGTTCGTTTCTTATCTGGAAAGGAATATCTTAATCTTTTATTTCTTCTTGTTTACTATTCTGTCCATCCATTTTTTAGTTGTCGTGTTGTGTTTTTTGAAAGTCACTTTGACTAATTTTTAAAATTAAATTAGATTACATTAATTCGATATTTTAAACAAAAAAATATTCAAAAACTATACGAAAACTACTATAAATTGTAATTTTTTACATATCAATATGATGGAAAAATTATCGTAAAATCTTAGTCAATGTTCATAATGTTTGACTCTTAAAAAGGAAACTATGACAACTAAAAGTAGACGGAGGGTGTATACTAGATATATAAGAGTCCATGCAAGCACGGAGCTCAACATATATATTATTTCGTTTGTTTAAATTTATGTGACACAAATTATATTAGGAGAGCCAATCAAATTTTTATATAATCTTTAAATATTTTAAGTTTTTAATTGTTGTAATTTATTGAACTTTTAACATAATTTTCTCACTCTGACCCAACTTATGTGGCACATGTGAAATTTTGAAAGTCAACCAAATTTTTGTATGTTCTTTTAAATTTTTTAACTTGTTAATTATTGTGATTTATAGTACTCTGAAATTGTTAATTATTGTGACTTATAGTTTAAATTAACGTAATTTTAAAATAATATATGTTATTTCTCATGCCCCAATTTATGTGGTACATGTGAATTTTGGGAATTTATCAAATTTTTAAATTGTAATTTATAGTACTCTTAATGTAATTTTCAAATAATATGTGTGACTGCATATGCCCCCATTTATGTGACATATGTAAAATTTTGAGAAATAATCACATTTTAATATGTTCTTCAAATATCTTAAGTTGTTAATAATTGTGCTTTATAGTACTCTTAACATAATTTTCAAATAATATATGTTACTCCTACGGTCCCAATTATGTAGTAAGCGTGAAATTTTGAGAGTTAACCAAATTTTTAGTGTTATAAGTTTATTTTTAGTATTGTTTTTGTAAATACATAACTTATAAAAAAGAAATAAGCAAAATAAATTAAAATAGATAAATGTCACAATCCAAAACGAGTTATGAGTGACACCCATACTTAACCTCCTAGGTGGGCAAACCAACGATTCAAACCCCAACTTGTATTGATTGTTCAACTTACGAAATACAACCATATTGTTGAAGTTCAAAACTTATTAATGTGAGAAACAAAAACTCACTAGAGTCTATTACATATTATTTCCAAAACCTAAAAGTTATCACATCAAAGACATCTACTCAAAACACCAAGTCTATGAGTATTAAAGACACAAGAATAAATAAATAGAATAGTTTATGTCTGAAACTAAAGACATCATGACATGACCAAGAGAATCCAATACGAGCTAGAAAGAATAGCTCACCCAAAAATATGATGTGTTGGAGACTGGCTAGAGTTGAGGGTGAAATGAAGTCGATGGTACACTCGTTGCACTCCACAAAAGGAAAACGAAGAAAAATACAAGTAGGGGCCAGTATAGAGAAACATGTACTCAGTAGATATCATCGACCGATTCAAAATAGAAACCAATATGCATAAAGCAATAACATGAAATCAACTATTGCACTTAGCAGATGGGAAGCAACATGAACAAGTGACGATAACAATGAAATAAACACGTAATTAGTCAACAATAGCAAGAATGCACATGAGGAGTTAGACATCCATACCACGTTTTTTTGGGGAATGAGTTCTTTGAGATTGAGCATATTAAGTTACTTTAATATGTTTTTCCTTTAATGTTATCATGTCGTAACGTGACACCCGATCCAATTAATATCGTGCTGGCTCATGACACATGATCTAAATATATTATGCTGGCTCGTGGCACCCAATCCAAATATATCATGCTGGCTCGCGACACCTGATCCAACAATATAGTCAATACATCATTCGTTATCATCACTTTTCACTTCATTAATAATATTTCATCAAGCATTCTTTATTCAAGGTATCACTTTGATAGAGCAAGTTCAAGATTATGAATTTCACGGTTTTGGAATTACATACCAATCACAATAACATATAACTCATCCAAACCACAACAATTAAGTACATAGAAAACTTCAAAATATTACTCAATTGACTCTCGATCAATATTGAGTCTCTCTATCACATAGAATAAACCATAACATACATCAACCGAAGAACGAAGTCAAGCAAACTAATTCCCAATTTTTTCTTTCCTCAATGCCTCAGAACGTTTCTAAGCTATCAAGCATACAATATTCATAAGCTAACGAGTCTGTAGGGCCCCATATTATTATATATCTAGCATAGACTCAAAAACTAATCTAAATCTACTATCAAATTGCTAAATTTTTATACCAATTAATATATCAAGTCTCATATGTTTCTAATTTTTCAAGTCTAGGGCTAAGTCTAAATTCCTCTAATATCATAAACTAGTGAACTTAGCCACGCTTCGCACGATAATAATTTTTGAAATAGTTATCAATAATAAAAAGTTGCTCTCAAATCTATATATTATAATTCAAATTTTAATCAAATCTATTGTTAACATTTGCTTTCCACTAATTTGTATCATTTTAAAGTGTGATAAAATTTGAAGAAAGATTGATCCCTTATATAACCTTATGCCGTCAAATAGGATAAAAATATGTTTACTCCAATTAAGCATGTGAAAGTGAGCAATAATAGTTGATTTTTTTCACAACATCTCTTTAACTGATATGCATTTTGCTATATATTTTTTTTTTTCCTTTGTTTTTTCTTTTTTTTTAAATTGTTTTTCTCTCTTTTTCCCTTGACTTCTTTTTTATCTATCGCCCTTTTACCATTTGACCATGAATTATTATTTTTTTGAGAGTTGAATTCTGAAAAATGATGTTGGCAGTAAAAAAAAAATTTATATTTTTGTAAATTCACTTTGAAGCTTAATTTTAAAATTTAAAAAATTAATAAAAATATTTTTCACCTTTTCACTTTAAATTACTTATAAAAATTCAAAAACAACTTTTATTTGTGTTCATATAAAAAATTTAAACGATTAATTACTTTGAAATAATTATTCTTTAAAAAATTCACAATTTTCACACTGAAACGGCGCTTTAATCTTTGTCTTTTCTTTACCTTCATTTTTCTCATCCTCTTTTTTTCCCTTACTTCTCTGCTCCATTTCAAAATAAATAAGTATTTCCACAAAATAATATATTTTATCAATTATAATATTACAAACTAATAATTTTATCATATGGCTATTTTGTGGGTGTGTGTTCATGTACTGCTCTTATATCCATGAGTATTACTGTATTTATCCTTAACATAATTATTATTTTTAAAAAAAAATTAGATGACAAATGTTTTTAGCTTAAAAAGAAAAAAATGTTAATACCTGAAATTAATTTATACTTCACTAAGAAATTGAATATTTGGTAACACTTGATTAGTAGTATCGGAAGAGAAATCGGTAAAAGATATCGTAATTAATAATATATGACGGATAATTAACTAAAATTTGAATGATTTTCAGTATAGTCCTTTTCTTCTTTGCATGTGTTAAAAAATCATAACTTTGTCATCTCTGACTTTTTACCTCTCTCAAGAAAAGTTTTGAAGCCTTTCACATGCGGCGGTGGCGGCAAGTATTGATAATCAATAAAGAACCTTCAATCAACTTGTATTTGAACATGCTAACTTAATTTCTTTTGACCATATGATTCATCGAATTATCCAAATATGATAAAATCATAAGTGATTTGAGATTTAAAAAGTTTTAAAAAGAATATGTATAGAAAAGAATAATAATCATGGAATAAGCTACCTTTTCGTCAACAAAAATATTATCTAAATTGATCAGTTTGTCATGTTCTTGAAAGTAATCACATTTCACATTTTGTAAATCCTAACATTTTATCATCAAATTATCTCTATCCGTAATTAACTCTAAAAAAAAAAGAATATGGCATACTAATATAACAACCCAACTAAAAGCAAAGATATATAGATTAAGAAAGCTACCTTATGAAAAAGATACACCTCTAATCTATGTATAGCACAAAACAATAGACTACGAAAAGACATAAAACTAATTTAAAATGTAATTACTCATATATTAATACACATTAAAAGCCATTATAAGTCCTTTTATTTAATAGATTATATATTTAAAATTGAAAAAAAAATGAAAAGAAAAAAAGAAAGGAAAAAGATAAATAACAATGGTGGTCATAGAGAAGTATCACATCAACTCGTCTATATTTCGCTTTATTTTATATATATAGATTTCAACAGGTCTACACATTTAGTATTATAAGAATATGTAATAAGATACCTTTTCGTCAATAAGAATTATATCAATTCACATTTTTTCTTGAAATAAATCGCATTCCACATTCTTCAAATTTTATTTCTTATCATCAAGCCATCTATATCAGTAATGATCAACACTGAAAAAGAAGAAGAATATGTCAGATTAACAATCTAATTAAAAGCAAAATAGAGTAAGCAAGCTACAACATAAAAAAAAAATAAAATCCCAATCTATATATAACACAAAAATATAGAGTATGAAAAGACACAAAATTAATTAAAATATAATTACTCTGAGATTAATACATATTAAAAGCCATTGTAAGTACAAATTAAAAATAAAGTAACGGTTGATGAAAAAACCCGAAAAGGTAGAATTATGATTCAAATGAAACGAGATGATCATTAATTTTGCAATTATAAAAAATTAAATTTCATAATTAGTGCTAATTTTTAGTCAATTAGTTATTTCTGAAATTTTTTAGCTACCACCATTTTAGAAGTGACTTAATCAAATAAAATTAAGCAAAATGCACATTCCTTTCTAAGTTATTCACGTTCCTTTTGAAGTTACTATTAATTTAATTCTAAAGTATATAATCAAATTAACATCCCTTTTTTGGTTAATTTTTTATAAATATATAATCAAATTAATGTTACAACAATTTTATAGCCATTACACAATTTAATTTGCAAGGAAGGGTTAAATGTTTTAAATGCTCACAATTAGGGAGGAGAATATTTTCTGTAACAGATTTTTTAATAGAAAATGAAGGAAAAAATTGAAAATTATGGGAAAATAGATAAATAGTGATATTGGCCATTGAGGCATGTCACCTTAGCGAGCTGATATTCAGCTTTATATATATATATATATATATATATATATATATATATAGATTTAATGAAATTCATATAATTACAATACACCTAATATTAAATTACTTATCTCAATATATCAAAAATTGAATCATATATAATATGATAACTAAAGAAAATAATGACCAAAGCCACATATAATACAAATTCGTACAAATATAGAGGTCCATTAGATCATTTCGCTAAATAATTCAATAATGCAAACAAATATATGAATTCATTTCAGATCTTTTCTTCATTTGTATATGTGTACTGAGATATATAATATCCAATATGTAGGCACTTTATTGTGAGATTCGGATAATATCCAACATTTTCTTGAGAAATAAATTTTCATAAAGATCTCAAACCTGTTTTAGACGTCTACACCTCTTCTGGGTTGGTCCCTTCCATGGCCGCTACGTGACCAAATTGTTTTGATTATATTTAACTTTTTCCTTTTGGTCCGATCTATTTTTTGGATCATGTTTTTTTTTTTTTTTTTTTTTTTTTTTGTATTTTTGGTTTAAACATACTCTTTCTGTCCCAATTTATGTGATATATTTAGAATTTTGAGATTCAAACAAGTTTATTTTTTACCGTAAATTTTTCATATATCTTTTAAATATTTTAAATTATCAATTATTGTGACTTATAGTACTTTTTACATAGCTTAAAAATATATAAATTTCATTTTTAAAATTTTATTTTTTGAGTGTTGAAATAATAATTAGGATAAATAAATAGAAATTGAAAAAGAGAGTATATATTATCAGTCATTTCCAAGGGAAATTGATTGAATGCACGATCACGAGCCATTCCCACCGACCCATCATGAGGGCTTAGCTAGCATTTGACTCTAAGTTTTCAAATATTCTTGACAAATAATACTTGGGTAATATTTTTGGTGAAATTTCACCATGTGTTTGGCCCCAAATATTCCCAAGAATATTTGACTACTACTAAAATTATCCGCACTTCGCGCGGGAATTTAATATCACAGAATTTATAAAATAATACTTAAAATCTATCAGTCATTAAAACTAGAACACTATATTATCTTACAAACAAGATTACGTAGTAACAAACATTAATAATGTAAAGGAAATAAAAATTATTACATCATATCATTTATCCATAATAACATAAGCATAAATTAATGACTATAAAAATACATACCATGATCTGTAACATAAGGAATGGTGTCAGTGAGCCACTCAACTAGGAGCAAAGAACACAAATATTTAATTCTGAAGAAGAAGAAGAAGATGTTCAGAATTTTCGTTGTTTTAAAATTAGAGGAAATTCCTCTATTTATAGACATCAGAAGGGTTACAACTATTTGGAAAAGTTGAAGAAGAAGATGAAGAAGAAGAGGTTCACAATTTTTGTTGTTTTAAAATGAGAGGAAATCCCTTTATTTATAGACAACAAAGGGTAATGTGAACAAATGTTTATTGTGCCTTATCGGAAAGGTTACAACTATTTGGAAATGTTGCAACCCTTCGGAAATGTCACGATCCAAGAGCACCCCCTAGTCGTAACACGGTGTACTCGACCCCGAAGGGGTCTTATACAAACCTCATAGCTCATTCATTGCATAAAGATACATGAAATTAGAGAGAAATTAAAAACTTTCTTTACAATTGAAGACATTTTCATTAAAAAGGCAAGCGGAAGACTTTCTAGACTTTATATACTATGTCTCTAACCATCTATACTTGAAATACAACATTGGGACTTAGCCCATACAAAAGCTTTAACAAAACTAAAAGACGTAAAAGAAACATAATGGGTTTTGTCCTCGAAACTATGAGGACTCACCAAGTCTTCATCTTCAAGCACCTTATAAGAAACCTATCCTTCAAGAATAGAACACCAATATCTCCAAGTCCTAAACTTTAGTAAGAAAAGGGGAAGAATGGGGTTAGAACATTAAATGTACTAAGTATGATAACCATGCAAAAACATGCTTAAAAAGGACATTTGAGTTGAAAGTCATGATTTTACGCCATTTTTTGTAAAACTTCATGAACATTGATACAAGAGGCATAATATAAGTCACAACCAACATACAAAGTCACATAATTCACATTTGAACAATAGCACATATAAACTTTTACCTTTTACCTTAAGCCTCACCTCAAGTAACTCTTAACCTATACCTTGTGCAATGTATGGGTAGCGTCCCATACCGCCACCCACACTAAGGCACCACCTTAAGGTCACCAAAAGTGAAATTACCATTCAACCTTTCCCACCTTTACACAATAAAGCATTTAAGAGACATAAACAATACATGAGTCACATCATCACATTGAGACCAACATCTAAGACAACTCTAAGCCAAACTTACGCAATGTGCAAGTAGCATCCCATACTACTACTCACATTATGTACTCCTTTGAAGTCACCAAAGACAAGGCACATTCGTATACAATAAGTCATGACAATGAAGTAACTCATAATACAATCCAAGTATAGTATGCATCATTTACATTTAAGCATGTAAGAGTCAACATTACTCAATAACATCATTTAGAGGATTTTCATTTATTAAACATTAAATCAACATTATCCTTAACTTCTTCCAAGGAGGACATTCAAACAATAATCATTAAGACTTAGAGAACTCACTATGACCCTCTCAGAGCCTACTCGTGCAATGCATATATAGCATCTCATACTACTACCCACACTTTGTAGAAGTCCTCAAGGAACCATAGTGCACATCTCACATGATGGGTATATGCATTAACCGACATAGACCATGAGTTCTAAATCATGGAATCCGATGTACTTTCCCACATCGTAAGGGTTGGTCTACTTGCCTAAGGTAAATCGATAACATTAGCTTGGATGGAATTCGCTAGCTAATATTCTATGTGGGCATATAGTTATGAGATAGGAAGATGTTCAATGGAACTCTAGCCTAACATTGGGAGAGTTTCCATCTTACCATATCCACTCGGTGCTTAGCCTTCATTTCTATAGAGTAGTTTATTCACATTAACATCATTGTACGGGCTACCAACACTAGGTCTACCGACCCAAAGTACATTACACAAGAAAGGGCCACCTTCACTAGGTCTACCGATTCAAGGTACATTAGGGATAGCTCACTGACTTTCCAAGAAGGGTGACATAAATATTTAGGCCTACCGATACAAGGTCATCATTTCACACATGAAAGGGCCACCACCATTAGGTCTATCAATTCAAGGTTTAACATTCACATAGGGTTCTAGACTCATCAGGAAGGGTCACCACATCTAGGTCTACCGGTTCAAGACATATCCTAAAATACCTCATTAGTCATTTATGAAAGGGCTACCAACATTAGGTCTACCGATTCATGATCATTAAGACATTAAGTCAAGATACATTCATTATTCAAGAAGAGGATGCCTAAGCCTACCAAGTCAAGATACTTCATTCATGATCACATTCATCAATACAAAAAAATGATGCCTTAGCCTACCAATTCAAGATCACATTCAATCATAGTTTTCATTTGTCAAGAAGAGGGTACCTAAGTCTACCAATTCAAGATATACAACATTACATTATAGAACCCTTCACATTCCATCATCAACATTAATGAGTGTTAAGAAAGAATATACTATCAATCAACAACACAATTACATTTTATACAAGATTATCATTTCATCATTGAAATCACATGAAAAACCTTCACGTTATACAATATCATGATAACACTTCAATTCACTCAACTATGCTTTCAAGGCCATGATCATAATGTACATAGTAAGTAAACACCTCCACCTTTCAAGTGGATCAACAATTCAAGCATAATTCTACTTTAACATGAAATTAGGTCAAACTTGCCCTTTTCAAGGCTATGATCACAAATCCTCAATTCACCATAATTAGGTATATATGATGATACAATTCAATAATCTAAATCAATCTAAGCATAAATCCATCTACATTCATTCATAATCATCAAACCCACTTTATAAGGTGAAATTTAGGGGTTGAGAGAAATCATGGGTTCATAGACTAAAATCATCTTAAATCATCAATTAAACATAAAAATAATCATAATCATAATTCATCATTTGAAAACATTTGATGCAAGAACCCATGAGATTGAGTGAAACTTAGGTTTTTTCATGAACTTGAAATCACTTTGAAACTTCTTTGAAATTGACTCTAGGGTGAAAGCTAATCCTAGATGAAGGATCATCATACCTTATACTAAGATTCCCCAAGAAATTTGAGGAAGAAACGCCTTGGATCCAAAACCCTAGCTCCCACTTCTTCATCTTTTTCTTTGGGAACTTCTAGAAAGGAAAATATTTGAGAGGAGATGGGTTTCTTTTTTATTCTATTCGGAGTGACTTTAATGAAAGTATTTAGGTCTAAAATGGGTCTTATAGTTTCTAGGAAAGGAATAGAATAATAAGTACTTAACTTTGGAAAAGGACCAAGGACCCTTAAAGCTGTAACTTAAAAGTTTGCACCATACCCGTCTAAGCTCGCCCTTTACACCCCTTGGCTCGCCAAGGGCACTAGGCGACTCACCTAATGGCCCTTGACTCGCCCATTTTTCCAGCCTGGCAGTGCTTCGCTATTTCGGGCATAACGTTTTACTCTAAGATTGAAATTGGGCAAAACTCGGTGGCGTTGGAAAGAGGATTCAGAGACCTTTAAAGTTCTAACTTAAAATTTCACCTCATTCATGACTTACCTCGCCCATTTTCCCCTCTTGGCTCGCCAAGTGCACCCTTGGTACGCTTAATTTTCAAGTGAGCTTCCAAATTGGGCAGTCCACTAGGCAATCAAGAGGGGTCAATGGGCGGCACGCTAAGATGGTTGGCGAGCTTTGACTTAGATCTCACTTTAGTCCAGCATCTTGGCAAAATGGGGCAGCCACTAGGCGATCACAAGGTTACAAAGGCAACTCGCCCAACCCTATTAGGGGATCAAACAGCCCCATCGCCAAACAACCCTTCAAGGAACAAGGCTTCCTTCACCCTACCTTGCTAGTCTAGGCCCCTTGCTTGCACCCTAGGCTTCTACCTTGCTCCATCTAGGTTCTAAAACAGCATAGACAACAACCTAAAGTCACACTAACCCAACCATTAAGGCTCTAGTTTAACCTATCATTTTCTGAGTCGTTACAGGAAAGATCACAACCATTAATAAAAGTCACAATTTTTCATAAAAGTCGCAACTCTTCATAAAAGTCACATTTTTTCATAAAAGTCACAACTCTTCATTAAAATCCCAACTTTTCATAAAAGAACTTTTTATGAAAGGGGAATGCTAGTTTTGAAAATAAATAAATTAAAAGGGATTCTAGTTTGTGGCGGCGCCATGTAGGCGTGCCTAAGGTTCTCTTTTATATATATATATATATGATTTTAAAAAATATGATTTACACCAATAAGTTTTAAAAACTATTAAAAATACCCATAAGTTTGTATTATAATTTAGAGAAAATGGTTTACCCCCCCCCCCCCCCCCAATCTATACCCAAAATCCAACTACACACTCCAACTTCACGGGTGTTCTATTACCCACCTAAACTTTATATTTCTCTATTTTCTACACACTTAAGTGCTGACCTCAACACATAAACCAAATAATTAGTCCAACGTGATTCCACGCGCTAGGTCCCCCACTTCTTCAACTCCCAATTCTTGTTTTTCCCCCCATTTCCCTCCTAAAACGTAAAATACCCAAATAATCATCCTTTCTCCTTTACATCTCCTTCTCCATTTTCAATGCATTTTTGGTGATCATCGAACGATTTTGCTGTGTATTTTTAACTTCATTTCTTAATTTATTAACTAATTTAGTAAAAGGTTAGTTCTTTATCCCTTATTTCGAGTTTGTGCTTTATCCCATAGGGTTTTTGTTGATTCGTGAAATTAAGAGCAACATTGTGTGAAATCTTATGTGTGGCTTACAATTATAGTGTTAGGTGTTCATTTACAACATATTATACCACATTTTTCATGAAAGTAGGTTTTTCCCTTTCTTGTCTAAGTCGCGTAATTTTGTATTTATGTTCGTCTTAGTATTATGTTCATGTAGTCTTGTATTTATGTTCTTCTTAGTATTATGTTCATAGAGAATATGCTACTATATTGTATTTATGTTCGTCTTAGTATTATGTTCATAGAGAAACTAATGCTACTATATTGTATTTATGTTTGTCTTAGTATTATGTTCATATTGCTACAATGATACTATGTTTTTAAGTACTATTCTATTTTTTGGATTGCCCTCAGGTTAGAGTATGTCTATAATTACTATTTTTTTTTTTTTTATTGCTTTCAGGTAAGAGGTGTATGGATTTACTTTGATTACTCTAAGGTGGTACCATGGTGGGGTGTTAGATTTAAGTAGTGGGGAACCAATATATAGTGGTGGAAAAGTTACCGAATTTTTGGATGTTGATGTAGATAAAATGTCATATTTTGAGTTGAGAGACTACATTAGAGACTTGGGATATAACACAACTTGCACCTTTAGTATTAAACCACCTAACAATGGCATTTTGGTAGATGTTGATAATGCTAAGGATATTTTGGGCATGATGTGTTCCTTGAGAGATGGGGATGTAGTGGAGGTATTTGTTAAGCATTTGGTTGATGAGGCAATTGTGGGGCTCATGCTAATAGAAAATGGTAGTCATGTGGATATGGGAGAATCTGGTTTAACTTTTAATACAAGGCCTACTGAGAGTGAAAACTTTAACTTTGGGGTAGGTGAAGACCATTTAAACAGTGATGATCATTTTGCTACTTTTTCAACCTCACCTCTTTTCATTACCACACTTCATTTCAATATTGCAGAGGGTGCTACTGCAGATGGTGCTACTACAGATGTTGTAGGAGATGATGATATAAATGTTGGTCTTACTGGACTTGATTTCTTAAAAGAAAAGGTAGAGAATTCTGATTACTCAACTGAGGATTGTGTTGAGTCTGAAGCTGAATTAGTTGGAAATGGTGAGGAGGAAGAGTATGGTAGTGATGTACATGAGAAGGTTATGGAGTTGAGGGCTGAAAAGAGAAGTTTTCAAAGGAGGAAAGGAATGAAAAGAGTACTAGCTGACAATGAAAAGGTACCCGTAGGTGAAGCTGGACCAGATCTCAGTTTTGATGAAACTGGAACAGGTAAAATAAGTCATGAAGGAAGACTAGGAGGTGATGAGCCTTAATTTCTGATGAGGATAGTTTTGAGTTAGATGAAGATGAGTGTTGTGATGACGATGAACATGAATCTGGTAGAGCAAAAAGGGTAAAGTTGTCAAGAAAGAGAAGGACAACAACAGAAAAAATCATTTATGATCCTACTGCAAAGAAAGTTGTGTGGTAGTTGGGTATGTTGTTTAAAGATGTGAAAGAATTTAGAGAAGCAGTAACTAAATATGCAGTAAGCATGAGGGTTCAGGTGGAGAAATGGGTAAATGAGCCAAAGAAAGTTAGAGTTAGATGCAAAGATGGTTGTCCATGGCTTTTGTATGGATGTCTTGACAAGACAACAAATAATTTCATGATAAAAACTTACAATCCAAACCTTACTTCAACAAGACAACTAAAAATTTCTTGTGTAATGCAAAGTTTTCATCTGAAGCCTTCAGAGAAAGAATAACTGAGCAACCAAACATAAGAGTCTTCAAGTTGCAGGAGATGATTAGGAAAAAGTTTAAACTTTATGTTGGCAAGACTATTGTGAGAAGAGCAAGAGCTAAAGCGTTGAAAGATATAATGTGTGATTATGTTATGGAATTTGGAAGAATACTTAACTACAAAGATGAATTGTTGAGGACCAATCCAGGGACCAGTTGTGTTGTAAACGTTGGTGAACTTGATGCAGAAGGCAAATCAATATTTCAAAGTTTTTACATATGTTTTGATGCTTTAAGGAAGGCATGGATACATTGTAGGAAGTGCATAGGCTTAGATGGTTGTTTTCTTAAAGGTGTTTGTAGAGGTCAACTGTTAGTTGTTGTGGCCAAGGATGGTAACAATCAGATGCTTCCACTTGCTTGGGCAGTAGTTGAAAAGGAGAACAAAAACACATGGACCATGTTTGTCAAGTGCATAAAGGATAATCTGGGACTTAGAGATGGTGAAGGTCTCACCTTGATTACGGATACGCAAAAGGTATGTGAACTTATTTTGCAATTTTCAATTTATATATGTAATTGTGACCTAATTATCATCTATTGCGGGAATGTCTGCAGCAATTACATATGTATTACCTAAGTGTGAACATAGAATGTGTGCTAGACACATATTAGCTAACTGGGCTAAGGATTTGAGGGGTCTTCAAAGAAGAAAATAATTTTGAAAGATAGCTAAGAGTACATTTGAGTCTCAATTAAGGAAAAATATAGAGAAGATGAAGTTGTTAGGTCCAGAAAGAATTATGGATAAGTTAATGTACTACAACATTAATAATTGGTGCAAATACCTCAATACTGAAGTGAAGTGTGACTCTGTAGACAACAACATGTCTGAGTGTTTTAATGCATAGATCTTGGCTGCTAGACACAAGACCATCATTACTATGCTTGAAGAAATAAGAGTGAAGATAATGACAAGAATAGCCAATTTAAGGGAGTTCCCAAGTACTTGGAAGTGTAATTTCTCTCCAATGGCTCTGAAGGTTTTAGAGGAGAACATTAGTAGGTCTATGGACTGTACCATTGAGTTTAATGGAGTTGCTGGATTTGAAGTGAAAGAAGGGCTTTGTCAACACAAAATGGATATTGCTAGGAGAACTTATAGTTGTAGGTTATAGCAGTTAAGGGGCATACCATGTGCACATGATGTGGCTGCATTATACTTTAAGAAGTTCTCTTTATGACTGTATAGACAGCTTCTATAGTAAAGAAACTTACTTGAGGACTTATGTCAATGTTATTGAACCACTCACAAACATGGAGATGTCTCTAGTTTTTATAAACCCCACTATTGAGCAACCATAAATCTCAACACATGCCTGGTAGGCTACCTAAGGCTAGTAGAAAAGAAACCGGAGAAACTAAGAAATATGAGAAGCTTCCTAGGACTGAACTTACAATAACATGCAATATATGCCATGTCACAGGGAATAACAAGAGAAGGTGTTGAGTCATCAACAAGTCATAGTGCACCATCACCTACTGTATCAGTAAGGGCAGAACCAACAGGTTCAGGCAGGGGAAGAGGCAAACCAAAGGTAATATTTGAACTTGTTTTACTTTTTCTTAATTTATGCCTTACTTTTTTTCTTATATGTATAGGAAACTCCATCAGCACCATCAGAAGGTGAGCCTCCACTAAAAAGAGGAAGAGGAAGACAAAAAAAAAACATCATCAGTAGAACCTAGTGCACCTCCCCTACCTACTATACCTACTGATTTTCCTGCATCCTTTTCTAATCTTTCTACTTATCATGCATCATCTTCAATAGCTGGTACTACTAAAAAAGGAAGAGGTAGGGGCAGGGGAAACATATCTCCAGAGAAAAGACCAAGAGTCATGGGAATGGGTGTGTTCCAAGCTACAAATGGCTTCAAAGTCATGAATATGAGTCTTTCATATATCTTAACAACTTAAATATTGAATTATAATTCTAATTTTGTTTATTTAAACAATTTAAATATTGAATTATAATCCTAATTTTACTATAGCATGACATGCCAAGTAGTAAGATCTACTCTACTGGACAAACAAAAGTGACAAGAGCATCTGATGTAATTGGTGACATTGGTAAAGCAGCAATCTTAACAAGCAAACTTCATGAGCTTAGAGAGAAGAAAAGAAAGAAGACAATAGGAAGTAGTTCAAATAATCCAAGTCAAACTTCTTCACAGTAAAAAATGCCATGAAAATTGCAGTAATGTTGATGTATTTAATAAATTTTAAGTTAGTCGAGACATGCTACATTAAAGGCCTACTATTTTGGATTTTGTTTGTTGATAAATTTTGCCTTATGAGGGCTTTTGAATATGACATTATTTTGGTAAATTTTGCCTTATGTGAGGCCTTATGACTATGACTTTATTTTGGTAAATTCTGCTTTATGTGAGGACTTATGAATGAATGGTGATGTTGTGTTATGAAATGTTGTTGTGTTGTCTATCGAATTATATTGGCTAATCAAGTGTGTTTACATATGGTGTTGTGTTGGTTCAATTGACTATACAAATAATGTTGTGTTGGTTATGTGTTTTACAAATGGTGTTGTGTTGTCTATGTTGAAGTATGAATGGATGACTAGGTTGTTAGTTGTTCAGTTTACCGATGAAGTGTTGCATATTAATACAAGACCAATACAAATCACATATATTGACAATTCTAATTAAACATAACAACAATACAAATCAAAGAGAAATCTAAATCAAATACTACCCTTGAATAGATTGGTTTCTAATGAACATAGCAACAACACAAATCAAAATACACAAAATTATCTTCCTATTGAACCTACACCATTTTCACCTTCTATTGAGTCTCCTCTCCAATAACAAATTAGAGTTCCTCAAGTTGTCAATATGAACCTGTGTAATACATAATTCTTGTTCCAACTCATTGATTTTGTTCACCAATCTTGAAAGGATAAAACTTGATCTTGGATCCACTTCTTCTTTGTCCCTCTATCGAAAAACATTGCAATTTTTAGACTGAAAATGATCCAAAAATAGTACATTAGCATCGTTCAATATAAAGTGTAGCAAGAATACAAGGAAAAACACATACGCCATAGCATGAGCAAGTCCAAAATCTTCTTCCCAAATTTAATTTCGACCAAGATGTTTGCAAATTCAACAAAATTCCATGTTTGCATCTCACTATAATGTTGAGCATTGGGTCTGATTCATCCATACAAAATTTATTCAAGTTTTCATTTGTCATTTTTGATGAATTTCGAGAAAATTCAAAATTCAAATTAGAGACCTAAATAAGAAATTAGAGCAAAATACAAACCCTAAATTGAAGATTTGAAGTAGAAATGAACATAAACAACTAAACCCTACTTATTTTTGAGAGAAAATCGTGAATTTTTTTAATAAAAGGAACAAGGGTAATGGTGGGGAAGAAGAAACAATGATTTATTTAAGGGTGGGGAAGATGACCATTGGAGAAAGAGGAAATTTTTGTCAAAATTCACCTTCTAACGTGCCTAGAGGAGGTGAGAACACCTCCCATGACAGGTCAACACTTAGGTGTGTAGAAATAGAGAAATATAAAGTTCAGGTAGGTAATAGGACGCCCGTGAAGTTGGAGTGTGTAGTTGAGATTTCGGGTATAGGTTGGGGGGTTTTAGACCATTTTCTCTATCATTTATAATGAATATGTTTCGTTAAAAAAAAAAACCTTATAACATAATTGATAACAATCAACAACAATAAAATAACAATATAGGCAAGATCATACATTAATCGCATATTCAAACTTGTCATTGATTTGATTATGATTATAACCTATTAAAAATAAATTGTTGTTTTTTCTCAATTTTGTCACTCAAAATAGATAGATGAGCAATCTAGTTATTTATTATGAGTAATAGATAGATATGGTAAATAAATATTAGCTAGCGTTTGACCATAAATTTTTAAATATTTTTGAAAAATATAATTTGGGTGAAATTTCACCATGTATTTGGTCATAGTATTTGAGAAATATATTTCACATTTTTAGGAAATATGATTTATACCATATGTTTTAAAAATTATCAAAACTAACCATAAGTTTGTATTTCAAGTCAATTGTATCTTTGTTGCAACAAATAACAGATAGTGTCCATGACACTAGAGCAATGTAGTAGTTCAGAGTGAGTCCAACAAACATCATTTCATATATCGTGAAGTAGACAAAGCACATGACTTTGTTATCCTAAGCCGATTGTTCATCATTTTCATCAACAATCATATCATCACTTTCATATTTACTGAATATTTTATCACTACTTTGGTGTTCTCGTAAGAAATTATGTAATACATCGCAAACAAGTACTATAGAGGGTGTTTTTGTAAAAGATAAAAATTTAGTGTAGAATTAGAAATTTTAAAAATTCAAATTTTACTTGGGAAATCTATGACCAAACGTGTCCTTAGTTGGAACTAATAAATGATGAATAATTTTTATAAAATATAAAAGTTTTGGATAATTTTTGAATTTTTTAAAATTTTAAATACTAGTATTTGGAAACTTGAATTTTTTTTAAATTCCAAATACTAGAACTTGGCCCAAGTTATAAGGTCAAACGTCACTTTATAAATTTTCCAAGTATTGTTGTTTTTAGAGCCAAACGGTCCTTAGTATGTGGAGATTGAAAAGGGTTGGCGGGGAAGTAAAGCGCGTGAAGATAGTTGAAGATGCCAGTGTGTAAAGCAGTTAGGAGCAGCAAGCATTGTTTATAATTTCATGTCGTATTATGTAACTCCGTTTTTCTACTATTATTATCTTTCTTTTGCTTTCTCTTTCTCTTCCCTCCTATTTTCCTCTCTCTTTCTTTCTTTTTTTTTCCCTCCCTCCCTCCTATCTCTGACCTAATTGAGATCCTTCCCTTTGTAATATCAATCAGCTAGGCCTAGATCCATAACCAGTTATAGATCAAAGATGACTCCATCAGGTCAATTTGGGGACACAACGTATACAAAGGTGTTTGTTGGGGGTTTGGCTTGGGAGACTCAAAAGGAAACCATGAAGAAATATTTTGAACAATTTGGTGATATCTTAGAAGCTGTTGTTATCACTGATAAGGCTACTGGAAGATCCAAAGGCTATGGATTTGTATGATAATTAATTATTATTTCTTTTTCATATATATATGTTTCAATTATCTTAATTAATTTCGCAATACAGGTAACATTTCGTGAGGCAGAAGCAGCGATGAGGGCTTGTGTTGATGCTGCTCCTGTTATTGATGGAAGAAGAGCTAACTGCAATCTTGCTTCCATGGGAGTTCAAAGATCTAAACCAACTACCCCTAAACATGGTATCACATCCTTATTACTGGAATATATGTACCTAATTTATTATTTCACCACACATACTCTACTTTCTGCTTTCTTTGTGATTCAATTTTTTTTTGGATATTCAAATCTTGCGTATATCTTTAATCAGTTCTTTTTTTCACGCACCATGAATATTCTTGATGAACTATTCAAAAATAATATCATCCTTATTTTTCAGCTAAAAATAATGTCCAACTTGTAAAATAGTCTAATTTTCCTCTTGAGCTATACAAAATAACACCATTTTTGCCCTACACATTTTAAGTCCCGCCGGGACAAGTAGTGCTCTTAGTTGTGAAATAAGGTTTGAGCAAAAATATATTGAAGATTGTGAGATTAATATGACTACATATATAATGTCAATTTTTTATATTTTATGTAAAGTGAAATGACTTGTATAGATTTAGTATGATAAATTTCATTTTTACATTTTAGTATGTCTCAAACATTCAATCTCTCCTCCCCACCTTTCAAAAAATAAAAAAATGTCGATCCATATATTTTGGAGTAAGAATTGTTTTAAACCATTTTTGCTAGTGGGAAGATATATTTTCAGTCAAAAACATGATGGTAATAAAGGCATTGTTTGTGTGCGAGTCCACTTTATGATGCTCTTTGCTTTAGCACCACCAGTGTTGCCTATAGGCATAGCATGTGTTGTTTTAGGAAAGCATGACAGCTCATTTTTCTGTGTAATAAACGTACACCTTTTGCTTTTATCATCGTTCATTTTTTACTTGACACATTGATTAAGAAAATAATAATTAACGTAATGAATTTATTATTTTATTTTTATTAAAGAAAATAATATTAAGAAATTACTGAATGAGCAGGGGGAGGAGGCAGGAACTTACGGGTGATGAGCGGTTTTCATGGAGGGTTTCAAACAGCAAGTGGGTTAGGAACAGCTTTTCCTTCAGCAACAACCTTCCCTCATTATGCTATCCAACAAGGGATACCTTACAATCTTTATGGGTATCACACTTTCACAACTCTATTTTATTTTATTTAATTACTGTATGTACTCACGTGCATCTGCCAACTCATTCCAACAATACCTCATTACACTATCCACGCATGCTTATATGCACCATTTTTTTCATTCATAATAATAATAATAATAATAATGTCCACAGCTCATCATCATGCATGCTTCTTCTACAAATTCACGCTTTAATTTGGCCTTAGTTAACAACTAAATACTTTAATTTTAATACCTAACAGTAACGTGATATATAAATTTTGAACATGTCTAGACTCGGTCATTTTAGGCATAATGCCTAAGAAAACTTCCGTATCAAGTTTCACATTCTAATGCTTTTATGTTTGTTTTTCTTGTGACAAACTGTCAGGTACTCTCCCTACTCGCCAGATTACACATACCCTACGGTTTGTACCCTTTTATCTCCTTTACTTTTTAGTCCCTATCACTCTTTATCTTTCATTTATTCTACTCTTCAGCTACATTAATTATGCTAAATACTCCTATTTCATTAGACACAAAATGGAAGAAGAAAGTTTTTCTTCATACAAAAAATATATTTAAAATTTAATGCTATTAACATATTACTCACATTATTATAATTATGAAAGTTTGTTATTTATTTATTTTTTTAATTTATTTTTTGTTGTTATTTAATATATGAAATGAAAAGTTTATGTTAAAAAAGTATTTAAATATTTTTTAATATACTAAAAAGATGTGTCTTCTCCCTCTATCTCAATTTATATTGATATATTTGAAATTTTGAAATTTAAATTTCTAAACTTTGATCGTGAGTTCAGATAGAGAAGTTTTAATTTTTTTGAAATAAAGTTTTATTATTGAAAACTACATTAAAAAGCTGTAAATTATAATAATTAATAACTTTAAATACTTAATAGATATTAAAGAGATTTGAATAATTTTTTTAGTTTACTCTCAAAATTTCAATTTTGCATCGGGACAGAGAATATAAAAATAGAAAAATATTTTTTGGGCAAAATGATTGCGGACAGAATGGGGACATTTAAGACAATTCACGTGGTCAATGGGGTATTATGATACTTCCTACTTTTTTTTTTTTGCCAATCATGCCCTTCATGAAAGATTAAAATGTAAATTTTGAATTTCGTTCTTTCTACAAATCAGTGATACTTTTATCTTTTCCAATGCATAAAAAAAGTTAAAAATTCTTTCTTTTGATATACAACTAATTAATGAGTTTATCCTGCCAAAATTCTGAATATATTAAATTTTTAAAAATTGGATAAAATTGCCTTGAAATTATGAAATTAAGCTTAATCTTATCTTAGGTAGTGTAATTTTTTACCTTTATGTCGATGATTTTTCATATTTGAATATAAATATTTAATAAAAAATCCCACAAAAATTATATTTCAATTAATTTAATATACATTTTTTATATAAAAAAAAAACTCGCATAATTCGGTATAAAGGAAGAATCACATAATTTAAAAAGGATAAAGAATATACTATTAAAATTGCATATAACTTTGATTAAACTATTAAAAGATAGAAAATATAATGTAGAATAAAAAAGGAAATTAAAAAATCAATCATAGCTGTATAAGGTTAATTATAATAATTTAATTTGAATGTTTTGTTTTTAAAATTAAATTTTGTATTTATTTAAGTCAAGTAACATAGTTCCTTAAATATAAAAATGGAAAAAGGTTAAGTAACATCCCTCTGGCCTCTACTATTAAAAATAATTTAAATATACTCTCTTTTATATTTTCGGTTCAAATATACTATTTTTATTGTATTTTAACACAAAATTTACTCTTAATTTAACGAGAGAAATAGTAACAAGATTAGAAGACAGAAAGCTAAGTAGTGTCTCGTTCTTCACTACTAATTGAATATTGTTGCTCCATGATGCTGCCTAGCTTTTTGATTTTAGTCCATGATTGAAGGGGATATTGATATTTTCAAATGAAAATTGTGATGGTGGGGTTTCATCAATTTATATAAATCAATACTAACATATTAAGTTAAAAAATTGATTTAAACAATCAATTTATTGAAAAGATTAATTATTACTCTCACATTTATATGATGCTAGTTTGATTTGATGCAAAATTTAAGAAAGAGAAAAAAAATATTTATAATTTGCAGTTTAAAATAAGTTTTTAATATTTATAGGAGAGTAAATCATTGAATAAATTATTAACGATAAGAATATTTTTTAATTAAATTATAATAATTTTTTCACATAGTTTAAGGTCATTTTTATCCTTTTTCTTATAAAAAAAAATGAAAGTGGAGGAGTATTTGTAATGCACGAATTCCGAAGCAGGAACGCATGTTGTTTTAGTCAAAAGCTGATTGTTGACCTTGTACTCATTAAAGAAGAAAGCACGAATCTTCAACTTCTCTTTTATGCCATCAAATTTCCTACTTTATTGTCTAGCACGTTAATCAAACTTTTGTTAATTTTTCACTCTAAACAAATATTTTCTCCTTTTTAATTTGCTTATTTTATTTATTTATTTAAACATAGAATTTTAAAAAAAAATTATTTGTTCATTATTTCAAAAATATATTTTTTCTTTTATTCGTTATTTTTAACATATCAAAAAAAGGTAAAGAAATAATCATGTTTTACCCGTAACATTAATTACTTACTCTTCAAATCACTTTTCATGACCTAATATTAAACATTAAATAATAAAGATAGTACGGTAAAATAGTCATGTCAATTTTTATTTTTTAATTGTTGTGTCAAATCCTAATGTGATAGGTAATTAAAAATGAACGAAATGAATATAGACATACTTTTAAAATTTGTTATTTTAAGGCAGCAATTTTGAAAATCTTGTATTGTTTTTCACAAACATGAAAATTCACAACTTCACAAGTTGTTAAAACTATCAAAATTTCTGAATTCTTATACAATCTATCCTAATGAGCAAACTATAGTCCATAAACAAGATATCAGAATATCAGTAAGATGCAACATGAATAAATCAATATCTCTGTGTTTTTTTTTTTTTAATAAATAAATGTTTATGGCTACAAACTTTTAAATACACATAATTTTATAAAGATTTACTAATTCAACAATAGTAGCAACTAATTGTTCTTTTCTATAACCTTTCATATGGTACAAACAATATCCCCCCCCCTAAGCACGCGTTTTTCGTTTTTTTAATTTTATTTTATTTTTATACAAGGCATAATAGCTTGGGAGATGGTTGTATTATACTAATTGATCCAATGAGAAATGAGTTTCAAAATTGAGTTTCAGTGGGTTTAATTAAGGTGAAAGATTTTGCAGATTTGAAAGCAAAACTAAATGCATATTGTTTGAATTTTTGCAGGGTTACTATAGTGTGTATGGAGGAGGAAATAGTCAATATGGAGTGTATGGGAGTGCAGCTACTGCTAGTGGTGTGTTGTCAAGTGCAGCTGCTGCATTTTACCCATACATGAATTTTGGTGAAGGAAATGGCAATGGCTGCTACACACCCAGCCAGGGCTATGGTGTTCAGTACCCACACCATCTCTTCCCCTATTCTGCTGCTGCTGCTGCTGCTGGTCCTGGTTACCCAACACAGCACTATGGTACCCCAATTTCCCTAGCTCCATCACCTGCGCTGCATTCAGGTTTGTGTATTAATTAATCAATCTATATTATAACCAATGATGGGAATTAAGGACAGTAGGTACTAATATCTTTTGACAGTTTGTTTTGCTGTGCCACAGGCGTGACGATGACTCTGCGTGCACCGATTCCTCATCATTAAGAGAGATGGTATAATTGTCAAGAGAGATCGATACAACATTGATCTATAAAATGCCTCCCTCCGTGAAGGATCTTTGGCCTAACCATGGTTCTCTTGCATCTTTCTCTTTCTCAATTAATGGAAGGAAGCCCGCGTATGGAACAAGGGCTTCTCCACATAGGGTGTGGAGTAAAATTTAATCAATCTCCACATTTCCATTTCTTCTCTTGTAAGGAAAGGCTCCTTCAAGAGAAACAAAGCATTGCATATGCATCGTCATCATCATTATCATCTCAAGCTATCAAAACAGCTTAGTTGATCATCATATTTTTTTTATCTCTAAAAACTTAGCCTAATTGGAAAGGCTAAAGAAGATTTTGCCCCTCAAGGGCTCAACTAAAATGTCCCAAGTTAGTTTTAGTTTTTGAAAGAAAAGAGTTTATGTAAATTTCAGCTTGTAGTCCTTTCAACTTCACCTTAATGTGATGGCTAGTCCCTCCAACTTAAGTTTTACATATAACTTGTAGATGTTATAAAAGTTTTGTGAAATCATGGGCATGAGTATGATGTCCCAAGTTTTTGTTACTTCTAACTATTAACTAGTCTTAGGATTTTACAACTCAGACTAGCAAGGATCAATTTACCTTTTGAAAATCTTTTTAAAATTTTCTTTGTATCTAACAAGCCAGCAATCTCTCTTGAGGATAAGAGGGATTATCTGAACTAACTCTTGATGTTTTTCTTTTAATGTTGTAAAAAGTGTGGGCTGGGGGCTATAATTGGGTAATTTTAGCCCCCTTTTACTTTAAACATAGGAGGGATACTATTGATTTTGTTTGGTAAATGTTTTATCATAAGGAAGTCCACTCCATTAAATGGTGATGGAGTTCCAATGCATGTGAAGTTGGTTACCCTAGGGAGATATTTTGGGGTCTCTTGGGTACTTCTTCAACTAGAGTGTCAACCATGGTTAGGACTCAGGTCATCTTCATTTCTCTGTAATTTGATATTATATATGATATGTTTGGATTGTAGTAAACTAGCAAGTAGATTCCTTCTCCATCATGGATGATTGAGAATGGATTCATACTACTTAAGCAACTTACTCTTTTTATTTCAATTATGTCAAGACACAACTTTCTTTTAATGCATCCATTGTTTATGAATTGCTAGACTAATGTTTCTTAAATTCTCATTTTGTTGACTGCTATGTAATCTTCCCCTACCTCACCACCTTATTTTTAATCTACACATTATTTCATTCAATATCAAAGGCAACATACCCCTCCCTCAGACAAAAAGAAAAAGAAACTCAGAAATCATCAATTTACCTGATTAATGACTTTTTTTTTTGTACAAGGAAGATATGTAAACCTCCAATTTCCTATTTCTTGTTTCATATCGTTGAGATCTCAATTTTCAGAATTAGGTGATAGTGTATTAATTTTTTAACAACTATCTTCAAATTGCGTAGACCTGAAATGACTATGCATAGATCACATCTATTTAGAGAAGAAGGGAGAAATTTTGTTCTTACTTGGGGTACAATTGAAGAAGAATGGTTATAAATAAATGAAATGGAGTAATATTACCGTCAAAGACCTAGTTGCACGCCACATCAGATGAAAAAAATATGTTTACGCACCTTGGATGAGTGAAAAGCACGTGGATGTCAGCTGTGCAAAAAGTGTTAAAATGATTCAGCGGGATCCTACGTTAGCTGTTTAAAATGAACAACGCTCATTTGGGGTGTCTAAGTGAAACATAGTGCCAACTTTAGGGGATCACCGAGACCTTTTTTTTACGGGTCAAACTCATTGGTGACCCCCTAAAGTTGAGACCAAGTTTCACTTAGATACCTCAACTGGACAATATTCCTTTCAGACACCTCATATCGGGTTTCACTATGTCATTTTAACACTTTTTGATAACATGTCAAAGTGAGTGTGATACACTCAACAATGGCGCGTGAAAGTCTAGATTTAGGCTTTTTTATTATTATTTTCTCTTCTTCATTTCTCAAGTCACCATCTCCCACCACTTTTTCAAGCTTAAACTCCTTCAATGGAGGTTCGACTTTTTTATTCAAATCCATTAGAAATTTAGGAACAGACCCATTTCAAGATTTAAATATTGAAAATTTTGATAATTTTAATTTTAGATAAAATACGAATTAGTAGAATAAAAGGAGGGAGAGAGAAAGAGAATAGTGGCGATGGTGGATCTCCATTTTTCTGGTGAACAAAGGGGTGAAAATATTTTTCAAATCTGAAGAAATAAAGTAAATGGTGAGTGAAAATTAAATTTAACTCACAAATTATTGTTAAGAAAAGAATTTAAAAAATAAAAAATAAACCAAAAAAAAAAGAGCAGAGAAATGACTGTCCTCTTCCGAATCTTAAACTTTTTGGGAGATGACGATCAAGCAGGAGTGGCGTGGTGGGGGTGGGCTGCTTCTGCATTTTTTTCAATTGGTCAAACCTTTTTTTTTGAAAATTATTTGGAAAAAATGTCACAAGTCATTGATTCATTGGTCATTTTTTATATGACAAATGTCGTCATTTAATTCGTTACTTTACATGTCATTCGCGAGTGTAACATACATTATATATTTTGGTTAATTGTTAAAAAGTGTCAAAAGAACACAATGAAACTCTATATGAGGTGTCTAAAATGAACATCACTTAGTTAAGGTGTCTAAGTGAAATTTGATGTCAACTTTAGAGGACCACCAATGAATTTGACCATTTTTTACGCTTTGACAAGTCTTATAGCTCATCATGTATTTAAGAATTCTTTGATAAATTTATCCTCCGAATTTTTTTCCGTAAAGAAACGTCTCATCGACACTGAGCCTCCTATAATTCTATGTTACCCCAAGTCATAGTGTCCTATACCATTGAAGTTTGTGCATTTTATGGGCTTAGTAATTTATTATTACTTCATTGTAAGTTTCTCTGAATCTTACCTGCTTTAGGAAATCCACTAGAAATAGCTAATCCAACGCGGTTCTTATTTTGATCCTTTTGTGAACTAAGAGAAAGAAGAAATCAAAAGAGAAACAACACATGGAATAATAGAAAGACGGTAAACACCATTATTTAAGATAATTATTTTTACTGAATTTTCTCAGTGATGCGTTACTATCAAGTTCAATTTTATGATTCTCATGGTTTTGCCTTGGTGCTTCTTAAATTTCTTTCTTCCAAGAAAATGAAAATTATTTGTTTGACAATGCTAAAGTCTAACTTTTTCATTACAGATGGTTGAAAGTATGTGAAATAGATAAAGCTGAACTTCCCTACAATGCTGGAGAATTAATCTTCGAGCTCCAAAAACTTGCTGAATCTTATAAAGGTGAATTATCATGGAGGTTCTCCCTACAAGAGAATTTATCCTAGAGAAACTTTATTAAAAGGCTTACTATACTTATTTTCACATTATGTAGGTTATAGTAAAATATGTTGCTTTGTAAAATGCTTGAGCAAAAAGATTATGGCTTTATGTGGAGTTTTCAATGTTATGTCTCTTTTCTTGATTTGTTGAACCTTTAAAGCTTCATATTACTAAGATGGATTTACCAAATGTATGTTATGAGGAAATATGAAGATGGATGGTCAACTACAGAGCTTTAGATCATCTTCAACTCATCTCTATTTTACCCTTCATTCTCTATATTTGGAGAGTAAAATAGAGAATAAGCACTCCAATCCAATTCTATATCACTCTCTATTCTTCATAGTTAGAGAGGTGAATAGTAGTTCTCCAAATTCACACTCTCTATTTCACTTTTTGCATATTTTATTATTATTTATATTACTTTCTAATTAACATATTATTTTACATATATTGCCATTAATTAAATATTTACTATTCATACTTCTTTTAAATGTAATATAATATTTTAAAAAATATATTATTTAATATATACTACTTTCATCTGGAATTAATAGTATTTTATTTTTTTAATTTTTGTCGATAATATAATTTGATTTTATTATTAATTTTCACTATAAAGAATACACAAAATTAAAATGATAAGATGAAAAATTTAATTTAAAAATACAACACATAATATGATAATTAAAATACAAGATAACAATACAATTACATAACATAATAATTTAAATGCAAGATAATACATAACATAATAACTTAAATGCAAGATAAAATACAATATATAACATAATAATTAATTCACGATGAAACAAGAATCATGCCAAAAAGTTGTTGAACGTGCATTCGGAGTTTTACAATCACGTTTTGCAATTTTTGCAGGACCTTCATGTTTTTGGAGAAAGAAAGTTCTATATGATATAATGACTACATGCATTATACTGCACAACATGATAATTGAGGATCAACGTGATCTTAATTAATGCACCAATTCAAGATGTCGTAGAGGCTCCAACTCCAACGACATAAATGGTGGTAGATGAAAATCTCCGATTTAAGCAACTTCTAGCTAGACATAAAAAATTAAGGACAAAAATGCTCATTTTGAACTCCGTAATGCATTAATAGAGAATTTATGGGAGCAACGTAATAATTTTGAAAATTGAGTGTTTATGCAATTGTATTTCACTTTTATTTGAATTTGTCCATTAATTTGTATATTATATAATATTTTCTTGCAATTTATGTTATTTAAAATTTAGAATAAAATATAATTTTATATTAAATAAAAAAATAAAATTTGATATCACATGAAAATTATATAATGTAATTATTGGGGAAAAAAAAGGATTTATACTATGAAATAAGAAAATAAGAATGAAATAGAAATAATAATATAATATTGAGGAAAGAGAAAAAAATTCTTTTTTAGAGAGTAAAATAGAGAATTGAGTTGGAGTTGATTGTCTGAAAAAAATAGAGAACTTTATATTTAGAGAGTAAAATAGAGTGTAGGGTTGGAGAGATGCCCTTAGTGATCTCGGATTGATAGTGTCGATCTGGGGAGAAAATGTCATAAATAGTTCTTTAACTATAGGAGTAGGTCTAAAATGACCCCTTAACTATACTTGTCAGATTCAATTCTTCAACTATTCAAAAACTTATCAAATTTGGTCCCTTAACTATACATCTATTGGCTTTAGTTCCTTAAATATATATATATATATCAATTTTAATCCTTTAAGTATTTAAAAACTTATCTGTTCATTTTTTATACAAATAACTTAATTTATATTAATGGAATTCATGTCTCGAGAAATTAAATCCTTTAGCCATTTTTTCAGTTGTTTCACTCAACCCGCTACTTTTACTTCAAATTACCCTTATGCAAAGAACCTTAACTCAATGATTTAAAATAAAATTCATGAGAAAAAATATAAGTCATAATTTTTTTCAGCGAGCGATAAAATAAGGAAAAATCATCCTACACATATATTTAAGGATTAATATTACAGCCTTTATATGTACTTATTTTTTATTACTACTTATAAATTTTTAATTACAAGGATTAACAAATCAATTTTAATTTATAAATTAACTAATTATATTTCATTAATTAATTTATATAATATTAACAAGTGAGAGAAAGAGAAAATTATGAGAGAGAATAAGTTGATAATTATCAATTACATCTTTGAAGAAAGAGTCTCACATACCCACGTTTCTCTTTCCACCATGGTTACTCTTTTTCTTCCGACTAGTCCATTATTCTTCTTCTCCATTCAAACAGAAACTGCAGATTTTGTACGCAGTGAATCAAAGATTTCGATTCTCAAACAAACATACCAAAAAATCAAAAGTTCATCATACACCTAGAAAGATTCCAAGATTTGTAGAGGATTTATCTAATCTTGAAATAGAGCCTCCAAGTTTTAATATGAAATGGAACAGCCTACCCACTGCAACTATTTAGGGGGTGCCATTGTCATATAACCTCTATAGAGTAATTTAGCATTGGAGAAAGCCTTTTGTAGTTGGTAAAGGCATTTGCAACAAGTGTGATCCAACATCAACTATGTAGTTCAGAGCTCTTTCGAAAGATCAACCTGAAAAGATGAAATGTTGCCCGAAGATTTTGGTGGCCAAATATATCACAAGGAGGTCCCCATCATCCTAAGTTCGAGGACATTGCTTGAGCCCTCGAATCATGGAGATTCTTAGAGGGAAGAATCAAGGAAATATGCAGAATTAATCATCCAAATATTCATCAATAAAATCTTTTGTTTGTCATTGCAGTTCATTTTGGGTACTACGAAAATTTGTTGCAAACACACCTTGGAAAACTTCGTACAGAAAACCATAAGTTATCAATGTCCCCTTCGTAAAGATACAAACAGTTTCCATGTGATCATCACTTATAGACATACCAGTTCAGCAAATATACAAAAAGGTAGAAAGACACTACAGACAATCATTTCTTTCTCATTTTCTTTTCCCATAAATTATTTCCGCTTATGTTTTCCAGCTTACACACTTCACATTAATATGAACTCAATACAAATAATATTACATTAGAAAGACACTTCTTTGGGTGAGCACAGCGAGATATGAACATGCTTGAGACAATGCTTACAAGTATTAGAAGCTACGTGTAAGTAAAAACATCAAACTCAGCATCCTGCTGCTTTCAAGAACTTATCGTAGGGGCTTGAAGGTGGCAGCCTAAAGGACTGTTGTCCATACTCCCGAGAACAAGAGAGAGAGTTTTGTGTATGAGTTGATTCAACTGTTGTTAATTGTAGATCCTGGTGAAGCACCATATCCTGCACAAAAGGGAACAGCTTACAATTCTCGTTAACATTTCAGGACCATGCTCTCCATATGCAGGATCTTGAGGAAAACATTTATAACACAACAGAAATAAATAAAGTGATATCCCTATTTTAACAGACCGTTCTCTTTTTTTTCCACATCAGAAGCAGTGTCACCTGTAGAATTTTCTCATCAAAGTTAAGCGATGTACTAGAAACCATTACAGGGGCATTGATCATCATTTTCCATGTAGCTAATACATACATTTACATGGCCACTGATGTGCAACGGAATGCCTTAGATAGTTTTAGGAAAATTGGCTAATTTGGATTCCGCGAGAGCAAGGCTATTCCAGTTTTTGTACTTCTATGGTTCAGCTAAATGAAAATTCTAGATTAGTAGGATCGAAATGATCCAACTTTCAGCCAAAGCGGATTTAGATTTAAGCAGAGAGACGTCAAGTAGATTTGCATGATCTCAAAGTAAACCTTTTATGCAGTGAGTGGTATATTAGGCTAATTATAAACTTGAGATAAAAATATTTATTCTGTAAAGAAATAATGTACAGCATAAAAGGTTCCCTATAAAATACCTATAGGCTAGATAAAGTCCTAATATTATGATCTATTGAAATGCTAACTCACAGTTTTAGCAAAAGAAAAATTGATCAAAAGCTAGATAGAAGCAATCCACATAGTTCATAGCTAGAACAAGAAATTTAGACCAAATGGATGGAATCAGTTTTCTTATTTTTGAAGTCCCAAATACTTGAATTTCTAGCAATACTTTTTTTTTGAACTGGTAACTTCGTATTCCTTTGCATTAAGGGCATGTTGGCCACCTCCAGAAAATTTACACTTAATAGAAACTAATTACAGTAATCCTACGAAGTCTACTAACTGAACTTCCCCTTCTAATACATTATTCTTTACGCCAAAAACATAAAGAAGGGATGACCTTCCACTTGATCTTCTGTATGAGCTCTCCTTGCTTCAAAAATCCTTTCATTTCTTTCCTTCCAACTGTTCCACCAAATACAGGCAAGTACTGCTTTCCACCAAATACAGGCAGGAACGGTTTTCCTCTAAATCTTCTGGCTCTTGCTACCACCCTCCTAATCCAACCAACAACTTAAGAGATCAGCGGTATGCACTGGCATAGACCAGTTCACCTTAGCCAAATTAATGAACTAAAACCCACACTTGTTGTGCAACTCTACAATGTAGGAAAAGGTGGTTGTTTGTTTCTAAAGCCTCCTACATAATGAGCATCTTGAAGCAATGTAGATTCCCCTTTTTTGTAGGGCTTCATGAGTCAGACAAGCTGTACTGTCAACTAGCTAGATGAAGCAATTCACCTTAGTTGGTGCTACATTCTTCCATAAAGACGTCCATGGTCCTGTCGACTTCCTGACTTCAGACAGCCCTCTATTGTACATCCTATTTACTGAGAATAGTCCATCCTGATGGTGTTTCCATATCATGTTGAATTTACAGAAATATTCTACTCTAAATCAGTCAGTGCCTTTTACCTCCAGGTTATGAAAGCTCTTAAAATCTCTATTACTATTGAGAAGATAAAAGGGCCATTTGGCTATTGAAAAATCATTATAGACTATACACCTCTTTCATAATTTCACTATCCAAAATAAAACTTGGTGATTCTTGACATAAAGTATCAGTGAAGTCAAACTTTGGTGCCTTTCTTCAGAAAAGGATAGGCAAAGTACCCAACAAACTTTAGTCAAATGATCCGTCATTTAGTGTAGTCTGGTAACCCCAAATCTTTTTTCCAAAAATCTTTCTATTTGCCATTGCAAAACAATTACAATTAATTTTTTTAAGAAACTCAACACGCTGTCACTGTTAAAATAGTACAAGATTTATTATTAATTGGTTGATTTGATTTGATTTTGTAATTAGACACTTACCAAATTGTATTCACTTGTAATTCTTATATATTCTCTCTAATTCTACATGGAATCAGAGCCATCAGCCATAGAAAATTGTATACCCTTTTCCTCCATTTCATTTTCTCCTACTATTACCACACTGAATTTGAAGGGTAAGTAGCAAGTACATATCATGGTCTGCTTCAGTTGAATTAAGATTTATGGGTCAGATACATGATGGATGAATTGATGCGGTCCATTCAAGATGAGGTGCCTTGGTGTATGTTATTTACTATGACATAGGTGTGGAGACAAACTCTAGAGTCTAAAGGGTTCATGTTAAGCAAGACCAAAATAGAGTATTTGAAGCGCAAATTCAGTGATTCAATGCAAGAGGCAGGTGTGGAAGTGAGGCCAGACACACAGGCTATCCCCAAGAGACATAGTTTCAAGTATCTTGGGTCTATATCCATGAAAGTAGGGATATCAACAATGATATGACACATCATATTAGTGCGGTGTGGATGAAGTAGAGGCTTGCATCCAGAGCCTTGTGTGATAAAAAATTCCACCGAAACTTAAAGGTAAGTTTTATAAAGTGGTGTTTAGACCGACTTTGTTGTATGTGGCAGAGTGTTGGCCAATCAAGGATTCCCATGTTTAGAAGACATGTCATGGAAATAGGGATGTTAAGGTAGATGTGTGGGTACAAGGAGCAATAAGATTAGGAACGAGGATATTTTAGATAAAGTGGGAGTGGCCTCAGTGGTGCACAAGACGAGGGAAGCAAGATTGAGATGGTTTGAACATTAAGAGGCGATGCATAGACGCCCTAGTGAGGAAGTGCAAAAAGTTGGTTATAGTAGGTACAAGGAGAGGTAGAGATGGGCTGAAGAAAGAAAAGCTGTCTTATAGTCTTGATGATGACATTGAAGCGCTCATTAAGCGAGGCGAAGCGCTCAACGTGTTTTGAACCTCACTTCAGGGCTTATGCGTTCCTTTGACAACATTGTTTCCAAGCAGGTGGAAAGCATCCATAGGCATTAGATCACACAGGATTCTTTTTAGATAGGTCTTAAAAGTTAAAAGTAGAAGGAACAATTCTTATTAAGACTATAACTTATAGGAAAGAAGATCAATTTATGGATGGACTCAAATATGTTATATTTACCGACAAAAGTATCCGGTTATTGGGGGAAAATCTATATATTTCTATCTCCTTCCAATAGAGAATCAAAAAAAGTCATTGTTTATTAACTTGCACATTCATTCAATCATTCAACCATCTCATCTTGTATGACTTTTGCAGTAGCTTTGTGTCGAATCCCAACTTAGTAACCATTTCGTAAGAAACTACGTTGGTACAACTTCCACAATCAACAATGAGCATACAAACTCTTCTTTTATACGTGTATGGAAGATATTTTCTACAACCATGCTTACCCCTTGGTTTATCTATATGAAGAACATGTTGAATCATAAGGTATTCTCCCTCATCTCTATATTCTAATCCTTTCAACTTATCAGCATGTTTGCTCTTCATAATCATCTTATTCATTGGTTGCTCCTTCAAGGTTGGAGAACACATTTTTGTAGGACAATCAGCTTGTATATGCCTAAAATCCTCCACATTTATGGCATTCTCTTTTTAAGAATAGCTCCTGAAGTCATGGGCTTCCCTTCAACTTTCTAGACTTGGTTTTGCATTAGATTATTGTGGCTTTGTCGAGCTAGAACTACCACTCGCCTAGTTTAAAGTGTTTGGCAATTAAATGGTAGTTAATGAAGAAAAAGCTTTGGCTTGCCTTTGTTGTGTCTGTACAATCTTGGCTAGTTTGACAACTCCAAAGATTTTTTGGGGCAGCAATTGTATCACATTCGAAATAGGCTAATTTAATCCAGTCAAATATCGAGCAATTATGCAGGAATGTTTTCCTTTAAAAACACTTTTGAGCCTTAGATCTTCAAATTCTCTAGTGTACTCATCCATGAATAAAGAGTTCCTTATCAAAAAAATGAATGAAATTCAACTAAGAATCCTCTTAGTATGTCTCTTGCAAGAACTGTTGGTGCGATTCCCATTTAATCCTCTCCCAAGTGTGAATCCATGCTTTTCCATCAAATTCTCGATCCCTTTTGAGGTTTTCCCACCATAGTGATCCGTATAACCTCTGAGCTTGATAGCAACAAGCTTGACCTTCTTATCAGAAAATTCTTTATAATAAACAATCTCAAAATATTTCCCTTTCGTGGGGTAATTGAATCCATAAAGCTCCGAGGCACTAGTTTTGAGGTAATGCACTACAGTTAGTTTTGAATTAGTTGGAGCTACTCCGGTGGTCCTTCTGATCACCGCAAAACACTTTTCTTCATTTCTTAGTTTCCGGTGACGCCTCTCATAGGCTCAACCTCAATGCAGTATGGGCGAGAATCAGGAAGTCATGATAGGGATCAAATATTTTGTTATTACAGATATTAGTGAGGGTTTTTATAGATGGTTTCTCCTCTCTGAAAGGAGCAATCTATTTACCAGCAAGATTAAGATAGACGAGAACAATTTGTGGCGGGTTTGTGAGAATTTACAGCAGGTGTCGATGGGAGCAGGTAACTCATACAAAAGATGGGGAAGGAAGCAACAAAATTTATTACATAGGGTCTACCAAAATTACAATGCTTACTGGCGATTCATTCATTCGTCTAATGGAATGGTGAAAGGAAATCCGCTATCATAATCTCGGAGGAGTACAACTTGGGCTGGAGAGAAGTAGCAGCTTAGATCCTCAGAATCATGGGGAATAATAATCCAGCTTCTCATAGATTTGTCTCACCATATAAGACCTACATCCAAGCAGCAAATAAGGAGCAATGAAAGGCAATGGAAGGCAGGCTTGCGAATACGAGTTCTCAACTTCTGACCTGCTGTCTAGTGGGTTATTTTGATAATCCCTTTTGCTTCAAGTCTTTAACCCATCTTTAGAGTCTATTCAAAAATGGTTCACTACTCGTTGGTCATTAACAGCAGCAGGGGTGAAGGTGTCGACTGTGGGTCACAACTTCTTGTTTGAACTACCATCGAGACAGTAGGCAGAGAGAGTGCAATTTGGCGTCTGGTACTAGAATTGGAGACATCTCTTTCTTGAATGGTGGTCTCCGGCGACTTGTTTCAATCAGAAAGAACAGGATCAGGAACTAGACGGATTAGGGATTTTGGGATACTGTTGCATGAATAGTAGGAAAGAAGTCTCAGATTTATCGGAGATAACTGTGGGGGATTCATAGATTCAAATGAGGACACAATGAGAAGAAACAGCTTCCTTTGGGCTTGTATATTGATTAGAGATTCAGATCTCATTTTCCCACGGAAAATAGAACTGGTCTCTGGTAACTGGGTGTTATTCTCAATTGCTACTAATCCAGACACTACTGTACCTCAGAACTGGGAAGGAAATGTGTGGTGCCCAACCCTATGAAGGAACCTCAATGACTGGGATATAGAAGATATGATGGCTATGCTTGGCACTTACAACAGTGCTATCAACCATCAGTGCAATGGCAGGCTAAGATGGGGAAACAACAGTGAGGGCATTTATTCCGTTAAAGTAACTATCAGCTCCTTAGCTCTAACAAAGCTCAGATTGATCAATGGCCCTGGAAGCTTATCTGGAAAATCAGATTACCCCCTAAAGTCGTGCTTTCTGCTGGCTAGCCCTTAAAAATGCATGCTCAACCCAGGACAACCTTAGCAAAAGACGATTCCAACTTGCAAATAGATGTTATCTATGCAATTGCAGCTCAGAAACAGCTAACCACATGTTCATCCACTGTTTAGTTGCTACAGATCTGTGGTTTATGTTCTTATCACTTTTTGGTCTACAGTGGGTTAAGCCAAGCAACATCAGAGAAGTTTTTGTTAGTTGGATTCTTGGCAAGTTGAGAAACCTATCGAGAAGATCCGGTCTATGGTTCCTGCTACTATTTTGTGGTGTTTATGGTTTGCAAGGAATCAAAGATGTTTTGATGGTACATCAACTGCAAGCTTTAGACTTAAGGTCAAATGTTTAGTTTTACTGTTTTGTTGGCTTAATCTTACACCTGTTTTGGAATTTGGCAGCTCCCTTGTTCTATGGTAGGTTCCTTTTTGTCCTTCCTAGGAGCTGCCTATTCAACTTTTGTAATTCTTGCATCCCCACGATGCTTTGTTATTAACAACTCTTACTTCATCAAAAAAAATATATATATATAAAAAAAATGATCTCAATAATTATAAGTCAATCAATGAATTCATCGTCTTGATATTTGCCATCGCAATCGAAATTTCATGCTTAATATCATCACGTTGATACATCTCCTGATTGTTGTGTGGCCTTCTTTGGGGTTTCTTCTATCACATTGATATTGAGCTTCATCAGTTTCATCCTCCTTACACCCTTGATTATCTGAATATTCTGAGTGTGAAATTTTATCATATTGAGCATGGCGTCTCAGTACTCTCATATCTTGGTCAGCATCAAGCTCTTCAGCTTGTTGTAGATGCTTGCTCGTGGTTGAAGTGTTGGATTTTGAAGTGGGGGATGTTGCAGCAGTATATTGTACTGTTGGGGGTGGCAGTGATGAAGGTTGTAGGAGATATAGCAAATTTGGTGGCTGACTCTAAAGCACCAAATATTCAACCAGTTCTGATGTTCCATTGATTCCATCAAACCATCAAATTGCACTTTTATTTCTTTATTTTCACATTCAAGGGCTATTGATCCTTAATTTCTCAATCTGAAATTGATCATCGATTGAAGAGGGTCCCAAACCTACTACTTGCTTCTCCATCGATATGATGACCAAGATAGTAAATCAAGACTCTAAAATTGGGCTCTAATACCAAAACTGATGTACTTTCGAGGGTTTGTTTTTTTTTTTTTGAGAAGGTAACAGTCATGTACTTTCGAGGTTTTGCACCTCTCCAGCACAAAGAAAGTAGAAACAAAAGCACTCCCACTAATGTTTTTTCACAAAACTAGCATAAGCGTTCTTCAAACTCACATAAGAAGAATATATAATGAAGAAGAATCTTATACTCACACGTTCCTCAATCCCGCAAGACTGTGAGAAGCTTCAAATAAAGGAAGAAGAAGGACAAGAATGTTTAACCATGTTTCTGAAGCAGCCACTTAAAACACTGATCACTAATGTTATTTTCAGCAGAATGAGCACTTAAATAGGCCTTACAATGAGTAAAATTGATGAGGTTAAGGAAACCCTATCGTAGCTAAACTAGGAACAAGGATTCTAGTAGGAACGGAATACTATCTCACAATCCTAGTTTGAATGACATACTTTTTTTGAGAATGAGTTTGAATGACATACTACTGGTTAAAGAAATGGACCTTGGGCATAACTCAACCATCCCAAAGCTAGCTCATGCGGGGAGGATTGTCCAAGACAATATAAGGAGACCACCCATACCTTTTTTATCTGATGTGGGACTTCTGAACACACCACCTTACGCCCAGGACTTAGACATCTAGAGCATGGGAAATTAAATATGGGGCCCCAACACCGGTAAACAAGAATTGGGGTGGGTCCTACTCTGACATTCTGTTAAAGATATGGTCCTTGTGTCTAACTCAACCCCAAAAGCTAGCTCATGAGAAGAAAATTGCCCAAGACCATATAAGGAGATCACTCATCCCTTTTTCACCTGATGTGGGACTCTTCAACACTACTAACAAACCAAGTTTGACTAGAACTACAAATATAATCCTACTAAACAAGAACCGCACAACTAAGGAACAAGAAACAAGAAATCCTAATATTTCAGAAAGCAATAATTCCTAATCTTAAGTGGATTATTGGACTTCTTGAGGTTCTTGGGACATGATACCCTCTTGTATATGGTGGACTATTTGGAGAGAAAGAAACAAGAGGGGTCTTGAAAATACTGCAGAATCAGTGCAACAGATCAAATGGCATTGTATGAAGACTTTCTTGTTTTGGTGTAAAGAGGAGGGTATAGAGGATGCTGAACAGATTTTAAACTTTTTTTCTTCTTTATAAGTTTAGTAGCAGCTTTCTTGAGTTGGTTTTTTTTGGGTCACTGCTGTAAATCTTTTTGGTGGTTGCCAGCATACCCTCAGGAATACAACTTTACCTTTATCAAAAAATAAATTGTATTAGACCTTGGAGCTTGTTAAGCACCACGTTTATCTCGTCTATTCATCACATAATATGGGACAGAGATAGCAAATCTGAACACCTCAAATTCTCAGTTATGTCAAGGCCCTACAATCAATATCTATAAGTAGACTGGACGTTCATGGTACGAATCCTATGAAGTTGAATACTTGGAGCCAAACGACATTGAAAAGTTTCACATATTCAGATATTTATTCTCACATTCTAGAGTTTCGGGAAACCACTAAAAAAGATTGAATATGTTAGAGGATCTGAATGAACTTTGCTCATTCCACATATGGAGCTCTCTACTTCAATCTCATTTGAGAAAGAAGAGCTCTTCAACTTCCCTATAGTTTGGTGTGATCAAAGTTATATGCTGGCAGGTAAGTTTATTGGAATGCTATAAATCCTCTGACTTTTTGTACTGTAACTTTTTTGTTGGGAAGACTAGTCACCAATAAAGCTGCATCCCAGGATATTGCAGCACTTAAAGCTTTATTTATCAATTAACAGCTATTTAGCTATCCAGTTTATAAGAAAATACATTATGATAAGCAAATATATCATTCAAGCACAAAAAAGATTGGATAGACCAACTGATAGAGGGACAAACAGAGTGATTCTCACCATCTTTGGTAAAGAAAGGTTCTTCCTGTCATTTTCATTGTAGGATATTAATGCCTTGGTTTCCTGTTGCATCTTGAAACTCTGAAGGGATGACATCTTGTGTTGTTTACCAGTAACAAGGGCCTCACACTGATTTTTTACTTGGTCATAGGGTATTGGTGTAGAGGAAGTTGGGTAGCTTGCAACTTGTCGGGCAGTTTCCAGAACCTACATGTGCAAGAGATAGTGTTATACAGGAACATGCTACTGATCTTATAGTTCACAGTCCCACAGCCAATTTGAAAATGTTAAACAAAAAGAATTACCAAGTAACTATGCATGTGGAATGACATGTAACATGAGCTGTTCAATTTCTTTAACTTAGAGATCCTCAGAAGTGAAATGCTCCTAAGTCATAGTTGTTTACAGGAACTTATTTTTCTACAGCATTATCCCAGCTCCTCCTTTTCTTATATTTTAGTTTCTTATTTTTGATGAAGTAATAAAATTTTACTGAATGTCTGGGCAACAGCACTGAAATCCAAGAAGTATATCAGAAGGTACAAAACCAAAAAAAAAAAAAAAATGTTTTTTGCGAATGACACCCCATCTTCTATACACAAAGGAACCTCTGAGGTATATGGAAAGGCAATCCCTCCCAGGTTAAGAACTTCTCAAAATATGACTTCGGAAAAAACTCCTATTTCTCTTAAGGATCCAAACTGAGATATATGGAAAGGCAATCCCTACCAGGTTAAAAAGAACTTCTCATAATACAACTTCAGAAAAAACTCCTTTGTCCCCCCACCGCCACCTGCTCCAGACATCAGGAGATCACGTGGTGTGTTTTGTTTGTGAAGAAATTCAATCAGGCTTTGGAATTCTATCCTTTCCTAGCCTTAAAAGTTCCTTATTTCTTATGTAATGCTCTTGTAAAGCATAGACACTTTTAAAGGTGACACCATGACTCTCACGTATCTTGACATCAGTTGGCTCCTTTAAATGTTTCCTTTGTTTCTTGACATCGATAACATGAGGGATCAACAAAAGGATGTGCACTAGACAAAACGTTTTACATGTTCTAAATTCCTATGACCAAGTCTTTCTAGCCCCTGCGAGTATCTTTTATAAAAGTACAGAGAGCCTCTCTAATCGGTAGAAAGTGGTGGGTGTCCACTAACAGCCATTCTTGGCTAGCTTCTGATAATGCAATTCCGGAAGGAGTCAGTAGTTGAGCATTGTATCCCTTCTCGTCCTGAGCTTTTGATACAACCCATCTAAGGCTTTCCCTTGAGCTTTACAAATAGCCTTCTTAACTTCCCTTCTTAGCTCTCGTATATTCTTCAAAGGCTTCTCAGCCTTCTACTTTTAGTAACTTTATATACCACTCTTTTTTGGCTCAAATAACTCTTTGCACCTCGTGATTCACCACCACCAGAAGTCTAGTGATCGAGGTATTAAACCTCTAGACACACCTTACACTTCACTTGTTGCTTTTTAATGCAACTTGATATTTTCTACCACGAGATGTCTTTCTTGCCTTCTATGGCCCATTTTAACTCCTTTCCGTAGCGCTTCTTGAACACTGTCTTTTAGTGCCTACCACAGAATTCTTGATAGCTTGCAAGTCGTCTTTTTAACGCTATACTCTTACGCTGTGCATCAAGATAACCACCCTCGTTGGGCGGTCATAGCTTCTCCGGGTATGACCCTACAGTTCGTACATTTGGTTTTATCATATCTTCTTCTAAGGATAAATCCATTTGAATATGGTTCACTCACTAAATCATAAGCTAAAACAACATCAACATACCCCGTGTAAATCATAAGCTAAAACAAACTCTAGAATAACCTTTCCTTCATCATTCCTAGGACCATAATCATAAATATATCTAAAAGAGAACCATAGGTCCGCCTACGTGGCGCCACCACAAACCAAGATTCCCTTTTAATTTATTTATTTCCAAAACTAGCCTTCCTCTTTCATGAAAAATTATGACTTTTATGAAAAGTTGTGACTTTTATGAAGAGTTGCGACTTTTCTGAAAGTTGTGACTTTTATGAAAGGTTGTGACCTTCCCATAGGTTTGTAACTTTCCGAAGAGTTGTAACCTTTCCAATAAGGAACAATAAGCATTTGTTCACACTATCCTTTGTTGTCTAAAAATAGGGGGATGTCCTCTCATTTTAAAACAACGAAAATTCTAAACTACTTCTTCTTCTGCACAATTAAATATTCGTGTACTTTGCTCCTGTTGAGTGGCTCACTAACACCATTATTTTTGAATCAATACAGTTGAATTGAATCGTTCTATCCTGAGAGGATCTATTCTTTTAAACCTCGAGTACTAGAGGGGAATAATTTTCTTAAAGAAACATTGTGCATTCAGTGGACTCGATTTTTTCCTTTTTATTTCATTCTATTGTTACAGATCCTAGTATGTTTTTTTATAGTCATTAATTTAGGCTTATGTTATTAATTGTTGTTTTTGAGTACATGTTTTAAACTTTGTTGTTTATGTTTCTGTAAAGTTATTGTTATAAGTATTTGTTAGTACAGAGTAAATAACACATGTTAATTGAGTATTCACACAAGTTTTCTCTACTGAAATTGTTGAAGGTACAATAAAAAAATTCCTTAAAGATCTATACTACCATTTCTTGAAGACAAAATTCAATTTTGGTATGTCATTGTAAGGACATAAAGACCTTAAAAACTTTATCGCACCTTGATGTGCGAAGTGAACCAGGAAAAGAAGACACGAATTAATAAACTTTCTACATGGGTTCAAGGATGATATATGTAATTCAAAAGGTAGGGATGAACTTTCTACACGTTAGAATTAGAACATATGATCACTTTTTTTCAACCTTTTAAAATTTATTTATCCCTTTACCAACGATTATTTATTTATTAGAAAATTTAATATCTCATGTTGATATTCATTTGATTCCCCAAAAATATCAAATAGTAGCACTTCCTGCAAGCAAAGGATAAATTATAAAATCAAATTAAAGATGATTGATTGAAGGATAAATGATAAGATGTTATAATTACCATTTTCCTTTACATTATTAATGTTCGTTACAACGTAATCTTGTGTGTAAGATAATATAGTGTTTTAGTTTTAGTCACTGATAGGTTTTAAGTATTATTTTATAAATTTCGTGATATTAAATTCCCGTGCAAGGCGTGGGTAATTTTACTAGTTATATATATACTTATAGCCTGTTTGGCATTGCTGTTGGGAGGCAAAAAGTGTTTTTTTAAGAAAAAAACTGTTTTTAAATGGAAGTGGAAGCAGATTTTCTGCGGTTGGGAAGAAGCTAAACATTTCTGCTTCTTAAAAAAAGCAGAAGCAGAAGTAGAAAATTATTTTTTTGAAGACAAATACCTCTTCCATATATACATATTCACCAATATATCCCTTATAAATTAATTACAATATCTCACAAATTTGGTTAAGTATCATTCAAGAATTTTATTTTTTATTTTTATATATTATTATTTTTTATTTTATATATTATTTTACGTATTATTTTACAAAATAGAAATAAAGGTAACAACAATATTTTTGCACGAGTAATTTTTTCTATGTAGAATGGTTTTTAAGAAAACAATATTATTTTTTGTATGTAGTAATTTAATTTGTGGAATGGTTTTTAAATTTATTTTTCTTGATATTTGTAATTATATTCAAATCATCAAGTTATTATTATATTAATATTTAATTTAATTTATTTATTTATCTATGTATAATATTGATTGAAAATTTGACTATGTACATTTTAATTTAATTAATATAAAATTTAATTAAAATTTTGTAATAGATATTTAAAATATTTCTCTCTATAAAATAATCTTAATATTAAAAATACATTGATACTTGCCCTTTTTCGTAATTTGACTCTCAAAAACACCTTTTAAAAAAGATTATCCAAACACAATTTGTTTATCCAAAGCACTTTTCAAATGAATTAACCAAACACAAATTTATTTTTTTCAAAAGCACTTTTCTGTAAAGCTATTTTTAAAAAGTGCTTCTAAAAATAAGTAGTTTTTAGCAGCAATGGCAAACAAACCCTTAGTCAAAATCATCATAAAATTTACCTTCAAGAGCATTTAGATCTCACCTAATAAAGATTTGTTGGTTACTCGTAATCCCTTGAACTAAGGTGTAACATCTTACCCCCCTCGTTTTGAGTATTTATACCATCATATTTTGAAACTTCTCATAGGTTCATATGTTTCTTTTGGTACTTGTTAGTATGGCTCAAAGTGGGACCCAAGGGGCTCCTGTGAGTTTTAGACAAGAAAAACGAGATTTGAACATTGCAGATTTTTTTTTTCTAGTTTCTCATGAGCACGAGGGGTCCCCAGCAAAGGCTGCCCACTAAGCTACCAAGTCTCGCGAATGCGAGGTCTAACCCCGGGAACACGAAGACTCAGTCGTGTATCCTGATCGGCACCACTGTCATGCCTGAACACAGATACAATGGGGCGTTGGAGATCATTCAATTTCGTCCCGTTTGGCAACTATGCCTCACCAATGGGAAGACAAGAGATAGGCTGAACCGTAGATGTCCCCGTAAAGACGAGTATACAAACATGTTTCTCTAATCTTTCCCCCTTTGTAGTCTCATTGCAATGATGCAAGGACCAAGTGGATTTTCAAAGTTTAAATGTCAAAATATGTAAGTAAGCCTAACCATTGACTAATCTAGAACATAAACAACTCCACAAATATTCCTGAACATGTTCTTCAAAGCAGTTACTCACCGATTCTAAAAGTTGGTTAACACTTAGAATGTCAAGGGAATTGATAGACATAGATGTCTTTCGACCTGATTGGCTTCCATTAGCATCTGAAATTGTTTCTTCATCTATGAGGGAAGGTGGTGCCATGACCTGATAGAGTAAAGAAACACAATTACCTCTCTTAGAAAGCATATTTGAAAGTCATGCCATTGGTGTGGGAGAAAGTTCAAGACATCACAAAAAGAAAAAGTAGTAACCAACTAGACATAAATAAATCATAAATGTATATCTCAAATACACAAAATGGTTCCTCTACAACCTCATCAAGAGTCTCGAACTCAATCTGAGCAAGTGGAGAGCAGGGGTGAGGCGTTTCCATATACAGAGGAATCCCAAGTGGATATGCATCGTCTGGTTCAAACCTTTCCAGGAGTTGTTTTCTTATGCTTGGTAACTCATCCTGGAAAACAGTAGCCAAGATTAAACATCCTGTTCTAGAAGAAGATGAGAACAAATCCTGTACTAAGAAACTCATTTATTTAATAGTTTAAGATCCATAAGAGGGATTTTTTTGGTATAACCATCTGGTATCAAGAACCCACTAGCCCGACTAATCCAGATTCACGCAAACTAGTGCCCATTAAAGAAGCGCTCCCTACCAATAGTTTCTCCATTCCCAGAGACTTTTTACAGAAAAGGAAAACATGAGAATATATTGACAGTGGATCCATTTTCCTATGAATTCGCATAAACAGTGGCACACATGTTTGTAACTAGAGCAGATTATGCTCCAATCAAATACTCTCATTGTTCAGTAGCAGAAAACTCATGGAAGCAGTTTAGCGAGTCTGAGAGAAGGAGACTTTCCAATAGTTCGCTTTGGACACTAAAAAGATTTAATAACCAGTTTTGATGATAACTATTCAGAATAATGCCTAAGTATGTGGACAATGAATATTAATTTCATAGAATTCAGGAAACATTTTGAATCATCTTATATTGACACAATGTTATTATATCAGTCGACAAAGGAGCAATTTAGAACCAAACAAGAAGTTAGAGAAGTCGATAAACTTCACTCTTACAACATCAAGTCAGTGTCATAAAAGACTGTACAAGTAGTGTCTATGACTCAACCCGAGTCAACTACAATCTTCCATCAAATTTACCAAACTACCTATAAAAGGTGGATTCCTTGCCAAAAGTACACATGTAAGGAGAAAGATTCATTAGTGCTGCCTACATCATTCTTTCTATTTTGAAACAATCTTCCCTATCTATCATAATTGTATTGACCAAGCAAATCAAACTAGCTGTTAATGACACAAAAAGATAGCATTAGCGTGTATAAATCTCTGTCTTGCAAGCAAACAAAGATTCCCTACCACTTACGAGGTTGCGAACCTGCATCATACATCAAAAGTTTGAGAAAGCTAAGAAAGTTAATACCTCTGACAATATTCCGCATTTAGATGTGAAGTGCAACATAATGATTTCTTTAAATTTTTCATCGTTTGACTCTACTGCTGACAGGGATTGCAAAGCTGCAATTTCATCTTCCTGTGAGCCATAACCATATGTTTCACTACCAGATGCCGTTTGCAGCCTCACATCTTCTCCCAACTTAAGATAAGGATCAACCTATTTAACCAAACATTTATGACATGATTAAAATTTAAACAAACTATATATATTAGAAAACATGGAGAGCTGATCAGATTAGGCCTAACAGCAAGATTGGAAGAAATCATCTACTTATCCAACAAACAGAACATAAACATAAAGAGTTTTGGGAGATTAACCATTTCATCTGTCAGTGATGATTTAACCACACGACTTAGTTCAGGGAGATTGCCCGCCCTTGCTGAACAGATGAGCATATATGATGCCAAAGTAAATAGAGACCTCCTCCGAGATGGTTGTAAACCTCCTTCAGTAATCAGTGAGTAAAACGATAGTCAGTATTTGCACCAAAGACATTAATGCTGGTAAAACCAGAAATTTCACTGTAAGATGCAGTATTGATCATCAACAACCCAGTCAGGAACTTCTAAAGTGATTGAAGTTTTCATTAGGTCGTATTACTGATGTCAAACTTATGTCTGACCCCAACTAAATAACTGAAAGCTTGCGCTCCCCAAGTTCGTAAGATGGTGGAACTGGATAGTGAACCCAACTCACCTTCTTTATCCATCGAAATAGTCCTTAGAGAGAAGGCTAACTGGAAAGACCGAACAAGCGCCATATGACTAGAATTCTGCAATTAGCAAGACCAACTATCATGTGGTTGATGAAACAGTTGCAGAACGACATAGAAGATGGAGATCAAGCAATACAAGCCTTATAACAGTTTGGAGTAGCCTTTAAAATAGATTTGTCAAAGATTTATTTGGAGAAAATAATTTGTGCAAATGTGTTTGGATAGTTGTAGTTTCTTGAAGTATTCTGAATTTTGTGTAAATGGAAAGAACTTTTTGACTATAAAAATTTCCTCAAGGCACTCCTGTACCCAGGACAAAACTTTCTTGAGAATAAAAACTTTAACTAAACAACATATTTTTTTTAAAATCTACTTTTTTCAACAGCACGTCCAAACACCACCCTACAAGAGAAACAAAATGCTTGAACATTTCCCCATGCATCTCTGATTAGAGTTAAATTGTTAGACACTTGGGATGCTATACAGAAAAAGACAAAAGAAAAAAGAAAAGAAAACATTTCTATGGTCAATGATTTGCCACTAGATACTGAAAACTGGAACAGAGAAATGTTTGTATACAACAAAAAAGATGGGATCTAACCTTTGATCGAATGAAAAGTAAAACAATTTTGTACGTATGGGCCATCGCATCAAAATTGGAAGGTGTGTTATCAGTCAGTGTTGCCTGAACCCAGATAGATGAAAGCAGAAGACTCACTTGGTGACTACTCAACCGAAGCGAAATGAGCTCCTGAAGTATTTCAGACAATTAGACATTTAAATAGCTTAAAAGGAAAACAAATTCATGGACAACTCTTGCAAATAAAAGAAGAGAGATCAGTTCTTCCATACAGATTTCCTGTCAGGTAGGGCATCCTTGAAGCCACAGGATTGACTTTGAGATCGAGAGTCACCAGATTGATGTGAATGGCGACTGACATCTTCATTTTCTTCTCCCACTTCTCCATCTCTAGAACCATTTCCATCTGTATTTCTATCTTGAACGGAGAAACTCTTAGTTCTAACCTTAGCCAACTTCCTTGGTGATTGGACTAGAATACTCTGGGAAGAAGTTCTACTATGTAGAGATGACAAGGGACTGACAGGTGGCATAAGCACAGTGGAGAATATATGGTGTGCTACAGCTCGTGTTTCATGGTCAGTGTGTGCCATTGCCAAGAGCAAGTGGAGAAAGAGAGCATCTGGAAAAGCCTGAGGGTGATTGAGAGCAGATTATACCATTTGGACTACATAAAAGTTACAAAACCATGAATCAGGACCACAACAGATTCTAGTTACCTTCCTGTAATATGACACATTTGGAATGCAAGAAACAATTTGTGCTGTGCGATACACAGCTGCAATCGTTGATCTAGCAGCGACGGTGCTAGCTGGAATGTTCTCTAGCACCATGCCCATCATATCAAGTATAGGGCCCACATCAGCAACCTGCTAATGACAGATGTCATAATAAAAACACTACCTTTACCTAAAACATAAAATCACAGGGTATGCTCGTGTATATAAGCAAATGAAGATCTAAACTTAATAACTTATAAGCGACAATAAAAATACAGCATTCATCATGTAATGGCACTTGGTTCCTGCACTCTACCAGAGGCAAATAGGATGTTGATGCTTGCAATCAATTGTACTTGGAAATAACAAGGTATGCGCACACTCTACCCTCCCCAAAGCCTGCTTAGTGGGATTTCACTGGGTATGTTGTTCTTCTTGTAATAGCAAGCAGCTTATAGCAAAAAACTAAGAAAATAAATTGAGCAGACAAACATTAAACCCAGAGAAAGAACTTACTCCCAGAAATTATAATCAAATTTGAACAACTCATTATCATCACAGTTTTGACTGAAAACATCTATTGACCTTCAAATAGTGCCAGTTGCATCAAATCTTACACTGAGTCCAAGTAGAGCTTTAAAACTACTTACTGGTATAGATTCTAGGAAATGCAAAAGATCACTATTTCTATTAAAGGCCTCATTATGGGGATAGAGTGAATAAGTAGGCCAAACAAACTGCAAAGAAAAGGCTGCTGGGTACACAATGTTTATCTTTAATTCACTTGTAGTTATTAAAACTAGCACTCTCCTTGGGTCCAGTACACACTGAAAAAATTATTAAATCAGGATCAGCTTACGCTTGATAAAGAAAAATGTCAAATTGTGAAACTCATAGGTCTAATAAGCATGTATTTCTGGTCCAAACAATTTTTAATCAGCACTGGAAGCTAAAAGAAAAAAGGCACAACTTCAACTGTCAATATGCAAAGTGAATTGCTTCCTCAAACACACATAAAAAAAAAAAACATTGAGAACATATGGAACAGAATAAAGGGTAGTGGATTGCAAGTAACCTTAGATGAAGACAATTTACTTCATTGGCAACTTCGTGCTGGATTTAGGTACATATGTAAAAGAAAAGAAAACTTCAGAGTACAATGCATGCGTGCAGCCAATTGAAACCAAATTATCTAAGACAAACCTTCTTTGAGAGCTGTAATATGCACTTCTCTAGGGCAGACTGAAGATTGGAGTTAGAAGTATTTAATCCATCTTTTGGACTAGATGCTTCAGTTGAATACTGCATGCACTTCCGTAAATGTTTAATCAGGTCATTAATGACACCAACTATAGTTGCGGAAGCCTTCTCTTTTGCACTTTCTACCAAGTGTGTGACCACATTAACTATACTGATCTGTATGTCAGGCTGCTTGATAATGTTCTTGTGATCCAAATGCTTGACCAAGATGGATAGCAACAAATGAGAATTTTCACCTGGGATCAAAATTCGTATTAAGCTAAAATTGAAAGAGCAACATGACTAAACCATTCACAAATATTAATCTCAGCTGAAGAAACGGAACAAGGAGCCCATGAATCACCTGATTCCTCTAGCAGGCACTGCAAATGCATGAGCACTGAGCAGGCGAGTCCTTTCTCTGACGCCCAATAGTTTTCAGTGTCAAAACTATGAAAAAGAGGTTCAAGAACTCGCCGTACACTAGTTGCTTCTTTTGTCAGTAAGGCCATGTTACGTAAGCAAACTCTGGCCCAATAAGAGGGGCTTTTGGCTGTCTCTCTGATTGAAGTATGACAATAATATAAAGTAAGATAATCCATTATACTGTCAGCCGGAGGAAAAGAACTTTGCCATTTTAGGCGTATAATCTTACATTGAGGATGTCAATTTTATATTTGCATTCATGCTATTTGGCGAGGAGGAAACCTTCTTGCTCATATCAGGGAAAGATGAGCTGTGACCATCACTATTCAACACTCCTTGAACCCACTGTTCTGAAGGTTCAGACTGTTTACTGTCTTGTCCATTTTCTAGGTTCACTGTGAAGTCAATGTAATTCTCCAAAGTTGCAGTAATAATCTGCATTGTTTTCATCCAAAATTAGAAACAACAATTGGCAGTTGGAGTATCTCTTGATCTGAAAATTGAATAACTGAGTAATATTGAAATTATCTTACATGATCAAAGTCAATGGAGATATGAGACTGCTCCCCCATAAACCACACCTAAAAGAAAAAGCGGGAAAAGAAAAGCAAATGAAACACATGTGGAGAAAGGTCAAAAGAGGAAAAGAATAGACTCCACAGTGTAGCCTAAAGAGAAATTAGAGAAATACAAGGAATCAAAAATATATTTGAACTTCCAAGAAAATTGATAAACACGAAAACAATAATGTGTAGCTATGATGAGAAATGGCCCATAAGCTTCATAACATATAAGTTGTTTACTATTTTAACCTTATTAGCAAATACTGAACCTCATGCTAGATTTAATTACTTTCCATTATCTGTTCGCTTCACAAACTTTGAATCATCTCTGGATGCACTACATTCAAGTGAATTAATTAAAAAAATGGAAAGGGTAATCTCTAAGTTGCTCCTTGAGAAACTAATGTTTAGACATCATGAAAGAAGCTTCTCATCTCAGTTATAGAAGCTGCAGTAGAAGTACTGAAACAAAATGGCACCTTCTCTCAATTACCGCGCTATGTTAAGCTACTGTTGTATACACTTGAAACTTCCCAATTTTATTGGATGTCCCCGAAGGATGAGTTTTATACACTTGAAACTTTTCCAGTTACTTGATAATTCTCTGATGTAAACTGGCAAAATTAGCTGCCAAAACACGACATATAAGTATATATTGAACAAATGAGTTTGGATAGGCACAGTGAAAAATTACACTTTGAAATGAGTTAAATAACTCCAACACACAAAAATACAGTGACACATGTACCTCAAGTCCTTAACAATATAAGACTAGTTATCAGGAAGTACTAATTAGGGATTCACATTACAAGCTTTTATCACCATACATGGGCCCTTCCTGGTTCTAACTGGTCCAAGGCATGTCCAGTATTGAGACAAAGCCACTATATGAAAAGGTAAAGAGTAATTAGCTTGTTCATTCCTCCTACAGTCGTGGGAATGTTCTGTGTGATGACAACTAAAGTACATAACATCCTAGTATCTGATTCAGGAGCTGCAAGAATAAGCTACATTTGAGATTAAGCGGTAAGATATTGACGTTAGTGAAACAACAAATGCAGATAAATCCTTCAAAGAAGGTACTATCATTAGTCTATGTCACCAAGATCTAGTAATTCCGAATATCAGAAAACACCCCAAACACCTGAAGTGGTTCCAAGTTCTGGGTACTTAAGAATTTTGCAAGTATAATTAAATAAATACTAAGCAACAGAAAGAAAGAGAGACTGAGTTTTTACCAAGACAGCCAAAGTTTGCATTCCTGCAGAACGCAAGCGCAAGGCTCTGTCATCATCTCCAACTTCTCGAGCTAGTTGGCACAGTTTAGGTATAAGGCCTTCTAAGTTGAACATGTAAGTACCATCCATCTGCTTAACAAGGAGAAGCAAGAGAACTTGAAATCCACTTTTTAGCATAAACCCAAAATATTTTCCAGGTTCTTCTAAATCCATTTATCAAAACCACACTCCATTTCCTTCTCTCAAACCACTCCCAAGGGTGAAACCAACCCACCAAAAATAAAATCCCAAAACTGCCCCTTGCTTCTTTTAGAGTTAAGCCTCTTATAGAAGCCAATAGATGACTAAAAACATTCAAAATCCAGGATAGAATATGCAATACCATAACTTCTTTTACCTTTTTGGGGGGAGTAGGTGCAATACTAATATTGTTCTTCATTCATCAAAAGTAGCATCCTCCTCGTGGAATTACAATGTACTTGCAACACTATTAAAATAGACCGCGGGCCTAATTCAACCCCAAAAGCTAGCTCAAGAAGTGAAAATTGCCCAAGCCATATTAAGGAGACCACCCATCTCTTAAAGGGACGATGTGAGACTCTTCACACAAACACCTTCATGCCCAGGGCTAGACATCTGGTGTGTGGACCATTAATATGGGGGCCAACATCGGGAATGAGAATTGGGATGGAGCTTTTTCTGATATCGTGTTAAAGAAATGGACCTTGGGCCTAACTCAATTCCTAAAGCTAAAGCTAGTTGAAAAGGTGAAGAATTGAGGATTGCCCAAGACCATTAAAGGAGAAAAATTTTGCCTCCCACCCACCAATGTGGGACTTAACACTCCCCCTCATGCCCAGATTAGACATCTGAAGCATGGATAATATATGATGGGGGGACCATATTGTGTGAAACAAGACTTGGGTGGGCCTGGCTCTAATACCATGTTAATGAAATGGACCTCAGGTCTAACTCAACCCCAAAAGCTAGCTCAAGAGGTAAGAATTGCCCAAGACATATTAAAGAGACCACTCATCCCTTAAAGGGTCGAAGTAGGACTCTTCACAATCCTAACAGACATCAGTACTTGCTAGCCGCTCCAAAATTATGACAGATCAGTAAGAGACACAATGATTCATGATCAAATTATACAGTGGCAGCTATATTACCCAAGTCCATCTTCAGAAATTACGCTCTTGGTTCAAATTATATGAGCAGAGTACAACTACTTCAAAATAGTCTTTCCTAGGAATGATATCCGTGTATATTAACCATCTATTTTCCTTAGGCATACAAACCTGGCTATTGATGAAGTCGACGAGAGTGTTGCAACCTAAAATCTGCATTTCATCATGCTGTGTTTGTTCAAAAAGAGTGCGGATAATCCCCAATAGACTAGCAGCATATAGTGGCCTGCAGTTGTAAATTTAAACAATTACATTTTGTTCTAACTGCATCAAAGTCAAAAGTAACTTGAGTAAATATTGTATGCAGAACTTCGTTTGTATCAGTGCAATAATGCAAAACTGCATATCACATGCATAGATACTGATGTTAACTGAGAAGAAACATTTCCATCTAAAATTACTTAGTCAACGAGAACATCGTAGATACCCTATAGCCTATTTTCAAGTCAGAAATTTCCGAGGAAACAACTATGCATTATTACTTGAATAGTGTCTAGACATATCTGAGGTGGCATCTACAGAGTTGCAAATCGTTTTTCAGTATTATAATTCATTGCCTAGTTTCAAGATAACCTACTAGATCTCTGGTAACATCAGTGCTCAAAACAAAGGCAACAGGAAGCAAGAATACAAGTCACCAAGGAAAGCGGGAAAGGATAGGTGGAAAGGATAGGTGCTCTCTACAACACCTTGGCCCCTTTCAACAACCTAACTGGGGAAGAAGATACTGCTATGTGGAAGATAGGTAACAAAGGAGTTTTCCCTGTGAACTCAGCATACAAGAACCTCATCGCTTCAAACAACAGGATCGAACAGTGGCCTTGGAAGATGAAATGGGGGACAAAAATTCCATACAAGGTCAATTGTTTCACATGGCTGCTGACCAGAGAAGTAGTACTGACACATGAAAACATGAAGAAGAGGAAATACCAATTGTGTTCCAGGTGTTACTTATGTGAAGAATAAACAGAGACAGTCAACCATCTTTTTTTACACTCATCTTTTTTTACACTGTTAATGAGCAGACCAGCTATAGAGAATATTTATTTGTCTGAGGAAAATCACTTGGGTGAAACCAAGGAACATTGAAGGAGTATCGAAGTTCTGGATGAGAGTTGGCAATGCTACAACAAAGGAGGAGAGATGGAAGATTGTCCCAGCTTGTATATGGTGGACAGTGTGGAAGGAAAGAAATCAAAGATGCTTTAAGGGAAAGCAAAACAATCTGCTGAATTTTAAGATGAACTGCCTGGCTTTGTACTATTTTTGGTGTGAACAAAAAGTGTTGGGACAGACTGAAGATATTATTGATGTTTTAGACTATTTGTAACAAAAAGTACAAATAGTTTTCCTAGGTTGTAATAATTTTGGAAGGGGGACTACACTTTGATGTAGTATACATGTGGATATATAGACTAAAAAGTTACCTTTCTCAAAAAAAAGGAAAGCGGGAAAAGATCTAAAACAATCTCATACATGTGACCTACCTATAGGTCACATGAAGACAGCTTAACCGCTGCTCCAAGGCTCCCCTTCAACTCCAAACTCTTTTAATGCTCTCAAACAAGGACAGGAACACTATCAAAACGGGTAGATCTAATGTGGATTTTCTTCAGGCACATAACTCTTGATAACCAGTTGAGGTTTATCAACAGCCCCGGAACAAAGGGAGAGGAATTTACTGCTGGGGTTTCCGTTCTTTAAGTTCTAAGTTCTTGTGTAATGGAACTTTATAGAACTACACCATGGGGCTGCAAAACCAGCACTGTACACTAACGTATGCATATGAGAAATGAAGAGCCTTTGTAGTTCCTTTGCAGTTGAGGACAACAAAAAAAGCTCTTCTGTCTACTTTCTTCACTGTTGCCAAAGACTAACCAAGCAATCTAGTGATGATCCTTCTCTACATATAGATTTTAGAGAACAAAAATATAGAAGATCCATATTTCTCCATATTGTTCTCCAGAATTCATTCCCTTTTTTCTGTTTCCTTTTTTCATTTTTTCCTTTTCTGGATAAGCAAGATCCATTTCCTTTTTTATCACCTGTTCATGTTCAACTTCATCTGCCACAAATAATTTTAGCCATGCACCTAGAAAGGCATAAGATCTGGCTTAATCTTCCCATCTAAGCTTAGCACTCAGAAGAGGCTTAGTAAACTTATGGTTTGTTCCTATCCTTTCCTTGTCTAGTAAATGCAGATAAATCTATAGTAGGACATTCAAACTGATTTTAGTTTTGAGCTATATGTACACAAATACTTCTATTAATTGTTCAAACTTACATCTGCACCTTACATGAAGATAGAAGCTTCCTGTAGATCATTGTAACAACTTTTACTGACCCAAGGTGCTCGTTTCGCAAATCTTTGTAACACTTTTGCTCCAGGTATTCGGTAATCTGAATCACGTTGATCAGTCATTAGTATACACATATTAAGGAGACTCAAGACACCAAGAAAGCTTTCCAAACATGGAAATTAATGAAACTTCATAACTCCCAATACTACAATATGAATATTCTGATTAATAGGTAGAAATTCATGGCAACAATTTATCTATATATCAGGATGAATATGAATGACACATGGAGGTTCGGATATTTTTTTCACTTCAATGATTTGACGGAGAGAGTGAGCTCACCTTTCTTACAGAGTAATCCCTCTCATGCCTTAAGTGAGGGAGAAAACATAAAAAGACCTCTGTAGTAAAATTAAACTATGGAAGAGACTTCATGACCTGATTTTGAACTCTTATTTTAGAACATTACTGCAAAAAAAAAAAAAAAAATTTGGAGTCTGAATTCCTAGAAACTACTTGCAATTTGAGATGATAAAACCCTCTCAAGTGTGTACCTTGAACATAACATCCAAGGTATAATAGCATAACAAAACGCATTTCCCCTTTAAAAAAATCACTAAGATGACTTAATTGTCCCCTGTGAATGGAGAAGTACAATGTTGCCCACAGGACAAACATGCTTAAAATCTACGTTGCCAACAGGTGTGTGAAGGATGCTCTAAAAGTAGTGCATTTTTGGAGAATCCAATATGGGTGCGGCAACATTTTTGGAGTCCTTGCAACATAGCTTAAAATACAAGAAGAGCACTAAAGGGAAAAATTGAAGTTCTCATGAATCAGTTTTTCAACAAATTCTTAAAAGCAAAATACAATACTCTGTCCCAACTTCAAAATTTTAGTGGGTCTTCTTCAGTATTTGGGAAGTTGAATAGCAGAAAAATTATAAAAAGTTAAATTTGATGAAGTAGTGAATTATAAGTGAAGAAAAAAGTTATTTTTACCTTTGGTATGCGCAATGGGTTTCTTGAAGCATACTCACAAAGTTTTGCAATCTTTCTATCATTTGGCTCAGCATCCTGCAATCAGAGATAGTGAATATAGCAAAAGAGTGAAGATGATATCATGAGTAAAAGAAAGAAGAAATAGACCTGTGATTTGGGGAAAATCTCTCCAAGGAGCTTCTTGTAGCGTTTAACAGGCTGTCTTGACCTTGCTCGCAATGATGGACAAAAGAAGCAGAGACTACCACATGCAGGCACTACTTTCCTTGACATTACCCCCATATTTATACAATTTCAAGCCCAAATCCCTATACACCACCACTTTCACTTGAATCAATCATCCAATCGAAACAATACAAATTCTAATATGATTATGCATTTTGAGGGTCCGTAAATAAGAAAAAACATCATGAAATCAACAAAATGCGAAAGGAGCAAAAAATTCAACAATAAAAAAACAATACCTACCAATTGAAAATCCAAAATTCAACTCTCGATCTAGATCCACGCCAATGAGCAATTCTCTTTGAACGAAATTATCAAAACTATAATGGTTGTTTAAAACAGAAAAAAGTTACTACATATTATAATATCTGGAATTGTTAAGTCAAAGGGGGAGGGAAGAGGCTTGAAATTTACAAATCTCCTCCCCTTTTGAGGTTTTTCAATCCTACTAATTATTATTACACCAAAAAAGATAACTAATTATTACAGAGATTGGAGAAAAGTAATTTGGCGTGGAAAAAAAAAAACAGTATCTAAAAAAGGAATCTTTATAAATAGTGGCTCTCACTAACTTACAAGTGTAACGGGCAGGTCCAACCTAACGATTGTTTGTGTTGGAAAGTAATATATTTATGATAGAACACATATAATTGTTTATATTAAAACACATAAATTTAATTCAAAAATTATTTATGAGAAGATGAATCCACAAGTTAGACGGTAATAAACTCTCTCAATACTTGAGTGACAAACATCATATAAAAATTCTTTTTCTAGGTTAGATGAACCCCTAAGGAGAACAAAAACATGTCGTGCTTTACTTGAACAAGAAAAACGCATGCTATATATATCATAATAGGTATATCAGGATTAAGAATATAAGTACATTTAACAGTTTAAAGAATATGCTTTTGTTAGTCAATCTAAAATAACTATCTCTACTCGAACACGTTCAAAACATACAAAATGCACTAGCATAAGAAGTTGGAACTATATTGTTCCCATAATCAAGATAAATTATATATAGTCTTGCGTTACAATCGTACTGATAACATATCCAATTTCCATCTTAGATTGTGAATCAAAAATACTTTATACTTATAAGAACCAGTGATTTAATTCTCTGTGTATAAGTTAAAACTCTATATACTAAATCATCTACTATATGAGTAAATAGACACCATAAATGAATATATGATTTATTAAAATTGAATAAATAATTATTCTATGATAAATATTATATCTAAACATATGGTTAAATAGTTATTATTATATATTTATCCCACAGTTTGTCGGTATGCATATTTTATAAGTGATGACTATATTATAACGAAGTGTAGTTTTATTTATATATACAAAAGTTACTTATTTGTAGAAACACTTTTTGAGAATAATAAATAAAAAAAAGTATCAATGTACTTTTAATATAAAGACTAATTTATGTGTATTATACATTTTTGTAAAGTATAGAAACAGGCCGAATTCCAAAAATGTATTCCCTATTTCCTTTTTTTATTTGTCCTACTATTATTATTAGTCAATTTTAAAAATGAATTGTCTTTATTGTGAAACTAATATATGTACACGACTATATTATGTGATATAGTCAAATATAAGGATCTTAATAGTTTACATAAATATTAGTTTTATCCTTAATCATGTTTAGTTATATAGTGTAAATAAGAATTTTTATTGTATAATTCAGAAAATTCTCAGTTTAAATTTAGGTGGTATTTTTTGAATTTTGAGGTTTTAGCTTTGTTTCTGAGTACAAACATATAACTCTTATGTATTTGAAATCTAAGTTAAAAGTATTATAAATTACAACAATTAACAACTTAAATTCGTTGAGTTATACCAAAATAACTTTTAGTATATAAATGATTTCGTTCATTACCAATAATTAACAATTTTAAAAATATTTTTAAAAATTATAATAATATATTTCATACAAATAAATTTTAATTGACTTAAAAAGATTAAATTGTGTCATATAAGTTATGATGAAGAGTATATAAAGTTGTCTAAACAAACTCTGTTAAGATGACCAAAAATAAAAAAAAGCAACTCAATCAATCATCAAAAGAGACCCACAATAGGCCCAAAACCAATTAAGACACTATCCAAATAACATTAGTCAAATAGATTGTCAATTAGGAAACTCTCTAGAAATTTCTTCAACATCTCTACCTGTCAAACATCTTCATGGTTCAATTTATCGGTCATCTATTGTGGTATCTTAAGTGGCTCTTTCGATCCTTCTTTGGTTGTTGTTGACATTTACCGATGATAAAATTGAACCTTTTATTTTTTTGTAAGTATTTTATAGAATGATATATAAGGAATATGAGAATTTAGATATTTTGTGGAGCTATTCATTTTTATGTTCATTTATAAAAGATTATACATTGATTTTTTAATGTAACTTTTTTCATCATATTTTTTTACTAATTAATGGTTTGTAATAATTATAATTTTATATATTGGGAAGCCAAGGCCGATATGATGTCTCGATATCCTCATCTCTTTCCTTCTACCCCTAGTCTAGCTTGATGGAATGAGTTCCTCATGGTTTACTCTTTTGGTGTCATGTGTCTTAGATATTCCCATGATTTCCTCATTTATGCATGTTCATGAAAAGATTAAGTTTTGAGAAAATGAATCAACTTGATTGATTTCTACATGTTTACGTACATTTTAGTATGAGTTGCATATAGACTTCATGTTATGATGTTTCGAACATGCTTTAGCTTGGAGTTGATGTTTCCTCCTCGGTTATGTGCATTTATATGATTGCATTCATGATTGGGATGTTAAGTTTAAGTTCCTACCCTCATTATGATATCTTGAATCTCATTCAAGGATGAATGATCCCAAGAGGGAGATAATGTAACACCTCGGATTCAGACAAGGGAAAAATATTCATTTCGCAATCAATTCGGCGAAGTAATTCGAGGACGTTGAACGACTCGGCGATCTACCGAGTAAAACTTCTTGCCTTTTTGAATTGATTTCTGCATCCAGTGTTCTGAAACTTTAGGTGAGCTGGATCAAGCTCACCGTTCCATTTGGTGAGTCGCCAAGGTGAATTTTCCATCGCCTAATTAGCTTAGTCTAGGAGCTGACTCACTGGAACTTTCGGCAAGCTAAAGGCTCACTCGGCGAGTCATCGAGTGGCTTTTGGCGAGCTCCAGCATTTCTTGTTTCCAATTTTTACGTTAGGGACTTCTGGGCCTTTTCAGATTATTTTAATTCACTACCATGTCGTTTTACACTTCACCTAAAGACCTATATAAGAGTTTTACCCCAAATCTCCCCAATTTAAAAGGATTCTCTCAAATTCCTAAAAGAAGATCAAGTCTCGCTCTCAAATATTTCTCTCTCTAGAAGTTGAAAAAGAAAGCTAGGATTTTCAAGACAAGTCTCAAATTCCACCATTGAAGTCAAGCTTTTGGCATTGAGGTATGATAGTTTTCATTCATTGATTCCTTCCATTCATGGAGTTCTCAAATTCTCTTATTTTCAAAGTTAGAATTCCCCAATTGAACTAGGGCTTTCTTCTATGATATGAGTTCCTTTAATTATTGATCTAATTGATTGATTTATGATCTATCATGAATGAATTGAGTAAATCTCATGATTTTATGATGATTTCCCATGAACCCATGTAATCCCCATGTTTTCCAAATTATGATGATATGATGTGGATCTTGGATTATAAAAGAAGATTATATGAAATCAAGCATAAATTGATAGAATTACATGAAATTATAATGAATTTCATTGAACCTATGTCTAACCCATGTTTTCTAGATGTTGATGATTGGAAGTGGGTTTTGAACCTTGAAAGGGTGAATTATGGAATTATGCATGTTCTTATGAAATTCATGTAAATGTTTTAAGGATGCTTTGAGAGTGAAGTATCAATGATGATGATGTTGTTGTGTTGTTGAAAGGATTTCTCATATACACATGAAAGCATGATTATGAAAGGTTTACTCACATAATAAGTATTCTAAGGTTGAAAGGTCTTCTCACCTTTGGCCGAGCAAGTGACTAACGCAGAGTTTAGGGCTGCTTTTCAAGTATTGGCTCACGCCATGACGGCCCAAGCCAATAGGGAGGTTGCAATTCCCGTGAACCAAAATATGGGTACGACGACATCTAGAGTGAGGAACTTCACTAGGATGAATCCTCCGGAGTTTCATGGTTATAAGGTTGAGGAAGATCCTCAAGAGTTCATTGATGAGGTTTACAAGGTGTTGATGATCATGGGAGTGACTCAGGTGGAAAATGAGGAGTTGGCCGCTTATCAACTTAAGGGTGTTGTTCAAATTTGGTTCAGTCAATGGAAAAAAGGGAGACCGAAAGATGTGGGTCCTCTCGATTGGGAGAAGTTTAAGGTTGCTTTCCTTGATAGGTTCTTTCCCCTTGAGATGAGGGAGGCAAAAGTGCTTGAGTTCATTAACCTTTGTCAAGGTAGTATGACTGTGAAAGAATATGTTTTGAAGTTCACACAATTGTCTAAATATGCTCCTACAATGGTTGTCAATCCTAAGGCAAGAATGAGTAAGTTCGTTTCGGGTGTGTCTGAAAAAGTGGTTAAAGAATGTCGTACCACCATGCTTGTTAATGACATGGACATTTCTCATCTCATGGTTCATGCTCAGTAGATCGACGAGGAGAAACTTAAGGAAAGGTCTAGGGAGGCAATTATTCGGCATCTCGAATCTCCACATCAAGTTAGTATTTTTTTGCTATTCTATTTTTTTTATTATGTGCTTGAATTTTTACTTTTATTTATTCATAATAATAATTTTATTTTTTACTGTCTACTTGTTGCAATGAAATAATTTAGAATTCATTTAATTGATTAAAATTGTCCGCAATCCTCTATTATTTGATCCTCAATTACTAATTGTGCAGATCAAATCATATTAGTCTAAATTTTTAATGGAAAGTTATTATTCTTAAAAAAAATTACAAATGTTCAAAGCCAATTATAACGACTCAAGCTTTAACTGACTTGGAAGAACAAGCTAATGAGTCAAAAAAATATCAGCAAAGTGAAGGAATTGATTTAAATTCATTGCCAATTGATCCTAGGGAAAGATTATCTATTTGAAAATATCATCCAAATGATCATGATGCAATAAGGAGGGCATATCTTCAACAAGGTCCATTCCAATCTCGAAGTCATATGTTTCCTACCAGATTTATGTATAGTAAATTTCATTACTTTAATGTTGAATGGTTTGATCAATATGATTGATTGGAATATAGTATAAAAAGGATACTGCTTTTTGCTTCTATTGTTATTTGTTTGAAGATGAAGATATTAATCAAGGGGGAGGACATGCATTTTCAAGTATAGGATTTACAAGTTGGAATAAAAAAAGAAGTTTGAATGATCATATTGGTGTACCAAACAGTAATCAGTCAAAAAAAATTGTGAAGATTTGATGAGACAAAATCAATCCATTCAAAGTGTGCTTGCTAAACAATCTGATCAACATAAGTTAGAATATCAAACTCATTTAGAAGCTGCCATTGATGTCATAAGATATCTTTTGAATCAAGGATTATCTTCTCAGGGACATCGTGAAGATGAGTCACCTCTTAATAAAGGTAATTACATTGAACTTCTTGAATGGTACACTAAACGATGTGATAATATTGCTAATGCATTTAAAAAGGCTCCAAAAAATAATCAGTTGACTTCTCCATACATTCAACAAGATATTATTACTGCATGTAAGATGGAAACAATTAAGTATATCATCAAAGATTTAAATGATGATTACTTTTCAATATTAGTTGATGAATCTCGTGAAGTGTCATGCAAAGAGCAAATGACTATTGTTTTAAGGTACGTTGATAGAAAAGGAAGGGTAATGGAGAGATTTATTGATATCGTTCATGTTCGTGATATTAGTGTATTGTCTCTAAAAAAGGGAATTATTGATTTGCTAGCTAAATATTATTTAAGTTCATCTTATGTACGAGGACAATGTTATGATGGAGCAAGTAATATGCAAGGAGATTTAAATGGGCTCAAAAAATTAATTCAAAAAGAAAGTAGAGGTGCACATTTTATTCATTGTTTTGCTCATCAACTCCAATTAACTCTTGTTGCAATTTCTAGAAGATGTGATGAAGTGCAAGAACTTTTATCATTGACTTCCGATATATTAAATATGGTTGGAGGTTCTTTCAAGTGTAGAGATGAAATTCGTGAATCACAAGCCAAAGAAATTGAAGAGGCATTGTAGAAAGGTAAGCTTGAAACTGGTAAGGGTTTGAGTCAAGAATTAGGTCTTGATAGGGCCGGTGATACTAGATGGGGTTCTCACTATAAATCCTTTAAGAATTTCATTCTTATGTTTGGCCCTATTATTGATGTACTTGATGCTATTGCTGTTAACACATGTTTTGAAGTAAAGTGCAGAGCAAAGGAATATTTAAAAGCATGTTTAATATTTGAGGATGTCTTCATGTTGCATTTCATGTGCACTATTTTAGCAATCACAAATAAGCTTAATACAACTTTTCAAAGGAAGGAACAAGACATTGCAAATGCCATGATACTTGTTGGAGTATCAAAAAATCGACTGCAAGTATTGAGGGATAACGGCTGGAATTCTCTTATTGATGAAGTGTCAAAATTTTGTACCAAATATGATATATTGACACCTAATTTTGATGAGCTTTATGTTATTCTTGGAAGATCACACCGGAGAATTGCAAAATACACTATTTTACATCACTAATGTGTTGAAGTATTTTATAAAAATATTGATTTACAACTTCAAGAACTCAATAATCGCTTTGATGAGGTGACTTTGTTTCTTGGAATCGCTTGTTTGAATCTAGTTGAATCATTTTCAAGCATTGAGATGGAAAATATATTGAAATTGGCCGAGTTATATCCTGATGATTTTGATAAAAATTATGTGGTTGATTTCGTTCTCAGCTTCAGAATTATATAATTGATGTTCGGGATCATGATAAAAGGTTTTCCAATCTTAAGGGACTCAGTTATTTTTCCGAGAAACTAGTTGAGGCAAAAAAACATAGAACTTATCCTCTTTTGTTTCAACTAGTGAAATTTGCTTTACTATTGCCAGTTGCCACTGCTACAATTGAAAAAACCTTCTCTACGATGAAATTGATTAAGTCTTACTTACGAAATCGAATGGACAATGAGTTTTTAAATGATTGTTTGGTGCCTTATATAGAAAAGGAAGTATTTAGTCGTGTTTCTAATGAGGATATTATGTATACCTTTCAAAATATGAAATCTCGTAAGGGAGAACTGTAGTTATGTACTTGAATTGAGTTTTATTATTATGATTTGAGTCATTTTTTTCTAATATAATATTATTGCAATGATTTTTTTCATTTTTATTAATTATTGACAAAGGTTATCCAACAAAAATAATGGTCTAAAACCAATTTAAATATAAGGCCCTATAACTTCTTTTCCTTTTTTTTTCTTCATTTTTTTTAAAGATATTAATCATTTATTTGCAATGCAATCTCATGCTGAATAATGTTGTGTACAACTTTATTTAATAATATGAAGATGTGAATGGTTTAATTTAAAATTTTAAAATACTATCTAATTAAAAGAGGCCTCAAATTTTTGGAGGCCTAAAACAAAATTTTCATTGATTTTCTTCTTGAGTCATTTTTGTCCCTTTAATGGTGAACACTGCTTAGAAATAATCTTGCGATGCCACTGACCTTACCAATACTTGAGTGATAGCTGTTATTATATGCAAATTCAATTAAAGGCAAGTTATTATTCCAATTACCCTTGAAGTCAATTACATATGCCCTTAACATATCTTCCAAAGTTTGGATAGTACACTCCGCTTGCCCGTCGGTTTGCGGATGAAAGACCGTACTAAGCTTAACACGAGTACCAAGCCCTTTTTGGAAATATTTCCAAAACAGAGAAGTGAATTGGGTACCACGATCGAAGATAATGGACAAGGGAACTCCATGCAACCTAACCATTTCTCTCAAGTACAACTTAGCATAGTCCTTTGCCGAATAATAAACCTTGACGAGGATGAAATGAGCCGATTTTTTCATACAATCTACTATAACCCAAATCGAGTCATATTGCCACCGGGTGTAGGGTAAACCAACAATCAAGTCCATATTCAAGTCTTCCCACTTCCAAGTAGGTATACAAATGTCTTGGGACAAACCTCCCAATTTGTGATGCTCAACTTTCACTTGTTGACAATTAGGACACTTAGCCACAAATTCTGCAATATCTTTCTTCATCCCATTCCATCAATATACCTTTCGCAAGTCATGGTATATCTTGGTGGCTCCTGGATGAATGGAATATCCAGAACTGTGGTCTTCTGAGAAGATTTGCCTCTCAAGTCATCTACATTGGGAACACACAAATGACCTTGATAATGAAACACATCATCTCCCCCTTGGGAGAAAGCCTCAATAGACTTTTTAAGCACCACATCATTCAATTGTACTAAAGTTAGATCAAGACCTTCCTTGGCTTTCACATCCACCACAAAAGACGATTTTGAACCATTGTGAACCATAACACCACCTTTGGTGGAGTCAAAAAATCGAACACCCAATCGAGCCAATTTATGAACATCTCGAACCAACTCCTTCTTATCTTTCTCAACATGAGCAACACTACCCATTGATAACCAACTAAGAGCATCCGCCGCCACATTTTCTTTGATGGGGAGATATAGAACACTCATATAATAATCCTTTAGAAACTCAAGCCATCTTCTTTGGTGAAAATTTAGATCCTTCTATTTAAACACATATTGCAAACTTTTGTGGTCGGGAAAGACATCAACATGAACACCATATAAGTAATGCCTCCAAATCTTAAAGGCAAAAACAACCACCGCCAACTCTAAATCATGGGTAGGATAGTTCTTTTAGTTCACCTTAAGTTGCCTGGAGACATAGGCAATGACTTTCCCATTTTGCATAAGGACACATCCTAACCCAATTCTTGAAGCATCACAATAAACAACAAACTCATCGGTTCCTTCTAGTAAAGTCAACATCGGAGTGGAAGTAAATCTATCTTTCAATTCTTAGAAACTTTTCTTGCATGCTTTCGACTAGGGCTGCATATCGGTTGGTTCGATTTTGGAATTCATCGATTTTACTTATAGGTTAGTGGTTTGTAATCATGCTAAACTGTTATGGAACCGCTAAGATATCGGTTTATCAGTTATTAGTTTATTGGTTAGTGATCGTTATCGGTTCAATTATCGGGTTAACCGTTAACAGTTTGCACAATTTTCATTGAGAATTACTAATGGACTAATCACTAATTAATAGTACGCAGTAGCCAGTAGTCACTGATGAAATTTTCCCTGTTAGTCCATTACTACATAAAACACCTAATAAAACTCCATATTAACGAAAGATGTCAATATTACCCAAATTGACAAACTCTAAGGAATCCTCATAACAACAAAGCCAATTTCGATATGAACTATAAAAAGAAACCATTACAGCACTACTAACGAAAATCATTAATGATCATGGGACCATTACTAATAAAAACTTTTTCATTGCAGATTGTAGTATTTCAATAATGCAGGCATATCTCACTGACTCACTCACTGTAATAAGAAGATAAAAACAAAGACTTAAAATAAGGAAACCAACCATTTGAACCTCAATTTAGACACTTAGAGAATGATATTTAATATAACTCACCGGCGTGGGAGCAGTGACAGTGAATCCATAAGTGATGTCGCAACTTTGGAATATTGAAATTTGAGTGTCAAAGTCAATGTAAAGAGTTTGAAGATTGAATTGTAAACCCTAAAGGCTAAAAGTGCCTAAGGCCTTAAGTGATATAAATGTAATTAATTAAACTTCTTATCGGGTTATCGGGGTACCCAATTAGATATATGGCAACATCGAGACCTGAACTGATAAGCCGATAAGAAGTTTATAGTAAACCGAGACCCGAACCGTTTAACTATTAACCCAAACCATTGACCCAATAACCAATTATTGGTTCGGATTATCAGTTTTGGTTGGGTTTTGAACAACCCTACTTTCGACCATATGAACTTAACCTTCTTTTGGGTCAATGTCGTCAATGGAGAGGCAATCAAAGAAAACCCTTCAACAAACCTTCTATAGTAACCAACCAAACCTAAGAAACTTCTAATATCCATAGGGGATAGAGTTCTAGGCCAACTTTTAACTGCATCCGTCTTCTTAGGATCTACTTCAATACCCTTATCGGAAATAATGTGACCAGGAAAAGCCACATACCTTAACCAAAACTCACATTTACTAAACTTAGCAAAAAGTTATTGGTCCTTGAGAACTTGCAACACAATCTTCAAATGATTGGTATGCTCGTCTTCACTCCTTGAATAGATCAATATATCGTCAATGAACATAATTACAAACATGTCGAGGTATTGCCTAAACACCCTATTCATCAAATTTATAAATGCGGCTGAAGCATTGGTCAAGCCAAAGTACATCACCAAAAACTCATAATGGCCATAGCGAGTACGAACAACCATTTTCAAAATATCACCCTCTTTCACCCTCGATTAGTGATAACCCGACGGTAGGTCAATCTTAGAGAAGTAACTTGTTCCTTGTAGTTGATCAAACAAGTCATATATCCTTGGAAAATAATAGTTATTCTTAATGGTAACCTTGTTCAATTGAGTGTAATCGATACACATACGAAGCGATCCATCTTTCTTTCGAACAATCAAAACTTGAGCACCCCCTGGAGAGATACTTGGTTGGATGAAACCCTTATCCAAAAAATCTTTCAATTGCTCTTTTAATTCCTTAAGTTCTGTCGGAGCCATACGATAAGGAGGAATAAAAATAGGTTACGTATCTGGGAAAAGGTTAATATCGAAGTCTATTTCCCTTTTGGGAGGATTGCTGGGTAGGTCATTAGGGAACACTTCGAGAAACTCATTTACAATGGGGATCGACTCAAAAGTACGGGTTTTGGAATCCATATCCCTTCCTTTTACTAGATGGTATATGCAACCCTTAGAAATAATCTTTCTAGTTGGAAGATAAGAAAAAAACCGACCTTTCAACATAAAATTTCCTCCTTCCCATTCTAGGATAGGCTTATTTGGAAACTGAAACTTGACCACTCGGGTTCTACAATCAATAGAAGCATAACAAGGATGCAACCAATACATTCCAAGAATAACATCAAAATCTACCATATCAAGCTCTACAAGATCAACATGAGTGACTCTATGGGATAAGGAGATTGGACAATTGCTATAGACTCTCTTAGCCACAATAGATTCACTGATAGGAGTAGAGAAAGATAAAGGGTCTAACAACACATTTGGAGGAATATCAAACCTCATAGCCACATATGGCATCACAAAAGACAAGGTAGCACCGGGATCAAGCAAAGCATAAATATCTAAATGAAAGACTTTCAATATACAGGTAACCACATCGGGAGAACCATCTTACTTATGGCGAGTCTTAAGAGAATAGAATCAGTTTTGCTTTGGAGCACTTGAACCCGAACCACTAGGAGAAGCTTGCCTACCTTTTCTTCCCTTAGCCGTAAGTGATGGACAATCCCTTATTTTATGACCACTCTTACCACAACAGACGCAACCATCCATGTTGTCTAAGCACTTACCCTCATACTTCCTTTCACACCTATCACAAGTAGACAATGGAGATCCATCACCATTCCCTCCTTGAGGCTTAGGGTTAGAGACTTTTTCTTTGTTGAACTTAGAAGGATCATTGGAGGAAACTTGACTGGAAAACCTTTGTTGGAATTCAGAACGACTATGTCCATCGGACCTTGAATGTGAGAAGTTACCATCACTGGTCCTTGCTTTCTTTGTCTCCCAATATCTTTCCCTAAAATTCTTCTCTTATATTTGTTGAGCATGAACCATAAGACGATAAATGTCCATATCATTGATAAGCATGGTGGTATGATATTCCTTGATCACTATCTCGAACACGCCCAAAACAAACTTACTCATCCTTGCCTAGGGTCGGCAATCATAGTAGGAGCATACTCAGATAATTGTGTGAACTTTAAAGCATATTCTTTCACACTCATGTTTCCTTGACGGAGGTTGATGAATTCAAGTATATTTTCGTCCCTTATCTCAAAGGGAAAAAATCTATCAAGGAAAACAACCTTAAGCTTTTCCCAATCGGGAGGACCCCTATCAACCGCCCTCCCTTCTTTCCATTGGTTGAGCCAAACTTGAGCAACACCCTTACGTTGGTAATCAGCCAATTCTACCTTATCTACCGGCATCACTCCTATGATCATCAACACCCTATACACTTCATCAATGAAATATTTAGGATCTTCCTCAAACTTAGAACCATGAAACTTCAGGGGATTCATTCTAGTGAAGTCCCTCACTCTAGATGTCATCGTATCCACATTTAGGTTCACGGGAACCACAACCTCCCTATTGGCTTGAGCCGTCATGGCTTGAGCCAACACTTGAAAATCAGCCCTAAACTTCACATTAGTCACTTGCTTGGCCAAATGATGGGCTGGAACTTGAGGAGCCTGAGGAGGATCTTCTTGTTCCATATTCTCATTCACATTCCTCCTAGTGTATGCTCTTTGAGGGGCCATTTCCTAAAAACATCGGATGGGAATTATGAGAAAGGACATATAGAGTTACACTCTATCGCAAGACTTAGAGTAATAAAATACGAGGAATTTCCTAATCATCTTATAGCTTCTTATTCATAAATGTTGGTTGCTTCACACTCATGAACAAGACTCTACTCAACGTGGCTTATAAGACATCCTAGGACCTTTCTAAATCTTGTGCTCTGAATACTAAATTTTTCATGACCCAAGGTACCCCCTAGACGTGACATAGCGTATAGGACCCCGAGAGTCCCTACACAAGTCACTTAGAATACATCATACAAGATAATAGAGTTTAAGAGCTTAAAAGACAGTTTATATCATAAAGAATTTGTTGAAAAATGAAGCGGAAGTCTAAACAATCTCAAAGCCATCGATTACAAGAAGAGTGATTAGGATGTAATCCATGCATCACATACAATATCTGTAAAGTAAAGACGATAAGAAATAAAAGGTTAGGTCTTCAGAACATGAGGACTCACCACTTCTCAAAACTACTAAAGTGATCTCTAGCCACGAGGATGTGGAATCGAAATGTCGAACCCTATATTTGAAAATATGTAGGTAAGAGTAGCATTAGTACAAATAATGTACCAAGTATGATAGCAATGCATAAAAGATATGAAATCATGCTAAAAAGGACTTTATATGACATGCAATAACCAAGCTAAATCATGAGAAAATGGGTTAAAAAACATAAATAATAAGGCATGGTCAATGCAAGCTAAACATCTTTAAAACACATTTTGAGATACTTCTAGAAGTAACCTTAGTTCATTACGGTGGGAGATTTAGCTTTAACCGACATAGAGACCACATGAGCTATATCATGGAATCCGGTGTCTACCCCACATCGAAAAGGGGTGTCCTACTTGTCAAGGTAAGGACCATGGACTTCTAGCTTACGTGGATCCACTAGCTAATATCTAAGATAATCATCCTATAAGGGAATATAGGTATGGGATAATGAGATTGCTACTAGAAACTCGGCCTCAATCTACAAGAGAGTTTCCATCTCAACATACTCTCGGTGCCAAGCATAAATTCCACAAAATAGTCATTATCTTAACTTGTCTTATCATTAAGAGGCATGGGTATTCACCGCTTGCCTTATCATCCATGGAAGGCACATCAATTAGCCAATCCAAGCTAGATTTTATTAGAATAACTCCCAAATATTTATTCAAAGTTAAGTTTAGAAAACCTTCAACTCTAAGAATCCTTTAAGTAAGAAATCCTTTCACAATAACAACAACAACATGGATGTGTTAATCTCAAATCAACTTAAATCATTTTTCATCAATTTCATAAAGAACATGCATATCTTTATAAATTCACCCTTCATAGTTCAAAAAGCTTCTCCATATAATCATAGTCTAGAAATCATGGATTTTACATGGGTTCATGGGAATTCAACTTAGAAACATGCAATTACTTAAATTTATTCATAAAAAGACATAAAACCATCAATTAGATCATAATTGAAAAGAACCCATGAAATTGAGTAAAAACCCTAACTTTCATTAGAGATTTTACCTTGCAAAATTAGAGAATTTAGGAACCCTATGTAGGAAATAGATCCATAGGTGAAGACTATCATACCTTGATGCCAAGAGCTTTCAATCAATGGTGAAATTGGAGACTTGACTTGAAACCCTAGCGTTTTTCTTCAAGCTTTAGAGAGAAATATTTTGGGAAGAACTTTGATCAACTTTGAGGATTTTAGAAGAATGAATTGAATTAAGTGATTTTGGGGGGTAAAATCGTGTATATAGGGCCTAGGGTAGAAGGTAAAATGACATAGTATTGAGTTAAAACAATTGCGAAAAGATTGGAATGACTATGACTTAAAACTGCTAAAGTGTCTCTCTGGAAAGGCTTCACAGGCCGTCTAGAGCACCACGGCCCGTCTAGCAGGTCGTGAAGATGCTTTGCCCGACTGGTCTTTACTATTTAAGTCATACCCTTTTACTCCAAGCTTGGAATTAGGAAAAATCGGTGGTGTTGGAAAGAGGACTCAAAGATCTTTAATTTCATAGGTCATGGTTTTGAGCTGAAAAATATGATCATTTGAAGTTGACCCTAAACTCTAAGTCTGACAAGTTTCTTTTGCGAACGACTTCACGGTCTGTGTAAAGTTTCATAGACCGTTTAGACATTCATGGTCCTTTACAATGACCTTAGATAACACCCTACCAACTAGGTGACTTGTACAACCCATTTGACGGGTGGTTAAGATCACCATGGGCCTTCTAGGGAACCACCAAGGTGACCCCTGCCTGAGGCAGGTTCTGGAAATGTTTGCGATCCCCTTAACGGACTGTGATCCCCTACACAGCCTGTCTTGGGCTCTGTGGAGGGTTCCATGGTCCATTTTTGGGTTCTTGACTTGCCCGCTTAACCCCTTTCTAAACTCTCTCTAATACGAGGTGTTATTTATCTAGACTCTAAAAATATTTGAGCTTATACTTATTAGCTAACAAAATATCACTAATGTCACACCTCAATTCCCATTAAGACGGATAGACACTTGATGCCCTAAAGGCCCGAGAGAACCCACATAGAACCTGTTCTTACTATGCATCTATAATTATGACTATTTAGAGTTGTGACAAGTTCATATAAGATGCAGTGATAAAAACCAACATAGATTAACCAAAAACTTATATACAAGTCTTGGCTGTTGAGGCCACAGCTGTAAAGAGACAAGACACAATTGAAATAAATACATTAGTCTACAAAGCCTCTAAAAGATAGAAAACCTTAGTTTAGGACGGGACAAGGCCCCACCTTACCCTTAACTATGATACAGTAACAAAATAGGTGCCAAAGACTTGGTAAGCCCCAAATCAACCTGGAACTTCACCAATAGCAGCGGAGAACTTGTGCTCCTATTAGCTGGAGAACATACGCTTGCAATATGAAATGAAGTATCCTCGTAAGAGACGTCAGTACAAAAAAAATGTACTGGATATGTAAGGCAATAACATATGTAAAACAAGGTCACAAATGAAATCAAGTACCAATATATAAGTGCATAGATCAGAATAGAAGACCACCTTTGTTTAGTCTTGTGGGATCATGTATGTTATATTCTCTTCTTACTTTTCTATGCGTTATAATCTTTGTAAGTCATGTGATACAAATGACCAGCTGATCAATGGTAGATGAGGATGATCTATTCTAGGCATTTTCACCCCTCGGATGTTGTCCTCATAATTACACAAATTGGGATCGGACCATTCTAGGCTTTAGCCCACGAGCTGCCATTCTTCTATACCAATTGGGATTGACCCATGCTAGGCATTTTCCCCAGGGCCGCCACCCTTAAATATATAGTTTTCTTCACTTAGTTTCTTTAATCTTTGAGATTGTTTTTTTGGTTGTCATAATAATTTTTAGATTTGGAATTACGCCCCAGTAGTAGAAGACATGAGAATAATAACTAAAAAGAAGTAACCATGACATAAAGAGCTATGTAACATCAATGAATTACTTATGAGCTTAAATGACACAATTGACTTCAATTGACTAAGAGCAGAGTTCACAAAGCTTGCTATTGTGAATACCATTTCTATACTAGCACATAGGAGGATAATTATACAAGTGTAGAGTAATGAACACATAATGAAGTAATTCTACACAGAAGGGAGAGGGGGAAAATATTGTTAGCTATTTGGTGATTGTACGCTGCCACTATGTTTCCTTTACTAGGAATAAAACTTAGGAAATTAACTTTGTTGATATTAATAAAAAATATCAGATTTCATGCCATGGAATATGAAATCGAATAGCCTTACATACCTTATTCTCTGACCAATACAATTATCACGATTCAACCTCCCATTTTAGGTGTTAATCTAAAATATAAGTCATGATAAACTAAAATCAACAACTATCACACTGGGGGACTTGTAAAACAATAGCTAACTTTGATGGACAATGAGCCCATACAACCCTTAAACAAATGTGTTTCAACCACGCCCTCTTTCTTTATCCAATACATACCTTATATATTCTTTCCCAAATTACCTAAGCTGCCCCAACAACAATACACATAAAACAACCCCAAATATTCTTTATCATAGCAATCAAATATTGAACTCACTATTCCTTGAGTTCTTAATAACAACATACCCATAATTCTTTACTCGAACTCAGCATAAGGAAGATAAAAATAGAGCAGTCGCCTTACCTCATTTTCTGCAACTTCTCGTTTCAACTTGAACTCTTCAAGAACTTCAACTTCCCTTCACACTTAAACAAAAGAAGAAGAGAAAATTCTCTTAATAACCAAGAAAACTGAGTAGTAACTTATGGAAACAGTTTGCCTTGTACTTATACTTGGGCATAAATAATATGTTTTTCTAGTTTTCCATGGGAGAATTAAGCTAAATCCATATGTGATTTCACTTAACTTGTATTGCAAAGATGAGGGTTTCTTCAAGAACCCTAGAAGGAATTTTATGGTTGCTGTTTAAGACTTGGAAGAAAAAGGAGAGAGAGCTAAAGTTAATTCTGAATTTTGTGGGTTAAAATGAGTGGAAATATCAGCCAATATTTATCTTATATTGAGCTTTCTTGACCCTTAAAATAATCCTCTAGAAACTCTATTTTTAGCTTCATTTTCAGCCACTAATTGGTCAAGTAGGTGATGCACGAGTCAAACTAGGTGATGTACCTACTTGCCTTTTCTTAGTTGGGTTTACTTATATTGGGCCATGGCAGATTAGGCTATTGGGTTTTCTTTGATTTTTTTTTTTTACTTAGTTTGGGCCTCAAGTGAATCCATAATTATAGGCCTAAATCTGATCCATTAACCTTAGGCCCTTTAACTAGATCCATATAGCTCAAATAGGTGATGCACCTAGTAGCATAATTAAGCCAAGAAAGAAGCTCACCATTTTATTCCATTATATAAATATTAATCCCTTTTGCCTTAACTTAGCACTTAAATTTGAGCTATAAACTCAATTACCCCTTACTATCTTGAGTTTAAATACTTCCGTCGGGGTTAACTTGGAGTACACATGCTGAAATGTGCAAGACAACACATCACCTTCCGAGCTATTTTAAACCAACACTAATCATATAAGAGACATGGTCCCACACTTATACGATAAGGCTATGTCAAGTATCATATGAATAGAACTAGCATATGCGTAATACGGGGTGTTACAACTAATCCTTTTCAATTCTAATCTTTTTATGAATTTTTTTTTGTTGCTAAATAACATAAGTTTTTTATTTAGTTAATAACCAAAGGTTCAATCATACAAAAGTGGAACTAGTCTATGGGATATAGTTCCAGTCGCATGTCTTTCTAGTGCATTTATTACAAGTGAAGGAGATGCTATAAAATTAGGGTTAGATTTCCGATCATACTAGGATCATTCATTTCTCTTCTGTATTTACTAGTAAGTCTGCTAGTGCATTAGGCTCCCTCAAAATGTGTTTCAGGGATGATCTTTCCAATTGAAGGAGTAGTGATTTGCAATCAGCAAAAAAATGTGAGTACAGGATATTACTATACAAAGTGTTAAGTAATACCTGGGAATCATTTTCCACCGGTATATGCTTGAAGTTTTTAATTTTTGCTAGCTTCAGGCCATGTAGCAAAGCTAGCACTTTTGCATGTAGGACATTTCTTGCTTTGATTTTGCATGTGAATCCCACAATCCACATTCCTAGATGATCTCTAATTACTCCTCTAGTTCTACCATTAGAAGAATTTGGTTCGTAGGAACCATCGATATTTAATTTGTACTTTTCGTCAGGTGGTTTGTGCCAAGAAACTTGAACCAAGTGAAATCCCACATACCTGGTGACGAATTCCACGGAGAAATCTTTCCATTTTGGGGCTGGAACTGATGAAATTTTGCTGCGTTCTTGAACTAGGGTTTTGATTCCTTTCACCTCTTAGCGTTTTATTTTTTCCAAGTTCTGAAGAATGATTTTACTTAGGTAAGTTCTAGTTATGATTCTAGGCTAAAACTAACCAAAACCACATAGTTAAGGATTAAAACAACATAGTTTAGGGGTCCAACAAAATAGGAAATAACCAAAAGACCCCCGACTTAACTGTTGTCAGAGTGACCGATGGACGGCACCGATAGGCCGTTGATGGACTAACGGTCCATGCTGGTGAACCGTCAGTCATGACTGGGGCTGGGTTCCTGGGGGCCTGATCTACGAACCGAGACCACGGACAATGGCCTGGCCTACGGATCGTAGTTCTGGCTGTGGGTCAGAACTTAACCTATTTTTTTCTGAGAGTTCTGGGGAGAGGCTACTGGTTTCCTGGGTCTGATACATAGACCAGGACACCAGACTGTGTCCTGGCCTATGGATCGTAGGTCCGGCGGTGGGTCGACCCTTAGAGGAATTTTTGGGGGTTTCTGAGAAGAGGGTCGCAGTTGCGAACCACAGACCAATAGCATGGGCCGTGGGTCACCCTACTGTCCGTGGGTGGCAGTCGTGGGTTGCACCTGCAACTTCTGGCAATTTGTACTAAGGTCTGTTTTCGGATACGGGGTGTTACATTATCTCTCCCTTGGGAATATTCATCCTCGAATAAAGACTAACTCGCTGAAAATGAAGGGAAAGAGCTGCAAACCCTACCACTAAACACTAAGACTGATTTCTGACTGAACTGAGTTCATCAAACATTCAAATACGTTGAAAATGCAAGTACAACTAAAGGAAAATGATAGTAAGACTGAATCTACGCATGAATGACTGAAAAACTGAAGAGGAACTATTACCTCAAGCTGGAGTGGATTCGGAAGGAAAGAGGTGAGGATACTTGGCCTTCATGACTGCTTCTGCTTCCTAAGTAGCTCCCTCTACGGACTGAATCCTCCACAAAACCTTTACTGAAGTGTCTCATTTGTTTCTCAACCTTCTAACCTGACTATCGAGAATTTCAACTGGTACATCCTCATAAGTGAGACTATCCTTCATAGCCACATTCTCTAATGGTACTACGATGCTGGATCACCACACACTTCTTCAATAGTGAAACGTGAAAGATCGGATGCACTGCTGCTAGTTCTGCTTACAACTTTAACTCGTAGGCCACTTTACCAATCCTTTTCAGAATCTTGTAAGGGCCTACATATCTAGGACTGAGCTTCCCTTTCTTTCCAAATCTCATCACCCCTTTCATAGGTGACACTTTCAGGAAAATCCACTCATCAACTTGGAACTCTAGCTCCCTTGTCCTTACATCTGCATAAGAGTTCTGGCGACTCTGAGGTGTCTTAAGTCTATCTCTAATGAGTTGCACTTTCTTCATAATATCATGAACTGAATTTGGTCCTATCAAGGCTGCTTCACCTACTTCAAACTAATTAACTAGAGATCTACATCTACGCCCATACAATATGAGGGGCCATCTGAATGCTGGAATGGTAACTATTGTTGTAGGCAAACTCTATAAGAGGAAGGTGATCATTCCAACTACCCTTAAAGTCGATCACACGAGCTCTTAACATGTCCTCTAAGGTCTGAATGGTACGCTCTGCCTGGTCATCCGTATATGGATGAAATATTGTGCTAAGATTAACCTGGATACCAAGATCTTTCTGAAATGACTTCCAAAAATGAGAGGTAAACTAAGGACCTCTATCTGAAAAGATAGACAAAGGAACCCCATGTAACCTGACTATCTCATTAATGTAAAGCCTGGCGTAGTCCTCTACCAAATCTGTATTCTTGACCGCCAAAACGCAAGAAAACTTAGTAACTCTATCAACTATCACTTAAATGGAGTCATGTTGTCTGCAAGTACGAGCTAATCCTGTAATGAACTCCATGTTGATCACTTCCCACTTCCAAGTAGAAATGTCGATCTCTTGTGTCATACCTCATGGTTTTTAATGTTCTACTTTCACTTGATGGCAATTATAGTACTTAGCCACAAAACCTTCTATGTCCCTTTTCATGCCATTCCACCAAAAGACTTCCTGCAGATCACGGTACATCGTAGTGGCGCCTGAATGAATAGAATACCTGGAATTATGGTCTTTTGCAAGAATCTGCTGTCTCAACTTGCCCACATTAGGAACACATAATCGACCCTGGTAGCGAAGCACACCATCTGCCTCTTAGGAGAAAACCTCAACTCTCAGTTGATGGACTGCACCCTTCAGTTCAAGCAATATTGGATCACTGTCTTGCTTTTCCTTAACCTCCCCTACCAATGAAGATTCTGATCTATTCTGAACTGTTATCCCACCATCTGATATGCTCATAAGGCGGACTCCTAAACGAGTAAGCCTGTGAACATCCTTCTCTAGTTCCTTTCTTTCTTTCTCAACATGTACTACACTACCCATAGATAGCCTACTAAGGGCATCTTCTACTACATCGGCCTTACCAGGATGGTAATGCACGCTCATATCATAATCCTTGAGGAATTCACCCACTCTCCTCTGGCGAAGATTCAAATCTTTCTGGGTGAACACATACAAAAGGCTCTTATGGTTTGTGAACACATCTACTTGAACACCATACAAGTAGTGTCTCCAAATCTTAAGTGCAAACACCACTATTGCAAGCTCGAGGTCATGAGTCGGATAGTTCTTCTCATGCACCTTAAGCTGTCTAGAAGCATAAGCTATAACCTTACCTCGCTGCATCAATACACAACCTAGGCCGACTCTGGACGCATCACAATAGATAACATAACCATCTGAACCCTCTTGTAGAGTCAAAATAGGAACTGTAGTTAACCTAGTTTTCAGTTCTATGAAGCTTTGCTCACAATTATCTTACCAGTGAAACTTGACCTTTTTCTGAGTCAACTTAGTTAATGGAGAGGCTATGGATGAGAATCCTTACACAAACCTTCTATAGTAACCTGCTAAACCCAAGAAACTTTTGATATCTGTAGGAGAGGTAGGTCTGGGCCATTGTTTAATTGCGGTGAAATGCGTAGAGATCGAAAAGAACACCAACGCCGAAAGCACTTTGTTGGGCCGACACTGACACTAAGAGACAAAAGCTAGCTTTTATTTTCTCAGAATGCACTTGGATCCCTTCGCTAGATACTATATGCCCAAGGAAAGCAACTAATTGTAACCAAAACTCGCACTTGTTAAATTTAGCGAATAACTGGCAATCTTTGAGAGTTTGCAGGACAACCCTCAAATGATTCGCATGTTCTTCCTTATTCCTAGAGGAAATGAGGATATCATCAATAAAGACGATAACAAACAAGTCCAAGTGCTGGTTGAACACCATGTCCATCAAATCCATAAAAGCTGCAGGAGCATTGGTTAGTCCAAATGACATAACTACAAATTCATAATGACCATACCGAGTTCTGAAGGATGTTTTCAAAATGTCACTATCTCTGACTCTGAGTTGATGATAACCAAATGTGAGGTCTATATCTAAAAAATGACTAGCACCATAAAATTGGTCAAACAAGTCATCAATCATGGGGATGGGATACTTATTCTTGATTATGACTTTGTTCAGCTGCCGATAGTCAATGCACATTCTGAGGGAACTATCTTTCTTTTTCACGAACAATACTGGTGCGCCCCATGGAGAAATATTAGGTCTGATGAAGCCCTTATCTAGGAGGTCTTTCAATTGCTCTTTCAATTCCTTAAGCTCAGCTGAAGTCATTTTGTAAGAAGGAATAGAAATAGGCTGGGTATCTGGAAAGAGATTAATTCCAAAGTCGATTTCCCTTTCGGGAGGAACTCTGGGAAGATCTTCTGGAAACACTTCTGGGAACTCATTATATACTAGGACTGACTCAAGAGTTGGGGTTTCGAAGCTTGAATCCTTAACCCGAACTAGATGATAGATACAACTCTTAAAGATCATTTTTCTGGCCTTAAGGTAAGAAATGAATTGACCCAAATGCGCTAAGCTACTACCCTTTCATTCAAAGGTTGGTTCGTTTGGAAACTGAAAACGAACAATCCTAGTTCTACAATCGAGTGAGGCATAACATGAATGTAATCAATCCATTCCTAGAATGACATCAAAGTCTACCATTTCTAACTCTACAAGATCTGCTGAGGTGACTTTCTGGGAGACTATGACAGGGTTATTTCTGTATACCCATCTAACTATAACTGGGTCACCGACTGGAGTAGAGACTGAGAAGGGTTTTGAGCAAGTTTCTAGACTAACATAAAACTTAACTGCTATATAAGAAGTTACAAAGGAAAGAGTAGCCCATGGGTCTAACAAAGCATAAACATTGAGATTAAAGACTCGTAACGTACCAACGACTACATCAAGAGAATCTTCCTGATCCTGGCGAGCCTGAAGAGCATATAGCCTATTTTGGCACTGACCGCCACATGTACTAGATGAGTTACCCTGTCGAGTCGGGTGACCTGCTGGTGCTGCTGAAGTTGTAGACTGAGCTCTACTAGCATTGCCTCCTTGACCCTTTTTAGAAGGACAATCCTTCAACCTATGACCAAACTGACCACACCCAAAGCATCTTCCCTTTCCTGCAAGACATTCCCCTGGATGGTTCTTACCATATTTAAGGTAAGTTGTGTAGGTTTTGGTGCCTAAAACACTTCCCTAAGACTTAGAGCCTGATGCTCTACCTTTTTGATCATTTTGGAACTTGGAGGATGGAACACTAGCGATGAAGGTGCTAGAGTTGAAATTTTTTGCTGACCCTGCGAGGGATTTCCACCACCCAATTTTTGTTAAGAATAATCATAGTTCCCAAATCTAACCTTCTTGTTCTCCTTAGCCTGTTCCCTAAGCTTATCTCCCCTAACCTGCTGAGCATGAGTCATGAGCCTAGAGATGTTCATATCTCTTAGCAACATAGCATTTCTGCACTATGTTTTCACCAAGTATGACACTCCATATAGAAACTTATTTATCTGAGCCCTAGAATCAGCAACCATGTGAGGAACTTACCTGGAGAGTTGGGTGAACTTGAGTCCATACTCTTAGACTGTCATACTACCTTGCCTTAAGTTCATAAGCTCATGAGCTTTTGCCTCCTTTTTCTCTCGTGGTAAAAACCTGTCCAGAAAGGTCTCATTAAAGCAATCACAAGTGATAGGAGCTGCATCTGTACCTTTGTTCCCTTTCCACTAAGTATACCAGATATGAGCCACATCCTTAAGTTGGTACGATGCTAACTCAACCTAATCATTCCCAGTTACCTGCATTACTTCAAAGATATTCTTGACCTCATCAATGAAGTTTTAGGGATCCTCACCAACATTAGCATCTTTTTGACCTGGAACCCACTGATTGTTCTGGTTGGCCACACTCTAAGCCAACATCTGAATGTCGTTCCAGAACTTTGCATTCAAAACTTCCTGATCTGGGAATGGAGGATTTGCGTTTGCATTCCTGGCGTTAGCTCTACGAGGAGGCAATATCTAAAACGTAGAATGTCGGGTTAGAAATGAGGAATTAGATCATACCTTACGCACGATAAGAGTTACAAGAAAAAAATATTTTTCCTAAAACACTCTATAACCTCCCTTTCATTAGATGTGCTGCGCACTACACACCCATGAAAATGACTCTACTTAGTGTAGCTTTTCAGACATCCTAGGACACTTAAACCTAGTGCTCTCATACCAAGTTTGTCACACCCCGAGGCTACCCCCATTGACGCAGACACGGGACCTAGGATCACAAGTGACCCCAAGCTAACCCTGCTGGCATGACACGAGCATACTAAGAATAATAATAACATTTACTAAAAATTGAATATATCAAATTTGAGAGTTTAGTACAAAAGAAATATCAAACTCGAAATACTAAGTTGAATCTAAGTATGTCTAAAAATAAGCCTCTAAACTTACTAAAACTGTTGGGAAATGCCCAGCTAAGTCTAGCAAAACTAAAACTAAAAGATTGAAAAAATGAAATAATAACATGATAATTGTCCTCGAAGAATGAGGACTCACCACTAATGTTGTTGAACTGGAGATCGGGAATCGATATAAGCATGATTTGAAAGCTGAGAACCTGAACCTACATGACTAGAAGATGTAGCACAGAGTATGCGTCAGTACTTGAAAGGTACTGAGCATCCATAATAAAGTAAAGCTGAAATAAACATATAACTGAACAAGCAAAAAAGCAAAGATATAATCTGAACATAATATAGATACTGAATACTGAACTAATTGGATGCAATGACCAAATTTATAACATGCTAAGACTAAATACAGACTGTACTGAAATGTGGTCAATGCAATGGAGTCTGACTGAACTGTGGGAGCTACTAATAATCGATAATATAACTACATGAACTAAATATGGAGTCTGATGTATACGCCCCATCGAGAGGACCCAATATACTCTGCCACAAGTATATAGGCATGAATGGCGTGATCACTAAATGATGCCCATAGAGGGGACTTACAACCTACGTGTCTCGTAGTTATGGGAATATATGGGTGACTGACCCTAGTCCAACTCGGTATTATGCTAGTCTCAATAGATTAAATGATTAACACATTATAACTGAATTATTGTAATATACTGGACAACTCAAACTGACATGAAAACTAAGAATGCACATTAATATACTGATAATGACACATTCAAAATTGAGGCATATATTTATGAAATAACTGAAATATCTGACCTAGAATGTATAATTCAAGAACTAAAGAACTACATAGCTAGGGTTCTGAAATTTATGCTAGAAACCAAGTAATCACATGATAATCTGATTTGGAACATTAAATTAACTGATTCATGATAATCTGCTGAAGTTCTAAAAACCCTAGGTCTAGTTAATAATAGGGAATCAAGAATCTGACTGAATTCTAGGGACCTAATGGGCGAAAGGAACTCACTAGTGAAATCCCACATACCTGGTGACAAATTCCACGGAGAAATCCTTTGATTTCGGGACTGGAACTGATGAAATCTTGTTGCGTTCTTGAACTAGGGTTCTTGACTCCTTTCTCCTCTTAGCGTTCTATTTTTTCTAAGTTCTGAAAAATGATTTGACTTAGGTAAGTTCTAGTTATGTTTCTAGGCTAAAACTAACCAAAACCACATAGTTTAGGATTAAAATAACGTAGTTTAGGAGTCCAACGAAATAGGAAAAGACCAAAAGACCCCCGACTTTATTATTGTCGGAGTGACCAACGGATGGCACCAACGGACTGTCGATGGACTGACAGTCCGTGCTGGTGAACTGTCAGTCAAGACTGGGGATGGGTTCCTGGGGGCCTGATCCACGGACCAAGACCATAGACCGTGGCCTGGCCTATGGAGCGTAGTTCTGGCTGTGGGTCAGAACTTAGCCAATTTTTTTCTGAGGGTTCTGGGGAGATACTACTGGTTTACTGGGGTCTGATCCATGGGCTAGGACAACGGACCATGGCGTGGCCTACAGACCGTAGGTCCGGCTGTGGGTCGACCTTTAGAAGAATTTCTGGGGGTTTCTGAGGAGAGGGTCACAATTGCAAACCACAGACCACCAGCACAGGCCATGGGTCACCCTAGGTCTATGGGTTGCAACTGCAATTTATAGCAATCTGCATTAAGGTCTATTTTCGGATACGGAGTGTTACATTAAGCCTTTAAGTCAACATTCTCATTAGCATCAATATAAGCACATTCATTTCATTAGACATTATAACATTAGATAAACACACCATAGGCCTCTCAGAGCCTACTCGTGCAATGCATGAATGGTATCTCATACTACCACCCACACTTCATAGAACCTCTTGAGAAACCATAGCACGTAACTCACATGATGGGAATAAGAACTAACCGACATTGACCATGTGAGCAAATCATGGAATCCGGTGTCTATCCCACACCTTAAAGAGTTGGTTTGCTTGCCTAAGGTAGGACTGGTAACATTTTAGGTCAAGTGGATCCACAAGCAAATATCTTATATGGGCACATAGTTATGGGATAAGAAAGATATTCATTGAAACCCAGCCTAACATGGGAAGAGCTTTCATCTTACCATATCCACTCGGTGTTAAGCTTTAAATTCTCATAAAGTAGCTCATCCTCATTAACATTCTTATACTTGAGAAGGTTACCACTATTAGGTCTACTGGACCAAAGTACATTACACACATGAAAGTGCCACCACCATTAGGTCTACCAATTCAAGGTACATTATTAGGATAGCATATTGAAACCTCAAGAAAGGGTCACCACCATTAGGTCTACCGATTCAACGTTCATCACTATAAATATGAAAAGGCTACCACCGTTAGGTCTACTGATTAAAGGTTTATCATTACATTAGTTCATAGACTCATCATGAAGTGCTACCACAATTAGGTCTACCGATTCAAGCCAAATCCTTAGAATACTTCATTAATCATTTATGAAAGGGATACCACCATTAGGTCTACCGATTCAAGGTTCATTATTCATTACATGAAAGGGCTACCACCATTAGGTCCACCGATTCAACGGTCATTAAGTCAAGATACATTAGTTACACAAGAAGAGGATGCCCTAAGCCTACCAATTCAAGGTACATCAATCAAGATCACTTTCAATAACACAAGAAGAGGATGTCCTAAGCCTACCAATTCAAGGTATAACATTGCATTTAAGAAACCTTTCACAATATATCTTCACCATTCACAAGTGTATAATTGAGAATAACCTTTCAATAATATCACAATTGCATTGTAGTCATGATCACATTACTTTCATTGAAACCACAAAGCATATACATAAGCATCATGATTATACCTCAATCTTCATAATTTGCCCTTCAAGGCCATGAATCACAATTCACCAACAGACCTAGAATTACTACAATTTAGACATGAATAATGACATAATTTAAGTAACTAAATCATTACAAGATTGATTGCATAACATTCATCTTACTACAATTTACCCACATCACATAGTCATATATTAGGGTTTTGGGGAAATCATGTATTCATGGGGGATTTTATCTTAAAACCACCATAAAACAGCAATTCATTCTTAATATATGTTAATTAATCCATTGAAAATATTTTGAGAAAGGATCCATGACCTAGAATGAAAACCCTTAGTTTTGGAGAATTTCCAACTTTGAAATTGAAGGTTTGAGGACTTTATGGATGGAAATATAACCATGAATAAAAACTAACATACCTTAATTGAAGATTCCTCACAAAATTGAGTTGAAAAGATGAGTCCTTGAGACCTAGACCTTGACCTTGTTCTTCTTCTTCAGTGGAGTTTCTATAGAGAGAATATTTGGAGAGAAGGTGGTTACTATTTGGGTTCGGGAATTATGAATTGTAAAGGGGTGGTTAATGACTTAAAAGGTCTTAAATAAGTCTAATAAATCAATATAGAATGACCCCTAACTTAACTAACCACCCTTGGAATTTACCAAGTTGCCCTCCCTTGGTCGAACCCAGGCAGAAACTCAGGTGTCATCCACGACCTAGGACTCACGGACCGTGAGTGGGGTCACGCCCCGTCCTGCAGGTCCATGGATGTTGGACTGCAGCTCCTAATATAGTCCCTTGACTAAAAAAACCTCCCCACGAGGCATGGAGGGACCTACGCCCCATAAGTCTCATTCGTGGGTCATGCAAAATTAGCAGATTTTGGTTCTTGGGGTTAGACTTTAGGGTCCCCCTCAAGGACACTTGGTTGGTCCTTGGGGTTTCATCCCTTGACCCTTAACCCCTAAACACCTCAACCTAAGCTCAGTAAATCACTTTACAACATAAACATCAAACTCAACAACTCACACGTAAGGCTATAGTTTCACCTACTAGTTTTTCGGGTGTTACATTATCTCCCCGTTAGGAACATTCGTCCTCAAATGACACTTTAAACACTTCATGGAATTAAAGACTCAAGACTAGCAGCCCATCATTTATGAAACATCATAACAATGCACAAAAAAAAAAAAACATCAACTCCATCTCAATATACTCAATGCAACACAAGGAAGAAGGAACTACATCTACAAACCCATTATGTATGAAAACTTCAACATTTCTCATACCATTGGAGGAATTACCTTCTCCAACTCAAATCATGATCATCATAACATCATGAATAAATTATGCAATTATTCTCAAAAGCACATTTAAGCATGTTCAACATTTCATCTCATGAAGCATATAGGCAACTCATACTAAATGCACATCAACATGAGGAACTTAAATCATAAAAACTCATTTTCTCATTAAACATGAATTCATCAAGAACATGCATAACATAAGGAGTCCATGGAAACACATAATCACACATGACTCCAAAACATGAAGCAAGTCACAAGGAACTCTTTGTCTCAAGCTTGAATAGGAATAGAAGAAAGAGATAAGCATGTCGAAACTCTCAACAACCTTGCTTTGTAACCATACCATCTCCCCCTTTAGAGTAAACCCATACTAAGGCTAACATGGAAATAGAGTAGGGACCTTAATAAAACATTGAAAACTATAAGGAACTATCAACTTACCGGTGCCTTCATCCAGAAGGGCTCCTTTGTCCTCTCTAGACCGAAGTGCATAGAAACGACCATGCTTTAGAGCATAAGGATCCGGGACACTAGAAGAAGCTTGCTTGCCTTCTTTCCTCTCTATCGTAAGAGTAGGGAAATCTTTCACTTGATGATTACTCTTTCCACAACCATAACACCCATTCGTACCGGCTAGGCACTTCCCATAGTGTTTCTTTCCACAATTGGTGCAAGTAGGTATAGGAAATGGAGGTCCACTACCTTTCTCTTGGTAAACCCTGGGAGTGCTTGAAGAATATTGGTTGGAAGATCTCTTTTTGAACCTTGGTTGACCTTGCTCATCGGACCTAGCTCTCTTCATCTCCCTATTCTTTTTCTTGATTTTAGACTTCTCAGTTTGTTGAGCATACACCATAAGCCTAGAGATATTCATATCATCATGGAGCTTTGATGTACGACATTCTTTCTCAACTAAGTCGGACACACCCGTCACAAATCTATTTATCTCATCCTTCGAATTCGACACCAAAGGTGGAGCATACTTAGACAATAGGGTAAGTTTCAAAGAATGCTCTTAAACACTCATCTTACCTTGCGTAAGGTTGAGAAATTCTTCCACCTTAACTTCTCTCTTCTCACGGGGAAAGAACCTATCAAGAAAGGCTTTCTTAAACACCTCCCAATCAATAGGACCCGCTCGTACCATCCTATTACTCTTCCATTGAGTAAACCAAACTTGAGCAGCATCCTACAATTGATAAGCGGCTAGTTATAATTTTTCTACCGAAGTCACCCCCGTACCATCAACTACCTTATACTCCTCATCCACAAATTCTTGGGGATCCTCTCTCACCTTGGAACCAAGAAACACCGGAGGGTTCTTCCTCACAAAGTCCCTCAACCTAGAAGCCATAGTGCTCACATTAGGGTTCACATGAGTCCTACCATCTCTAGTGGCTTAGCCCGTCATAGCTTAGGATTGAGTAGTTACGACTTGAGCCATCATTAGAAGAACCGACCTAACTTCCTCATCCGTCATGGCCGGGGGGTTAATTGGAGCTTGATTCCCTTGAGGAGCTTAGTTCACTTAAGGATCTTGATTACCTTGAGGAACTCATTGATTCACATTCTCCTCTTCCACCCTTCTAGCATTCGCCCTTTGTGTCTTCATTTCCTGAAGACAGAAGAGAAGGGTTAGGAAAGGGACTTTTATAGAGCTAAACTCTATGGCACGACTTAAAAAGTAATGAAACAAGTGTAGTTTCCTAACATCATATAGCCTCTCATTCATAAATGTGGCGCGCTTCACACTATGAACAAGACTCTACTAGACGTGGTTTGAGAGAATTATCCTAAAAACCACCCCAATATCTTAAGCTCTGATACCATGTTTGTCACAACCCGAGACTACACCCCGGATGTGACACAGTGTACAAGACTTCAAAAAGCCTCATAAAATTCATAACATAAGACATAAGAAAATGGTACGGAATTTAAAACATTTATTCGTACAATCAAAGTCGTTATTTAAAAACTTACAACGGAAATCTAACTTGTCTCACATGGCCATCTAATACAACTTGAAAAGAAGATAGGGTGACAACCCTTCAATATAATCCAAAACGTAAAATGACATAAAAGAAACTAGGGAAGAATAACTCTCGTCCTCGAACCATGATGACTCACCACTAGCTTTGGAGAGAATCAATCCAAACTTTGAACACTAGAAGTCACCTTAAGATCAGGAACCTACACTTTGTAAAACTGTAGAAGAAATATGGGCTAGCACAAAAATGTACTAAGTATGATAGCCATGCCAAAATCATGCTAAAAAGGACGTTTTGGTTGAAAACCATGCAATTTGTCAACTTTATGAATCATCATGAGACTTGAGTATAAAAACATAGGATACAAGCATATTCAACATGTATATCATTATAACATAATATAATCATCATCTTAGGCAACCCTAAGTTATATTTGTGCAATGTATGAATGGTATCCCATAATACCATTCATACTAAGTATCACTTTGAGGCCACCATAACGTGCTTAACATTCTTCATTCTCTCATTTAGACAATAATCATAGACAAGGAACATTCACATTTAATAAGTCATGACAAGGAAATCAACTCATAATAAAATTTCCAAGTTAGGCATTCATCATAACATTAAGCCATTAAGTCAATATTCTCATTAGCATCATTATAAGCACATTCATTTCATTAGACGTTATGGCATTAGAGAAACACACCATATCCCTCTCAACACCTACTCGTGCAATACATGGATGAAATCTCATACTACCACTCACACTTCATAGAACCTCTTGAGAAACCATAGCACGTAACTCACATGATGGGAATAAGCACTAACCAACATAGACCATGGGAACAAATCATGGAATCTGGTGTCTATCCCACACCGTAAAGGGTTGGTCTACTTGCCTAAGGTAGGACCGGTAACATTTTAGCTTTAGTGGATCCACTAGCTAATAATATACGTGGGCACATAGTTATGGGATAAGAAAGATGTTCATTGAAACCCGCTCTAACATAAAAAGAGATTCCACCTTACCATATCCACTCGGTGCTAAGCTTTAAATTCCCATAGAGTCGTTCATCCTCATTAACATTATTATACTTAAGAGGGCTACCACAATTAGGTCTACCAGCCCAAAGTACATTACACACATGAAAATGCCACCACCATTAGGTCTACCAATTCAAGGTACATTATTAGGATAGCTCATTGAATCCTTAAGAAAGGGCCACCACCATTATGTCTACCGATTCACAGTTCATCATTATACACATAAAAGGGCTACCACCATTAGGTCTACCGATTCAAGGCTTAACATTACATTAGTTCATAGACTCATCATGAAAGGCTACCACTATTAGGTCTACCAATTCAAGACAAAGCCTTAGAATACTTCATTAATCATTTATTAAAGGGATACCACCATTAGGTCTACCGATTTAAGGTTCATTATTCATTACATGAAAGGGATACCACCATTAGGTCCACCGATTCAATGTTCATTAAGTCAAAATACATTAGTTACACAAGAAAATGATGCCCTAAGCCTACCAATTCAAGGTACATCAATCAAGATCACTTTCAATTACACAAGAAAAGGATGTCCTAAGCCTACCATTTCAAGCTATAACATTACATTTAAGAAACCTTTCGCAATATATCATCATCATTCACAAGTGTATAATTCAGAATAACCTTTCAATAATATCACAATTTCTGTGTAGTCATGATCACATTACTTTCATTGAAATCATAAAGCATATACATAAGCATCATGATTATACATCAATCTTCATAATTTTTCCTTCAAGGCCATGAATCACAATTCACCAACAGACCTAGAATTACTACAATTTAGACATGAATAATGACATAATTCAAGTAACTAAAGCATTACAAGATCGATTGCATAACATTCATCTTACTACAATTCACCCACATCACATAGTCATAAATTAGGGTTATGGGGAAATCATGTATTCATGGGGGATTTTATCTTAAAACCACAATAAAACATCCATTCAATCTTAATATATGTTAATTAAACCATTGAAACATTTTGAGAAATAATTCATGACCTAAAATGAAAACCCTTAGTTTTGGCGAATTTCCAACTTTGAAATTGAAGGTTTGAGGACTTCACGGATGGAAAGTTAACCATGAATCAAAAATACCATACCTTAGTTGAATATTCCTCACAAAATTGAGTGGAAAAGAAGAGTCTTTGAGCCCTAGACCTTGATCTTGTTCTTTTTCTTCAATGGAGTTTCTAGAGAGAATATTTGGAGAGGAGGTGGTTACTATTTGGGTTTGGGAATTATAAATTGTAAAGGGGTGGTTAATGACTTAAAAGGTCTTAAATAAGTCTAATAAATCAATATAAAATTACCCCTAACTTAACTAACCACTCTAGGAATTTACCAAGTTGCCCCTCCCTTGACCGAACCTAGGTAGAAACTCAGGTGCCATCCATGACCCAGGACTCATGGACCGTGAGTGGAGTCACGCCCCATCCTGCAGGTCCGTGGATGGTGGACTTGGTCTCCTAAAATAGGCCCTTCACTCACGAAGCCTCCTCACAAGGCGTGGAGGGACGTTCGCCTCATAGGTCCCATCTGTGGGTCATGCAAAATTAGCAAATTTTGGTTGTTGGGGCAACCTTGGAGTTAGAGTTTAAGGTCCCCCTCAAGGACCCTTGGTTGGTCCTTGAGGGGTCGTACCTTGACGTTTAACCCCTCAACCTAAGCTCGGGAAGTCACTTTACAACATAAAACCCCACATCAAACTCAACAACTCACACGTAAGGCTCTAGTTTCACCTACCAGTTTTCTGGGAGTTACAAGTGGCTTGTATGGGGCCTCTCGGGTTCCTATACGCCATGTACACCTAAGGGCTACCTTGGGTCGTGACATGTTCATTTATAGGAGGATTGGTTTGGGTGCTGGTCACGACAATTGAATCTTGATATTATCGAAATTGATTCTAAAATCATTGAGAAAAACTAAATTATGAGATCAATTTCTGTATCTGAATTTTTTATAAGTTGGTAGGAGGGGAATACTGGGAAAGTCTCAAATAGGGGTGATGGAAAAGGATGACAACGAAGAAGAAATTCCAAAGACTGAAGAGAGGGGGGGCTTTTATTTATTTCCTCATATTACGAGACTCATAAAGACAATTTTGAGAAAAAACGATGTCATAACACATGTATTTACTTGTCAATTGTCATGACTAGTTAAAAAAAAAAACTTCCACAAGATAATAGAAACTAAGGACTCGTTTCGACATGATTAAAAATTAATAATATAAAATCAGATTAATTTTAAGTTGAAATTTTATTTAAATGTTTAATTTTGAATTATAAACAAAAATGTCGATTTCAAAATAAAATTTGGTCAAACAATATATCTTTTTTTCAAACAAAAATTGTGATAGGAAAAGAAGTAATGGGGAAGGAATTGTCAATCAACTAAACCGCTAAGATTTTAGTAAATAATTGATTTGCGTTTACTTATTTATTTGTTTATAAAAAGAAAGAAATAAAAAAAATTGAAGGACCCAACAACTAAAGTTGAAGGAGTAGTAAAATGGAGGTATTTTGTGTAAAATACCTAATCACACCAATTGGGTCGGCCAATGACCCTCTTTTGTTGTTTCTTCTTTCACACAAAGCATCAATCACCCACCATTCACAATCATCAAGACATGACAATTTGCGTTCTTACCTCTATTTTTCTCCCAATTCAAACCGCTACTCACATGCTTTTCCTTCTCATCAAATGTGTTGTTCATCATACTATTTCTTGTTGGCCCTCCAAACCCTTGTGATCCAAGATTCACTTTTTCCTCTAATATATATATACACACACACTTAACCTCATCCCCAATAACTATCTCTTTCTCAGCTACCCAACGTGTTTTGTTTTCTTCAGCTTAGTGCCACTTTGGTAACAACTTAGAATCACCTTTGTTTTTCTTGGCTAAGTATCAAAGCATCAGCCTTTATGAATTGTTTAATGTAGCAAAACAAGATTCTTATCATTGACTTTATATATTTTCATTCAAGTTTTTTTCTTTTTTTGGGGGGCATGTTTGGTGTTAGATTTGAATGGGTATTTGAGGATTTACATATCAGACCCAATAAATTTGGAATTAAGGCTTAGTGGTAGTAGTAGGAGTAGCTGTACTGGGTTTTGGTCTCAAAGCAGTGAGCTTTTCTTGTCTGAAACAGAAATGTTTCTTTTCCAGTTATCTAATTTTTAACTAGGTCTGAAACAATTAGTAATTGATTTTAAGTTTGTCCATATATTCTGTGTCTTGTTACTATGTTATATTAATGATCAAGTGAGAGTTTTTGTACAAAATGATTTTGTCGTTAGCGTGATGTATGTTTGAATCTATTCGTGTACTAGCTTAAATTTTGAGGGGAGTAAAGGAGGGTACGGTAGGCTGTAAAAGTAGTCTAATTAAGGTAAATCCTCTAAATTCCCTAACTAGTTTGGGTTAAGGGCATACATGATTGAAATGTTGCTCGTCAGATTTATTTGTGTTATTAGCCTTGCAATTTAGGCTGTTGTTGATAATTTTTTTAACATTATAATTTGATTCTTATCTGTGGTTGTTGTAGGAATGAAAAGAGCAGCGATCTACAGCTGTGTACCCCAAATGCAGGATCATTGGCCTATCAAAAAGGCTCTGACATTGTCTGATGTAGATATCACTCATCCATTCCTCACTTTGTCTCGGCAACAAGTGGAGAACCACATTGTGTTGCATATGACAACAGAACAACAGGAGCATTTGAGAGGCCAAGGCCAAGTAGATTTTAATGCCCGAGATGATGATACAGGTGAGATGTATGTGATGAAGTTGAAATGGCGGGGAAGCTATTACAATCTGATTGGTAAGTGGGGCAGAGTTGTACGAGGGAAAGGACTTGATGTAGGGCAAGAGATTAAAATACGTTGGGAAAATGGGTGCTTGCACTTCTCGGTCCCACAGCAGCAGATTGTTGCAGTCCCACCAATTCGGATGGTTGCAGCACCAGTAGTGCAGGACCATTGGCCCATTAAGAAGATCTTGACACTCTCTGATGTGGACACCAATCATCCATTTCTCCCTCTGCCGCGTCGATTAGTTGAGGATCATATCCTTGTGCATTGGACACCTCAGCAACAAGAACAGCTGAGGAAGGAGGAGCATGTGAATGTAAATTCCCGAGATTATGATACTGGCGAAGGTTATATAATGAAATTTAAGTGGAGGGGGAATTACTATAACCTTATTGGGAAATGGGGAGCAATAATTCGGCAGAAGGGACTTGGTGTTGGGAAAGAGATCAGATTGCGCTGGGCAAATGAATGCTTGTTCTTCTCAGTTCCCCAGGAGCGGTATGTTGCCACAGCCTCGGCGATGGATAACTGGCCTATTAAGAAGGCACTTACATTGTCTGATGTGGATACCAATCATCCATTTCTTACTTTGCCCGGTAAGGCTGTTGAAGATCATATTCTTTTTTACTGGTCACAGCAAGCCAGAGAACAACTGAGAAATGAACATCAGATGAATATTAATGCTCGAGATGATGACACTGGTGATACCTATTTGATGAAGTTGAGATGGCGGGGGAGTTACTATAATCTCATTGGAAAATGGGGAAAAATCATTAGAGGGAAGAAACTTCAGGTTGGAATGGAGATCAGACTACACTGGGATAATGGATGCTTATTCTTCTCAGTTCCTCAGTTATAGCATTGGCCAACTTGTAAATGTAGGTGAACCACCATATGGCTTTTCCCATTTCAGCATGGAATGTGCATTGGAAATTAAACAATTTCAGGTAAATGGCTTGGCAGAGCTGGATTTAAATCTATCGAGGCAGCAAGTGACTGACCTAGCTCAAAATTTATCAGGTGATGCAAAGCAATGCAACAGTTTTACTTCTTATACTACTTCTGTGAGGGTCTAACAAGTGGCACCTTTCCTCTTGGGATAGTTCCACCCCTGCCTTACCTTTTGTGTATAGTTTGGATTGGCAAGTTGATGTTATAGGATTGCTTTTTTGATTCATTTGATCTTTGCTATTCGCCATCGTTTTATCCCAAAAATTCTAGCTTGTGGCTATGGATCCCTTATTTCTTTTTCAAATTTGATGCTTCACCAATTGGAAAGGCATTACTTAAATGCAACTTCTTTACATCAATAAAGTCTATCATTACTTGTAAAAAATAAGATAAAATGAAAGGCAACTTCTTGCCATGTTCATACGATGTTTCCCTGCTTTTTATTTTCCCTGCTTTTTTTCTGATCAGTAAGGTAAGTTCTATTTATTTCAAAAGGACTAAGTGTGCCAACTTTTCCTCAATCTTGTTTCTTTCTCTTTTTTTTTTATCAGGTCAACGGTTTCATTTCATAAATCAAAGGCCAAAAATCGGCAGTATACAGGAAGTATACCTAAAATTAAAGAAACTATAAAAAGATATGGTTCTCTACAAAAACATTCAATCCTTTAAACAATCCAGAACTACATAGGCGCACCAAAAATAAATAAGGGATCGGAGACTACTCCTTAACTGCCCAAAACTCAATTCTACCCCTTCAAAAGCCCACTTATTTCTCTCTCTCAAAATGATCCACGTCAAAGCCAGAGGAACAACATTCCATACCTGTTCTTCCTCCTGCTTCTTCCAGCTTTCCAGCAAAACAGCAAATCCTTCACTAACTTTGGCATCACCACAGACATATTAATTAACTGAACATATTCCACAAGTCTCGTGACCAGACTGCAGTGTAGTAGAAGATGATCTACATCTTCGCCTGCCTCCTTGCATAAGTAACACCAGCTGATAGAAACAACTTTCCTTTTCCTAATGTTTTCCGCCGTCAAAATCACCCCTATAGCAGCTTATCGTGTGAAAAAGCACACCTTCCTTGGCACCTTAGGAATCCAAATTGGCTTTACAGGAAAACCTCCTCTGCTCTCACCAAAAGTTTTTCATATAAGGACTTGACTGAAAAAGCACATTGTTTCCCCAACTTCCATCTTATGGTGTCAGATCTTTCGACTGGCTCACAATGCTCTCAAGTCCTTGTTCCTTCATTTGTCATTTTGACATTTTAGCAGCTCAGATACATGACTCATGTTCCGTAACATTCATAATTGCATTTGACTCTGCCTGATTCGATGACTTATCCACTTTAATCATTTCCTTCCAATTTCCCATTTCAAAGAATTGTTTGAGCAGAAAAACCCAACTTACATAGTCATGTTTTTCTAGTGTCGAGTTTGCACGTTATACCTGCTTCCCCCCCTCATCTGTCTAAGCATTTGCTATGAACACTGCATCTATAATTTGTTTCCTTTTAATAAATGCTATCAACCTGTTCGGAAACAACTTTTTTTTATCATTGGGTGGGGAGCTTTGCAAATATCTTATAGAAACTATCAACATGGTGATAGGTCTAAAATCCAAAGATCAGTATGGTCGGTGTTTTGAATTCCTGCAACTCCCATCTTTTTATGGTTTTGATTGAGAGTGCCTTCCAACGATGATGAACACGTGCACAAGCACACACAAAATCTTACTCCTTTGTCCCATTTTATATGACATACTTTCCTTTTAGTTTGTCCCCAAAAAATGACACCTTTCTATATTAGAAGTAATTTAACTTTAATGTTTCATTTATTTTACTCTCAATGAAATGATTTTATAGTCATAGAAATCTCGTTTTAAAACAAGTTTCGAAAGTCTTTATTTCTTTCTTAACACCTTGTACCCAATCAAACAACTCCACAGAAAATGGGATGGAGAGTAATATTTCCTTTGAAGTTGGGTGGGAGTATCAATGCGGAGAAAATTCGTTCGCAGTCCCAAGCAGTGTGTTTCCAATCTGTCACTTCTCCACGGGACTAAAGCAAATGCATATGTAGGCTGAATAGGGTTTGGCTTAGTGTGTTATTGTTTTGAGAAATTTGCTCAGTCCCCAGACATTGCATTTTCTAACCTGCCACTTGTCTAGCAGACCAGTTGAAGACAAATGTGGGATGAAGCAGTACTTTCTGCAAGAAGACAGTTTGGTCTTTTGACTTGTCTTCTTAGAAAGTTTCTTATTTTAATTACTCACTTGAACTAAATTATTTTGGTCCCGTTTCCTGTTTGTTGATTAATACTTATATAGTGGCTTTCTTTTATTTTGTCTAAGAGATTTGTAAATATTCTATAATTTATGAATTAGGTCAGGGAATGCATAATATATCTATTATATATCATCAATTAGGGAGGTTATATTCTAGTAATTTGTGCATTATTTTCTATTTTGGAACATGCATACACACTGTTTAACCCCTAATAGCTTCAGAGAGAAATCAAGTTGTGCATTCTCAATATGTCTCCCTCTCTCCGTCTTACTCTCAAATTCTGAAGGACAACACTAAATCTCAGGCTTTTGGTTATTTTGAAACTAACTGCTGTGTCCAACTTTTTCAGGCTCTAAAGATTTCAAAGACAAAATACCCATGCTGTAAGAGAAATCTGGTCAAACGGATTTTGTCTGGACCAGCAGATTGTCTCTGCTGAGCCTTCTGCTGCACATTGCATGCATATATCTTCTGTTCAGCAATAATAACTAGAAGATTCCAGCTACTTGGAAGTCTTCAAGCCAGTCATAATCCTTAATGAGCTGTTACAACTGCAGTCAATCCTCGACCTTTGCTTTTACCGAGAAAAGGCAGTTGCTTTCAACCAGATGTTTATAAATTGATTCTTTCGTACAGCCAATTGGATATTCTTGAGTTGTGGGAATTCCTTTTTACCAAGAATTATGAGGACCCTCAGAGGTTTTGGGCCCTCAAAGGAGGAATTGGGGAAGTCCTCAGGGATTTCGTCTATTGGTAAGAGCACAATGCGTGATGTGTGGATTAGGTGCACATCACAAGTTCGAACTCTGCCGCAGGCAAAATCCTAGTATTTAAGTGGAGAAGGATTAAGGTACAGGTCCATTATCCACCGAACTTCAGACTCTGCACCAGTTGGCTCTCAAAATATTTCAGTTGTCAACGAAAATAGAAGAAATTTTGGGAGCATATACCTTGTGAAAAGGAAGGGTACATAATTTGTGCAGTCAGGAACTGGTGAAGCTGGGGTATCAGAAAGTGACTGCATCATAGGAGTTATTTGCTGTCATTAGTCTGCTGAAGCTGAAAGCATTAGACCCGAACATAGCACTTGATCAAATTGCTTCTCTAGCTGCATGGGTTTTTTGCATCTACTGTTGTATCCAAGTAAGCAACAAGCTTCATTAAAATGATTGTTAGGCTGCCGACAGCTGTTGTTTGATTCTCTGTGTTCCCTTAAGTAGTGATTTTTTCTTAATCATGATTAGTTAGGGAGGTTGTATTCTAGTAATCTGTGCATTATTTTCTATTTTGGAACATGCGTACACACCCCCTAGTAGCTTCAAAGAGTAATCAAGTTGTGCATTCTCAATGTGTCTCCCTCTCTTCGTCTTGCTATAGAATTCTGAAGGACAACGCTAAATCCTTGGCTTTTGGTTATTTTGAGACTTAACTGCTATGTCATACTTTTTCAGGATTTCAAAGACAAAATACCCATGCTACAGGTGAAATCTGGTCAAATGGATTTTGTCTGAACCAACAGATTGTCTCTGCTGAGCCTTCTGCAGCACATTGCATGCATATATCTTCTGTTCAGCAATAATAACTAGATGACTCCAGCTACTTGGAAGTCTTCAAGCCAGTCATAATCCTTAATGAGCTGTTACAACTGCAGTCAATATGACCTCGACCTTTGCTTTTGCAGAGAAAGGACAGTTGCTTACCAGTTCTTTCGTACAACCAATTGGATATTCTTGTGTTGTGTGAATTCCTTTTTACCAAAAGTTATGAGGAACCTCAGAGGTTTTGGGCCCTCAAGGAGGAATTCGAGAAGTCCTCAAGGCTTTCGTCTATTGATAAGAGCACAACGCATGATGTGTGGATTAGGTGCACGTCACAAGTTTGAACTCTGCCGCAGGCAGAATCCTGGTATTTAAGTGGAGAAGGGTAAGGTACAGGTCCATTATCCACCGAACTTCAGACTGTGCACCAGTTGGCTCTCAAAAAATGTCAGTTGTCAACGAAAATAGAAGAGATTTTGGGAGCATGTACCTTGTGAAAAGGAAGGGTACATAATTTGTGCAGTCGGGAACTGGTAAAGCTGGCCGCTGTGGTATCAGAAAGTGACTGCATCATAGGAGTTATTTGTTGTCATTAGTCTGCTGAAACTGAATGCATTAGACCCGAACACAGGACTTGATCAAATTGCTTCTCTAGCTCCATGAGTTTTTTGCATCTGCTGTTGTATCCAAGTAAGCAACAAGCTTCATTTAAGTGAGTGTTAACAGCTGTTGTTCGATTGTTTGTGTTCCCTTAAGTAGTGATTTTTTCTTGATCATGACTAGTTAGGAGATCTTTCGTTTGCCATATATCAGAGACCAAAGCTGTACCATGAATAATAAGGTTCAGAATGCTGTTTGTCTTTATTATTTATGGTTTTGTTAGGAGAAGATTGAGAAGAGCATACATCTAAAGAGGAAGTATGCTAATTGCCTAATGAATATTTCGCCTTGCAGGATTGAACAAGAGACCTCAAGAGCCAAAAATGTCTAGTGGCGTGCGCGAATCATCCTTTATCTCTTGGTCTTCAAGACCAGAAAATATGCTGGATTTGGCAATTTGTTTTGTTAAATTGTGAAATTAGACTAGGAGTCTAGGAGACTGTATATCTTGTGACTCGTACAATGTGATATCATGTATGCTTGAACATAACTTGTGATGGAAACTAGTTCTCCTAGTTCGTAAACAATTTGTTCCTGCATAAACAATGCCTTCTAACTTCTAAATGACCTGCTGTGTTCCTATCTGATTCTCTTCTGTTGATGCCAAATTCTCTTTTCTCCTTGCTCGTGACTAGGTAAGATTTAAGAAGCAGATGTGTTAAAACTGTGGTGAAAGTAATTTTTCATTTTCTCTATTTTGGGAACCTAACATACCGACTTTTTTGCCCATTTTGATAAAACTAAAGTGTACTTCTCCAAGCTTGAAATGGGCAAGGGAAGCTGCTAAAAACATACGATATCTTAGCAAATTGTCCACACTTGAATGACCACATTGAACTTGAAACTAATCCTTTTTCCTATTTGAGATTCTTGTAAAAGTTGGATAGTTTAAGTTATCGATGACCCTTCAAAGTTGTCTGCATATTTCGCTTGAACACTTTAATTAGGATTTGTACCTTTTGAATATATCTATCATTCAACATTTGAGCCACTTAAGCACTTTTTATTGACATGACATTGTCTTGATTCATGTAAAATGATTTTGTGAATGCGTTTTACTTTAACTTCCCCTAATGATTGCATTCTCTTCAAGTCTATAAATCATATGTCCTCAATTTCTGTCATTGTTGATCATCTTCTTTCTCTTTTTTTCTTCTTCTTATATCTCTCTTCTTTCACATTACTACTCTATCTCCATTCATCTTCTTTTGTTAGATATGTCACAAAATTCAAAGAATATCGAGAAAGTCGATATGTGTAATTGTGGTGATTATTGTTGTCTAAGAATTTTGAGGACTCCACTGAACTTAGGTCGTAGATTGTTTGGATGCAAAGCTTCAAGGATGTTACGATCCGAGACTAACTCCCTAGTCGTAACATGGTGCTTAGAGTCACCAGTCACCCCAAACTAAACCCTTGATACTAGCATAGTCATGAGCAGCTAGATATGAATATGTAAAAGAACTAAAATGATTGAGCGGAAACATAATTATGGAATACTAGTTCAATATATTTCTGAACAAAGTTTTATATACAACAACTATAATATGAAAAGAATTTGGAATATAACAAATTGAATACAACAATTCTAACTGACATTCTATGAAGTCTCTACTAATACTGATTAAAGTTAGTCGGGATATGACTCATGCTCCCCTTAATCACTACATGCGAATAGAAATAACATACTAGAACTACAAACTAACTTGAGTGCTTGAAATAAGAAAAGCTGGACGGAAGCTGTGATCTAACTGACTAGGATCCCAAATCTACATCACATTGTAAACGTAGGCAAATGAGGTATGTGATCAGTATTTTGAATGTACTGAGTATGTGAGATATGACTGATAATCTGTAAAGCTGGACATGATGAAGTTGACATGCTCAACTGAATATGGAATTGAAATACAAAAATTGGTGCAATGACCAAGTAGTAAAGCATGCAACTGATAGGTATAGAAACTGAAATAATTGAATACAAGGTCAAAGCACTAATCTGAAAATGGAACTTTGGGACATATTAAAATCGATATAAACCATGTAAGCTGTGTTGTTTCTAATTGCACACGCAAGTGTACATGATCGCGCAAGTAATAGTGGCTCTTAAAAGAACCGGATTATCGAACCCAAATGACTTGTCAATTAACTATTTACTAAATTATAATAGTCTAATTATTTATTTAAAAGTGCCAAAAGAATTTGATTTTTATTTGTAAAGGAAAGAATGCAGGAATGAAATAATATAATTACTTACCGTGATTGGGACAATTCCAGGGCTGCGTCATGCATAGGGTTTCATGTATCACATCTCATGCATGAATTAACTACAATTATCAAATTACTGATTTACAGGGTTGATTTTATGGTCATGGTCTCCCGACCTCTATTCGCCTACTCCAATTAGCTGTCTAACTACATCATTGAACGGGGATAGTAGGGATAGACAGTTAAGAACAATATTATAAAAAAAATTTAGAAAATAATTTTGTTTTAATTTTTGTCAAAGTAAAATATTTTTTATCCATATGGAATGTCACGCGGCAAGGTTTTTCAAATAAAAAAACTCAAAAAAGAGATAATTTAGCTATATTTTCGAGCTTTATTGGTTTTTAAAAAAATTAAGAATTTGAAATTTGAAATTGATGTGAATAGTGATACGAAATGAGTGTTAAACCAAATTAAAAATTAGGATCTGATACAGTGTTTTAAAAGGCGGGGCATGAGATGGAGCGTTTTACTTAGCATAGGGGGAGGCATAAGCCTCGAGACGTGGGGCGTAAGCCCTATGAATCTTTAAATTTTTTATTTGCAATATATAATATAATAATAACACCAAATTATAAAAATACATCAATAGTTTGAAATAATTACAAACATGACCAAGGAACTCATAGAAAATAAAACTTCTAACATGTTTATACAAGTATAAATAATCATTTTTTCTAAACATATATTATTATCATACTATACAATTTACCTCTTAAAAGAAAGGGCTAACCCATCGGTGACCCCCTAAACTTGGCACGATCTTTCACTTAGACACCTTAACTAGGCTTTGTTCATTTTAGACACCTCATGTCACGCCCAACTGTGTCAATTTGACACTTTCTGCTGAGATGGCATAGCAACTGTGATACACTCACTAGACGCGAGTGAGAGCTTCATTTTACCAATTTTTCTTTTCTTTTTCTTCTTCCCCATTTTTTGGCTACCATTTTCCAAGCTTAAACTCTTTCCATGGTGAAATAAATTTGACGATGTCACAAACAAAAAGTGAATTCTAGCGCCCATAAATTTTAAGCTTAAATACTTTCACTTATTTTGTTGTCCTTCTTCCTCCTCAAAATAATTTGAGAAAATCAACATAAATTTCAAGAAGAAAAAAACACTCAGAAATGGCAAGAAATCATATTTTCAATTATCAAATCCTACATTCACAACAAACAATTTTAGCGTTCCAATCCATTTGTATGCCTTCTCACATCATAATCACAGAAAAAGTCCAAAGTAAATAGATAAGCTATATAATTTTTAGTAGAAAGTTTGGGACTCCATATTTATGTACCAAAGAACCAAATTTTGACTTGCATTGACCCAGAAATCCAGCAAAAAAACAAAAAAAAAAAAACCCTAAAAAGATCAAGCAAATGCATTACCACATTCACCAAATCAAGCATTCAAACATCAATCTATTAGAAGAAAGACGTTCTTATCTCACAACATTCACAAAGTGACAAAAACAAACAAAAAAAAAAGCTTCTTCTTTTGACACATTTGGGCGGGGGAGGGTCGGGGGTAGTGGTGGGTGGAGAAGAAAATCTGAGTGAGAGAGATGGGTTGGGGTTTGAGGTGGAGGTGGGTAGTAGAGAAGACAATTTGGGGGTGGTGTGGGTATAATTTTCTTTTTATTAAAAGTGTTTTTTTATAAAAATTATTTAGTTAAAGAAATGTCACATGTCAATGAGTCATTGGTAGTTTTTTTCCTACACAAGATTCATCATTTAATAATTTTTTATATATATGTATGCCACGTGTCTTTATTTAATTCGTCACTTTGACACGTCATCAGTGAGTGTTTTACACACACCTTACAAATTTGGCAGATTGTTTAAAAAGTGTCAAAATGACGCAGTTGGGCATGACATGAGGTGTCTAAAATAAATAAAGTCTAGTTAAGGTGTCTAAGTGAAAGATCGTGCCAAGTTTAGGGGGCCACCATGGGTTAGCCCTAAAAGAAAATAATCAAGAAAACTTACTAGTATTATAACGAAAACATCACTCCATCATGAATAAAAATAAAGTTACTTTCAAATAGCGAAATAAAATATGATAATTTTGAGGCATATTACAAAAACATGAAAACCAATGATAAGTGAAAAAGTAAAATTTTCGCTATGTATTTTTAATAGAAATGTTACGTAATATATGATCACCCTCACAATATTACCAAATTATAATTATACGATACTATAACTTGTTATTTGAGTTACTCTCGATCTTCTTATTTCTATAGATTAAAAAACAATAAGTATCATTCATTCATTCATTTATTCAAGAATTATAAGGGTCAACAATGTTAACTAAATAATTTAACATATAATTTGTGTAAGATCTGTTAAGTGAGCCTTGAACATTGAGTGTGCTTAGGGTGTACAATCGAGAGTTGCTTGTAAAATTTGATAATTACCATATTTCTGATTTAATTTAATTAAGAGACCAAATAAATGTTCCGTTCCTGTGAAGTAGAAAGTAGAAACTCATTTGCAGCATTCCCATGGCCTTATCCTCACTATCCCCTCCACTAACTCATGTTGCTTCAACCAAACTTTATCTCTCTTATTCCACTTCTTTCTCTTTCCCTTCTATCCAAAATACTCATCCTCATAATAATAATACTAACATTTCTCCTCTCAATAAAAAATGGCAGACCAATGTTTCATTCTTCCCTGCTTTCTTCAACAAGACCAAAGACCCTACACCCATTAAACAAGAGCTTCTTCAAGCTATTGCACCTCTTGATCGTGGCGCTGACGCCACTCCTCAAGACCAGCAGATAATTGATCAGGTTTGCTTTATTAATTAATGAGCTCATTGCAATTATCATGCTTAGATATTCGATGTCTATAAAGTTAGGTTAGCAAGAGTTCCAACCTAAGATGATCCATATAATTGCTCCTTATATTAGTTTTCTCACTGATTGTGTGCGCATTATGTTTCTTTTAGTTTCTCAACATAATGTTATTTGATTAGATTGCTTGCAGACTTGAAGCTTGCAATCCAACAAAGGAGCCCCTCAACTCAAGTCTTCTCAATGGAAAATGGGAACTTATATACACTACATCAAAGTCAATTTTACAGATTCAGGTGAAAACTATAACCATCATTAAATGTTTTACTGAATGTCATGCCTCTAGGTCCTTTAATGGAACTGTAGACATTGTTGAAATTCAAACCAGCTGGGTAGATTGTTGAGTTTGTGAATGTCACGATTCAACTGTATATAGGCATTTTACGAGCTTGATAAGACAATCTGAGATGAGTTTGTGAGAATCTATACAATGCTTCGAAAGGAAAAGGAAATCTGTACAGGAGATGGGGAAGGAAATTCAATACATATATCTATAGAGTCTATCAAAATTATAACTACTTTGTCCGCTTTGGAAGAATTGAAACATGGCTAGGTCACCAGAAAAATGCAATCAGTATTCCAGAAGCAGTACAAACAAAGGATGCAACGACATTGCCATCAAAATTCTTCGATTTCTGGGAAATCACAGCAATCTTAGATTTAATCTCTCTTCCCCATCAAAATCACATGTTGAGTCAGCTAGGCTTCCACAATGGTACCAAGGTTTCCCCCAATGAAACTCGAAATGGTAATGTAGCAGATCTGGATATGGAAAGCCATCAAGTTATAGTCAAAAGTTTGATCGGATGCTTCAACAACTCCTTTCATCATAGCCCCAATCCAAAAGCTATACAAAAATGGTTCATTAGTAGATGGAAAATATGCTCCACCTTGAAGATGATACTGGTGAACCATCCTTTTTGAGCTTCCATCGAGGAAGGAGGCGGTTAGCTGGTGATTGGTTTTGGAATGGGAGATGGTTGACTCTTCAATGGTGGTCTTCAATCGCTGGATCAGAACTCACAGCCAAGAAAGAAGAACATCGCATGATTAAAGCTGTTGGGATCCCAACATATGCATGGTCATTAAAAATGTTTAATGCCATTGGTAATTTATGTGGGGGCTTTGTGGGAATTGATAAGGACACAAAGAATATGATCCAGTAAACTTGGGCCAAAATATGCATAAAGAAGCCTCCCATAGAGTGTTGCCGATAGACATCAATTCATATTGACGAAGGAGGATGGAGATTTGAAATCTCAATCATACCGGATATCCATATAAAAACAAGGACAATTGGAAGAGTTGAAAACACATTTGGAAAAGAAAGTGGCCCAATGATTTATATTAGGGCGATAAAGGACATGTATGATGGAGTCAAGACTCGGGTTAGAACAGTGGGAGGAGATTCATAGTACTTCCAAGTTGACATGCAACTGCATTAGGGATCAGTTCTTAGCCCTTTCCTATTTTCCTTGATGATGGATGAGTTGACGCGATTCAGGAGGAAGTTCCATGGTGTATGTTATTTGCGGAACTGATTGGTGAGATACGAAACTGAGTTAATGCTAGGTTGGATGTTTAGAGACAAGTTGTTGAGTCTAAAGGGTTCAGGTTGAGCATAATCAAAATGAAATATTTGTAGTGCAAATTCAGTGTTACTTTGGATGAAGCAAACGTGGAAGTAACACTTGCCGCACAGACCATTACCAAGAGAGAAAGTTTTAAGTATCTTGGGTCCGTAATACAGGGTAGTGGGACATAAATGCATTGGGGCGGCATGGATGAAATACAGGCTTGCCTCTGAAGTTTTGTGTGATAAGAGTTACCATCTAAACTTAAAGATAAGTCTTACAGAGTGGTGGTTAGACCGTCTTTGTTGTAAGGGGTGGAGTGCTGATTAATCAAGAACTCACATGTTTAGAAAATGCATGTTGTGGAGAGGACAATTTTGAGATAGACGTGTGGACATACTAGGAGCGATAAGATTAGGAATGAGATTATCTAGGAGAAGGTAGGAGTGGCCTCTGTGATGAACAAGATGAGGGAAGCGAGACTGAGATAGTTTGGGCATGTGAAGAGGAGGTGTGCTGCCCTAGTGAAGAGGTGCGAAAGGCTGGTTGTTGGGGGTATGCGGAGGGGTAGAGGTAGATCAAAAAGTATTGGGGAGAGGTGATTAAATAGGACATGACACAACTTCATATTTCCGAGGGCATGAGTCTAGATAGGAAGGAGTAGAGGTCACTTGAGGTAGAAGGTTGGTAAGGGTTAAGTTGTGTCTTGCCTTGCAAAGGTTAAGGCTTATTAGTGCATGTCGTAGTTCTAGTCGTACCCTTGTAGTTCTTGCCATATGCTATTATTATTTCTTTCTTGTAGACTTTACACTGCTTTTCTTATTAACTGCTATGCTTTCTTCATTTTTTTCTATTTCCTTTACTAAGGTTTGATGCACTTGAGTCGAGGGTCTTTCTTAAACAGCCTCTACCTCCACGAGGAAGTGGTAAGGTCTGCGTATACTCTACCCTCCCCAGGCCCCACTTAGTGGAATTTCACTGGGTATGTTGTTGTTATCCCAACATCTAATCAAATCCTTGTCTAAAATCACCTCAAAATGAGCTTCCAATATCTAAAAATGGTGGTACAATGAAAGATATCCAGAAAATCTGACTTTTATACTCGAGTGAACCTTCATCACGATCGCCACGTGCCCACATGATTGCCTACAGCTTGATCGGGACCCAGCACGATCATTACCATGATTTCGGAAAGGCCAAAAAGCCTAGACCTTGACCCCCTATTTACTCTATGCGATTGTGGCAAGGCGGGGGGGGGGGGGGGGGTACACAATTGTGATGCACATCACTTTCCCTAACTGTGATCGCGATAACATTGCCTGTACCAGGAATCAGCATCAGCTGAAATGGAAAATTTTATCCGAAACCCCTCGGATCTCAACCTAAACTGTACCAAAAAGTCCGAAAATATTAAACCAACAAATAGGAAGTTCCAAAACATAAAATGGAACGTAAATACTCCAAACTAGGGGTTGGGTTATCACATAAAATACTTGTTTGAGGCCCATTCTTGATCACTTGCATTATTCACATGTAATGAACTGTCATCTTTATGAAGAGAACATAAAGATCCTTCAGATCATTCTGAATTGGACCCTATTTGGTCTAAGTAGTCACCAGACCAACTTGCCATTGTTACCAATTAATGGCACATGCAGTTTACAATAGAATATTATGGTTGTAGGATCATTATTCACCTATGACTAGTCATGCTATGTTCATTCCAAGTATGCCAGTTTATATTCATATCTATTGACAGAAACTTAATATTCCTTCTGTTAGCTGAATCAATTATACTTGTAACGGAAATTCCAATTTTATAATTGATGACGAGAGGGAGTTGCTTGGATGGTAAGCACCACTCACTTCCAACCCGAAGGTTGTGAGTTTGAGTCACCAAGGAAGCAAAAGGGGTGGGAGCTCCTAGGGGAGGGTAAAAAAAAATAAAATATTTTGTAATTGATGACCGGAATTAGTTGTCTCTTCTATTTTACTGTACAAGGCAGTATTTACTAAAGACAAGATTAGTAATTGGTATGTGATTGCGTGCTCAATTGCTTAGAAAGGTCAGGTAAAGGAAGAGGGTGAAATACCGAGTGCAAAGCACTTTCTAGTTCCCTTATCTCAGCTACTGTATGATCAAGTAGCCAGTATTGTGTTGATGTTAATCTTCTTGTTATTTCGAACAGTTATACAAATGAAGGTACTTATAGCTTAATATTTTGAACAGAGACCCAAGATTTTGCGATCTAGATTGAACTACCAAGCAATAAATGTCGATACACTTCGGGCTCAGAATATGGAAGGAGGGCCCTTCTTCAACCAGGTATTTGATTTGGAATCAATTTTTTTGTTTTAGACATACCCAACAATGTTATATTGAAATTTATTGAGAAGTTAACTCCATTATTTACTCGTACTAGTAATCGTGGAAATACTCTCTATTTATGATCCTGCAAAACCTATAAATTGATTTTAGTATCCTTCCCCTTTATTGGATTCTTGTTTCTACGAAATGTTCTATTAAATGACCAAAGGCCAAGAACTTGCAGTTTCTTTTTTTCCTTTCCTTTTGTCTTTCAGACTAACCTGAAACTAGAATTCATGGTTGAATTATGGGGGAAAACAGGAAAGAATTGTTTAGATTTCCTTTTGTAATTCAGATAATGGTACTTTAAATTTGATTTTCCCCTAAGTTTGGTGATCGAACAAACCTCAAATGGAATTAACTTTTGAATTTGAGCTGCCATTTCTGATATTTTCAGAGTTCTAATTAGATTGTCCCTGATCTTTATGAACTAGAGGATGGAACTTCTACGGAAAGAAGTCTAGAGAAAAAAAAGGGTTTAAGATTTAATATTATATGAATGTAATTATGGTATTAAAACATAGCGAAAAGCATAAAGAAGATGAGGAGAAAAATATTCTAGAAATCCCATATACTATTCCTTCAAACAACCTACACTTTTCTCATGTTTTAAGAGACTAGGAAAGCTTCAAACCACTAATTTTACCATAAAACCAAATTGTACAGCTAATTTATTGTAGATTGACATGCACAAGATTTCTTTTTTTTAAATCAATAATGTGTAGTTCTGTTGAATATACTTAGCTAATTTGTTGTTTCCAGTTAGTTTCCTTTAATGCCAAATTCCCACACACATTTCGGATTACATTTTCCTTCAGCTGTGTTACTTATGACAGGTGTTAGGTGGAACTGCTAAGTTTTCACTATGTCTTACCCTATATCTTGTTTCTCTTAACTTACCTAATTCGTAGATTGGTTTAGTTTATAAAATAGGAAGAGGAACACAATACACCAACGTTAATCTAATATGTTGTTTCCCTTTGTAGGAGTTTGATCATTCAATGATATGCTTTAGAAAACATTAACCAGAATAATAGCCTTTTGTTAAATTACTGGGACATCACAAACCTTATCTGTAGTTGTCATAACTGTGGTACTGAGTGCAAGTTCTGCCCAAGTATGACAGTTTTATTTTATGATTAGGTTTGATCTGTTATGGTGAGCTTAGAATTAGTATACGTCGTTTTGTTTCACTACTGTTGAATTTCTTCAATATATCTTCTTCACATTATCACCTCTAGAATTATCTTTGTTAAATTTTTGTTAAGCAGAATATTCTGATTGAATTTTCAGGATGGTGCAAGTTCTTTTTTATGAACTTTACTGAATAATATAATTTCAATTCCTAACACAATAAAATGGTAATAGAAGTAAGTAAAGTCTTAGTTATGCCAACTCCATTTTTATCAGGATTACATTTGCATAGAGAAAAAATTAAAAATAATCCCTTATCTTTGGGTTTAGACTCAAAATCATCCTTCTTCTTTTACATGGAAAATATTGGTGCACCTTTAATCTCATTCCTAAAGTCTGTTTGCTCTTTAACGTTTTGATCCTCGGCATTCACTTACTAGTCTCCTCCCACATATTTTCTGACACAATTTAAATTGCTTCTTGGATTTATCTCTGCAACTCAGATGAAGAGTCTTGATTTGTACTATTTTTTCTTCTTTTCTCTCCACCTTAACTAGCTCTTCAGTGTGCACATTTTAGATTTTGTTGATTCTTTGGTTTCTCTTTTGTTTTCCATAACCAATTCACCACAAGTTTTTGGACTTTATCTGTATATCTATCTGGAGCAAACCACAGAGCTGAAGAGAAACATGACAAATAAGAAAAAGAAGAATATATGCAAGGCTTCTAGAGATTTTCTCTGAAATCATGTTGGGTTTCATTCTCTATGTCACAAGCATTAAGCTTATAATTTCAATTTATTGATCTCAGTCCATGAGTTATGGGATGTGTTTCACTGACCTCAATAAGCAGCCACAAGTTTGTGACTTCTGGTTATCATCATAAGAGTTGTGTGCATAGTGTACTCTTTTACTCCTAACTGGTAGATTATCAACATCGGTTTTGAGTTTAATGTCATACAATCTGGAGGATATATTGAAAGTTTGTGTGTGTGGCCATTGTTGGAGCTCTTTGCTAATTATAAATATATCTCAAGGTTGTGACTATTGCATTAATATTTAGAGCTAATTTTTCGTGACCTTCCCTCAGGTTTCGTTTCATCACTTTGACCTGCCTTATGGTTTTCAATATTACACTTACTTTTCTTATTTTGATTTTCTTGTAACTATTATTTAAACTTTTTTATCATAATATAAATAAAATATTAATTGACAAATATGCCCTTCCTTACTTTTATTAGTTTTTCTCTATTATTTATTCGATTAACTTTTATTGCTAAAACAAAAAGGAAATAATAGGTGTACAGGTAGGAGTACTTCATCTTCTTTGTTATCAGGCCCCCCACCCCCCACTCCAATCTGCATCAAACATCAGATGACATTCACTAAAGGGAGATAAATAATGGATGTTGCTCTTATTACAAGTGAATGTGTTGTCTCAAGAATGAGAGGAAATGACCCTAGGGTAATGTGCAAGCTGGACATTGGAAGTACATATGATCATGTCAACTAAAGTTTTGAAGTTTATGTTGTTCACTGAAAAACAAATGGGCTTTGGAGTTACAGTAAAACCTCTCTAAATTAATATTGTTGGGACTATGAAATATAATTAATTTGTGGAGGTATTATTTAATTGATAAATTAATATGTATTAGTTTAAAGAGTGTTTTCGAGATTTAATGAAAAGGTTAACTTTGATTACATCGTTCGGGGAATGAAACCCCAAGGAATTTAAATGAACCCTTTTGTGAAAATGGCATTCATTAATTTGAGGTCAGGATTAATAATCTTAGTTACCGTTATAAAATGAATGTCAATATATAGCCTATTAGATTATCCGGGTGAAAACAATACATGTGCAGAGGTCCATAGCTTAAAAGAAATTGTAGATACTATCGGAGAAAAAATGTTGATGATGAAGTTGAACACAATACAATACCTTTGGAACAAGTTATGCATAAGGAAGCACTAATCGCGTCTAGAACTTTTCTCAATTTTTTGGTGTAGTTTGAGAAAACAACATCAAAACTTTTGGATGCAATAAGAAAATTTATAGATGAACTTCACATTTTAACAAAAAATAAAAAACACTAGAATCATATTTCACTAAATTGTTTTAGAAAATATATTATCTTATCAAAATTGGTGATTTTTTCCACTGGTCCAAGTAGGGACCACAGAAAAATATTATCTTAGAGAGTTTATTAGTTTACCAAGTATTAATTAAGAGAGGTTCTACTGTAGATGGGTGGGTTGATCAAATTCTACATCAAAACTATCAAGATTTATGAACTTGTGAATGATGAACCAGTGGGCTTTTTCCCATGAAAGGAGAATTATATAGGTTGATCTTCTATCATCCTTATGTTTATCCTTACAATGGAAGGTTTTGATAGTTGATGAGGATAACCATACAAAAAAGCCAGAATAAAGACTTCCAGATTAATGGAAACAATGGTGAATTTAAGAAATTTGTCATTTACTATATGCAGATGACACAATCATCGTCTGTGAACCCAAGGAAGAAAATATAAGATTCATCAAAACAATCTTACTATTTTTTGAAGCTGTCATAGGTCTAAAAGTGAATTGGGGGAAAAACAATTTGTTCCCTATTAAGGAGGTGGACAATATTCAGTGTCTAGCAGATATCTGGTTGCAAAGTAGATAATATGCCCACAGTTTATTTGGGCATGCGTTTGGGTAATAAACACAAGGATGTGGATATACGAGACAACATTGCTAGAGGCTCTTCCAACTTATGTTATGTCAGTATTCTTATTACTTTCAAAGGTGTTGAAAGTATTGGACAAGCTTAGAAGAGATTTTCTTTGGCATGTATGCAAAAAGATTAAAGGCTACAACTAGTTGTTTGGAGAGATGCTTAAACATCTGCTACTTGTATGAGAAGAAGTTTAAACATTTGCCAGTTGTTTGAAGGTGGTGGTGGAGATGGAGGAAGTGGAAGAGAGACGACTGTGGAGGAGGGGGAAGAGGAGTAGGGGATTTCTGTAAATAAGTAAACTTGTGGATTTTTAAGATATGCGTCATTAACACTAATTAAAAAATGTCCCTTCTACCTAATTTTTATGATTTGGATCTTCGATACTAAATTAAAGTTTCAAAAGTCCCTAATAAGTCAAAGGACAAACTGCTAATTCTTGTAGATTTTGATTGTACTGTTCCAAACTGTTAGCGTATCGTATTCTATTAAGATGAATCTGAAGTTCGGTAGAAAGTTAACCTTCTGTGGTAATCATCCTCAACTACATAAGGTTTAAGAGAACCCTTCCTATCACAGTGACTTAACCTTTGTCCAATCGGAAACGATAACACAATGCATAGGTCACTGTAAGTTCTAATAAGTGGATAAAAATGGCGTGTTTCCTTGCACATTTGCTCTATAGAAGAGAGAAAGCATATTAATTAACTAGAAAGCAAATGCGAAAGTTAAATCATTGTTGGCCAAGCAAAATATGTACATATATATTGTCATTTATTTCTCTCTTTAGTAGCATCTTTCCAAATTTTATCATTTACGTCTTCAATCATGTCCTGAAGGTTACTGCAGATTTGACCCCTCTGAATGCACAAAAAGTGGCAGTAAAGTTTGATTATTTCAAAATTGCTGGACTAGTAAGTTCCACATTCTTTACTCATAACTTTACTACAAAGGGTTATTTTGTTTGTAATGCATTCTACACACTTCACTGTTCCAAATACAAAAAATAAAATAAAAAATAGAATGAGCTGTTAATGTAACTTCATGGCAGTTTGTGGAGGGTGTACATAACATGAGAGCACAAATGTGGATCAGTATTTTTTTATTCTTTTTTCAAACCTTTTGTGTTATCTCAATGTATCATAACGTACTTTGGTCTCGTCGTTGTTGGCTGACAGATACCTATTAAAGCTCCTGGAAGAGCTAGAGGTGAGCTTGAAATTACTTACTTGGATGAAGAATTGAGGTGAGTTTATGTATTATGTTGTAATTCATGTATTCTTGAGTCTTTAGAAGTAGACGCTTAATTCTGTTAACATGGTATGTCTACTTCATACTAGTTTCTCGGTTGCATGTGTATGCTGCGTCATATAGTACACAGTTTTGTAAAATAAAATCAATATTATAAAAAAAAAATTCTGAGTAAATATTTCAAGAAATGAAACATTAGCAGTCATAGCTTACATTGCTCAAATTAATAGTTAAATTAGGACCTTTCGGAAACAACCTCTCTATCTCAAAGAGGTAATGGTTAGAACTGCTTACACTCTACCCTCCCTTCATTGAGTATGTTATTGTTGTTGGCTTATAAAAAGAAGTTGTATTTCAAGTAGAATACTTCATATATAATAAGAACTGTATAATTGAAGTCGTTCAAATATTAATTTTTAAAAATTTTAATAGCATTTTTTCAGTATGAATGTACTTCGCAGTGATGATTTCGTTTCCCTTTTTTCTGTCTTTTTCTTGTTCTACATTTCCTTCTGTTTTTTCTATAACTCGCAGCTACTTCCGCTTTACAGATTAGAAGCCATGGCTTCTTCCACCTTCTCTCTCCCTTTTTTCTTCATTTTTTTCTTTTTATTCTTATTCAATTTATTCCCTTTTCCATTTCTTTCTTTCAAAAATCAAACTAGCAGAAACCTTCCTGAAGACTATATTATATGGAGTAATAAAAATTTTCCGCAATAATTAGAAATAAAGAAATCAAGAGAATTGAACATTCTTTCCTCTATAATTTTAAAAAATATCAATTCATGGAGTTAAATGGCTTGTTATATGGAGAAATATTTTGTATATATTTATGTTAAAAAATGTATATATATATTTTTTTAAGATTAGCCCTTTCTTGTTATGAGTTAGATTATAAACTCAAGAATGGTAAAGAGAAGCCCTTTGTTGATCACTAAAGAGAAATTTACTCTACAACAACATACCTGGTGTAATCCCCTATTAAGAGAAATTTATTCATGCGAGTAAAAATTAATTGGGTATTGTTACATAATACAAAGAAAGACGAAATCTCAATTAATGGAGCAAAAGATACTGAAGAGGCAAATATTAGTGCAAGTAGCAAGCCTAAACACTTATTCAAATTCCAGAAAAAAAATGTCACATTATTTCATGCATAAAACCAACTTATATATCAGTTAATAAAATCTCAATACAAGTATACATAATCTTTAAATTCATGTCATTTTTAATCATAACATGCATACAACATAAAATACACATACAACAGAAAGTACGAAGTATATTTTCTGAGACTTTCTATCCTAATATGTATAAAATTTAATTACATAAATTTAAAAAAAGGTAGATAACCAAACAGTAACTAGTAGAGTAAAGTTAGCAGAACCCATAAAATCTTTGCAATATGTGATGGCTAGTTCAAAAATTGCTTTCAAACTTTTTAGAACCAATTGACTTCACACTATTTGAAACACAATGGTATCAATTATATTTATAAAAAAGGATGTTCCATATTATGATCATTGGCGGCAACTGCATCATTTCAAAACTATATTGGAGAGAGTAACATCGATTGTCCCTGTTAAGTTTTATCCATAATAGTTCTTGTTGTCTAGTTGATCCGGTATGCTGTAAATTATAAACCTTTACATTCCTAGTGATTCGTATTAAGTTAGTTTTGTATTTTTAGCGCTTACTTGACTGACTAGATTTGTTGAATAAGTTAGCTACAATCAGGTGCATTGTAGAGGGGGGGAAATGTGCTATGGTAGTTACCCCAAATTTAGTGGTAATTCACTAATTTACAAGAGAGGGAGATTGGGGTTTCCGACTCCTGGGAGTTAAGTTTTCCACATAAAATCCTTGTGTTGATTTACTTTATTTCACACTTCTAGTGTAGTTGCTGAAGGATACTTTGCACGACCTAGTAATTTACTAACATAACTTTTTGCCTAAGTGTGAGACAGGTTGCTTAACGTGTTCCAAAAAAAGTATTAAGAACAGTAAGTAAAAACACAGTATTTTATGTGGAAAACACCTAACTCAAAAGGTGTAAAAAACCACGACCTGTACCCCTACAGGATTTAACTCCAGCGTCACTAAATCACTGAGCCTCCAAAGGAAATAGATTACAAACTTTGCAACCTACGAAAATAACTCTAATTCCTTAACTTCAAGTTATGGATTTAGATTACAACTCTTTCAATCCTAGGAACTAACTCTAATTTCCATCCTTCAACACAAACCTCCCAAGATATGTGTTCCCAGCTCTTCGAGTTATCACAACCTGAAGACAACACTCTTAATTCAGTTTATAACTCACTAAACTAAGATTACATCAAGATTCAATCACAAAGAAGATGCGTTTGCGAAGTCAATTTTTCAATTGCTCTTTTTGCTCGGTAAGTGCACAAGTATTTTAGATGACTACACCTCTATTTAAGCACAATTCTTCGTAGAGTTATTGTTCACTTCAAACTCCTCATTGACTTGAACTTTCTTGACTTCGAGTTCTACTTCAAGTGAGACTCCTCCTTCAATTCAAACTCGTTGCTTCTTTAGACTCCTTCTAATCGAATTCATTGATTCTTGTGTTATAGTCGAGCTCCAAGTCTTCAATTCAGCAGTAACTTAAAGAGCTCTATTTCAAGTGAGACTCCTTCAATTAAAACTCCTTGCCTCCTTAGACTCCTTCTTCGAATATAACTCATTGATTCTTTCTTTTCAATTTATTTGATGTGTATTTCCTTGGGTTTTTATCACAAAATTAGCATTATCCATGCCTTAATTTCTACACTCTTATTTTAATTTATTTTAAAAACTTTTCCAAATTGTACTGCTTGTGGCAGTGTACCTTTGGATCATGTTGACGTGTTTCATCTTTCTTTGTCAATCATCAAACTACATAAATCCCAACACGGAAGGATTAGATTCTTTAGTACATTGATGACAACACAAAGTAACACTTCATGTACTAGTGATAGTACCTTGTTTTTAGGAATTTGAGCTTCTGAACGAAGGGCAATTAAGCCAATTTAGTCACTCTGTAATCAACTTTGCTTTATGGTGTAGCAAGAGATGAATTTGGTACTGCAGTTCAAGGTTATCTTGAACTAGCTCCATTCTGCATAGCACGTTTACTGAATGAATTTGTATGATCAGAAATTGATTACTACCTTCAAATATTAATACTATTTCTTAGGGGTGTGACAAATGGACAATTTGGACTGAAGTTGGGCAGATCAAGATGAGCAAAATTGATAATTGAGTCAATGCCCAATCCTATTCAAAATTTACTTAGGCTAAGATAAGTTAAATAACGAGTAATAGCAGCTCTTCTTTATATTAATGAACATTCTCAATCAAATGTTTCCAATTAAGTGTTCATATATATGACATAAATTCATACAAACAAGTCCTTTGCGTCTAGATAGTTGGGTTTGCCCAAATTTAGTCCATCAACTATGTATTTTATGTTCAACTCATTAAATTCTAAACGGATTGTACGGATCAAATGAGTTTAGGCTGATTATGTCACTTCATTCTTGTACCATTCTAATTCTTTATCCTATTTTTGACAGGGTATCAAGAGGTGATCTTGGCAACTTGTTCATTTTGAAAATGGTTGACCCTTCTTACAAGGTCCCTACTTGAGATGCTACTATCTACTTTACAGAGTTACTAATTAGTGTCACATCTTATATTAGTATTATACTAAAAATTTTTCTCTCCAATTTAACTCTGCAAAATTGCATTCAAAAAGTGAGTAATTTCAAACTTGTTTATATGCAAATTTATCACAATTTCTTGTCATAATCAACACGAGCTAATATTGTGTACAAAAAATGCACATTTTTCTTCTCTTCATCTACTTAATGTTTTTTTATGAGAGCACTTGTGTTTCTTCTTCACTATGTTTTTTTCTTCTTACTAATGGCTAAAGAATTATTTTAAATACGGAAAAGGGTCTAAAATACCCTTGAACTATTAGAATTGGTACAAAAATACCCTCTGTTGACCTACTGACTCTATAATACCCTTGACGTCAATCTTTATGGCCTTATAATATCCTTATAACAAACAACCCCATTAACACATATAAATTAGTATTTTCATTTAATACGTGGCATCCTGCGATTCGTTAAAGATTTAATTAATCTAAACAAATTAAATTCAACCTAAATCCGGATCCACCCATTAATTTCTATCCGCCCCAACTAGAAAACCCATCATCTAAAGAGGTAAAACCTATCCATTTTCTCTTTCCTTCTGCTATGGAATTCTTCTCATTCTTCATGAACATAGCTAAGCTTTTTCGAATTCTCAATTCTTTTTTGAAAAAAATGTTTCATCAAAAGACTTTCTCCTTGTTCTTGGTGGCTTGTTAGATTTTTGAGAATCAATTTGAGGGTGCTTCCCTTTGCAGACAAATTTTTTTTGGGACCTGCAAGATATGTTTTAATTTTTTCAAACTTCTCACCATTGTGTACTTTATTTTCATGAGAAACCTCTTTCTTAATGTCCATTCCACCAAATTAAAATCAACATCGGTAAAGTATCTTAGTTCAGAATCAATTCTCGACTTATGAATAATTTGAGTCTTGCATTTCATATCCATTATTGTATAGTTGCTGAATTGAAGTGTCAATACCCATTCATGTCCAGATCAATCTAATCAATTCCATAATATGCATACTTAAGGGATTTCTTGGAGTCCCACGATCGAGAATTTATGTATGAGGTAGAAAGTGACAGGTTATTCATAATTGTTATAAAAAAATGATTCATCTAACACAAATTTGGACCTTTTGATTCATCCATCACAATTTTTTGACCTTGAATCAATGTTTCTTTTACGGACAGAAACGTAAGGGAAATTGGGGCTTCTAGATGGGGCGGGTGATTAATAGGTGGATCCAAGTTTGGGTTGGGATTTAATTTGTTTAGATTAATTAAATTTTCAACGAATCACATGATGCCACGTAATAAATGAAAACTCTAATTATATTTGCTAATGAGGTCGTTTGTAATAAGGGTATTATAGGGCCGTAAAGATTGACATCAAGGGTAGATCCAATAGGTTAACGGAGGGTATTTTTATACCAATTTCAATAGTTCTGTAACACCCCTGAATTTTTTTGAGCTAAGACCCGAACCGTTCTTCGTAGTGAGTGAGATTTTTGCAAGGAGTTTAAAATTTCTTGAGTATTAAGGTCACTAGATGTAGCACCTTGAGTTCCAAGAAGAACTGAAGAGAAAAGCATTCAAGTCATTCCTAGTTTTACTTAAATTTTTGGTCAAATTCAAACGACCATAACTCCTAGTACATGATGAGTTAGGTGAGATACAAGATATAAAATTAAAGCCCTTCTAGTCCTCTTTCCAACACCATCGAGTTTGCTAAATTCCGAGCTCTGAGTAAAAAGTTATGACTGATTTACTAATAACGCACAAACCTGGCAGCAGCTCCGCGTTATGGAGGACCTCATTGCCTGGTGAAAAATTATTCCGATTCCCAGCTCGTTTTTATTATTTTTTAGGGGTATTTTAGTCCTAAAAACCCTTAGGAGGTCATCTAAATTGCCCTAAATGTGTAGAAAATTAGTTTTCTTAAATCTAAACCCCCTCATCCACTCCAAAGATTCTACGCTCAAAAAATTCAAGAAAAGCTAAGGCTAGGGTTCATCTTTCAAGATTTTCCTTCAAGTTCTTCAAGAAGATGGTTCTTTCAGGTATGTAAGTTTCCATAGTGTTGGGTTTGTTCACCCACACGCCAATCATGTAAATTTCAGCGTTAAGTTCGTTCTAGAAAGTTGAAAATTTGATGTTATTGATATGTGTTCTTGAATTTGATTTCATTCTTGAATTGGGCTGAGATTTAGGAGTTCTTGAGATTATTGTTTCTATTTATAGAGTAGTTTTGAGTTAGATTCTTGTGTACATGTGATGGTTATCTGAATCTAAAGAAAAGTTGAGCAAAATAATCAAATTTAGGTGATTTGGGGTTAGAAAATGAAGAAGAGAAAAGTCGGACAAATCTGACACTTGACTCCACGTCGCGAGCCTGCCTCCCCATTTCATAAAGTTGTCTTCACGTCACGGAGAGGTAATGGACCTCTCTGCCTCTAAAGTTATTTCACGACCAATTATGATCCTCCCATCCTGTTTGTTTTAGCAACTTATCCTAGCAAGTGACCTGCAAGTCGGGCAGGCGCTTTAAGAAGGTGCCAGTTGACTTTCCCAGCTTGGTAGTTTCCACCGCCTGTCCAGGGTTGAGCCCTGGGATTTGACGGCGGACTTAAAAACCCACCTACAGACGTTTAATGTGTCTTCGTGTAGCGGACTAGCTTCCAAGCAGTGATTTTTTTTTATCTTTTCTCATGTTTAGCTATCTAAAATCAATCCTAAACATCATGAGATCTTTCCTATCACAAATCACAACCTTGAATCCATAATTCAAGTTCAAGGTAGAGTTAAGAGTTAAGTTTTTGAAAATTCTTTCGAACATTCTAAGAAAGTCCTTTTGAAAAGTCTTCTACAATTTCTAATAACTTGTTTCAAGACTTGAGCAAGTGAGTATGAGGATGAGGAGAATGTGTTCATGAGTCTACTTTATCATTACAAGATCCTTCATATCATGAACCATAACTCTTGAATTCATAATTCACATTCAAGAGAGAGTTAAGAGTAGAGTTCAAAAAAGTCTTTGAGTTCAATTATGAATCCTTTGAGATCAACTATTGATTTGAACTAAGTTTTGAGAAGTAAGTATGAGAATGAGAAGAGTCGTATACCTGAGTTCCTTATTGATATTTTGACCCTTGAGTCAAGTCGTTCATGCCCATAACTTCCGCATGAACTCCGTCAGTTTAGTAGCTTTGAAAAGAGTAGTATCTTCAAGTTCTAAGTCTTGAGTATCGAGTTCCTAACCCTTCCGAGATTATAATCCTAATCATGAGACTATTACCTATTACCCATGAAGTCCATGAATTGAGTTGTTCATACCCATAATTCCGCATGAACATGATATGTCGAACAGTCTTGAGATGAGAAGTATGTTTGAGTCCTTGAGTTGAGTAGTTCATGCTCATAATTCCGCATGAACCCTCTGAGTGGAGCATTCTTGAAATGAGTAGTATCCTTGATTTTCTTGAGTTCCAAGTATTGAGTTCTATCTATGGTTATTGAAAACCTTGCATTGAGTTGTTCATGTCCATAATTCGGCATGAACCATATTTTAAGAAGTCTTTTACAAATGTTTAAACTTTGTTTTAAGACTTAAGCTTTGAAGTTGAGGAAAGAGTAAAGTAAAGTTCATTTTCTTTAAAATGATATATAGGAACTAAGTATTCCCAAGAGTAAATGTTTTCACATTTAAATAAGAATGGAAAACTGAGATTTTCAAAAGAACCTTTGAGCTAGTTTTTCAGTAAAGAGCCTTTGGGCTAGTTTTCAAGTAAAGAGTAAACGCTTGCACAATAAAGCAAGAGAGGAAACCTTGATTTCCAAGATAGCCTTTGAGCTAAGTTTTTGAGCACTAATCTCAAATCACAGAAAGGAGTATGTTTTTAAAACATAAAGAGCTAGTATATTTTGAGAGTAGTATTGAGCACCGATATGGGGGAGAGTTCAGACAACTCACAGCCCTCATAAACCATGTAGCCATCATGGGTAGAAAAGGGTCATACATTTTAGACGAATCCTTTTCGCATAGACTAGTGGATCCACTTAGTAGTTCAGGTCCTATACCTGTGGCAAGGTATAGGATGCGCTGACAGCGTGAGGAAGATCATTGTATCATCACAATAGCTCTTATGTGATGGTTGTCGGTTAGAGAAACTCCCACAACAGTATTTTGTATTTTTATATACATCAGATCATTTGTATTTTTACATACATTTCAGGGTTATATGTATCTTTGCATACATAAGAGTTGGCATCATGTTTTAAACAACTTTTCTTTATATTGCACTTGTTTTAAAACTGTTTAATATTAAGATAAGTTGAGTTATGTTATGTTGAGCCAGGTAAGTTCTTCAGTTTCCTTTCAGATTCTTTTCAAGCTTGTGTTTATGCTTTAGAATTCCTCTTACATGCTCGTACATTCCACGTACTGAGCCATTTGGCCTGCATCTTTTCATGATGCAGCTACAAGTATTCAGGATCATCAACATGAGATTCGTTGATACATCCGAGAGTTCGAGTTAGCTATGGTGAACCTCTTTGTTTCAGGAGGATTTTATTTACTTTTCAGTTTAGTCAGGATGTCGTGGGTCTTGTCCCGACTTCCATCTTTATCAATTAAAGGCTTCATAGATAGTCAGTAGTTGAGAAGTCTGTATTATTTATTTATTTATTTTATTAAATATTTTAAAGACTTAAGTTGCCTATTTTATGGCGAGTTGAATAATTTATTTTATTCAGAGTTTTCTTTTGAGTTAAAGCTTTGTATTTAGGTTTCCTGAATTTTTATTCATTTTAAGCTTTTGCATGCTCAAGTTGGCCTTCCGCTTGTAGTCAGTCAGGATGAGGGTTCGCTTGAGGACCAACAATGGTTCTTAAGTGCCGACCACGTCCAGGGTGTAGACTCGGGTCGTGACAAGTTCAAGGATATTTTAAGCTCTTTTCTGCTTTAAATATGTTAAATTTCTTGGAATTCTTATCATATTTAAATATACAAAGGCATGGAATAAAACATCAAGAAGAGTGCATGAACCTCAAAAGAAAAAAATAAAAATAAATAAATCATTCACGTGTTTATTAGTATTGAACCTTTCTTTAAGAGCATAAACCAAAATTATCAAGAAATTAAAGATTAAATTCCTTAAATCCATGTTGTAGAAATTGCCTAGTTGTATCACTTTTGTTTCTTTTAAGATTATAATATCACTCAACTATTTATATACACTATAATAATATCAATTTTCTCTCCTAATGGAATGTCATGTCACATTATTCTTTCTTCTTTTTTTCTTTTAACAAAGAAAAAGAAACAAAAGTGTGGATGGTTCAATGTCACGATGCAAAAATTCAGGTTATTATGACACCTAGGAATTCCCACCAGTAGGTAAACCAACCTTTAGCTTGGAACCCAAAGATTATGGGCCTAGAGTAGCGTTGTTCAAAACCAAACATAAATCGATACTCGAAACCAATTTTTTTATTGGTTTATCAATTATGGATTACTGATTTAGCGATTTTAGTAACAATTTTGATTCTTTTTAATTATTGGGTTATCGTTTCTTAACAATTTGAGATTTTTTCTTAATGAGTTGACTGATAATCTAATAGTAAATTAATAAATCATATGTATACCATCCGATAGATAAAGTCCTTGATTTAGGGTTTAATTTCATATTTTTATTTCTGGCTGTCTCAACTCTCAGTTATTCTACAATGTGTCATTGTTTGCTTTTGAGCAAGATACAATCTGTCAAATCACGTGCATGGTTCATTTGGTTTGTCATCTTGTTTCTAAGCTACCTTCAATGATTTTTTGAGTTAAATCTTAATGATTAGACCGATAGCGATCAATAACTGATAAAATTGATAATTGACAAATCAATATCTTAATGGTTCTATAATATTTTAACATATCGATAAATCGATAACCAATAAATCAAACTGATAAACTTTAACATCGCACTGAACATATTGATATGCAACCCTAGCTTAAGGAGCAGAAGAAATCTACAAGAGCATCATAGAGCAGATTTAAGGGAAAGTAGTGAAAATATGACCATAATATAAACAACTCTCGAACGAGGACAAAAATATAAAGATCAATTCCAAAACCTGGTGAACGTTGGTACAAAGCTACTACAAAAGATCGAGTATAAGACTAGACATATACAAAATATACATACTATCTCAAAATACAAAAGACTAGTCATAAATGTACATAAGGAAATGAGTCAACCACGAACACCAAAACCTGTCAAATGCTGGTATGAAGTTACTACAAAAGACCAAGTACAAGATTAGACATATACAGACTATACATACTATCTCAAAATACAAAAGACTAGTCATAAATGTACATAAGGAAATGAGTCAACTACGAACACCAAAAAGCTCATCCTCAATCTGTGGAACACCAGCTACAGTAGCACAAGAATCAACGCGGTCAACTAGAACTCAAATCTGCATCAGAGAAAAAGATGCAAAGTGTAGTATGAGTACCAAAATGACAGGTACTTAGTAGGCATCATATGGCAACTGAGCTCGCAATTGCAATAACATAATAATAAGCGAGTAAATAACAGGGTAATGATGCAATAGTAAAGACTTAGCTAGACATGGATCACAATAGGGATGCTAAGATAAATAACGAAACAACTAAATCTATCTAAAACCTAAATAGACACCCATAAGCCTAGAAACACAAACAAAGGTATATTAGTAATAATGATGTAAATAAGAACCTGATCAAACCCTCATAAGCCCGACAGGTACACTACAATACATAGCTCAGTAAAGAACACATATGTCTTCCCAGAATCTTACATCGGATCGTTCCCACTAGAACCAAGCTTCTACAAAAATCTTATGTTGGAACAGCCACATAATATCTAGTATATTCCGAAATCTTACATCAGAACAACTATATGGAACCTATAATCCCCTGAAATCTTACATCGACCATAAGAAAGTAGGCATCTTTTTGAATCTTACATTGAATAGTCGCGAAATAGGTTTATCATTCTTTAAAATCTTACATCGGAGTAGATACAAAAACCAAGTCTGTCACGGAATCTTACATTGCAATGACTACATGGAAAGCTAGAAACTCTCAAAATCTTACATTAGATCATCTGTATAATACCCTAGCATATTTTCGAATATTACATTGAAATAACAACACCATGATCTAGCCCCTCCAAAAATCTCACATCGGGTTAGATGTGGCACGAAGAGGAGTAGGATCCTAAATGAGACTAGGTATTCATCTCACCACAGTCAAATAATTGCACATACTAATAGGGCTACCCAAAGGTCATAACCTAGCATCGTATCTAACCTTAATTCATTCTCTAAAAGATGGCCCACAATCACCAAAGTCAGCATTTAAGGCATGCATTAGCCAAACCTAGGCTAAGGCTCAACAACATTAATATTGTGGTCATCCTACCCTATTCACAACTCACGGGAACTACCACATCAACTCACTAATCATGATCAGCCTAAAACATTACCTGAAATAATCAAAATAAGGCTAAATCAATTCAATAACAATAACTACAAGGAAAGCATGCCAAACTATCAGTCCAACACTTAGAAAATCATCATGCTAGAACAATAAACACGCAATGTCCAATAGTACTAAGTTGTAGCCTACATCGAAGACAAACGCACTTGCTCCAAATCTCTAAATCATGACTTTTTCTCTTTTGAGAATCCTCCAAACAATGCCACATATCACAATAGTGATACGGATGCCAATACAATCATTTTGACACCTATAAAGAAGTAATTAAATTTGAATTGAAAATGAGGTGTAAAATGACATTGTGGACCCGCGCAAGAAAGCACAAAATTGACTACGTCAATAGATTTCAACTAACTCAAGAAACCTGTGTCCTAAAAATGGGCAAAATCTAAGCCTTATCAAAGTTAACATAACTCAACATTTAAAATAGTTGAAGAAACCCATTTTTAGCTAAAATTAACAAATTTAACGGGAATTTACATGTTTTTAGGAGCGATAATATCGACCCTTTTGATGTCCCCAAGCTACTCCCAGCTCCAGCACTTTAATTCCCCAAGAAATCCCCTAAAAATCAGTCTCTCAAATCACCTATTCGTTAATGAGAGATGAAGAGATATAATATGTCAGTGGCATCTCATTGGAAGACCAAGAATCGAAGGTGCGGCGTCGCACCAGTGGACCAAGGCTCGTAGGAATAATGGTCCCTCAGAACAGTCAACCCCGCAGGCACAGACCCATCTCGACAAGAGTGATGGTCCCCTAGACCGGTCAACCATGCAGGAGAAGATCCGACTCTGCAAGAGTGAGGTTTGCTGACATGACGATCCTCTATAAGAGCGGCTCTACCAAAGCGAGACTTGCTCCGCAAGAGCGATTTTACCGGCAACTGGTGCATAAGCTACTTTGGAATAAAATCTCAAGTCTCGAACAGACTTTTGGAATTTGATTAGGGTCCCACCAACACAAATTGAATATGCTACCCAATCAAAAAAAACATTCTAAATGGTCAAAATTCTCAAGGGAGTTTGTTTTGACAAAAAGTGGTCCCACACCATATTGTCCTATTTTGCCAAATTTCACAAGGTACATAGCCCGAAGTGAGTTTGGAAGCTTCAGGATCCGTACCAAAGTTCCTTCTAAACCAAAATTGATGTTTTGAAGCTAACAAAACCATTATAATTGCATTTTGAGGTCGTTTAGAGGAAGATTTGACCACAGTCAGCCGTTCAGATTTCAAAATAGGAAAACTTGCATCAAAACCAAACGAATGGCCCTGTGACCATACTATCAATTTCATCTAGTCATAAATGACTTGCGACTGTTATAGAAAACTCTAATCACTAAAATTACAAGGAAACAGAGAAAATGACCCAGTGATTCATTACATTCGATCAATCAATCAACTTAATACTAGCTAATAGTCAAGCAAGGGGAGGCTCCTAAAAAGATCCCGATCAACATACAAGTTAAGTGGGAACCTCCTAATAGAGGAACCTACATACTTGACATTGATGGTACAATGAAGAGTAAACCTAGATCTGGGGACTTCGGGGGGTATTTAGAGACCACACCACACTATGTGTTAGATTTCACAAAAAACATGTCTCGCACCAACCCCACTATGGTTGAACTGCAAGCTCTAAGAAGAGGACTACTTCTAGGAGTATTATTCAATCTAACCTCTCTAGAAATCAATAATGACTCAGCGCACATCATTAGCATGATCCATCATGACCACTTACTCCATACTAACATCATTGTTGAGTGCATGTCCTTCATGCAGAGGCAGGATGCTCCAAGATGTCCCACATCTTCAGAGAACATAATAGAGTGGTGGATGTGATGAGTAAGGAAGGGGCAAGAAATGAAGTTTTTGATGTATCAAATAATTTGTTAGTCCTTCCAATGTATGTCTACTGGATTTTAGCAGTAAACACTATAGAATCTACCTTTATTAGAAGAGTTATTTTTTATGCAAACATTATCTAGGGCCGAGATGTGGCCCAAACAATTATTAATTGACATTTCCCACAAACTAATTAATCTTCTATAATTCACACATATATAATATTATCCATTTGACAAAAAAAAAGTAGAAGAAACAGAAGTGATATTACTAAATAATTTCTTAAACATGAGTGACTATTTAGGAAATTTACTCGAAATCGAAATAACAAAACCTCACAGCTGCCATAACACAAAGTAAAAAATAAAAAAATACCTTCATAATAACAACAACAAAAATAAATAAATTAACGGCGTACTGTAAAAATATTCTTCCTCCTAATAATGACTCAAGCATATTTTGATGCCTATGAATCTTTTTTAAAATTCTCATAATGTGTTAACACACAAAAACTTAAAAGGGAAGTTATATTTGAAGGGGGTAATCAACAAAATTGAGTAAGAAATGAAAAAAAGAAAAAAAGGGGAAGTATTTAGCTTTTATTATTAAACTAGTGGTGTTTGGCCGCGCTGAGAACAAACTTAATGTTCTATATATATCTCAAAGTTACTATTACTTTTAATTCTTTGGCAAAACCCTTCCTATAAACACTAGAAAATTCTAACTATATGTATTACAAAGTTAAAACTGATATTTAGAAAAAAAAAACATTATTTTCTTATACAATCATGCCATTAGAAATGTAGTAGAAAAACAATTAAGTTTTTAGTTAAATATAATATAATTGTTTTCTAATATTCTAGAACGTTGAATCAAACTAATAAAACTTATCATCTATCAATAAGATTTTTGAGAACAAGAATCAATGTATTGTATTGCAACAAATGATTAACATTTTATTAATTTGTAAGAACATTTTCAAAGTTATATAATCAAATCTGATTCTTTGAGAACAAATACATAACTCAATACCTTTTTTTTCTTCTTATGGTCGCCATTTTCGTCTTATGTTCTTGTTTCAAATGGTGTGCGCAGGATTTTTCGTAAAATATTATAACATCATATTTAGAAATTTTTGACAATTTTTCTTATTAATGAACTTTTAAAAGTATTTTTATGTGTCTAGCTGTATAAATTTTAAAAATTATTAACTAAAAAAGCAACAACATCCACTCTAAAGGAGTCATTGACCTCAAACCAAAAATGAAAAATCTTAACCAACTGAACTGCACTACCATTGTGTAAGAAGTGTCAATTTATTCTATTTGGCCTTTGTTTTGGATTTTCATTTCAATTATATATACATATTTGATTAATTTTTTTGATAAAGTAATGTGACGTGACACTCACCCGCCACTGCTTGTTCCCATTTGTTCAATGTGATTTTTTTGTTTTTCTCAACTTGTGTATCTCATTACCTTCTTTTCTTCTTCTTTCAGTTTTCTCACCGTAGACCTAAAATACTCCTGAACTATTGAAAATGATATAAATTACCCCATCCCATATTAGGCCTCAAATACCCTGGTGTCTACCTTTAGGCCCATATTGACCCTTATTTTTAACCGACCCCAAATTAAATCTAATTAATAAATTCATTAATGATGTGTCGATTATCTATAGTTCAATTTTTAAATAACCTAAATTAATTAATTCATTAATGACGTGTCGATAAAGAGTTGGTTTTATTAGTGATCGGATCACAGTGCTTTCAACTCCAGTTATAAATGGTTTTATGACATTAAATGATACTTTTTTTAGAGGTAAACAAAAATTTGGTTTTATAAATATTCGAGCGAAATGCTTTATGTTTCAGTTATAAATGATTTTATGGCATCAAATAATAGTTTTTGTGAGGTAAACAAAGAGTTGATATTACAAGATATTGGAGCCCAATGCTCCAATTGTAAGAAATCTTCATCTATAAAGAGGACCATCATACAGATTCTATACATACTTCTTGTTTTCTTGTGCACTAGGCGAAAAATGCATATGCTTTATCTAAATGTATATTTTTGTGAAAAATGAAAACTATTTTTTAAATGTCAATTTGAAAGAAATGGTTGCTTATGATTTGGGTAACTAAATCATTTTGAGTAAATATTTACTTACATAAGCATATTATTTATATATCACATAAATTAAGATCGAGAGAATATTAACCAGGTAGGTACAATATTGTGTGGGAATGAGAAATGGCACCAAGAATGAGGTAACCAAATTTTCATCTCAAGCTAGCTACAATACTGACATTGTTAGCCGGTATTTTGTAAATAATTTATACACTAATTAACACACAAATAAAAACAAATTCCCTCGTCATAATAATTAAGGATCACTGAAATATATATTGTGTCTCTCAATTTATAGGATTTACTTTTCCTTTTTAAGTTAATTTTTATAAAAGGATATACTTATATATTTAATAATAATTTAATTTTAAAATATTCATTTTATTGCTAATAAAATAATTTATAAGACCCAAATATTTATCACTTTAAATTATAAACTTCAAATAAAAATCTTTCTTTTTAAACTTCATGCTAAGTTAAACTATATCGAAATATAAAATAAATAAAGAATATTCATAATTAAAAGGTAGTATAAAAACAATAACCCCGCGACTTTCCTAACAATGACTACTATTCACAAGTGATTTTCGTAGTCCAATATATAAGAAGAAAACACTTTCAAATTTGTTAAGTTAGCTAGCTATAAAAAATGCTAGGTTCAATTAATAATAATAACAACACAGATGGTGAAGAAAGACCATATGAATTTAAGAATCTACTTTTTAAATTTCAGCACTTCCAATTCATTAAAAATTCCCAAAATTGCATTTTTTTGTTCATCTCCTTCTTCTACTTGTACTAATTCGTCGTCTTCATCACATAACATTATTTCTTTTGGAAATAATATTCCATCAATTTGTCTAGAAAAAGGCAAAAGTGTAGTTTTTGGGTAAGAAAAGAGAGCAGACAAAGGATGAACATAATATAGGAAATTAGGAATGAGGAATTTGGCATGAAAGCCACCTGTAACAATGTGATGGCAATCAAAACCACGTGGAATAATATCGAGAATAGGACTATTAGTTGCAATGACAAAACTACTCTCAATAAAATAATTTTATGACCTAAAGCACACATGTTAATACCCAATATTTGACTCACTCTTCTAATATAGTAGAATATATGTAGTAAAATGCAATACAAATTTGATATGGCGAAGTAAAAGAATTGTTTCTGAAACTCACTCTTTGTCACAATATATTGTCTTGTTTCATATAGATTTTTAAAAATCTTTTTGTAATGACTCGGTCGGTCATTTTTGGAAAGTTTTATGAATTTATCGTTATGCCCTCTCGATTTTGACCATGAATCTTCTATGAGTAAGTTTTAAAGTTGAGAAATGGTGAGTTTTGAGTTTCAAAAGTTAAGTTGTTAAGAAAGAGATTTTCGATGGTTTTCGGTGTCTTTTGGAGTTTCAAATGTTGGAATAGAATTTTGTTGATTTCATCAGTCCCACAATGCGAAATATGATCTGTACGAGTTGTCGATTTCATATTTCAAGTCTTTTTGAGGATTTGAGTTCCTAAGTTGTGAAATTGTAGAACTTTGGCCTTGGGTTGACTTTGATAAACATTCGCGGTTCACATGCTCAGATTAGAATTCCGAGAGTTCCATTGGAGTCGGGGGATGATGTTAGGCCTAGTTGATTTTTGAGAGATTCTGAGCTTGTTTTAGCCATTTTAGGTGTGAGTTAGTTTTTTGTGGTCTTCACAGATGTCAGGTTAAGGATACCTCATATTCATGTTTTGACGGTTCCATTGAGTCTGGAACGTCAAATATAATTGAATTGCATATGTGGTTTGTGTGCACGAGATTCCAAGCGAATCCCGAGGGTCCATTGATGCTTGGAAAGTTGGTTGTGTATTCTGGTGCTGCAGGCCTTGCTTTTGCGAAGGTCATGTCGCTTAAGGAACCTCAGCTTAAGCAAAGAACATGTCGCTTAAGCGACCTTCGCTTAAGTGAAGGAGACTTTGTTTTTGCGAAGACCACACTTTTTGCGGGGTTCGCTTAAGCAAACCCCTAGTCATTTTTGCGATACTTGGAGGGTTTTTGGCCTGCAATTTTTTAGGGTTTAAGCCTCATTTCACCATTTTTGAGTTTTGGGAGCTTTGAGGTGATGATTTCAACAATATTTTAGAGGAAAATCTTTTGGGTAATGATTCTTAACTCTAAATCTTCAAAAGACACCAAAAACCATAAGTAATGTTTTCAAGTATTAAATTTTGGATCCAAACCTTTTTCGAAATTGGATTTTGTGTTGATTGTGGATGTTGTTGTTTCCAAAAATTTATTGTGAATACTTGTTTGGGCATAGATTGTGTGGCTTTGGAAGTGATTCGGAAGGGGAAGACTCTACTTTTGGACTGACAATTTATTGATTTAAGTCAAGTGACTTTCTAGACTTTGTATTCTAGTAGAACTCATGTGCTTCCTTCGTTGCTTGTGTGTTGGAGTAATGGGTATGAGGTGAAGGGTTTAAATTATCCATTTGATACATCTAAATGAATAAAAAAATGAATTGAAATGAAAATGGCTATGTGATGAACATGATGTTGTGAATTGTCTTATTATGACCCTTGTTGATTGATTGATGAAATGCTCGAAAGTATGAATATGAACTTGAACTGTGTGAATTGTTGTCTCTTTTGTGTGGTGTGATATTGCTTGTATGCATTGATTGTGCACATCGTGATGAGACATGTGATTATTTATGTTGTTGAGGTCTTTGCCTGTGAGTGTTATGATGCCTAGGTCTTTGAGGGTAAGTGCTATGATGTCGAGGTCTTTGTTGGTGCATGTTCTAATGCCGAGGTCATTTTTGACAAGTGATTATTAAAGTTGATGAGAAATGGTTTTGACTAGTGATTTGATATAAAATCGATGGGAAATGATTTCGGCTAGTGATGTGATATAATTCGATGGGAAATGATTTCGACTAGTCATATAAAGGATATAAAGGTAATGAGAGATGATTTCGGCAAGAGATTGATCAATGTGACTTAATGCATTTGATGTTTATGTGTGACTTACTTGTTAATTGTGATTGATGTACTTATTATGTGTAACTGAACTACTTGACATTGAGATTGCATTATTTGATTTGTTGATTGTTGAATTGTGAAGATTGAACTGTATATATTGGGCTTTATGAGTTGTATATTATAGAATTGCTAGATTGAGCTGAATTTTGTGTAAGTTGTAGTTTGAGAAGGTTCAGTTAGAGTGTAAGGGGTATTCAATCTCTAGCTAGTTGCTTGTTTAGTAGGTTGTTTGATGTGTATCGTGTTGTTGGTACTCACCCCTTGCTTCTACACTTGTGTAGGTTTCGAGCCCAGACCTGTGTGATCTTTTTCTTTTCCTAAAAATCGAGGTTCGTTGAGAGATTTGAGAGGTAGCTGATTGTCATCCTGGTGGGCCCTCTTTTTCTTTTTCTTTTAAGCTTTGTTCTACTCTACTTGAGAAACAAAGACTGAGACTTGTATTTATCATTTGAATTCTGTAATTTCATTAGTGGATTGTACACGTGACAATCAGATTTTGGGGTATTATATAGAATGAATAAGTTTTCCGTCTTTGTCTTGTTGTCGCTTTACTATTTTCTACTTTTTTTTTCTTTCTTTTCATTAGGTTGCTGACTTGTCTTGGTGGAAATATACAAGTGTCATCACGTCCGTTTCTGGGTTATGACAAAATGGTATCAGAGCCCAGGTTCATAGATTTCACATGGGTACATGTCAAGTTTAAGTAGAGTCTTGAGGATTGGTACGAAGACGGTTGTACTTATCTTCAAGAGGGTACAAAGATTGTTAGGAAACTTCCTTTTATTCATCCTTTTTTATTGTGTGTGGTTACCTTCGCTAGTGTTGATTTGTCGGGTTCATGTCTAGGCCATTCCATGGACCTGCATAATTATTCTAACAATTAACACTCAAAAGATCCCATAATAAGGATGTGCCACAAAGCTGGCTAGCCGAGTAAAAATTCATCAAAAAATGTCGGGTTTTAATCCATTTTTCCTAAAATTTCCTGACCCGGCCTTTTAAAACATCCAAATCATAACCTCCCTCCACCCCTCCCATTCTTCCTCCACATCACTCTTCTTCTCTCCAATTCTCACAAAACTAACATCCTCTCTCCCACAAACCGCGTGGCACTCTCTTGCTCGAACACCCCAAACTTTTTGGTGATTTCTCCTTGCAACTTCACTAAGGTTTGTTTTCTAATTCTCTTTCTTTGTTCTTGGGAAAGTTGCAAAGGCTGGAAAATTATGGGTATAGAGAGGAATCCAAAAATTCCTCTCTAAGCACTCATACATGCTTCAAAAAAATTTCACGGAGAAAGTGATTAAGTTATTGTTCCTAACAACGGTTACCATGAAATTGCAGTAGAACAATGAATGAGTGTTTGGTTGTTTTAAATGTTTTTCTTGCACATTTGTTGTTTAATTCACCTTTGAAAAACAATTGTTTGTAGTGGGAAAATTTTGTTTGTTTGAATTCTTGAGTAAAACAAACCGGAAAGAAAAGGGTGAATTAACATGAAATTATGCATTGCTTGGAATTGTACAAATAAAAGATTGTGTTGAAATACGAATACCCTATTGATTGAATTCTTGTGTAGAATCAAAAGTCAAGGCATGAGTAAAACAAACTCAAATTATCATCTTATTTGAAATGTGATATTAGAGAATTGGGTTGAGCTTGTGATTGAATAAATCTAAATAGGGGAAGTTTGACAACCCTAAAGATTCATGTTCATGAATGGGCTAGCGACTAAGTAAGGGGTGCCTATGATGGCGTCTATAAGTACATGTCATTTAGTATTCCATAAGTCTAACACTCACTACTAAAAAATTGTCAAAAAATGACAGTCAAAAGCAACTGACTGCGTCGCTTTTTTGGTCAAAATCGATGGAAAATGACGCAGTCACCTTCGTCACTTTTTAAGCCAACGATTTTCAAAAAGCGACGGACAACTTCGCTTTTCAAAAAGTGATGGACTATTTCACTAAAAAGCGACGGACATCGTCGCTTTTTTACTTTCTTTTTTTTTTTTTGAATTTTTTAACAAAAGTGACGATGCTATATTTTAATTTTAATTTTTTTATTTCTAAAAGGTGATGCTGTCCGTCGCTTTTTTGAAAATTTTATTTTTGAAAACCCCAGAAAAGCGACGGACTAAACTACGTTGTCCATCGCTTTTCTGAAAATTTTATTTTTGAAAACCCCAGAAAAGCGACGAACTAAACTACGTTGTCCATCGCTTTTCTGGGTTTTAAAAAAATTAAAACCTAGAAAAGTGACAAACAAAACCATGTTGTCCGTCGCTTTTTTGGGTTTTAAAAAAAATTAAAACCCAAAAAAGCGACGGACTAAACCATGTTGTCCATCGCTTTTTTTGCAATATTTTTGACAGCAGCAACTGGCAGTTTCTGTTGTCCACCTGCAAATGCAATTCAATTCAATTCTACACTATTCAGCCCAATCAAACACACAATTATAAACAATCTAAACAAAACATAAAACAACAAACTTAAAATAACATTCAAAAGTATCTAAATCATAAATTAAAGACTTATAAAGTCTTTCAAAATTTATTTCAAAATTTCAAAAAATTCATAAATGTGCAGAGATCTAAACTAGGGAGTGAGATCTACATAATCATCCTCATCACTCTCATCGTCGGTGTCATCGGGAGCCGAAGTAGTAGGTCGACAAGCGAGGTTCATCACTTGCTCTTTGATTTGATGTACGGTCTCACTCATGCTTTCTTGTTCAGCTACTTTTCTCCGCTCTGACTCTGCTAGTGCCGCTGTAAGTTTAGCTATTTGATTCGACATAGCAGCAATCTGAACACCGTCAAGTGTCTCAGCATGACGTGACGATCCAATACCTTCTAAGCCTGACTGGAGTCATCTAACATCGTTTCGAGAGCCTAGACCATATCATCTACCCTTGTGTGTCCCCCTACCACTTTTTCTTTCCAAATCTGGGTGGACAGTTCAGGTGTTAATTGGATAGAACTATCTAGATTCTCAGCGATGTATTGATGAAAGTCATTCTGCATATTAAATATAAAAATTGACATCAATATATATATACATATCATAAATATATTCACTATTAATATATATTATTCATATTAAATAACTTACAAAAGTTCGTTCGGCCCTTTCCTCCACCCACACATTCGGATCCGACTCATTTTCTTTTTTCCTAACATGAGTCTTCTTGAAAACCTCTGGTTCAATGGGAGTGCGTCCCAATTCTTTTTCCCATAAATAAAAACTGAAATTTAAAATGATATATATGAATATCAACTAATTATTTATTTAAAAGTTTGAATTAGAACTTACCATCTCTCGTGCAATTGTTCCAACCATTTTTGCACCTCCGATGTGCAACGAGCCACCTTTAAGACTGCCTCTAGCTTTTTTGGCTTGATCTGATATTGCATTAAACTTGTTTGTGTTCCAATACTGACCCAATTCATCAAAAACATGACGCAACATCCAATCGGGAGTTCACCACTATCCCGAACTTTCTTTAGCCAACTAGACAGTCTGGTAGATGCCTTCCTCTCAAATATGGTCCCAATGGCCAAATTGTACCTCGACTCCCGCACTTTCTTTAGCCAGCTAGTAGTAGTCCTAAAACTAGTTTAGTATTGACTTAGCCACATTATTTATTTTAACTTATTTAAACAACTTAACAACTTTAACTAGTTTAGTTTCGACTTAATACAACAACTAAATCCACCAACTAAACCACATTATTTAGTTTAACTTATTTAAATAACTTAACAACTTTTTAAGTTGAACTAGTTTAGTTTTGACTTAATTTCAACAACTAAATCCATCAACAAAACCACATTATTTAATTTAACTTATTTAAACAACTTAACAACTTTATAACTTTAACTAGTTTAGTATTGACTTAATTCAAACAACTAAATCCACCAATTAACTAAATCACATTATTTATTTTAACTTATTTAAACAACATAACAACTTTAACTAAATCAATAGGATCAACTAGTGTTGGTACTTATTCTTAACAAATATATTATTTCTAAATTTAAAGCTAAGTGTCAACACTAGATGGACACAGATCGATCTTGAAAGAAAATCAATTTTGTCATCAATAGGATCAACTAGTGTTGGTACTTATACTTAGCAAATATATTAATTTTAAATTCAAGCTAAGTGTCAACACTAGATGGACACAAATCGATCTTGCAAAAAAAGCAATTTTGTCATCAATAGGATCAACTAGTGTTGGTACTTATGCTTAACAAATATATTATTTCTAAATTTAAAGTTAAGTGTCAAAACTAGATGGATACAAATCGATCTTGCAAGAAAATCAATTTTGTCATCAATAGGATCAACTAGTGTTGGTACTTATGCTTAACAAATATATTATTTCTAAATTTAAAGCTAAGTGTTAACACTAAATAGACACAAATCGATCTTGCAAGAAAATCAATTTTGTCATCAATAAGATCAATTAGTGTTGGTACTTATGCTTAACAAATATATTATTTCTAAATTTAAAACTAAGTGTCAACACTAGATGGACACAAATCGATCTTGCAAGAAAATCAATTTTGTCATCAATAGGATTAACTAGCGTTGGTACTTATGCTTAACAAATATATTATTTCTAAATTTAAAGCTAAGTGTCAACACTAGATGGACACAAATCAATCTTGCAAAAAAATCAATTTTGTCATCAATTGGATCAACTAGTGTTAGTACTTATGCTTAACAAACAATCGATGGACACAAAAAAATTATCACAAAATTAAAGCTAAGTATCAATACTAGATGGACATAAACACATTATTGAAAACAATTGTACTTGAACTATAGAATTTAGAAGCACCAACCTCATCTCCTACTTTGATGAAAGAAACAATATAGTCTTGTATCAACTTTTTTAGATGTTGGGCTTCCTCAGTTGCCTAGTACAAAAAATTCTAAAATTAGTTAAATATAAACTTCAAATCCAAGAATATTAGTTTTATATATATATATATATATTAAGTTCAAGTTTTCAATTCAAGTTCATATCTAATTTCTAAACTTAAGTAGTTATATATTCAAGCTAATTAGTTTCAAGTTCAAATTATAATTTCACGTTCAAGTCTAAGTTCAACTTTAAATTCTAAGTTCAAGTTCAAGTTCTAAGTTCAAGTTCAAATTCTAAATTCAAGTTCAAGTTCAAAATCTAATTTCAAGTTCAAGTTCTAAGTTCAAGTTCAAATTCTACATTCAAGTTCTAATTTCAAGTTTAAGTTCTAAGTTTAAGTTCAAATTCTAAGTTCAAGTTTAAGTTCTAATTTCAAGTTCAAGTTCAAATTCTAAGTTCAAGTTCAAGTTCTAAGTTCAAGTTCAAATTCTAAGTACAAGTTCAAGTTCAAGTTCTAATTTCAAGTTCAAGTTCAAATTCTAAGTTCAAGTTCAAGTTCAAGTTCAAGTTTTAAGTTCAAGTTCAAGTTCAAATTCTAAGTTCAAGTTCAAGTTCTAATTTTAAGTTCAAGTTCTAAGTTTAACTTCAAATTCTAAGTTCAAGTTCAAGTGCTAATTTCAAGTTCAAGTTCTAAGTTCACGTTCAAATTCTAAGTTCAACTTCAAGTTCTAAATTCAAGTTCAAGTTCAAGTTCTAATTTCAAGTTCAAGTTCTAAGTTCTAGTTTAAGTTCAAGTTCTAATTCTAAGTTCAAGTTCTAAATTCAAGTTCCAAGTTCATGACATTCAAACATTCATCATCTACTCATAACACTTCAATTACTAATTTCTAACTTCAAATTATTAACACTTTACTAACTAGCCCTACAATCAAATCCAAAAAAATCTCAATTCAACCTCAAATTACTTATTCTCAAGTTTAAACTAGTCCTAAAATACAAAAATGCTAATTCTTCACTAACTAACAATGCCCAATTTAAAAATGCCCAATTTTTTTTTAAAAAACCCTAAAATAAAAATCTTCAATTATCTACACCTAACTAACAATATTCAATCAAATTAACAATTGAATAACACAACCCAACAAACAAAAACAATAATATAATAACAAACAATCAATTATAATCACTAGAATTGAAAAAAAAACTAAAATTTAACCCTACCTTAACAAGGAAGGGCAGTCGCACTGTAGCGACGTTGACCAGCGACGAGGAAGGGCAGCACTGGAGAGGACGACGACCCGTGATGGCGACGGGGAAGGGCGGTGACGGCGACGAGAATGGAGATCGATATATATAGAGAGAAGGGAGAGAATAAGAGTGAAGAGAGAGAGGAAAATAAGAAAATGGCAATATGTCTTTTTGGTATTTAATAAAAGGCGACGGACAGCGTCTCTTAGCCTGTCGCTTTTTTTAAATATAGTTGACCAACATTTTGACCAAAAAGCGACGGACTAAGAGACACTGTTCGTCGCTTTTTAAAAATAGTTGACCATATATTTTGACCAACAAGCGACGGACATAAAGATGCCATCCGTCACTATAATAAAAAATTATTAATAAAATTAAATAAATTCAAAGCGACGGACAGCGTCGTTAATTTTTAATTTATATATAATTATTTTTAATAAAAGTGACGGACGGCATTGCCATATATATTAAATAAATAATTATTAATTATTTATATATTTGGCGCAAAACTCTGCGAAAAAAAGTGACAGACTAAGAGATATCGTCCATTGATTTTTGTAAAATAATTTAAAAAATAATTATTTTTATTAAAAAGGGGCGGACAGTATGGCAAAAGGCGTCACTTTTTGGAGCGACGTCATCCGTCGCTTTTCTATCCGTCATTTTTAAGGAGTTTTTTAGTAGTGACTAATTCTAGTGTTGTTGTGTTAATTTGATAGGTAATCATGTCTGATAGGAAAAGAAAAAAAATGACATGGGCACCTCCGGCACCAATAAAAGGGTGTAAATGTTGTTAGAGCTCCATGGTGACCTGCAGTGCATAAAGTCCAATCAAGGATATTTGGTATCAAAGAAGTTACAGCGGAAGGCAAGATATGGTATAAAGCTCACACAGAGTCTAAGTAATTATCTGAAGTGAGTATTGATAGTGACATCCTCGAAAGGGAGTTCCCCCATATTATGAGGAGAATAAGGGAACTAAATATGAAGTTCATCTTCAATGAACCGAATGAATGCAACCTTAACATGGTTAGAGATTTCTATGTAAATCAGGAACCCTAGAAGTACATTCGCAAGGTCCTCATTTGAGGAAAAAGAATATTTTTTTATTCATTCTCATTAAATGGTCATTTGGGGACTCAAAATTCTTCCATTATGCCTTGAATGATGTTAACATCATACCTCTATAAGTTTTAATTCATTATATGCTTACTGAGAGGTAATTGTCAAATGGGGTTTTCTCACGCCACGAGACTACTCCCTAAATGTGACACAATGCTTAGAGCCAAAAGTGACCCCAAGTTAATCTCATTGGATGACATGACACTATGATTTGAATAAACAAAATAACATTAGAAAGTAAACGCGGAGGTGATTTCATGTATCAGGAAACATCTTCCAATTCTAAGTGCTAACGATCGTTAGTTAGTAATATAACCCAACTAACTGAGTTAGGGTCGAATCCCACAGGGAGTGGTACGTGCTTAAGATTCAAAAGCCAAGTATAAATATGTTCAAGTCAATCATAGGTAAAGACATTTACGAATAAAAGCATAGTTCAAATTAAGGGTGACACAAGTGTCAAATATGGGGGTTTTGGTTTTATTTATCAATTATAACAGCAGCAAATAACACAAATTAACAAGTCAAGAGACGGGTTCTTGGGATGTGATTGGATTATAGGCTAAGGTTGATAAATGGGTTATTGCATCTGATAGTAAATAGTTGTAAATTAGTGAATAAGCTAGACCTTAGTGGGGGTAAACTTTCTCTCGAACAATTTATCCCGAATCAAATTGGTTTTTCTCGAACATCAATAAGAAACAATTAAGAACAGCTTACACTTTAGTCCATTCACTCTCTCGAGTTGAATGTGTGGGAAAGGGTTTAGGATTCACTCTCTCGAGATGAACCCATGACAACCCAATACTTACACACTATCAAATCAGTAACCTTGGTTTTAAAACCTCTCTCTCGAGCAAGTCAAAAACATAAAGGTAGAGTTGCATTTGCAACTACAACCCTTTAAATTAAACCACAATTATTGATTGAAATCACTTTTAAACAACATTTAAACTATCACTTAACAATACCCAATAGCTAAATCAACCCATAATCACATAATCACACCCAAGAATTGGGGCTTTAGCTAGACATCATAAAAAGATAAAAATCGTTATCAAATTGTGTTTTCATCAACTAGGTAAGATTAATTTCGTGTTTACAAAGGTTAATGTTAAAGAATCTCAAAGATCCACTTTCAATTTCTCAAAAATGTAATCCTTCAATTCTTCAAAACTAAGGAAAATATTGTCCCAATACACTTTATTCAAAACTCAAAAATTACTCTAATGAATGTTTAGAATAAAATTCAGATCCCAAACATAATGTTTGAAAATGTATTTATAATCGCCAAAAATATGTTGCGAAGGACCACTCGGCGCAGTAAATCGGGATCGTCGAACCACTCGGCGATCCTCCCTTTGGTCAATTCCATCACCTTTTTACTTTGGCCTTCAGCATCCTCAAGTTTTATAACTTTGGGCGATCTTAGTACTACATCACAGAACCGTTCGGCGAACACCGACTGCTTTATTCCATTGCCGACTTGATTTTCTCCTTCAGGGCTTGACACACTGGAACTTAGGCGAGATCATAGCCATTCGGCGACTCACCCAATGGGTTAAGCGATCACCAGGACTTCTTTTCTTCGTTCTTTCAGCTGCCTTGTTCCTTTTTTCTCATTAGTGTCCATGTTTTGTTCATCAATCCAAATACCTTGAAATCAAGGATTTACATCAGTTATTTGCATAAAATAAGCATTTAAGGACACTAAATCTATTAAAATAAAGCCATAAATGAGTCCAAATCGTGGACTCATCAACACTCCCAACTTAAACTTTAGCTTGCCCTCACGTAAAACTCAAGTTCAGCAGTTCAAAAAGAATGTCTCAAACAGTGCTACACAAGACTCAATCATGTATGCACACAAAAAGACTCAACTTACTCATGCAAGGATCAATTGTGCACTTAAAGATTCAAGTTATGACTCACCATTATCAAAGACTCTCAAGTTCACAATATTTGCTGCAAATGCAAGTTCAAGCTCAACAAAGGTACTTAAATGCCCTCACACAAAGAATGATTTCATATTCACACACAATGGTTCAATAATTTATAGCTCCGGAATCACAATAAACACTCACATTCAAATAGATAAACACAATGCATGACTTCACTCATAGGTTTGCCTATATTTTCCAATCAACACTTGTTTCAACTCACTCAAGATCAAAAAGGTTTTTTCAAGGTTTGCAACGGGGCTGAGTGTAAAGGTATGACATTTAGGATCAGTGACTTCTAGCCTCATGAAATGTGGTGTGAACAAAATTTTCTTTCCTTTTCTTCATCATTCTCATTCGTGCTCACAAGTCACCTCATTATTCTCTTTCCATGGACTGTTGGAAACCCCATTTCTTTTTGCATTTTCACAACTTTATTCCACAACTTTTTTTTTTTCTTCTTTTTCTCTTCTTTTTTTTTTTGTATGGAGGAGTTCCATCTTTCTCAAAACCATGGGTCAAAGGGGACTTCTTTGAACTTCTTGATTTACCTTCTCTTTTCACCACACCCCCAACTTAGGCTTTTGGCCTAAGTTGGCTATTCAAACAAACCACATCTCATGAGGATTGAGTGTAAAGGGATAAAGAAAGGTCACAATTTCATCAAGTTTCTTTCAAGGAAAGGCTAAGGCTTAAAAAGTGTTCAAGCGAGGTTCACACACTCACAAGGTAGGCCACAAAAAGAGGTATAATGTCAAATTGTTTCACACTCTTCAAAGTTGCCTAAGATCATTTCAAGAGATTGCATCACTTAGTCAACCGGACCAACGGGGAAAATTTTAGGTGTCATCACACATGGTTCATGGTAAGCTCATCACACAAGGCATTGACACCAATGTCAAACAAGACTCCACATTTTTGCTAGTATGCAATGTTCATCACAAGAGACTCAATTTGATAATTGGCTAGTCACAGCGAGATGCAAAAAGCTCACATATTATCTATGTAACTTCATTTGGCCTCATCGTAAATTTATATAAGCACTATTCAAGTCATCAGTATTGGTCAAGACCGATACTCAAATTTGCAAGAGAATAACCACATTCAAACACAAACAAGAGGTGGCACAAAATTTTTTGGAAGGGTCCAAAAGGTCCAAAAATCATTTCAATTAAAAACAAGGAACCACAAGCTCAATCATCCACAAAAACAAAGCCAAAACATAATATATACCACAAAACCCAAATATACGAACAAAACAATAATCACAAAAGGTAGGCCTCACCCTACCACAAACAAAATCTATTTGTCCTCAAATGCAAGAAATAAAATATCCAAGAATCAAAAAGTAAGACAGAGAGGGAGGTAAAAAGGAATCATATCTAAACAGTCGATCCATCTATCGGGGAATCAGTGCTCGGTGTAGTGATCGAAACCTGGGCATCAGTACCTGGAGTCACCTCAAAAGTACCAGCTCCACTGGACCCACCCATGGTGGTGTCTCTCAAAGAGGTTTGGCGTGCTGTCTCAAACATAGCATCCTCCAGGTGATCATCACAAACCTCAGCATCATGCACCTCTATCTGCTCCTCGTCGGTTTTTGTGACCAACTCATCAGCTGTTGTGCCATCCCTATGTACATCTCTGGTGGTAGCCGAAGGAATCTTTGAAGTCTCGGGGAATCCACATCATCTGCAGCCTCCAGTAGTAAAGTAAAGTCAGTAGACTTTAAATAGTGTACATTATTCCTCAGATCTTCTACTTCGACTTTCAAAGTTGTAACCTCGGAGGTCTCCCCTTGTCTGCTCTTACAAGCCTGAACTATCGTAGTGAGACTGTTAATAGAAGTCTGAAGGGGGATCAGTGCACCAAGAAGGGAGCTCTCGATCATCCACGGGACAACAACCTCCAATCTAGTAGCCCTCACATTAGCCGATTGGGATAAGTACCCCATCTTCAAGATCATAGCCAAAGTAATCTTGGCAGGCTGGGATGAGGTGGAAGCACCTGGAGCCTGTGAAGAAAAAAAAGTCGAAGCAGATGTACCTGAAGGCCTGGGGGCCGGAGTAGGCAAAAATGCCTCTGTAGGTATTGAATCAATATCCACCTTCGGGGATATATCCACCAGAGTTGTTCTCCTCATGTCGGCCTCCTCTCGTGTGTACTCGACCTTAATACGCCGGATGTCGATGGAGGAAGAAGGGTAATCTCAATATCTCTCGTATCATCTTGAGGCACTCCAGCACGTTGACACAACTCAGTCATCAAGAACCGGGAATGGCAAGGAGGTTTGTATCTGCTTGGCCCTTATGGACATCTCTTGCTCTATGAGGAGTCCCAAGTTGATGCTCCTCTGGGATATGATCGACCCAAGGCATGCCGCCTTAGGGTAGCGCAGGATGGACTCGTTCTGGGATGGAATTATGGTGCTGCTAATGAAGCCAAACTAGAATCGAGCAATAATACCAATGTCTCTCTTCTCTATGGGACCCCTGCCTCGATCCACCTCGGGGTGGTATCAGAAATCAATGGAGCCAGCCAGCCCTTCAAGTCATCCAAGGACTGAGTAACCGACAAACCCTCATATGCCATTATAGCTCCAAGACCCATGTTAAGTACAGTATTAATGTACTCACTATTGCATTCAACTTCATTACCCCGGACCATGACCGACTTAATTGGTCTTAACTCGTTGGCCTTCTTCATACTCTTCAAAACCAAGTCACCATACACTGTATAAAACGCCCGAACCCATGAAGGAATATATAGGCCTCGGGGCCTGGTGAACTGCTCAAACCGGTGGAAGTAAATAGTGTCCCTCACCCCAGAGTATTTGCCCTCAAGGCCCTCTATAGATAACAACTTCTCCTCAAGAATAGTTCGCAACCCATCACCTTTAAACTTGTTGAGAAGCCTGAGGAGGGACTACTAGTGGCACTGGAGCCACAAAAGGTGCTGGAGCTGTCACTGAACCTGTTGGGGTAGAAGCTGAAGGGACTCTAGCTGAGTCAGGGTGAGATCTAGCACGAATCTCAGCCCTCCGAGACTGTAATGGCTGGTCAACCCCAGGCTCAGATAAAGCAGTTCAGGAGTCAGCAACCACTATTTCAGATGTGGGCCTCTTGTCTTTGCTCTGACCTCCCGTTGGAGGCTTTGTTCTTCCTTTTTTGGGAGGATTTTCTCCCCTTTCTTTTATCACAATACCCCGTGCTCTTTTGTGGGGTGGCATGTTGAGGTTTTTTCTTGCCATATCTGCAAAACATCAAGACAAGAATTAGAAATAATTCAAGTAAAAGCATAGATAAATAGATACAGATAGACTTGCCGAATCTCTTTGGAGAGCTAGATCGAGCTCGCCGAAAGGAGTGGCTCAAAAATATCAGAAAATTTTGGCATATCGGCTACGGGAAGGCCTTTTGGTGCATCACCGAGAGCATTCGCCGAGCAAGAACTAGCCCACCAAAAGTTACAGTGCAATTAAGGGTCAGGGGCGTAGACAAAGTGCAATCAAGAAGGAATTTTGGCGAGTGGACGAGTGCATTTGGCAACCTCAGGATTCTCGCCGAAATTTACGAAACCAAACTTCACATTTAGCATGAAATTAAAGGAGATATGGGGAACTTCGGTGAATCGCCTGTGGTTCGACGAGCTCAACCCAGCGTGCCTACTTTCAACCCAACTTCTCAAATTCAACCCCGTAGCCCTCGAAAACAAAATCAAAATATGCACCCATAAAATTAAACCAAGACACATTACTCTCATGCCCCCGGGATACTCAGACTTCTCCCGATTTGGCCAAATTTGGCCATTGGACAACTTTTACCCTGAAGAATGACGTCAACCGCTCCATTATTGGGAAAAATATGTCATTTGGCACAAATACAGGCTACTTAGACTTCACCTAATTAGACTCAACAACATGCAACCACAACCCCATAATTTTTAACCAATTTTAAGGCACAAAAACTCGAGAATTTAACAGTAAAGGCATTTAAGGCAATATAATCAAATTAACAAAGGCACACACAAATACAATTATGATCAGAGAGGCCCAACACACATCACTAAAACAAAATCATTGTAAATGAGTACAAAAGTGCTTTATTAAGATTCGGGGTTCAGAAAACCAACCTTAGATACCGATTAAACAAGTTAAAATGCTGGGCGGCAAAGAAATCCACTCCGAACACAAATCCAACAACTAAAATGCAATAGAAATGCGATAAATATAGAATACTAAAATGCGGGTGTGAGTTTGGGAAGTTCAAAAGTGAGGGAAAGTGAAAGTGTTGGAAGTTTAAACCTTTGGCCTTTAAAAACCGTCCAGTTCTCGCCTATTCGGCGACATTAGCTTTGCTCACCATCCCACTTGGCAACACACCAAGTGGGCACTTACCTCGCCAAGTTTTACAGGACCTCCAGTTAATGTGGGGGGCCAAACGGCAGACTAGGTCCTGATCGCTAACCTGGTCGGCGATTTGCCAAGTTGCTTCTAGGATCACCGAGTTTTACAGACACCAATTTAAAATTGTCTTGAGTCCAACGTCAGTCCAAGTCAGGCGCGCTGGCCTCTTCGCGATGCGCCGACTAGACTTTTAGCTCGCCAATCTCTACCTTTCTAACACTTTCTACACTTCAACCTGCACAATCAACACACCATCTTTTCTAAAACAAAATAAAGTGTTAGACACTTAGGTTGCCTCCCAAGAAGCGCCTTAGTTAACATCATGACACAACACAAGTCCCTACTAAAGTTACATTAGTGGGGTTTGCCTCATTTTCATAAGGCAGCCCCTCTTCTAGCTCTGGGTAGAGGTGAGACAACACTTGGTTCATTTGGGACCTTAGTAGCTAAATGAGCATGGAATGAGAGGTTGTCATCTGGTTGAGCATCAAGACATTCTCTCTTAACTCCTCCAACACTCTATCGTGCTTTTCGACTTTATGTAGAATGAGTAAGAGGACCTCTTCAATTTTCCCACCCTCATGTTTCTTCATCCTTCGACGCTCGTAAGGGGGGGTGTATTTGTCCTTCCTCTTGGACACTACCTCCAATTCCATGACTTTATTAGCCAAGACATACAGTTAGGTTAACAATGTGGCCAATTCTTTGTCTTTTTTTTTTCTCCTTGTTGGTCTTGGCCATGTTATCCAGGAGTTGAGTTGCTTTAGCATAAGCTAGCTGGATGAGACCACCTGGAGAGATCAGGTCAGCCATTATTCTATTTTCGGGGCCAAGACCCCAGTAGAAGCATTCCAGAAGCATCTTATCTGAATTCCATGAGGTGGGCATTGCTGCAATAGGGCTTGAAATCTTTGCCACAACTCATAAATGGCTTCACCCTCCAATTGCTTGAAATTTAGGATGTTATCCTTAAAAATCATCAATTTCAAAGGAGGGTGATCCATTAGGTCACTGCTGCTACCAGATTTTCTCTAATTCTCTGCTCAAACAACAACACAAAAACCAAAACTAAAAATAATCAAGTTCAGCTATAACTAAAAATAACAAAATTCAACTTAACTAAAGAATCATAAACAACACCACTCTCCGGTAGCGACACCATTTTAATTTCACGTATCAAAACACTTCTTCCAATTTTAAGTGCCAACGATTGTTAGTCAATAATATAACCCAACTAAGTGAGTTAGGTTCGAATCCCACAGGGAGTGGTACGTGCTTAAGATTCAAGAGCCAAATATAAATATGTTCAAGTCAATCATAGGTAAAGACATTTACGAATAAAAGCATAGTTCAAATTAAGGGTAACATAAGTGTCAAATATGGGGGTTTTGGTTTTAATTATCAACTACAACAACAGTAAATAACACAAATTAACAAGTCAAGAGACGGGTTCTTGGGATGTGATTAGATTATAGGCTAACATAGACAAATGGGTGATTCCAACTAATAGTAAATAGCTGTAAATTAGTGAATAAGCTAGACCTTAGTGGGGGTAAACTTTCTCTCAAAAAAATTTCCCCGAATCAAATTGGTTTCTCCCGAACACCAATAGCAGCAATTAAGAACAACCTACGCTTTAGCCCATTCACACTCTTGAGTTGAATGTGCGGAAAAGGGTTAGGATTCACTCTCTCGAGTTGAACCCATGACAACCCAATACCCACAGACCATCAAATTAGTAACCTTGGTTTTAAAATCTCTCTCTCGAGCAAGCCAAAACCACGAAGATAGAGTTGCATTGGCAACTACAACCCTTTAAGTTAAACCATAATTACTGGTTGAAATCACTTTTAAACAACATTGAAACTATCACTTAACAATACCCAGCAGCTAAATCAACCCATAATCACACCCCAAGAATTGAGGTTTTAGATAGATATAATAAAAAGATAAAAATCGTTACCAAATTGTGTTTAAATCAACTGGGTAAGATTAATTTCGTCTTTACAAAGGTCAATGTTGAAGAATCTCAAAGACCCATTTTTAATTTCTCAAAAGTGAAAAACTTCAATTCTTCATAGCTAAGGAAAATATTATCTCAATACTCTCTATTCAAACTCAAAAATTACTCTATGAATGTTCAAAATAACATCAGATCCCAAACATAATGTTTGAAAATGTATTTATAGTCACCAAAAATATGTTGCGAAGGACCATTCGGCACAGTAAGTCGGGATCATCGAACCACTCGGCGATCCTCCCTTTGGTCAATTCCATCTCCTTTTTGCTTTGGCCTTGAGCATCCTCAAGTTCTGTAACTTTAGGCGATCTTAGCATTGCATCGCGAAACCATTTGGAGACACGTCGACTGCTCCATTCCATCGCCGACTTGATTTTCTCCTTTAGGGCTTGGCACACTAGAACTTTAGGTGAGATCATAGCCATTCGGTGACTCGCCCAATGGGTTAGGCGATCACCAGGCCTTTTTTTCTTCGTTCTTTCAGCTGCCTTGTTTCTTTTTGCTCATTAGTGTCCATTTTTTGTTCCTCAATCCAAATACTTGGAAATCAAGGATTTACATCAATTATTTGCAGAAAATAAGCATTTGAGAATACTAAATCTATTAAAATAAATTCCTAAATGAGTCCAAATCGTGGACTCATCAGGAGGATAAATATGAAATTAATGAATAAATCCCATAATACTAAGATAGACTAATATCTGAGAGAAATGCCTAAAAATGAATATGTATCTAAGTGTTTGAAAGCCTATACTAATATGAGTTGCTAGGAGAAATCCCTAGCTAACTCCAATTGTCTGAAATTGAAAGTGAAATATTGAAATCAAAGATAAAGGGGTTGTCCTCGGATAATGAGCACTCACCAAAACTTATTGCAACGCTGACCAGATCTATACTGACTGTGGGTTGGATATTGAGTGTCAGGACCTATATTATCAAACAATATAGGCATAAAGTATGTGGTAAGTGCTTTGAATATACTGAGTATGAGAAATATGCATAATAAACATGATATTTGATCATACTGAATCTGTAAAACATATTGTTCCAATGACCAATTAATATAACATGAAATTGAGGTATACTGAATTGAAAGACATAAGTACACGGTCATGCAATAACTGAAAATTTGATTGTGGGAGATATGAAAACCGACATAAATTATGCGAGCTACAACATAAAGTTTATTGTACTGCCCCCATACTAAAAAGAGGGTCTCCAATAATTGCCATCGTAAGGGATATGCTAATTGAGCTAATGTTGATCCATTAAGCTAATGTCTATCTAAACAAATCCTATGGTGGCACATAGTTCTAGGACTTATAGATTGCTACTAAAGGTCCATTGACACTAACTGAAAACCTTCATCCCTATGGGCGCTCGGTGTTAAGTATGCTCTCAATGGAGAGATGCATAATCTAAAAATTGTAATAATATGATAATACTGAATCATAGTGATAATTGATACATACTTAGTAGCTCCTCGATCATGTTAACTTAAATCATACTCAGAGATACTTTATATGAAAGCATCATATATCATGATATCTGAAAATAATCTAAAAGATACTTTATCTGAAAGCATCTTAATCATGAAAATCTGATAATTTAAGACATGCATCTAAAATAGCATAATTCTGAGTCATGGAAATATTTGCATGTTATAGGTTCATCAACTTATCATTGAAAATATGGAATTATAATTGAAATCATGCAATTAGGGACTGATCACAAAGAAAAACTGATTTACAATGAAAACACATGAAGATCATAAAAAATTCTAGCTTGTAGGGATACCTATTGATCTTCTTAGAAAAGTGGAATCTCACGTACTTGGAACTAGAAAAATTCTAGCTTCTAAGGATACCCATTGATCTTCTTGAGAACTCAATGGGTATCCCTTCAAGAAAATCATAAACTTTAGAAATTGGAATTCTCTTTAGACTCAATGGGTGAAGAGATACACATTGATGAAATCCCACATACCTAGAGTAGAAACCTATCTTAATTTTTGGAATGGAGACTTCAAGCTTGGAACCCTAGTTCTTGCTTTGGGAGAAGACTTCAGAGAGAAGAAACTTTGATTTGGGAGAGTTAGAAGAGAATTGGAGGTTAGGGTCACTAGGAATCAATTAATCCCACTTATAATAGTCTAAAATGACATAGTATATGGATTAAAAGAGTGGAAAAGGATTAAAATAGTCCTGACTAAAAGTTGACAACAGCCATCTACAGACGCCTTCTACAATCCGTGGATCATTCCACGACTCATGGAGGTGTTTGTATATAGAGAGAAATTTATATTTTTCTGAAGGTCATTATACGGAAGTTTCTACAATATATGGAGTTGTTCATGGGTTGTACAAGTGTCCGTGAAAGATAATTTTTCAGTTCTGGGGTCTGGGTTTACAGGCCAATCCACATTCCATGAAAGCCTTCACGATTCGTGAACGTGTCCATGAAACTCTCTTCCAAATTTTCCAAGTTCCGAGCTCTAGTTTACAAATCTCATTCCTTTCACGATCCATGAAAGGGTTTGTAAAAGCCCCATAATAACATATATCATATCAGATCTTCTAACTTTCCAAGGTCTGATTTGCGGCTTAGGAACTTTTGGGGTGTTACAGTTTTCCATGGCTACTGAGATACTATCAAACTATCGCCTATGTTTAGATGAATTGGGAAGCTTAGATGTGGCTTTAAATCACATGCAAGTGTATTATTTCCAAAGTCCACATGATTGATAAGACCAGAGATATAGTGTGTTTGGTTCACGCTCTAATGACTCAGACATAGATTTGGGGTTGTGAACCAGTCAACCATGAGAAAGCCTAAGGTGCTTGTGGGTCGTAAATATGGCTTTGGTGGGTTGTTAACGAGAATGTTGAGATAACATTAGGGGCCGGGAGGAAATGTAACAAACCACCTCTAGTGATGGTACCATTAGATGTGACCAAAACTAAGAGGCTAGAAACCCAACATGAGGATGTGCTTACACTATTCGAGCGACATACTCGGAATGACTGTATTATTGCTAATGTGTATGGCCTTAATCCTGAGGCACATAACTGGAGGTAAGCCGTCCTCATGTGATGAGTAGTGTCAAGTTGAGAAGGATTATCCATTAAACCCTTTTTCCATAGCCCTACTATTGAATATTGAAGAGCCCAAAAAGGATGATGTCCCACTGATGAGAACAAGTGTCGCACCAATTGGAATGACGAGTCCAATAAAAAGCTAAAGGAAAAAGTTGAGTAACCCCTCGTGATGGTTGAGGCTAAAGATGAGGCCATGGACAATTGATTAGGGAGCTTCTAAGCACCTCACTATTGTTTTGGTTTGTTGATAATATTGTAGCACTGGGACAATGTTAATGTTTAAGTGTGGGTGGTTGGGTATGGAGTTTCTTTGTAAATAAGTAGTTAGTTTGATTTTGTATTTTTTAATTCGGGTTTCTTGGCTTTTGTTTTCAGTTCTTTTCCCAAGGAAAGTCCCATTGAACCACCTAAAAAACATTTTCCTCTTAGGGTTTAGTCAATAGTTGTAGTAGTGATATTTCCCTATGATGGATGAATGATGGTCGTCTTAAGGGTGATTTCATCATTATGTTTGTGCTTGTGTTAAGGTGTTCTTGATAGGCTACATGACTGCATGAGGCATGTTTGAAATGTGAAAAGCATGATTGAATGGCTATATTTAAGACACATAGGCTCATTTATTTGACTCAAGTTGACTTATGCTTAAATATGTACTCTTACAATTGCTTTTTTAAGAGTTTATAGAGATCCTTCTTGATTTAAGCATGTTCCATGTGTGGTAAACTTTTGTTACATTCCATGTGCATATTGGTGTCTAGAACTTGTCCAGCGTGTGTAAAGAGAAGTGAAGAATGTGAGTTTAGGAAGTGATATAAGTGTTTTTTTGATAGCCTTATTTATACCTTGCATTATTTATCTCAGTGTATGATCTTAGTTAGCCTCTTTGATACTTTAGCTTGTTCTTTGGCAGCCCCATATGAAACTTATTCCCAATTTCCAATAGACCATGAATTTGATCCCAAAAATCCTAAGTGTTTCATATTAAAAATTAAATAAAAACCAGAGCTGGAAGATTGAAAAAAAGGGAAGGAGTAAATGTAAAACTGCCAAATTAATAGTTATTGGAGAGAACAAGCTTAAGTGTGATTAGTAGGGAGTTTAAAAACCAAAAAGAGAGAAAATAATTTGGGTAATAAATGAAAGATTTCCTACTATCATGATGTAGGTTAACATAAAGAAAGGGGGTAAACAAAGAGAATCGGAAAAAATAAAATGGTGTGAAATATGTTGTTAAAGTTTCTAAGTGAAAATTATGACGTATTAAAGCGCTTGGAAACATTAGTCACTATTTTTATCCAAACATAGTACCTACCCGTCCCCTAGCCTACGTTACAACCTGAAAAGTCTTATTTGATCTAGAACTTCATATTCTTACATTAGTGGAGCATTACACTAAGGGCAAGCTTATTGGTCATCTCATGTGCATGAGAATTCTTTTGGGAGAGTGAGCGAAATTATATTCTTACACCTGTTATTTTGATATATTGCTTACTTATGAGTGATTATGGGTGACTCTTTTGTAGTGAGGGTGCATGTTTAATGAAGGATAGATCATTTATAAGATTTATTTAATGAGTAATATGCAGGAGTTTACTAAAAGTTGTAGAGTCGATTCTTGAGGCTAGGACGTCTTGATAAAGTCACATGTTTGTTGATAATGATATTGTGATGTGCTTGGTGTGAAATATGCTAGCCATGTTAGTCGTTGTAGTCCATGCTTAAATTCCTTGTGAAAAGTCTTTGACAGAGTCATCTTTGGTGAGAATGCAAAGATTTGTTCGAGGACCAACAAGGCTTTAAGTGTGGGTGGTGATCATGGAAAAATTTTAATATGGTTGAGGCACAACCAACAATAGTTGTGTGAGGCTCCATTCAATTTTTGACACTTGGATTTGCGGGCCCATTTTAATACCACACACTCTCTCACCTTATTTTTCGCCAAATCCCCCCCTTTTCCCTCCAAAGTATTTTAGCTCTTCTCTATTCAATATTCCTCTCTTTTTCATAGTTTTTTTTTAAATTCTTTGTGCTCTTTATTAATTAGTAACTTGATTAGCTCTTTCTTTCCCATTAATCATTTACGTTCCTCAACTAAATCAATTTAAAAAATTGCCACCTCTCAAAAAAAAAATATTCCTTTAAAAAATTAAAAAATTATTCCTCATAGCCTTAGAAAAAAAAATCTTTAAAAATTTTCATTTTACGTCTCAAAAAATTGAATCAAATCCCTAGGATACCTTTAAAAGATAAATTTTGAATGAGAAATTCACACACACTTTATATTTGTATTAAGAAGTATTCACTGAATATCAAAAATCGAACTAAACAAAAATATAGTCAAATTGAATATTTCTTTTACTTTAATTTATTTTTAAAAAAATTGACATAATCAATTTTGGTTTTAAAGTTAAAATAAATCGAAAAACCACCAATGCTTAAAAAAATTGACACAATGCTTAATTTATTTTCAAGAATCAATCTGTTCCATATAATTTTAAATTAACTACTCATTATATTATTAATATTATTATTATTATTATTATTATTATTATTATAATAATAATATCATTTAACCTTAATATTATTAGAATTCATTTTTAGTGTCTTTACGTACATTCAGTTATAATATATATTTCCCAACGTTTTTCTATTAAGTATTTTTAAAAAATATAACTTGAATTAAGAAAAATAATGGATACTCTTTGTTAAAAGAATGACTATCAATATATGAATTAAAATAGAATTTTAAAAAATATGAAAAACTAAATTTGAATTAATTTGTTTTTATAGGTGCTAGTAATTGAGAAAACACTAAATATTTTTGAGTTAATTTGATATTATTAAAAATATTGAATGATATGAGGATTTTAAATACTCAATGCTAAAAACGTTTTTAGATATTGTGATAAAAAAAATGTTTATTAATTATTTTATGCAATATATCAGCATCTTAAGAAAATGAAGTTAAAAAGTATTTATTAGGAGTAAGAAAATAAGAAATGAATGAAAAGAAGGGTGAGTAGGAGAGAGATGGTAAAAAGGTAAAGATGTAGACACATTATCCATGTGTCAATTAATCAATGGAGGGTCACACAACTATTGTTGGTTGGCCTCTACCTTTATAAAAAATTTCATGATCATGAGCATATTTATATGCCCAAATTCCAAATTTGTACTTATATTTTAGCTAAGTTCAAGAATAAAGTCTATTGTATTCGCATGTTTATTCGTAATTGTATTCATGAACTAACAAATGTGATTAATGTTGTGTAGGATGGAGTTGCACACGGATTGAGCTTAAATTTAAGACGTAATGCATAGGAATTGAAGCTAAAGCCAATGGATGAATGGGAACTGATGAAAAATCAAGAAAATAGAAGTGAAGGCCGCAGACCTAGGATTAGCAAATCACACTCCTTTTCTACTATAAACAAGACACTTATGTGAAATTTTAATTATTCCTAATTTGTGAACAACACACGCACGGTTTGGAGACATGATTTTTAAGATTCGTTTCTACTTTTTTTCATCTCTTTAAAATATTTTGAAGACTCTAAACTTGTGAATCAAATTATGAGTGGCTAAATCCTATTTTTCTAGGATTGTGGCTACGAATGATTGTGGAGTTACAATACTTTAGATGAAGTTTGGTTATCATTATGAATTATTCTTATGTTCTCATTTACTTTATTTTGATGCTTGATCACCATTGAAATACATATATCTCAGGAGAGGGACTGAGAGATAGAATGCAAACTATAAGGAGCAAGATCATTCTTCACTAAAACAAATTGTTGATTTGCATCTAGGATAGGGATATACTTAGCTTGCCTCAATTGGCTAAGAAATGGGAAGATAATGTAATGCTTCATAATTGATTCACCTATCCCTGCTCAATGATGTAGTTAGGTATCCAACTTTGGTATACTGTTAGAGGCCCGAGAGAGCATAATCATATTATTAACCTTGTAAGTCAATAACTTAATAACCCGGCAAAATCTAAGGTTGAAAACATTGTGCATGAATTCTCATAAAAGTCATAGCCCTAAAATTTTCCAACCTTGATTACAACCACAGTTTGTACTGAAGTCATCATTACTTAGTTTTATTTATTTGTTAATTGAAATATTTTAGTTAAAACCGGTATCAAACTCTTCTTGCACACTTGCACGTTATAATAGTTAAAAGTCAAATTAGATATTTACTAGTCAAATCAGTGGGACCAACTCTTGGTTTTGATGGAGTTTGCATATAATAATAATTATATGGCAGAAGGTATTGATCTCTGGTAGGCGGCTTTGATGCTTTTGAGGTTAGGCCTTGAGACACTGATTGTTGCGTGATTCCATGGATAAAGTCCGAGTGATCCAGGAGGGGCTCCGTACTGCTCAGAGTAGGCAGAAGAGCTATCCCGATTGATGAGTGCGGGCTTTAGAGTTTATGGCTGGAGATCATGTGTTTCTGTGAGTGTCGCCCATAAAGGGCATGATGAGGTTCGGGAGGAAAGGCAAGCTTAAACCTAGGTTCATTGGGCCTTTTGAGACTTTAACGCATATTGGAGAGGTGGTTTATGACTTAGCCTTACCTCAGCTCTTTCAAGTGTTAACTTTATTCTCCATGTCTTTATATTGGGACAGTATGTTCCGGATAAGTCTCACATGCTTCAATGGAATATGGTTCAACTTGATGAGTCATTGGCCTTTGAGAAGGAGCATGTGGCTATTCTAGATAGGCAGGTTTGGAAGTTAAGGTCTAAGAAGATTCCGTCAGTTAAAGTTCAATGGAGGCATCATCAGATTGAGGAGGCTACTTAGGAGGCCGAGCTTAACATGTTGTATCCTCGCCTTTTCAAGCCTTTCGGTACTTCCCTATCCCTTAACTTTCGAGGACTGAAGTCCTTTTAGTAGTGGATGTTGTAATGGCCCTCGTAGTCATTTTCTTACTTTGATGTGTTTTTACTCATTTTACCCCTTTGGTTGAGTTTTCCAATTTGGAGTTTTTATGTTGAAAAGATTGACTTTGGTGAACATTCTTGATAAATGGACTTGAATAAGATTTACATTAGCACTGTAAGCCCCAGAGTGTTGAGTTTGGTCTATTAGGATCTTTGGTTCGGATCTTGTAGTTGTTGGGTTGATTTTGGGATGCTTGGTTGTTTGCTTAGTGTAGACTTGTGTCAGGTTGGTTCATCAATTCTGTTGAGTCCGGAATAACATTTCTGGTTGGGCAGCATGCTCGGATTGCATTCACTTGACTCAAAATAAATCTCAGGTGTCTGTTCGAAGACTTAAGATTTTGTCCCAAACTGATGATGCAGCCACTCCCGCCGGCCTTGGCTCACTTTGGCAGAGCCATCCCTGCGGCGAGCAAAGTGCTTCAGCGAAAGCTGGTGACTCAACAGGAAGCCGCAGCTACGGAGCCTTTGGCTTCTCCTGTGAGACCGCTCGTGTGGTGCCTTGCTGCTCCTGCTGTTATTATTTTGGGATCTGAATTCTCTATGAAGCCATTTTGATGATTTTGTTGTTCACAAGTAGTTTAGTGTAGGACAGCTCTGAAGTTGGAGGTATTATTACTACATTGAGTTTTCAATTTGACATATTGTATTTCTTTTGGCTTTGAGGGAATAGGAGCATCTCCTTGTTCTCCCCTGAGCTCTATAACCTGCATCGGGTTTGTAATCAATCCCGAATAAAAGGAGGCTAGCTCACAGCCAAAGTAACTAACTTGAAATTAAGCTTCAGCGGCTTATCTCACGTTTCATGCAAGAAAGAAAAGAAAAAGTGGGTGAGGAGGACTAGATTTCCAGTAACCCCCACGGTTACGACGAATTATTAACGCAGTTGAGAAACTCTACATTATTAACCTATTAGAATCAATAAATTACATTATGTGGGGCTTTAATCCCCAACCCAGGCCAACACACTGGTAGTTCTAAAGAGATTGATATATGGCATTTTCATCTCCGCCACTGAAGGTTCTGGATTTGTATTCATATGTTCTGCTCATTAACTTGAAGCAGAGAATACATAAGCGATCAGATTTACTGATAGCTCTAATGATCATTCGAATGACATCAAGATCCATGAAAGAAAGGAATTTGAGCCAGAGCTGTAGGGAGTGAGATGTCGAGATTATGTACTGCAAGATACGTAGCAATACCGGCAGCATAACCAGCAAAAGCAAACCCACTAACCTGCAGAGATAAGAGTGACAAATATTGAAGCAGAAATGTTCAAAGTGGTGCATCAAAATAGCAGACAGCAGCATATGTACCTTCCTCAGATACCAAAAGAAGTCGACTTTTTCCATTCCCATAAATGCTACTCCAGCTGCTGAACCGATTACTAGCATGGATCCGCCAGTACCGGCACAAAATGCTATTAGCTGCCAGAATTCAGAATCTTGGGGAAAGGAAGATAGGTCATACATTCCCATGGTGGCTGCAACCAGAGGAACATTGTCAATGATTGCTGACACAACCCCGATTGAGCTTGCAATGAGTTCAGTACTTGGTATATGGGCATCAAGGTAATTTGCCAATTCTCGCAGAATACCTGCTGCTTCCAGGCTATAGAAAAGATGTTAATATGCCAGAACGACTAGTCATGTTACGTTATCTAATTCAGGTGGGCATGGATGATGGTTGATAGTACACAATGCATGAGCTAAACAAAGTAATGGATCCTACACCCATCGTACCCGCAAAAGTAAAATAAGAACCACTTCCCATTTCCCCCCAATGATTTCACTCATAGTGGTTACACTGTTAATCAAGACTAAGAAATGATATAATGCCAAATGATCTGGATGGCAAATTTTTTAACAGAGTTATTTCTCAACATCTGCTTTAGAATGATTTTAGGGTTATGATGTATGAATCTGTTCTGTCAAGAAAAGAGTTCTGTATGCACTTTTTTATTGTCATGCTGATGTAAGTATTATAAAACCCAAAGGATTCTGCAATACCTGCTAACGGACAATAGGATTCCAAGGAAGAAAAGAGCTCCTTGAGTGTCAATGCGTGATAAAGCCTGTGGTACTTTCAACCGCTGTCTTTCAGATTCTCCATAGTGAATCGCATCTGTGATTATCCAAAGAACTCCCAGTCCAAGCAGCATACCCATGTACGGTGGTAGACCAGTCAAGGCCTTGAAAACTGGTACAAACACTAAAGCCCCAAGTCCTACTGCAAAAACTAGCTGTCCTCGAGGAGCCATCTGTTCGGATGCCAGAACCTCAGCGGAATTTTGTCCTTTCCCATTCACTTCACTGAACACAAATAATTTCTAATATAGTTTCATCCCCACTCTAATTTCTTGAAATATTTCCGAAATTCAAGAAGCTCTTCAGGTCTATGCTAGAAATATACCTTGTAAGGGACAGCAGAGCCAAAGGAACAGCTAGAGAAACTACTGATGGTAAAAATAAACCCTGCAAAAAGAAAAAGTGCATTGCACCTGTTACCAGAACTGGGATAGAGACTTCAGTTGGCAACTGAAATAAAGAGTTCTTAAGTGAAGACTATTATCCAGGTTTAGACATGATCTGGCAGGTACTAATTTACCAAATATAACCAAGTGAAAAATGTTCTTTTAAATGAATATGCACGGTGGATAGAACCAGTGGCGGCACTGAAATAAACCATCCTCCGTAACAGAAAAGTTGCATATTTATTTCCATCATCCATACTTGATTCCATGATAAGTGCAGCTCGAGAGAATGCAGACTGAGCTGTAAGTTTCTTTCATTCATTTCAGCACTACCTTCATCCATAGTCTCAAATATATATTCATTTAAACTTAAATATGAATTCCTCACTATAGAATGCGGTTATAGTTTCCATCTAAAGCCAATGCAAGCATGTTTTCACGCAGCATGTACCATTCAAAATGACATTAACAATGCTATGAATATCATTGCATTGTCGACCAATCATCTTTAAATATTGGAAGTTATACCAAATGACAACCGTCAGCGCTTATTTGATAATAATTCTCTCCCTTCCTCCCTAAAGATTGTTTCCTTCATTATTGTTAGAATAGAATATGTACACACAATCCTACACAGAATAGGAATAGTTTTTAGTCTCCTATTTGGTTTCTCACATGGTATCAGAGCAATTGTGAGAGAAAAAAAAAAAATCGCACCGTTTTTTTCCGGTAACCTAGTGGCTGTCCAGGTAATTAATATTTTCCGTCACTGTTTTTCAAAAATTAACACCACCACTAGCTGAGGAAATTCCCGGCGAGCAAACCCCAATTATACCCGCCGGAAACCAGTACTACACGCTCCGCCACGCGCCAACGGAAGAATTTCTCCGGCGAGTTGGCAGATACACGCGCCGGCGCGTGAGACTTGTTCCGGCCAGTTTTTCGACAATTGTTTCTCCTATCTAGGTCGCCTCTTCATTCCGAGGCTGACCATATAGTTTTTTCCTGATTCCGACCAATATTTGGCGATCAGATCTACTTTTCCGGCAACAACCTATTTCTTTTCCAGATTCCGACAGAAGAAAAAAATCCAGTTTTTTGGCTACTCATTACAGTTTATTGTTATTATTTTTTTTTTGGCTACATATTCCAATTTCACAACATGTCTTTCGAGATAGATACTTTTGGCTCCAAGAATATAGGAATTGGAAGTTCAAGCCTTATGATCACTTCAGAACCGTTAATGGGAAGCTTCAACTTGCAGATATCTTCACCAAGTCCCTCACCAGTCCTCGTAATAATTACATTTGTAACAAGCTAGGTACATATAATTTGTATGCACCAGCTTGAGGGGAGTGTTAGAATAGAATATGTACACACAATCCTACACAGAATAGGAATAGTTTATAGTCTCCTATTTGGTAAGGAATTGTATTATAGTGTCTATAAATAGGGTTTTCTATGTAATAATTAAAACAACAATTCAATAATATTCTTCTCCAATATTTCTCACAATTATAACACAGGGAAAGACGTACATGTATAAACAAATAGAAACAGTGAGATAGAAAATTTCAAAAACCTTCATCGTCGGTAACGTGGATATTTGGCCATGTATCCAGAGCATTGTAGTTGTAACATCACCTATGGGAGTCCATGCTCCACCAGCATTTGCTGCTACAACAACAACAGCGCCAAGAAGCCTGGGAACAAATAATTAACAGATTATATACTTTAAAATAAATACAACAGAGCCTTCAGAAAAAGGATACCCAGCAAGAAAGGTAGTCTAGGAGCAAGACAAAGTAATTTATTTTTTTTGATGACCATGGTGTCCGGGCCAGCTTTCGCGCACCTCGATAAATTCCACGGGATACGTGCCACCTCCCACCAACATTCACCAAGGCTAGGACAGATAGGAAGAATCACCTAGAGTTTTTGTCTCCGCTGGGATTTGAACCTGAGACCTCATGGCTCTCAACCACTTCACTAGTCACTAAGCCACACCCTTGGGTGCACAAAGTAGTTAGAAATTGTCAATATTTATCTCAGGAGAAGTTTCTCAGGCCTATCCCTAAATTAAGTTTTACAGTATAAAGGGCTGGGAGTTGGGAGATCCACAATCTTCACACTTGGAAGATAGTTAATCTGAAAACCAGATTCAACTGTTAAGGCTGAACAAACAAAAGCTAGAAATGGTTCAGAATTCTGGGAAATTACTCAAAATGAATAATGTAGACTGAGATACAAGAGAGTCTAGTCTATACTTGCACAGAAACACAAACGTGATTTATTTGCTAAAAGAATAAGCGTTAAGTTCTAGAAGACACTTACCGATATAGTTGCGGTGAAGCTACTTAATGCTTTTAAACATAGCATCACCGTACAACCATTCACTGCCTTATTAAATCATAAATTTAACTCAAGAATTCTCATAAAAAAAATTCCGACAATTGTAATACAAGAACCTTGAGCTACTTCAAAGTTGCATCCTGAGAGCATCTGGGCTTTTCATTCCTCTTATAGACATCTAACTTTTTTTTTGATAATGTATAGACATCTAACTTGCTTACACATGTACATCCCTAGTTCTTTCCGATCTTCTCTCTAATTCGAATATCAATACCGCTTGAGACTTATGGAAATCAAGATTGATGTTCCAAGATCAAATAAGAACTTTCGACCAAATATGAGAGCAAATCATAATATCTTTGCTCCTACTAGAAAGTTGAACGGATGAGGCTCAAAGCTGCTGACACTTACTTTCGGTATTCTGAAGGTGGTGCCAGTTTCCTCAATAAGGAGACCATCACAATTGTAGAAGTCAGATTGTCAAGGATTGAACTGAGGAAGAAAGTCACAAAACCTACCTGAAATTACCATTACATTAGAAAGTTAATGACAATTGAAGGAAACAAGCAGCAAACAAAAATGTTGAAGCAGTCTTGACTCTCAGGTAAATCATTTTATTTTTTTTGAACGAAAGGCTACTATTGTAAATCATATTATTGACTCATTGTTTTCATGTGTAGCCAACTTCTGTCTATAATTCATCTATGTATGTCATGACCTTCATCTAGTGGGGATAATTATACCTCCCCCATCTGCTGCACATTATACGATCCAACAATATCTAGGAGCAAAATCAAATTATTCGAAATAGTCACACGTAGACTACTAAGGATCATCAACTAAAAGCAAACCCTCTTTGATATAACTATGCATCTGCATATCTAGTAAAGAATATACAGCTACTTTGAGAAATTGTCAATTCATAAAATAAATGAATGTAAGATGCTTTGTGTCCTAGCATGGACAATTCCTGCCTAAGAACATGCTTTCACAAAAACCATTATCATTGAAAGGACATTAGAAGCAAAATATATGTGAAATACGTACAACAAAGACTATTAAGAGCCATCAATTAATAGCAACCCCTCTTAAACAGAACTGTGAATCTCTCCATTGAAGAAAAAATGAGCAGTTCTTACTCTGAGAAATTGTCAATTCCTAAGAGATGACTTTTCCAACAGAAGAAAATGTTAGATGCGTTGCATTCTAGCATGCATTTCACAAAAGAGTACTACAGCTGAATATGTTGGAATGAAACATGGGGCTCAATAGATTGCTAAATCGGTAGGTAAGTGGTCCTTCCATTATTATCCACTCGTATTAGTCCTTACTCTGACATTCTTAGATTTACGAGGACTCGTTCAAATTTATCATATTATTTTGAAGAGTATATATGCATTTTCAATCAAGTAACGTATTTCATGAAAAATCAGACCACTATCTGTTTCTGTTAGACCAAAAGCAAGATATTACAGAATTGTTTATATTCAGATAGAAAAACAAATAACTGCTTAACTAAACAGAATCAAGAGTAATTTGAAACAGGAAAGATTATTGAATCACTAACCACCCAAAGCAGAGTTATTGGCTTGCGAGTAGTGATGTTATCTGTAACCAGCTTAAATCCCTGATGAGCATCAACTATCTCAACGATGGTCATCGCACCAAGCAAAAAGAACACTATTTCACTAACTTCAGCAGTCGCATGTGACAACTGGGAAAGAGCTATGTCATTTGAAGGGGCCTGCCAAGGACATAAAAGACTGTAAAACACCACTTGAATGGAAATTTAAAAGCCCTCTTGGCTCTAAATTCTATTATTCTTAACAAGAAAACCATCCTAGAGCTTGTTTCAATGGCCGACCAATATCCAAGTATTAACTTATTTCATGTATGTTCGCAAAATTTGCTTACATGTACAGCTACTTTTCAACTATGGTAATTAAGAGTTCACATAGTTCATATAGAACCCTTGCACCACATTATAAGGGTGTTTACAAAACACTCATTCAATGCTATCATGTGAATGATCGGAGAAGCAGCTTAGCACAATGATGTTTGCAATCATATAACTCCTGCCAAAAATGCAAATAACTAAAGAATATAGCACAAGTACAAGAAATAAGTTCCAATACAATTGCAAGAATATAGAACGACACTCATAGTGTTTTGATATTTTTGCGTGTTTTCCCTGTTTTACCCGCTTCCCGTAGCTTCTTATGATATTTGCGGTCTGCAGGGATGGGTGGCACGGTTCCCGAGGTGATCGGACGGGGTTTAGATGAATTTTTTATTGTTGAGGTTTGAAAGTTGAAATGTTTGACTAAAGTCAACATTTGAAGAAGATGAGCTCGAATGAAAGTTGGAAATTTTGAAGTTAAGAGTTCACCTCGGTCAACATTTGGTCAAGATGACCTCGGATCGGTGTTTTGATGGTTCCAACAGGCTTGAAATGTCGTTCTCAATCTAGTAGAATATTTGGTTTGTCTTCACGAGATTCAAACGAATCCCTAGGGTCCATTCAGGAATTGTAGACTCAATGCATGGTTGTTGGTTTTCTGATTTTTTGGTGCTAGTAATTCGAAGATGATGATTATCGTGATTGCAATGGAGGGCCGGCGATCCCGAAGAGCATTCTGGTCGGGTCCAAGTGGTTTTTGTTCTTTGTGTCTACGAAGAAAGCATCACAATCGCGGTCGGGAGGAACCCGTCGCGTTTGCGAAGAGGAAGTGCACCTGGCCAAATTTAAAAGTTCATTTTCGAATATAAACCCCATAACTCAATATTGGGAGACTTAAAATCACATTTTGGGACGATTCGAAAGGGGATTTTCAAAATTTCGTCGTTGGGTATATTTCTCAGCCATTCTTTATGCTTTTCTCGCTAATTATTTATCGATTTTTTACCTTTAGATCAATGTTTTAGATTGATGAAAAAGGTGATTTTCAAGTTAAAGTCACAAAATCATATTTTGGTGATTTGAAGGTTGATTAGAGCTCAGGTTTTGATGAAATTTGATATCTAAGTTCCTAACAATATGGTTACATGATTTTCAAGGAAAATTTCAGTTTATCCCTTATGGGCTCGCGGTTGACTTTTTTGATGCAAAATAGAAGTAAAGCAATATGGGTGCTACAAACTTGTTTACTTATGTAGATTACGTATTTGACCAGATTGAAATTTTTCGGAGGCTTTGAAAAAGGGCAAGCTGCAATATGAACTTTTCTGGGTTCGATTTAAGGCAAGTTGAGGGTTTCTTGGACTCTATATGAAGTGTTAGTGTATTGTTGATTGTGTACATGGGTAATGGGTAATGGGGGTCCTGTATAAATGAGATGACGAGCATTTATGTATGGTGTCATATTATAGGTCTATGTGATTATTTGACTTGTTTGGGTAGATTTCTTGCCTTGGTAGCATGTTTTACATGTTTGGTGACTTGTTTTGACGCATCATGTGCTAGTTGATAATTTTACCCTCCTTTAAGGATTTGGAGTCGGATTATGGTAATATATTGTGATGATTGTTGTTCTAGCTGTATCATTGGGTTGAAATGAGATGTTTATATGGGCCGAGGGATTAAAATGGCAACCTTGAAATGATAATGGAATTGAGTTACACTAAGGACTCGTTTGGTGTAATGGATAAAGGAAATTAATCCCGGGATAAATTTTAAGAACCCTTTATTTCCTTGTTTGGTTGGAAACCTTGGGATAACTTATCCCGGGATTATGAATTAGTACCGGGATAAGTTATCCCTCACATTGGGTGGTATAGTAATCCCGGGATAACTTATCCCGGGATAAAATAGGTAAATGACAAAAATGTCTCTTTCAACCCTTTTGTTATATCACTTTTTAAATTAATGAAGGGCATTTTTGTAAACAAATAAATTGTTCTTAAAATTTATTATTTTGAATACAACAAACCAAACACTCAATAAAAAATAATCCCAACACAACTTATCCCATCATAACTAATCCCAACATAACTTATCCCAACATAACTTATCCCATCATAACTCATTTTCAAACCAAACGACCCCTAAGGGATTATTGCCTGTCAATGTGTCTTTGTTGTTTGGGATCAATGTACGCCTGCAGAAAGCATTACATTTTTTATTGGAGTTATGTTTATGGATCGGAGTTGCACACTTGCACACAATATTGTATATGGATCAGAGTAGTGTGCCTGCCCAATATAACAATATATGGACCTCGCGAGTCCCCCATGGATCCCGACTGTCCGACAGAGGAAGCAAGTGTATACATAGCATGTGCATTGCATTGGATTCATTTATTACTGACATAGAAATTTCTATATACAAGCTATCCCATTTTCTTTAATTCCCACCTGGCTTTTGTTTTGATTACATAAATCATTGTATCTTTCCAGAACTTTTCCTTCGATTTTGGTCAAAATATTCAAAATTGGTTGACCAAATCCAGTAGGGATCCCACATCCACACTCACGTTGTGTCGACACGGGTGCAACACTGAAAGTGAAGAGTCCGAGCAACTTAAGAAATATCTATGTATGTTGAAACATGAAAACATCTATTATTTGGGTGGGAACACATCAGATGTTGAGTGGTATTGTTGTTGGAAAGGTCAAAACTAGCCCCTTAATCTTTTGAGATGCAGTATACTAAGTTTTTTAAGAAAAAAAATGGACTCTTTCAATTTAACTTTGTGATGGCTTAAATAGGATCCGCATTTGAATGAATTAGTAGATGTACTGGACCTTCCAATTTCAAGTGTAAATTTTGCTTTATTTCTTAGAGGAAGAAGGGGGAGCTCCACAGAGCATACAAGATAAGAAATAGTATGCTCGTAATAAAGCAGCACTCTAATTCAATAATGGCTCACAATATAGCAATAGTTAAGCTAGCACTTAGCATGAAGATCAACAAAACAACAAGATAAATTCAAAAGAAGTTCACTTGGTGCAAGTTGTCATAAAGAGCATTGAAGGGTTAAAAGTAGGTGTAAGAAGTTTCCTTTTAAAGACTGAACAAACCTTCCTATTACTAAATCTTACTTTCACTATCAAACATTCAATAATCGATATAGTGTAAACGAAAGTAATCTCACATAAACTCACGCCTTACCCCAATGCTTCGGATGACCCATAAACTCACGGCCATCAGAAGTCCTACTCCACTTTTGTTGAATGCAAGAGACTCTTCAAATATGATGCCCATATATCCTACTCCAAACAACAACGCCATTGCAATATCCTGAAGCATGAGATTTGATCAAGCCAATGAAATTTATGATAGATTTATTCACTAGTATGCCTGAAATAAAAATATCAGGCTCCAGTTAGAACACCTGATTTGCAGCCACCCATGATTGATTTATTGCTATTGTACCAGTGACAGCTGCAGCAAGAATGGCAAAGGCCTTCAGGAAATCTGTCTTCGGTTGGTAAGTAGCTTCAAATTCTTGTGAGCTTGTTTCATCAACTGAACACAAAGGATCACATGTTCCTGATGATGTTGTTAGTTCCTGAAGCAAACTTAACTCTCAGTAAAGTGAGTACGATCCACTGCACTTTCTTTCATTTCCTTTAGTCTTATTTTACCATAATAATTAGGGATGTAACTATTATGTACACCATCAGCTTGACGGAATAATGCAAAGATAGGCTGTCCATCCATATTTTGGAACTGAACCTAAGACAGCCTACTTTCAAGGTGAAGCTATTGAGTTCATAAAATGCATTAGGTCCCGTCCAAATGTAGAGAATATTGAAAGTGAACCTAACAACTTACTCTTGAGGCCTAACCCTTAACTCCTATTAAGTTCATCAAATGATATGGTCCTGAGACCAAAAGTTCAATTAAGCTAGTAATATACTAACCTGACAAATCTAAATCCTCTAAATGACAAGCTCTTGTGGAAACTAAAATCATGTTATTGACTAAGAAAGATAAATACACAAAAAAGAATGAGGCTCCATACTGAAAATACAAAATAGATAACCCAATGAGATAGATACTAAATTATGCATGATGAATCAAAATCAAATAAGGAAATCAAAGAAAGAGATTGCACTCCCAAAATGTATAATCTTAACCATTTTAAATCCCTCTTGTTCCAAAGAGACCCTTAAGAGTATTTCCGATCAACCAAGCAAGCAACCATGCCACAATCTCAATCTAGTTGGAATCAAATAAATGATTCATCTATATTCATTTCCCTCAATTTTTCATTCCACTACTAAATAAGGATGAATCAACTACATGTTAATCCCAGACTAGTTAAACTTGGGTATATAAATCAATTAATCAATGACTTTCTGAGCTATTCAACTCCATTTACCTCAAGCTGCCGGTCCGAATTTTCTCTGGCTTTGTCTTCAGCTTTCGCCAGGATGCAATTGCGGTATCTGGGTCCATTTCTGAATCTTGGGAAAAAAGTCTGAGGCAAAACAAGTTCAATTGGGCGATTCTTGAAATGACTCTGATAAGGAAAAAGGCACTGGCTTTTGATTGCAAGAAACATAGACATTTTCCTATTTTCTTTGCAATGTAAAATATTGGAGAGGAAGACCAGGAACAAATTGGCACAGTCTACTATGGACTACTGCAAAAACTGAATTATCCTCAACAAATTCAAAAAATAGCACAAGGGAATTTCATTATTAGGGAAAAATTCAAAGATAAGGAGCACTGCTGGACCCAGAATCTTGAATAACATGTTCAAAGAGATATTTATTTTTTATATTTAAAAAAATATTATGCCCTTTTCATCATAGATGTATTTTTTTTTAAATTGAATAATTTCAGAAACTTCCCTTAGTTTGACCTTGTAACACTAACTTCCTTCATGGTTTGCAATATTATATTTATCTCCCTTATTTTGAATTTTTTATAACAAAATTTTTAATTTATTTATTATGTATTAATATAAATAGTTGTAATCTGACTAATTTACCCTTCTAATGCATTTTTTATTTAATTCAATTTTATAAATAAAAGATACTAAAATCCATTAAAAATTCTCAATTGATAATCGCCCTTATTAAAAATGAAAAAAACAGAAATATTGTCATCTTCTCCATCGTATCACAAAAATAATAATTGCAAGTTTGCAACGTTGTTTGTTCTAAATTTGCTATTGCTATGAGTTACGATAGATAGTGAAATTTCATTGATAAATGCATATTAAATTTTGAATTAATCCATAAATTTATGATATATTTATTGACCAAGTCAAATTATTGGTTAATAAAGTCGAAATAATATTTAAGTCAAAATTATATGACCTAAATAAAATCCGAATTACATTTGGATCGGTCCATTAAGTTGACAAGACGGGCTCAATTCATGTTCTTCAAGCCCAAGGTCCTTTAAAATTACTTGAAGACCAAAATACCCTAAAACTCTAGCTTACAACTATATAAAAGGGGTCTTCATAAGACCAAAAGGGGAAGAAGAAAAAGAAAATACACATAAATACATGGAGAATCATTGCTCTTTAGTGGAGTGTTGAGCCCCAAGTATTTCATCAAATCAAAAACAAAGTAAAGCCTTGATTTGACAATCGCAAAGGAAAGAATCGGGGGGTTACATATTTTTTTCTTAAAATTTCATAAAGATTGTAACTTTCGCACAAATTCAAATATAAATATTATTGTTTGCTTGCTATTTTCCTTTCTTGATTGCTATATTTCAGGAATGAAACTTAGTCTCATACAAATTGACACGTCCAGTGGGACAATCTTTACCTCTCATCTCTTCTCTTCAAAAATCAAAGTTCAAGAACATTGCGATAGCTTCTAAAATGGTCAAATCGAAATCTGCATTTGCATTTGCATCCACAAAAATTGTTGGATCCAAATTCTCTCTTCAAAGTTTAAAAATATCAACATAACTCAATAAATATCGACTCTGAATTCGATGCTTTGGAGAATGTTGACTCCACAGATGGCTTGAAAATTGCCATGGAAATTGTTGGCCAAATTAGGAGTAAAGCCGTAATATTGGGACAAGAAGTGCATCAAGCACCGTCCAAGTCATCTAATGTTGTTGGTTTATCTTCTCCAAAAGAAAAAAATATCATCTGTGTATGTGCTACAACGAGGGAGCAACATAGCTGAGGTGGTAGAAAGAACTTTGTATCGACTAAGGCTATCAGAAGAACAACATTGTCAGTATAATGACCCCTTCATACATGAAGACGATGATTTCTTAAGTACTAGATCTGCTTCGAGCTTCTTTTATATCACTTCTCCATCCCAGCTTTATCCTAGTGATGTTCCTCACTATTCTTCATCATCTATGATGGTTGTGCAAGTGATGGTGATCGAAATTTTCACCATAGAAGAACAACTTGTAAATTTGGCATAAGCAGTTGAAGGCCTATCAAAGTACATCAAAGGTCGAGACATTCAAATTACCAAGTTGACAAATATAATGGAGAATATAGAGGAAGAAGAATCCACTCAAATACATGTGAAGCATCATGAAATGCAAGAGAAAAGAGAGTCTTTCACAAAACAAGAAACAATGATCAAGGAGTTTCAAGTATCTGCTGAATGTCTGATTCTCGTTGACCAATTAAAGGACTTCATTATGGAGGCTATCAAAGATAAATATAATTCCACATCCAAATCTCCTCCCACATATGTAAATATATATCCTCGAAGAATTGATAATTTAAAGATACTATCAACCTCCTAAGTTGCAACAATTCGACGACAAGGAAAATTCGAAATAACATGTAGCACACTTTATCGAAACTTACAATAAAGTTGACATATATGGTGATTATCTTGTTAATCAGTTTGCTTGATTCTAACAAGAATTGCTTTCGAATGGTACATAGATATTGAATCTAGTTCTATCAATAGTTGGAAGTATATGGAGCAATAATTTCTTAAAACATTTTTATCACACAAGGCGTGTTATAAGCATGATAGAGCTTACTAACACTCACCAAAGTAGATAAGCAATCCATTGACATTATCAATCGTTGGAGTAGCTTGAGCTTTAACTGCAAAAATCGCCTTAGTGAAACTTCTGGAATTGAAAGATGCATCCAAGGTATGCATTGGGATCTTCGTTACATATTTCAAGGCATAAAACCTAAAATGTTTAAAGAATTAACAACTTGTGCTCATGATATGAAACTAAGTATGGCTACAAATGGAGATCAAGAGTTGTTCAACTCGACGCATGAGCTTAAAATGCATGTCATAAAGCTCATCAAATTTGAGCTAAATCTTCATGTCGTAAAGCTTGCCAAAATCGACCTTAAGTATTCAAATCATGAAACTTCTCAAATTCAAGCTAAGTCGTCAAATAGTGATGTTCCTCAAATTCAAGCAGGATCTCCAAATTTCAAAGCTCATCAAATTCGAGCAAAGTCTTCAAGTTGAAATACTCCTCGACGCATGAGCCTAAAATGCATGTCATACAGCTCATCAAATTTGAGATAAAGCTTGTTTGATATGATGCATTAGAAAATATATTGTATGCATTAGCTTTATGTATTACTTTATCCTTATCCATGGGGTGGCAACACTTTCTACTTAATTGATCTAGGAGTTGTTCTCAGGCATCCTAAAAAAGGTTATTATACACCTCAATTCCATCCCCTGGAAAAAAAAAAAAAAAGAAGGTAGCATCGAAAAAAAAAGAAAGAGCGAGATGGTGATTTTTGTTGCTCTTGCGAAGTGAAGATCATTCACTTGGCGAATAAAGTGGGTCACCCTCTTTTTGGCTTTGGTCAAACACTTTTTCTCGTTGATCGAGCTTTCTACAAAAAAAAAAAGCGATGCAAGAACATATTCTTTTATCTAATTACTAATATCTTATTTTGTACACCTTTTCAACCTATGTATAATTAAGCTAACCATTGGTTACACATTCTATTTGGTATTATGATATGTATAACTAATACATGCCAAATCATGGTATTAACTATACAATAATTTTTAATGCATACATTAGCATGGTCAAAGACACAATTGCCCCTCAAAATATTTTCCACATCTTTTCCATGGTATTTGTAGAAGGTATTTCGATAAACAAATCACATTTCTAGAAATTATGCAATGTATGTTATTTAATACACCAAATCAAAATGTGCATGAGAAATAATATCACACTACCTAATGAGATTATTAACACACTTTATTCAACAATATTCTTTTACACCCTGGTCGTTTGGTAAGAGTGTATTAACAAAAATATTGGTTGTATTAGCTTTGTGTATTAATAGTAGCTTGTTTGGTACCTTTTTTTCATGCTATGTATATCTAATGCAAGCATTACTAGTAGGAGTATGCAAAAATCGAACCGAAAAAAGTGTTATTGGTTTATTGTTATTGGGTTAACGATTATTTAATGGTTTTATAAAATAAAAAATCGTTATCGATTAGGTATTGATTTTTTATATTGGGTTAATCGATAACCCATTAAGGATATAATAATTTACTATTTTAATTTTTAGTCATACACAAATATCAAACAAAAAATATTAATATAATCACTATATTAGACTATAACTATAAGGACCCTACACAATTAACATTACTTAATTAACTTTGCTCTCTGCATTTACCCTTTAGGTTTTAGTATTACTTTAGTCTTTACGTTCACAACATCAAAAACCTAAAGAACTAAGAACGACAACAGCAAAGGTTAGGCAACAACTAGGGTTGTGAATTGTGAGTATTTGCTATACTTTTACTACACTAAGCAGAATTTTTGCACTCAATGAGTAATTAGATTTTCCTCTTTTTTTTATTTCGCGTTAAATTGTTGGACAAGTCATGTATTTGCTTTGAAATCATTTTGTTATTGGTTAAACAGAAAACCGAACAGTTAAAGACCAAAACCAATAAACCAAAAATCGATAACAAATATCTTATTGGTTTGGTTATCGGTTTAGCGTATTTAAAAACCGAACTAATAATACTTAAAATCGAACCGAACCGATCGATACACACCCCTAAGCATTAGTGATACATTCTATTGTGTATTGAGGAGTGTATTACTAATACCATGGATTTCTAGGTATTAGTAATGCAAATAAATTTAATACATGCTTTACTCAATCACCCCTCAAAAGCACTTTTACATTTTTCAACCATAATTATGGAGGATACTTTTGTATATAAATATTTCTATACAATACTTATTTTTTTAAGTATAAATTTTAGGAATCACATAGTTTTAATATGAAATTACAATCTATCCCTATTTAGTTTGTAATTACATTAATCCCTGAAAAAGTAAAACAAATCGGATACATAATATGTAGCTCGAATACATTAAAAACTAGCTCGAATACATTATAAAATAAACCAGATACACAATCTATAGCTCGGATACATTATAAAATAATTTAGAATTAGGAGAGAAATAGGGGATTTTAGAAATAGAAGGGAATATTAGAAATAAGGAAAACATAGGACGTGTATTTTTTAAATACATCAAATCAAACAATGCATAAAAAATATTCTATGAATAACTAATGCAATGCAAACACTACTAACACTCTGTTTAACATTATTTTTATACATTCTGGCGTCTAGTAGGAACCAACATTAGTTGAAGTGCCAAAATGAATGATCATGGCAACTTTAAGGGGCTTTTTATGTAAGAAAGTTACTTTCAGATATTTGGTTCATGTGATTATATAAACAAAAGCTTGACACAGAAGAGACAAACCTACGTGGCCCAAAAAATCATATGGTGAAACAAACAAAAAAGCACATGAGGAAACTTTATGCAAGAATATTGTTTACATAATGTACAGGTACACAGCACCTGTCCTGTACTATACATAAAGTTATCTATCATGTGACGAACAGGAGTGAATTAGAACATATTTCAATTCACAGGCTGGGAGGAGGGTAGAGGAGCAGGCTCCGAACTTGTTTGTTGAAACAAAAAAGACAAAGACAAAAAGATATTTCACTTCAAACTCCTGTCTACCAATTCTCCAAACGTTTACTCGGGAATTTGCTCTTCTACTGACTACCAAGGTCCCGTCACTGTCCTTCTCAAGCATATTAGTTTATTTTCCCATGGCACATTCATCTTTTCCAATAACTGCAATTGGACAAAATAGACTAGTGAACCACCAAATTCAGTTATGAAAACATCATTTGACCTATAGTCAAACAACTTGGCATAACAAATCACTTACACAGACAGTCTCCTTCGCGAAGTTATCACATCTTAACAGCTGATGACTTCTATAGAAAAGTTGTACAGCTACTCCATTCACTTAGGCAATTGATGGAACAACCATTTGAAGCTTTAATCATTTTGCTATTAGTAAATTATCTACTTTCTGCCCTTATTTTCTATTGCTTAGATTGTTTAATTTACAATATCCCTGCATCTAGTCCCATGAATAAGTAGATCATAATTCATACAAGATATTGACAGCACGAAAGAAGTCTATACCTGTTTTTTCTGCTTCTCGATAAATTCAGCCTGCATGAAGCATTCAAAACCCGTGGTTACACAAACATAACACTTATCAAGGACATTAAACTGATCCAGTAATTCTCAAGCATGGTTATCATACCTGTTTCTTCTGCAACTCTTGCTTAATTTCTTTAAGCTTTGCCACTTCAGCTTCCAACTCTAAAGTATATGCCTGACATATCCCAGACAAATGAAGAAGTCCATTAATGGCATTATCATTTCATACCTTACACTAAATTGATAGTCAAACCAACCTGGAGCATCCCAGCTTGTTAAAATCTTCCTCGCACTCTCTCGAATCCCCCCCCCCCCCCCCCCCAAATCATGCTCAAGGTTTAAACTTAAAGTTGTAGCTAACAGCACATACACTTCTCCAAGAGTCTCCCTGGTAACTTGATAATTACTTTGCTTTACCAGGTAATCTATAGATCCATGGACCCCACCCTATAAATTTCTTTCTCTTATTCATTTTCGTGGGAAAATTATTGAAAGAGATGCATTCCAAGGTCTAAAGTAAGGAGAAAAGGAGGTGTGAGAAACTCTGCCAACTGCTAATTCATTTCTGTGTCACTCAGTTGAATGAGTAATTTGTTGACCAGAGTGATAGATTTTAAAAAACAAAAGAAACCAGAAAAAAAGGGCACAGGCCTTAAGAATCAGAAACAAAAGAATTAACTCATAAACCAAACTTCAAAATATGAATTCACCTGTTTCCGATCCCTTGATCTGGCCGCAGACTCCCTGTTCTTTATCATCCTCTTACGCCTTCTCTCAACAACTTTTTCAAAAGAGGTGCATGATCTCCTTCCTCTTCCACCTTCACCACATGCATAAGGTGAAGGTGAAAGAGAAGATGTATCAATATTTCCAGGGGATACTCCTTTTACTGGCATGGTCATAACACCACCCTGCATGACACTACTAGTATTTGCAGACGGATTAGACATGGGAAGCCTTGTCCCTGGGCTCCCTCCTAATTGCAAGGGTGATGCAAATTCCACAGTTGTTTGTTTGGGAAAAAGAGGCTGCTGTGTTGAAGACGTGGTGGTACTGACCACATTGAATATGTTATTCCCTGCAATTTGATGTCCAGGGTTTTGGGTTGCTTGTTGAAATGCTATGGTCACACTACTACTAGGTTGAGTGAAACCACCAGCGAATGTAACATCATTTGAGTATCCAGCTGGTTGCATATCTTCTCGCACTGCCCCTGCTCTAACCAAAAACTCTTCTAATGTCATTTCTCCCAAAGTAGATTCCCTCTGCCCAAAGTTTGATCCTCCAGTCCCACTTGCATCATTAGCAATAACACTCTCTTTCTGAAAGTCTTTCCATACTTCATCTACAGTTCTCTGACTAAGTGTCCTAGGCAGTGTCAAAGAACCCTGTCTCTGCAAATTACCCCCTGCAGCAGCAGAAGATGGAAACGCTTGAGACTCTTCAATGTTCTTCAAGAGGTCATCCATATTCATCGATCCAAAATCTTTTCCAAGTCCACATGCACTTTGCAGCTCATCAAAGGTAAATGAGTATATGGAAGATTGTCGGGCCAATGAAAAATTACTATTATTCCCACTGCTCTCTGGTTGTGACGTGTCAGCAAAGTTCTTGAAGTTCAGGTAAGATCCCATGGTTATGACAAGGAAAATCTGATCCAAAAGTTCAGTAGTAAGACACTAAGAAATAACAGTAGAAGTTGACCATGGGAATCAATTTTTATATTTCGGTGAAGTCAAAGAAGATATATTAGAATGTTCACCAATAAACAAATATTGTATACCACCTCCAAAGAATTTAATCATTCATATATCCTAACAAAATGCCACAACATTGGTGATTATGCACAAGCTCAAACATATAGTCTTCACTGCCAACTTGAAGATGATCACTTAAGGGCATTAGGACAGTAAAGAAAGATACAACATTTAAGATCTTGCTCATTACAGCTCAGAAAAACTGAAATATCATGATCAGGCAGGTCTCGGTTAAACACCAGACTATAATACCTCAATGATGGAGAAAATGAAATACAACTAGATGAATATTTAATGGTCTGATTCAGTCCAGGACCTTTGGTACACATTCAGATTTAAAAAAATTAGCACAAATTAACCTTCTTCAAACCCGTGACGGATCCATGATTTTGACTTAGGGGGTTCGAAAAATAAAAAAGTATTGTATGAGCTTTAAACTGAACTTCAAGGTAAATTTTGAATTCCTCAACCACTTAGCCAACGTTTAATCTTATGTTCGGAGATCTAAAATCTATATACACACATAAATATTTTTAAAAAAAATACCTAATTGTGTAGGGGATACATTCAAATGCAAAACACTTACTGTTTATGAAGATTGGATCCAAAATACAACACCCAGAAGCTTAGATAAACTTCATTCAAGTAACAACTACTCATCCAGAGTCAACTATTCAAGTAAATTCCACAAAATAAAAGAAACTGAAAACAGTCAACAGCGTGGATCTATTAACTTTCTTCAAGCTCATAATTTCATTCAACATCAACATATTTGGATCTAAAACTTTATACCCAGATCAAAACTTCATTCAATTGTCTAATTAAGTATCGAACTCATTCATCGAGTACCTTCCACTATACAGAATCATAGAGTTCATAAACAAAACAAATCATGGATCTATAACCTTCTTCGAGATCATTTAAAGTCCCAAAAACATCATGAAATCAATTAATCAATCAACTACACTTCAAACTAGTCCTATCTCATTTTGATAAATCATTTCGAAAAGAAAAAAAAAAGCAAGTTCAGATCACTAGTACGATATTTGTAATTGAGAAACATCAACAAAATCAAGAAAAAAGTGAAGATTTTTCATTGCCAGTTTTCAAGGACATGAGATAATAAAATGTGAAAATTCAAGGAAAAAAAAGACGTAAAAATGGGAGAAGAGAGAAAATAAGTTTACCCGTTTTGGCAGGTACGAGTTTGGCAAGGAGCAAAAGAGTAAGCGTGGTTGCTTCCTATTTCTTCGCCTGGTCAAGGTTTATTATTGGAGATGACAAGCGTCTTTCTTACTATATAGTCTATACTACTTGAACTACACAGTTTCGATATCTTCCATTCATTTCTATTTTATGAATCAAATTAAACAAATCTAAAGTAATAAATGAAGCTTTTTTTTATATAGAATATAAATACAAGTTTGAGGATAATTTTAATATTTAAAAAGAAATTAATGATTGTATTTTACGTCAAAAATAAATTTAATTTTTAGATTTAAAAAATTAATATTCCAAAAATTAAAATAAATTTTATATTTAATAAAATATATGACTAGATAGGACCTACAAAATTTTTACACAATAACAAACACATTTTGATAACTACAAACATTTGTATATAAGAGTATATATCAATTATTAGTTACTTCCTCGTCTGTTCTGTATTACTTGTTCATAATAAATTATATTTTTCTTAAAATAAATAAACTACATAGTTTGTTCTAATATCTATGATCATCAGCATTTTAAGAGCTTATTTGAATTGCCTTATATAATGTTTTTCAAGTCAATATAATAGTTTTTAATCGATTTTCAATATTTCGGTAGAGTAAACAAATATTTTAAATTAAAATAATAAAAACAAGTCATAAGTTAAAACTTTAAATTTATGCCTTTTGATTTATAAGCCATAAATTATATAAGTCCATTAAAATAGACTTTAAAAATCATAGAAAATTCTAGTTAATGTTGAGAGTAAACATGGTTTTTTTTTTCACTTTTGAAATGTTAAAGTTGACGAATTAACATGATTTTAGTATAATGAACAAGTAAAAGTGAATATAAGAACTACTTGAGAAATAAAATAAAAAATACCTTATATACTTGATAGATAAAATAATAAATTTGTTGTATACTTGAGAGATAAAATAAAAAAATATGTTGTACTCCCTCCGACCTATTTACTTTTCATAGTTATTTAAAATAATTTGTTCAAATATTATTATTTTAGAAATTAAAATAAAATTAATTTTTACTTTTGTTTTAATAATTATGAAAAAAAGATATTATAAAAATATATCATTAAATTGAGATCAATGAGCTTACAAATGACAAATATGATAAAAAGAAATATACGTGTATGTTTACTTATTTAATTTTATAATATAAATTTAAGTGTTTATTTTACACATCAAAAATTGAATGTCATAAATATCAATTGAATCTGAGTTAAAAATGTACATTTACATATTATCCAAAATCTTTCTAACATTATCTCTTTTCTAAATAATAATTAAAATAAATAAAAATACTCTGAGTGCGTCTTGTTTATCGATGTGATATTTGGCCAATAACATGGTGGAATGTGGAATAATATGAAGCGTTGTTTGAATATTTTTGGAATTAAAAAAATGGCACTTGTTCATTTTATATTCTTATTTTGTCATGCGGATGTGAGAGACAAAGAGAGTGGGTTGTGCTTATAGTGAGTCGACATGATAGATATTTTTCTCCCTAGATATTAGTACTTCACTACTTCCTCTATCTACTTGTATTTATTCGTTACTTATATTCCTTATTATTTATTTACTTTTAAATTGACATATCTATTAAGAAAAGAATAACTTTTACATATAGCAAATATAAAAATTATATTTGTATGTTATAGTTATAATTTGCATAATTGCGCTCCATAGCAAATTTTATATTGCTGTTGAGCTTTTGATTTGTATAATTCGCTAAATGCATCCAATTTTATACAAATTGTTCAGTTTTGGAATTTATATATTATAATTTGTATAATAAGATCTGTATTTATATAATTATAAGTGTATAGGACGAAAATATATGTATTTGTATTTATATATACACTTTTCTCTCGGTTTATACAAACACAAACGCATTTTATACATTTGTATACCGAATCAGATGACAAAAAAATGGGATGTTTGCTGCGAATTACAAATAAAATAAACTATGACTATAACATTTAATTTGAATTAATAGTTTGTTATTTCATACAATTTTTCCTTAAGAGAATAATGATTGACATAGTAAGTTTACTATTTTACCCCTATTAATTATTTAGTGGATGAATTAAAAATTTAGAATTTTCAAACAGTTCTATCTTTTTCAAAGTAATTAATTGAGGGTATAATAGATTAAAAAAAAGTATACTTTCTTGATTTGTCAAAATAGACAAGTAAAAAAGGAAAATTAGACAAGTAATTAAGGACAGAAAGAGTATTAATTTAGCATACTGATAAAATAATATTTATTACTCCCTCTGTCCCAATTTATGTGACTTACTTTTATTTTTAGTCAGTCCCAAAAGGAATGACATATTTCTATATTAAGTAACAATTTAACTATAAAATGTCTATTTTACCTTTAATGAAATAATTTACAGTCACACAATTTTTTATCATTCATTTTGGACCACAAGTTTTAAAAGTCTTTCTTTCTTTCTTAAGTTTCGTGCCGAGTCAAACTACCTCACATAAAATGGGACAAAAGAAGTATTATGTTAGTCACCAGAATATCAATCATCTCTATCGTCATAACTATCACTACCATCATTACTAGCTACTAACAATAGTCATTACCATTACCACCATCACTACAAACTATTTCCACCCACTAGCAAGTATAAGTGTTTCATTTCTTTTAATCAAATAATAATTTAATTTTATTATTTAATATTTAATTAATTTTTATTTGAATTGTGTATCTGTTATGTACATATAGATAAATTATTTACATTCAGATGTAAAAAAACAAATAGTTTTAATTATTCCATGTTCAAATTTAAAGACAATATCTTATTAATTAGATGTGCATTCAGATTCAAATATTTAAATCTTAAAGAAAACAAATGTGGTCTAGGCTTTTAAATGATTTCAATAATTATTATTTTTAATTGAACCATTAGGCGTATGATTAGGCCGATATTAAAAGTAGACAAAAATTACAATCTAAACAACATTTAACAAATTTTAGGCGTGATATACAAACAAATAAATAATTTGTGACAAGACCGAAAATTAAATTTGATTGTGGAACTTTGTCTTTAGTGAGTTGCAATGATTAACTTTTAACAAAAAATATATTTTATAGCCCTTTGACTTTTACAAGAGCTTTAGGCTTTTAAATGATTTTAACAATTATATTTTAAATTAAACCGTTTAAGTGTATGATTATGCCGATAATAATTGACAAATATTACAATCTAAAGTGCATTAAGCAAATTTTAGGTGCGATATACAAACAAATAAAATAATTTGTGGCAAGGTTGAAAATGACTGCTACCTATATATCACAGATTAATACAAATAAGATAGTTTAAACATGTTTAAAATGAATCAAAGAAGGCGATACATAAATAATTTCTACTTTCTAGTCGCATAAGCATAATATATCCAAAAATTAAGTGAAGCCAGATATAAGTGATTGTTCTAAAATCACGGCACTCGAGAGCTGTCTGATACCTTCACTTTCGTTAACAAAATTTCTTACCTGAATTTCTAGTTCGTAGACCGATAAAAATAGAGTCATTTTTTATTAGAGATTCAAATAAGGTTACTTGAGATTCAAATCTCAATTCCAAATGGAAATTCTGAATAAAATAATATAATTTCAAAATAATCACTTTAATTGAATAAAATTATTTTAAACTTCATTCTTTTAGCAGAAAAAAAAGAAGAAGTGTGACAGATGAAGAGTGCTAAGAATAATTAGAACTCAAGCTTCTAAATATTGACTTTGTTTATGAATTTTATTAGTTTATTTAATTATTTTGTATAGTTTGGTTTAATGTGCTACATGCCTACTTATTTACTATTTCGATATTGTTTGAATTGTAATATTAAACTATATTTTCATGCGCCCATTGGAGTTTTTTGGCAGACACTTAACACACATTGTGTACTTAGAAGTGCGGTTGTGCTCCCAAACTTTTCTTTGAGATATCAAAGATATAATTAGAATCCCAAAAGGATTTTTATAGTCACGCATATTTTAGGATGGAGAGAACAAATAGTGAAGTGAGAAAGCACTACTAGTAAGTTGTCCCTTTTCAACTCGAATTGTCCAATTATTTTATAGCCAGTTTAGACGCCTATTCCAAAAGGATGTTAAATCTAACAGAACGAGACTCATGGCATGGTTAATCATTGTAGGCTCTACTTTATTTCCATCATGTCCATTTGATTTAATGCGACTCAATATAGGGATCGGATTCATCTAGGACATGAACCATTTTTTAGATCAACATGTTCATGACTATTGTGTTATTTGTTATATTATTTGAAAGACTTTTTTTTAATGTTGATTGACTTCAGAATAAATTAATTAAATGATAAAAAGAGAGAATATTCTCATTTTTTGGTCAAATCTCAAAGAGTTTGGTTGTAGCATTTTTTTTTGCAATAACATGTCCGAAATTAAAGAAATTTTCAAAAGGTCAAATATTTTTACAGAAGCTTCATGAATCATGCACACTTGATTCTCACATCGATGAAATACATAGGCATCCCTCCCAAGTTTGATTAATCTTATTTAAAAAAACTTTAAAAAGAGGACTAGAAAGTTTTATTTCCTTGTTCGAAAGAGCCTAAAAAAAGAGTTTCTATTTCTTATTAAAAAATATTTGTTTAAGAGATTCACGAACTATGCACACTTGATTCTCACTTTGATGAGATACTAGAGATCCCTCCTCGGATTTAGTGATCCTTCTTTAAATTTTTATTTTTTTTTTTAAAAGAAGAAACATTTTACTTCCTTGTCAAAAATGCAAAATAAAAAAAGAGTTTCTACTTTTTATTAAAAAAACAATATGATCTTCGCGAACTATACACATTTAATTCTCACTTCAATGAGATACGTATGCAGTCCTTTTCGAATTCAGTGATCCTTATTCAAAAAAAATTATAAGAAAAGTTATTTATTTCCTTGTTCAAAAAATTAATTATTTTTTTTCATATTAATAAAACAAAGTTTGTTTATGATCTTTGCAAATCACTAAGGGCACCAAGTTGATACTTTTCCCAAGGTCACACGAGACTTTGTTGAATAGGTACACCTCGACGGTGCACGAAATTTTAAATGCACTCAAATCTTTTCTCTTCAGAGCTAGATTGCTTGTCATCACAACACTACTGTGGTGGGACACCTCAACCATGCCCACATCAATCACACGTTTCTTCTTCAACAACTCTTTCATGAATTTTGCATACCCAAGTATTTGTAAGAGAGCATCAACTAGAGGTATGTTCACATACAACTTGTTAAACAAATAAATATTTTTTTTGAATTGGTAGTCTTCTTTTTTCTTGACTTGAACAGTCTTTGAGGATATGGCGGAGGACACTTAGGCGCATCACCCTTAGCGGTTTTATCCCCTTTGTTTCCCTTAACACCAACCACCACACTAGGAGTGTAACACCCCTAAATACTAACCAAGAGTCGCATGTCGATTTACCGTTGCTTAATTACTAGAATATGTTTTAGTCTCATTTTGGGAACTTGAAATGTTGTGATAATTGCTAACTTGCTTAACATAAATTGTGATCGTAATTTAAGGTATTGTATTAGGGTATTTTCGTAATATTCTAATTAAAATTATGTATAACTTTAAAAGGAGATGAGGGATATATATATAGGTGTATATGTATGCATTTTGGGCAGCACACAAATTTTTGGGCAGTACCTTTGAAGGACAGCTACCCAAGGGATAAACATCACTTGTTTGACTATATATTTTCACCCCTCCTTTAGTAATTTCGTTTTCCTCAAGCCTTAAGAACCTTAGAAACATATCTAAACAGATTGTTCTTCAAAATCACAAGAGAAAACTTGGTTCTTATGGCTGGAATTCGAGACACACACTTCTTTTTGGTAAGTGACGAAATTTGTTCATGAGCTGGGTATTGGTTGGTAATTTATGCATATCTCGTCCTCTAGAACTCCGTTTATAGTGAATAAATATGATTTGGAAAGCTAATTCGTAGACCTACAACTTTTATGTTTATGTAAAACTCTGATTTAGCTGTTATGGATTCGAAATATTGGACGCAACATAGGACAAGTTCTGTCCAGATTTTGGAATTTCAAATCATGTATGAACAACTGTTAGTGTTTTGACCATATCTTGTTGTACAAAATATATTTTGCGGTGATTCTTGTTTGTTTGCAACCTTAAGAGATGTAGCTACATCTTTCATGAGGCTATAAAGTCTAGTTTTTCCGTTTTCCTTTTCAAATCTAAGTTGCAACATGATGTACTAGGCTGGCCGGAATAATTGTTTTGGGAGCATAGTTGTGTTTGTACATGCTAATCTTACTTGTGATGATAATCCTGTTTTACATCAATATTATTGAGTTGCTAGGGATTAAAGAAGTTATTTAATTGTATTTTAAAGGTTGTATATACTCGTGAACCAATTGAGGACCTTGATACATTGGTTGGTCTACGGTTTGAACTCTTGAAGTTGTGTTGGATTGTTTCTTTGCTAAAGCACTGAGGTTTGTGTATAAACTTGTATTTGTACTCTTTTAATTGCTGGTATATCTGAAGGTTGATCTTGATACCTTGGTTACCTCTTGTCACTTTGCATTGTCGTGTTGGTATCCTTTAATACGTTAAAGACGCTTGTGTAACTCGCCCACTTGTACGGATTGTTTGATCACTTGGCACTCTTGTTGGGACCTTGTCCTTCTTGTGGCTGTGACTTTGTCACTATTGGCATGCCTCTTGATTCAGATCATTTGCTATCTTGACTCTAGATTTTTAGTCCGTCTTAAGAATGGAAGTTGTCTATTTTAAGTACGAACTAGAAAGCCATTTTTAATATGGTTCTTGGTTCTCTTGATTATTGGGCTTTGACCCTTCTTGATACAGGGCGTCAACTCTTCTTGATACTTGTTTGTGCTTGGTGTGAAGACATGATGTACATATTGGGCGAGCCTTGTTATTGAATCTCTTGGAAAATGGTGCTATGAGCGTTCTTGACAGTTGGACCTCTAAATATCGAACTTGATACTTTTGATATATTGTTTACTTGATTTATTTATTATGTTCGATTATGCTGCCCATGACTTGAGAAGGGTAGTTTTCTGAATTTGATGGCTCCGAACCTATAGGTTTACACCACTAAGCTATATGCTTAGCAATAGTTGTTTCTATCGTAGGGAATGAGCGAGTGGATGCATGAAGCTGGCCATTGGAGAGGGAAATTTGGAGAGCATTAAGGAAGATCACATTTGCATATAGGCATCTATATTTTGTATAAACCTTGGGATTTGTACATGATCTATGTGTTGTATATTTACATGAAATTTTGAGGACTAATTTGATCATGTCACCATGGGTTGTAATATAAGTATGGCTCTGTGTTTTGTTCTTTTGGGGTGTGTAATCCCAAGTCTTGTAATATATTAAATTTACCACTAATTTTGAATGAATGTATGAAGCATGAACCACCTAGTTTGGGTACTTGGAAGTTGGTAATATTTTTTTTTATGTCATTTTTTGTTCTAGTGTGAGTACGATATATGCATAAAAATCTCGTGAGTTATTGACTTATATTATTTCGGAAGGGTCGCTACAAGGAGGCTCATACTTCTTTATTCTTCCCCACATGCATTCTCATCATTCACAAGATCATCCGCCAAACATGGCATAGGTACTTCCAACTTCGTCCCATCATCACTTTTTTCAATCACAACCTAATTGGGTTCAACATTCACATCATTAAGCATTTTTATGCTTCTAGTGACTATTGTCATACAATGGTCATCATTTTTAGGATTTGGGAGGGTGTCATTTAGGAGCGTACCTTTGTCTTTTGGATTCATTTGATCCGAGATATGATTCATTTTGGATTCCAAATGCTTGATTGAAGCAGAGTGAAAGCTCACGGGTTGGGTGAAATTTGATACATTGCTTTTTTACTACAGATTTGTCAACTTCATCCAAAGAGCATTGCAAATTCTATAGCAAAATGTTTATTACAATTCAAAAACTCAGATCATGATAACACCTACGAACTCCCATCAGTAGGTAAGCCAATTCTTACCCTGGAACCCAAAGATAACACCTACTAACTCCCACTAGTAGAGATGTAGGATTTTTTCTATACATATACTAATTTTTATTACGATGAATATTTTTTTTAGTATAGGCTTTTGTTTCTAAGCATGAACATATGTAGCTAAACTTCTTATCTATGATTTTGATGGAACCTCTAATTAAGTTAATTTATTGACAACATATTTTCTTAATCACAACATGTGTTATTCTATATTGATTTACTTGGAATAGACTATAAGATTAAGTTTTCGATGAAAACCACCACTTTTCGAATTTAAAACTTTTTTTAAAAATATACCACTAGACAGAGTGTCTAGTGGTGTTTTATTAATATAAAAAATATAAAAATCCTCAAGAGGGATAAGTACAAGCAAGGGGGGGTAGGCCTTACCTTTCCATTCCTAATAAGGTTATGAACCTCTACTAATTAACAAGCATGAAAAAAATAAGAACCAGAGAGAACTAGGTATTCTACGACCATCATTGAGTTAGTAACATACTCTATGATGATATTACAAATGACGATACTTAAATAATGCAAAAATATAAAAGCCAAGAAGAAAGTTGTGTTATCAACCTCAATCTTCCTTTTACAAATGTATGAATTAAAAAAAATAGGTTGCCCGTCTAAAGTAACCTAAAGTATTTTCCTTTTGTATTCTTCTTCAAATATGTCCAACAACACTTGATAGTTCATCACTTTTTCTTGGGTTGATTGGATCTTGTTAAATCTATTGACATTGTCATATGATTTTGCTTTGCCAGTCACATAGGTAGTTGCCTTGGAACAAACTCCCCGGTCACTTCACCATCCCAACTGTGTTGCCTATCATGTGTCTTCCTTTTGCTTTTGTTACTTCCACTTCTTTGATGCCTAGGTGAGATATCCCCATCCCTAGCCACTTTATCAAAACATTCGTGTAGTATATTATCTTCCTCATCCTCATCAAAAGAACTATCTCCCAAATCAATATCATAAGCATTAGTGGGATTAGCTCCTGATGCTAAGGCCTCTACTTCATTCTTCTTTGCAATCACACTTTTAGGCACAAATTCTAAAGCTTGTGGACTTAATTTTCCATTCAAAATAGCAGGTGAAACCTGCACTTCTTCATCAACCAAATCAGCCTACCTAGGTGCACTCCTCTCCCCCTGATTTTCCTTTGAAATAATCAAATTATTTGTGAGATTAGCTTGAGAAAGTGATGACATACCTTTCACCAAATCTTTGTCATTCCCTTTGGACAAAATGAGTTGTCTAGATTCACCTTGAAGTTCCCTAAACGACTCTAAAGATTGGGTAGGGACCTCATGAGCTAAGGTGTTCAAAGTGACTATGGGTGGCTTGATCGCTAAATTGGATTTGAGTGCCATGGCAGCCTCATATTCTTGAATAATCTTATTTACTTCAGGATTAGAAATGTGTAATGTTGGAGCCATAACATTACCATCATTTCTGGTATCCTTCAAGAAAGCATCAAAACTATTTGAGCATAATAGGTCATTTGAGGAATTACTTCGTGAACCTGGAGAAACATTAGATGATGCCTTCCTATGTATAACCATGTTCCAGTTCTCTTTGCTGCAAGTTCCTCTCCCTTTGTTCAAATCCTTGTCCAACATTATTGCTAATGAGTCATCAACGTCCTCACTCGTATTCATAGCAGTTGAAACTACAATTTTCTTGGCTTGATGTACCGATTTTTCAACATGTTGGGGGACCTTATTTAAAGATTCATGATTAAAATTCCCAATGCCAGAAACATCGACTTGCTGCGTCAAATTTGGATTCTTCGACCTCTGATGTTGTGTTGTTTTATAGGTGTACCAAAAACTCTATCATCTGAACTTGTGCTCGTATCACCTTGATTTCCAAGCTCCAAATCATTCTCAATGGAATTTTCATTTGGTAAAATTGAAGCTTCAGGTATTACTTGATGGTCCGCACCCTCTTTTACTACCTCCTCACCAATCAAAGTAGATTTAGGAGTTGAATCTACGAACGTATCAGTCCCAAACTCATTAGTACATATACCATGCAGCTTTGAGACTCCATCAACAGTAGCCAAAGAACTATGATTCCTAGCCAATTTTTGCACCACATTTTGATCGAATTTAAAACTTGAAATTAGGGATAACTCGATTTTGTTGGAGTCTTTGTAAGTTTATTAATTATTAGAAAAAATTAATTCAAGAGAGTAATTGTAGGATATCATTTCTACAATTAGGAGATAGTATGGGTTCTATTCTAGACTCTACAATATATATATATTTACAATAACCGCTTATCCTACTATGGTCATCTAGTTCTAACAATTTTTATTATGGGAGTGGAAGAGCTTGGTATAAGGAGATAATTAATGAGAAAATGATGGAATATCTACCATTGCCCGTAAATTACTATGAATCTACAAACATATTTCATTAGTCCAAATTTTTTTAAAGCTGTTTGATAATAATCAAGTTTAGCAAGAGATAGAGAGAGAGGAGTTTGGGGAAGAGAACAGAGGGAAAGAAAATTGATTTCATCCTCCGATATCTGTTCTTTGTCTTTAACTCTTTTCGTTACAAACAATAATCTAATTACGATGACATTTGCTGGAACAACACAAAAGTGTAATGCTTGTGAGAAGACGGTATATCTAGTGGATCGTCTTGCTGCTGATAATCGCATTTATCACAAAGCTTGTTTCAGGTGCTACCATTGTAAAAGTACTCTCAAGGTATATACCATCCATCTTTGTATGCAAAAGGCTCACACTAATCTATTGCTTTTACATAATCTTTCTCTCTTGTTCTTTTGAGAAACGAAAATATGATGTATACCGCAGTTGAGACATCTGACTATTATTTTTGTTTACTTTTTTCAATTTTCAGCTCAGCAATTTCAATTCCTTTGAAGGGGTAATATACTGCAGGCCTCATTTTGATCAGCTTTTTAAGAGAACTGGCAGTTTGGACAAGAGTTTTGAAGGTATAACGAAGAAATACATACAAAAATAGAAATAATTGTATATAATTAAGTATTTGATCAACTTATCTTTTACCAGGAACTCCAAAGATCACAAAGCCAGAAAAATCTGTGGATAACGAGGCAATGTTTTGAATGCATTTAATTTCTTGTATATATAATCAGTCATTCTGCTTTATAATTTATTTCAACTTTGTCATGTAAAACACAGAATGGTACTGGCACCAAAGTCTCAAGTTTATTCGCAGGCACCAGAGAAAAATGTGTGTGCTGCACTAAAACTGTATATCCCATTGAGAAGGTAATAACCAATATATATACATTCATTTATTATAGGGAAAAAAGAACAAATATACCCCAAACTATCGTAAATGGTATGTAGATATCCTTCGTCATACTTTTGGGACATTGGTGCTCCTACCATCTAAAAACTAGAGCATATATGCCCTTCACTCTAACGGAAGACTAAATAGGGACATGTGGCGCAATCTTATCCGTCGATCAAATATTTAATAAATGTCAGGTCGATGGATAAGATTATGACACGTGTATGTCCGTTAGTATATATGCTCTAGTTTTTGGATGGCAGGGGCACCAATATCCCAAAAGTATGACGGAGGGTATCTACATGCCATTTACGATAGTTTGAGGGTATATTTGTCCTTTTTCCCTTTATTATAAATAAATATAGATGTCATTGAATTTAAGAGTGTATTTGTTTGTGTTACGTAAGGTTACTGTGAATGGAGCAGCATACCACAAGGCTTGCTTCAAATGCACACATGGAGGTTGTACTATAAGTCCATCAAACTACATTGCACATGAAGGAACACTTTATTGCAAGCATCATCACATTCAACTCTTCAAAGAAAAAGGCAATTACAGTCAACTTGAGATTGATCATGAAATAGAGCCTGCACTTCCCCCACAAATTGCCATGGAATCGTAAACTCATTTATGTTCATCGCCTCGATCTCTTTCACTTCTCCTCATCCTTTGCTATGTCAACCTTAGCTTCATCTCCATTATCTTCAATTTTGTTCATTCTTGTGGAGCATATTTCAGTTATCTCTATCCACTTTGGTTGTATGTATTCTTATGGATTTTGTAAATTGTAAAATATAGATGGTGTTTTAAAATATACTACCACAACATTGTAAAGAGAATAATTATCTTCTACATTTATTTGAATTTTTAGGATCAAAGAAGGGTTAATTTTTCTTATAAGAATTATAACCACCAACCCACACTGCAATATTGTCATCCCAATTCATCAGTAGAAGCATGAACATATGGCACAATTCATTAAAAGATATTTATAATCCCACCTAGAATAGAAAACCAAAATGCATAGCTTAGACATTTACTTGCTCCATTTTAACAGAATATAATTGATTGATCAACACTACATAACATATACTCTCTGAAGCTTCAACTCCGAAAATACATTTTTGAAGTATAGAGCAATACGACACAATCAACCTGTTATGCAAGAGAACCAGATAGCTTCTAAGTTTACATTGCACCTGGACAAAAATTTAACTAGGTAAGCAAGTTCCTTTCACAACCAAAAGAGAACATAGTTCATGCTAGAATGAGACTACTACACAATAAACACAAACTCTCATCTATCCCACTCCGCCTCCATTAGTTGTGGAACCACCTTTGAGGGACTTTGAGAGATGCTTTCTGAAGGCCGATTAGTGAAGCGATCCCATCCCATGATGTGGGGCAACGCAAACTACAGTTAGAAGACCAAAATTATTAATAGACAATGAGAACCATAGACAAAAAGTCAAAATGAAGCTGCAACTTATTGGAGAAATATTTGTAGAAGGCACTTAACAGTATAGGACATTCTACTTGGTGATTACTTTGTACAACAATGTAACTGTAGGTACACATCTTGTAAGCACTAAGCAGTTTAATCATTTTTTAATGAAGTAATGAAATTTTATTAACTAAAGGGTTAAACACGCTCGTGTTCAAGAACTGTACTAAAAAGTGGAAAACCTTAAAAAAGATGCCCTTTTCTACAAACAACACCCAATCTTCCAATACAACTAGGGACCTTGTGGGTAAACTAAAAAGAAATAACACTAAGCAGTTTCAATCATACAAGTCAAAAAGGTTAGAATAATTAAGAAAGGACCCTAAAAATAGACCAAATTCAATCAATAACCTGAAAAAAAATTGTTTGGGAAACTAAGTTTTGATAATATGTACCAAATTCTCATAACAAAATGCAGTCACACCATTGACCGCCATATAAGGTTCATTCATTGCCAAATTCAAAAGATTGTACGCATTTTCATTTCCAGGTAAAGGCAAAATGTTTTCTTAATAAACAATACAATCACTAGATATTGGTGATGTATGAGGTTCTGACAACAAGTTTTACTTCTTACTCACAGCTCCATTTCCTGATATAAAATGTTCATTCACCATCAATTAAATTTCACTAACGAAGTCAGAGCTAGGATAAGAACAGGTAACAGAAGCATCTCAAAGTAATAAGAAAGCAGGGTGCTTAGGAAAACTAATTGAATAGAAGCATAATTTCTTTTACAACAGAAACATATTAGTAGATCGTACACTGAAAGCTGTTCGCATAACAGCAAATTCGGCAGTAGTGACAGGAACAGTAAAACGATCATTGGTTTTGAGATTATTGTTGACAACACCTGCATAAAGGGCAAAATCAAATGCTGCAATTAGTACGAGCACTATTACATGGCTTGCCAAATTACGAAAGAAACACACCCAGAGGCCATACAAGAACAGGATGAAACATATATATCATTGTTTTAACATATCGCGAAAACAGTTACTTTTAAGCATATCATTGATCCTTAACATGGACAGCTATCATTACAGAATAAATTGTGATGCATCTTATTGGTTGGAAGCAAAATTTTGAAAAAGGTGAACATATAGACTGATACTTACTCAATGAAATGAAATAACCACTGCCATCAGCATTTGGCTTAATTGACAAACTCTTTCTAACTTGACCAGCATTACTGTAACATATAACATCTGCTTAGTTATACAGTGATGAGAATAAAGAGAAACTAATAATGAGTAGGATGCAAGGATTCTGTACTAAAAAGTGTGTGTGTGTGTGAGTGCATGTAAACATGTCACTAAAAGATAGCCCATAGCCAAGAACTGTATCAGCAAATCAACCTAGACAGCATTGAAGGATCATGAAAGAATTCAGAAGAATCTCTGGTCCCCATACTTATCAATGATCCAACCTCTGTTGCTGATAAAGCAAACAACTGCAATATGTTGAGTCATCTGTCAGTCAAATCGTACATCAGATATGTGAACATGTGCAAGAAAAGAAAGAGTAAGAGAGAGTGGTGAAACAAACATAGAGATGGATATTTATTTAACATCCAGATGGACACTTAAGAAAGAAAAATAGACAGATTTATAGATGACTAATAACTCTAAAGAAAAACCAAGCAGCAAAACAACATTAACAAGAAAGATACAAGCAATTTCTTCACCTAGTTATGAAAGTACCATCTCTCAAGCGTATTATAGACCTATAAGTTGGTGGTTCATGCTAGGACCAAGTACTAAGCGTCCAAACATGACCAATCAATCCTGTCAAAACTTAGGAATCTGCTCATATACCATCAAAGAAGAACAAAAACTTTACAGCCTTGAAGAGAATTAAAAGCTGACAGGAACTTCTTAAAGAAGAAAATAATATCCTGCTGTATCTTAATATCTGTCGACATGTGCAAGTTCAGATTGAATTTGTTCAGCACAGATTATAAAGTATGGAAGTCTGTTGACAGGGAGGAACTATTGAGGATGAAAAGGAATAAGTTGCTCATCTCCAGTCTTTGCAAGCTAGGCACCAGTGGATGTTACTTGCCACAATTTCCCTCTTCTTTTATCTCATAAATGTAGAAAAAATTAGCTGTAGCACTTGCGAGAATCCCTCAGCATAGTGATGCGATGAGCTTTTCGGGGACAAATAAAGATCTAAACTTGTTTCCTACCATGCTGGTGGTACTCAATAATAAGAGAGAACCGTATAAGCACATTACCTGCCTCTTTTCCCAGTCATATTTGCGCTCACCAACAGATGGCCAGAATGTCAACATAATGACACCTCGGCGATTGAGTTTAACACCTCCAGACTGTAATAAGAAGAATGGATGAGTGGATGCATCATTTCAACATCACGAAGAGAGGCAACTCCAGTTTCTAATTCTATTTAAAAAGGTAATAAAGATCATACATCCAGTCTATTAAATGTGGGGAGCCTAGGTTCAGCAGAAAGTGCTGCTTTGCCTTTAAATACTGAGTAGGGAGCAAACACTCGACCTTCCCGTTTTCCTGCTATCAAGAGATATGACAACAAGATTATTACAGCATCAAGATTACAACTGAGACTTCATGAACATCTGAAAATAAAATTCATACCATCAGCCACAACATTCTGTTGAACAGTAGAAAAACCCGCAAAAGTGTTGATGGCATGCTGCCAGATAGAACCTTTGACACACTCTCCAGGCAATTTTTTATGCAACAACTGATTCCTATTGTGTCGAGAGAAAAACATCATATTAGGAAGGTTCTTTTTTAAAAATTATCAACTTTACTTAAAAAAAATTACTCACAATCTGCATGCTAAGCAGTTACTCTTTTTTCCTACATTGTCAATGGTATTTTATTGAGTATCCAGAATCAAGAAGCACTGTGTTGAAAATGAGACCCCTGATTTTCTTGGTGAATGAGCAACGGATGAAAATGTGTGTGTAATGTCCTCACCATGCATTTTACACAGTGAGCATTGCTACAAATATGGACTTATTTTTCTCTGTCCCTCCATAACATAACATGAGAATAGGGTCTTAAATAGATTCATAGTAATTTAAGCATGGTCAACTTCCTACAATTTACATGGGGTGCATTTCGTTGTTCAAACTTTTTGGAAAAAATATATTCTCTATGAATACAAATTCCTTAAAAATAATGAAACAACTTCACTAGCGGAAATAGAAAAAACAACTTGTACAAGTCGCCCCAAACCCCATAGCTCCCCATTCCCACCCAACATTCACCTCCCATAGTATTTATCAAGATAATATTTTTCAAACATAAATAAGAAACCCACTTATTTTCCATGTAAAACATTAGAAATACGCCTTTGGTATATCCAATCTTTAGAGTCATCGGCTTTTAAGTTATATTTAGCATCTATTCATTTGTTTAATCAGTATATATTTTGCATCTATACAAACTCAACAGTAGAGAGAGACAGAGATTCAAGTATGAGTTGGTTACACAGATTCAAGCAACAGTAGGATGAAAATGAGGACAGTTACACTGTTATACATATGTAAAAGAAAAGCTAGGGTTTAAGCAGGGGGTTTAGAGAAAAACGTCTACTGTTTTTGTGACAAGAGAGAGCAGCTGGGGTTTAAGCAGAGAACCTGGGGTGCAGAAGCCGACTGACTTTCAACATCGTCGCAGTAAGGAGGGAGAGAGCCTTCAAATTGCTGCTTATTTCTTCTTCCTTGGACAAAACTTCTACTTTGTACTCTTAACTCTCCCAATTTCAATTTATTTGGTTCATTCTACTTCGCGCTCCAACAACAAATTACTACTCCCTCTATCCAAATTTTTGTCACTTTTCATTTTTTAATATCAAAGATAAATTTATTTGAATTTTGAAATTCGAAACATGTCATAAAAATTGAGACGGAGAGAGTATTATTTAGGATCCATTTGGCGTGTAAGTAATGATATATTGATATGAAATTATATGGATAAAATTGAAATTTTGTTTGAACATCTAATTTGTTGAGCAGTTTTGTTGGTCAATATCATTAGTAACTATGTTATCATGTTCATATTTTGTGGATGTTTCATAGCTCCTTTGTTATTCTCGCAAAATATTATGTTGATATAAAATGATGATTTTTTTTGAGTTTTTGACTAAAAACATCATTAATCTATACCATCAACTTAAACTACATTCTTAAATTATTTTTCTTAACAAAAACATCCTACAAGTATTTAAAACTTAACAACTTCCATCCCTCTATTAAAACTTATCAAAAATTAGTGAATTTCATAAAAAAAAACATATACAATTCATACTATCCTCACAAAAAAATAACTATAATTTTATTATTTGTTTGGAAAAAGATTCCAAAAATTAATTTTTTATTTGCGACCCTTGTTTGTTGTTAAAAAAAAATAATGTTAGGATGGTGCGAGTCTACGAGGAGACATTATCTGATCTTCTTCTTTACCAACTGAATGGAGTTGGAGCTTAGTTTTACACCATCTTCACCTTGCAAAGTCAAAATGACATTAGATCAATAATTTTTTAGGGCAAACTGATAGTTGAGGTAATCAAGATTCAGCTAATTTTGATCTCTAGTACTTGAATTTTGTTTTTCATTATTAGAGGTAAAAGTCTCTGATCGACACCAATTTTTGCAGATTTAATGAGAAGAAAACATTTCAATGGATAATTTTTTTATATCAAAACAAATGAAAAGTAAATAAAAACAAAATTGCTAATTAAAAGGAAGACAATGCAAAACGTTGTTGCTAAAAAAAATCACAATATTTTATTTTAGATGCATGTAGAATGAACAAAATTGGTTTATTGAGGGTGATTTAAGAAGGTTTGTCGAGAGTAGTGTGAATTGTACATGTTTTTGTGAAGAATTTGTTAATTTTTGACAAATTTTAACAAAAGGATGAAAGTTGTCAAAATTTAAACAATTGAAAGATGTTATCTGTTAAGAAAAATAATTTAAGGATGTAGTTTAAGTTGGGAATATAGTTTAAGGATGTATTTTGGCCAAAAACTCTGATTTTTTCTCTTACAAAATATAAACTTGTCGGTCAATTTTTGTATTTTAAAATGTCAAATAATGATGTGAAATTTCCAAATCAAGCTTTTTGGAGAATTTGAAATTTCATCTCATAATTTCATTACATGCTCAAACGTTGATTTAATCTCATGATTTCAAATAACGAGATGAAGTTACACGTTCAAACGCCTACTTACTAAATAAACATTATTAATTATGATTTATAAATTGTAACGACCTCTCCGATCATTATGAGTAAACCAATAGTGAAAGAATTTGGGTAAGAAAACTTTTGGAGTAGTGACTTGAAAATTCCAGGCTAGGCTAGTCTCAGATGGAATCTAAGTGGGTAAAGTCTAGGGCAATCCGAGAAAGGATTGGGTAAAATGTCTAAGTGTGGGTTAGTTTTTTTCATTAGCTAAGATGTTATGGAGTCCGTAGGGCTTTTCGGTAGTGAATTCGGGTAAGTAGAACTCCCGATATTGTACTTGGCGTGAAGGGGTTAGTTTAGAACATCAAGGTTCAAAGGTGTGTTGCGAAATGAAAACTTAGGGAAAGATTTTCGGGTTTCTATCTCATGCAAGCCCCTACAACAAGTGGCACGCTGCCACAGTGGGTGATGCCTCCACGCCGGTACCGTTATAGCAGGTTGGTAACACTATAACAGGGTAAGTTGTAGTTTATGCAGAAATTTCTCCTAAACCGCTCATTATTTTACAAACACATTTTGGGAAGAGCAAGGGCGATCTAGGGTGAATTTTGTCTAGTTTTTAGCATGATCATCATTTAAGGTAAGTCAATTACTTCCTTAGCTTGATAATTCGATTCTTAGACTGTAGAATCTATAGGAATTATCTTAGGGGGGTTTGATTGATTAAATGGTTAGGGATGGCAATGGGGAGGTGAGGGACAGGGGCGGGGCGTGTTAAGCTTAATCTGCAAAAAAAATTGTTCCGCTCCGCCTCGCATAACAAATTTTTTTCATAATCAACCAGCCCTATCCCAGATAGACCCGCCAAGCATGAATGCGCCTCACATAAATTTTTTAATAGTTTTCTCTTCTAGTTAAGTTTGATACAAAAAATAAATTTATTTTTCATTAAGTTGTATTAATTTAATAGAAAATGACTTGAATTTTTTTTTAAAGGTCAATTGGGACGCATGTAAGAAAGTGTATTAGTTTTGATTGTACCATTGTCATTTACTATCTTGAATATTTTAGTAACTTTAAAGAACATATTTTATTAGATAATGTTCTATGACTCTTATGACATGTAAAAAGTTAAAATTAAGTTTGAATCCTCATAAATTCACATAGACCCGCAATCCGCCCCACCCACATTAGTTTTTTAAAAACCCCTTCAACCCGCCCCACATCCCTCCACGCCGCGCACAACCTTAAATCTGCACTGCCCCTATAGCCTTAACCCACCCCTCCACCCCATTGTCATTCATATTAATGGTGAAAAAACTTTGATTTGGGTGGAATGATCATAAGGACGGCCTAGGGTTTGGAATTTGAGTATAATTCGAGTGTTTTTAGATCATTTTGGTCTGATTATATGTTTATTAATTGTTGTAGACCAAGAACAAGCTAAGATTCATAACAAAGGAAAGACTCAAGTTCAATTAAGCTTCCAATGCTTGATTTGGGGTAGGTGATGATTGTTGTTTTCCAAGTTTATATGTGTATGCATGTTAATTGTCTCTATAGTGAAACATGTACAATGCATGTTGGGAAAAACACAAGGGTTGAATGTGAAATGACGAATTGTTAACAATCTCATGCAATGAAAGTATTTTGCTTACTTGCATTTATAAGTACGAATTACAAGAGGGTTCAAACACAAATGACTTAGGTCCAAAAGTGACCCAAGCCCAAAACAAAAACAATCAGCAACAAGTTGAAACGACCAAAAACAAGAAGGAAATGTCGAAACCAAGCGACGCTCCTTTTAGTTCAACGTTGGTCGTCCATGGAGCTCCGAAAGTTGTTCTCTCTTTGAATCAAATATGACAGAACTACGTTAAGATTGAGTGGTATTCATTTAGGTGTTTGAAAATTTCACGAGCACCATGAATTTGACTTGGTGAAGACTTCTTCAGTTTAACATTGTTACCATCTTCATTTATCAAGGTAAAACACTTAATCACTTGTACATCTCCTGAATCAATCTTAATAAAAAGAAATAACCTAATTCATCCTTAACTCGTGCAGATTGAGCTTAAGAGAACTGATACCACTACATCTTAGTTTAGGGTATCATAGGTATTTTCTCCAATCTTGGTCTATATACGCTTGAATTATAGCATACTACACTCTATGGAGAGTGATTGTTTCCTTTTTCTGTCATATAACTCTTTCTATGAGTATGTGTTTGTTTTGTTAATAATAGTCTTTTAATTTGATCCATAATTTCTATTCTGGCATTTCTTTGTTCTGAGCTTTGATTTTTTAAAATTAAAAGTGGGCCAAAGTCGCCCATTTTATTGAAATAAATAAATATGTTCACCTCTCAAATGGGTTTGGAACAACCCAGCCCACTCAAGAGAAAGACCCATTTGCCTTCGACCTGACTTTCTGAAATGGGATTCCGAGAAGGTGGAGTTCAGTAACCCAGTTTAGTGACCGAGGAGAGGTTGAGAAGAAGACAATGAATAAAAGTTAAAGAACGAAAATTAAAGATCAAAACAAAAAAGGAACATTATCAAAATAGGAAAGTGCTGAATTTGCAGCTTCGATCAATCTTCCTCTTCAGCTGCTTCACCGAATTAATCGTTTTAGGTAAGTCGGTCACCCTAGCTTATAATCCATCTAGTCTATATTGTTTTTCTATGTCATCGGATTCAAATTCTAAATCTTTAAGCCTAATAGATCAGCTAAAATGGGGCGCTTTTGCTCCAATCTTCTTGCTCACAGCTCAACCATCTTTCTAGCAACCCACAACTTCACTATTCAGACTCCATATTCTCGATCCCGCCCTAATTAAGTTAAATTGTTATTCCTTTTGTTTCTCCTATGTTTGTTATTTGCTTCACTTTTCTAATAACTGGTGGATTGAGTCTCAATGAGACTGATACCACCACCTAGTCGATAGATCAGATTTGCAATAAACAAATTTAAGAAACCTCATGTTGGAATTTCTTCAGGATAAGTAGCAGACCAAATAGAAAGTAACTTGCATATAGGACACAGCTAAGCCCACATTCCTTGATTGTGTATCGAGATTACACTTCAAAACTCTTTCCAGGTGCCAATACTTAATCAAAGAAATGTCTTCAAGAATATGTTTTTAACTAAAATTGTGTATGGTTTTGTAGGTACTGTAATGCAATTTTTCTCTAATGAAGATATGCTAATACAAGCGAGAACAATTATTTAAGAAGACAAGCAAGGACAACCAAAGCTCAACCAAACCTTGCTTATCTTCTTGAATCATTGTTCTCGCTTGTATTATCATATCTTCATTAGAGAAAAATTGCATTACAGTATCTACAAAACCATACACAATGTTAGTTAAAAAATCAGCCAAGTTATTGTCTTCCCTAAAAGTGTGTATTATCACCACCTCCTTCTCTTTTAAGATCTCCTGAATGCATCATATGTTCATTGATATGCCCTATGGAATTTCTGAGATTCCATCTAAAATCTTCTTCATAATTAAGGAATCGGTTTCCATCACAAGAGGTAAAAGATTATTCTCAACACAATATTCAAATCATCTTTGAATGCTTTAACCTCAGCTTCTAAAGCATCACATAAATCAAACTTCTCTCCTTCAGCAAATACCAAGCCACTCTATCTCTCACACAAAAGGCCTTAGAACTGCATTTAATAATGTATTTACTAGATCCATCAGTGTTGCACTTATAACTTCGTGCAAGAGGGCACACCCATCTAACAACTTTTCAAGAAATAATAGAAGTATAAGATTTCAGAAATTGAACAATCTGAGGCCCAGAGTTAGGCACCTTAACAAGTCAAGGTTATCTAGAAGCAGTCATTAGATAAATGTTTCTACTTATCTTTCTCTCCATGACATTATTGGACATTCTTCCTCCATGCTTTGAACATTTCTTTCTCCAAGCTTTGTAATATTTCTTTTTTTCTAAATTTGCATAATGATTAATATTGGAAGAGTTATAATCAATGGCCTCAATTTAATAACCCAATCAACACTCCATCATTTATCTAGGGTTTGTTTAAGTTGAATAAAAGGACTATGTATCTCAGCTGCACCTGCAAATGTTATTCATAAAGACTTAGAATTAGTGCAAGACATAAAAAGGTGGTCAAAGACATCTTGTATTGAGTTTGAGCAGCAACAATATTCCATAGAATTTGTTATTCTTTTTTTTATATATACAAAAACCACTCCTATAGAAATTCTTTGAAACCGCATCCTCCATAATAGAAAAGATATTCCTAATGGAATACCATTTTCTCATATGTTCATAATGCCCAACTGGTTCCCCTCCCTTTGTTTAATCATGTTTCAAGCACGACCCACTGTAAATTTTCCTTTGCTATTTGCCATCCACCAAGGTTCGTCTTTTTTTTCCTGACAACTTCATAATTCCTATGACATCAACCACATGATCACATACTTCCTTGTTTTGTCATCATAGTCATGTTCCATGATCTGATGGACATCTTCATATCCTTTTGTTGATCTATGTGTAATAGGTAACACATAGTGCAGAATACCTAGTTATGTTCATTATCATACCATAGACTAGTATGATCCCCCTCTAGGTTTCCACCATTATCTCTTGATCTATCTTATCTCTGGCTTGTAGCACTAACTTTCTGTCACGACCCGATTTCTCAAGTCATGATGGCACCTACTATAACCCACCAGCATGTAAGCCAACTCGTAACCCGAAACAACAAGTAATGGGTCTCAGGGTAGAAACTAAACAGGAGTAGACAAATAACAATATAAACAGACAGAAGCAAACCAAAAACATATATATAAATAAAGATCCCTCCCAGAACCTAGAAGTAACTAGTACAGAGCTACTAACAAAATGAGTACAAGTCCCAAAAGTGGACAACAGAGACTGGACTATCTCGAAAGGTAAAAGATAAGTTTATATATACAGATGGAGACTGAAATAGTACAAAACGCCGTGTGCTCACCCCCGTCTCCGGATCAGTCTGCTCCAAGCTCGATCAACGTTGGCTACTAGTGCCCGGACCTGCATCACGAAACAGATGCAGAGCGTAACATGAGTACCAAAACAATAAGTACCCAGTAGGCATCATAGGCCGACTGAACTTGAAAAGGAAAGGCAAAATAAAAAGAAGGAATACACAAATCAAGGTCAAGAACAAAAATCTAACTGAAAAAGGAATACACACGAGTGTACAAAGAACTAACTAAAGTAATCTATAAGATAACTACACCTAACTGGACCCCCATAAGCCCAAAAGGTACAATCGTGCGCAAGTTAAATAAAAACCCGAACGGACCCCCATAAGCCCGACGAGTACATAGAATAACTATAACTAAAGAACCCAAGAACGAAGAACATCGAACTAGAACCTCAACCCTAATTAGTAGAATCTGACAGTACTTAGGCCGAACCTCGAATCGGATGCTCACCAGAAGTACCCAAGTAACCAATCACAAGTATCAAGTATAAGAGGCCAGAACTCTAACCGGATGCTCTATATAAGTATCTGGGCAATAGAGGCCGAAACTCTAATCAGATGCTCAATATAAGTATCTGGGCAATAGAGGCCGGAACTCTAACCAAATGCTCTATATAAGTGCCAATGTAGCTGCTGAAAGAGTCCTAATCGATCTATTCTCATAAATGTTCGTAGATCGCCGTCCACACCTAGCCAATCAATGAAAGTCCTTGGAACCGAATCGGAAATCAAATTTAAATCGCAAAGCAGAACTAGTGTTGTCGACATAACTCTTGAAGCTGTAACATCGGGGAAATAAGGATAACTATCATCGGAGCAAACGTATCGCCTAGCTAAGGCCCAAACTATCAGGCTCAAGTCTGCTACACTAGTCTACAGGATCTAAGTCGGTCGAGTGACGTCGGGACAAAACTAAGGCTTATCGAATCCGAATCATGTATATCTAAGGCAAGCCCTAGTCAAACCTAAACTAAGGCCCAAATTCTTCAACAAATAGTAAATTAAATATGCAAGTACTCCACATAGTAAGGAGGGTCAATTAATAACACAAAGCATGCTCACAGTTACCCGATAATTCTCGAAATAGGCCGAAAACATGATTTCCAAACACCTATGCATGATTCAATAACAACCCAACCCAAATCCCAACTAATCAATATGCATCCATATTCTCAAGCTCAGTTAGGAGAGGGAAATCGTAGCCTACCTGTAGGCCGATTACACGCGTTTCAAAATCACTTCTCTGGAGCTTTTCTTTTCCGAACGTCCTCGAAATGCTGCCCCGCTATAAAAAATAGATTCACATTGTTATTACGGTCGTTTAGACACCAAAATCATAATAAACAGAGACGAACCAATTTTGGGGTCAAAATGAGAAAAGTGGGACCCGCGCTGGAAATTCTGAAATTAACCCCAAAAGTGGGTCCTAACCAGTTCCCCTAGCTCATGTCCCAAAATGGGACACAATTCGGGGCTCGGGAACAACACAATATCAACATGCAACTAAAACCCAAATTTTCTCAAAACTAGAAATGGGACAGCAGTTGAATCAGTATATTTACCAGAAACTAGAGGTTTACAATGAAATGCGACAACACACTACGAGAAAACATAGAATTGGCAACAACTTTCTAGCAACAACAATAAAGTTGTTGGCTAAATTTAATAAATGGCAACAACTTAATATTTTTGTTGGCAGATATCAAAATTTTAACATAAAGTTTTTTCTTGTTACTTAATCTTTTAAACTTGTTGCTATATATTTTGAGTTATTAATATAACAAATTTAAATAGTAACACATTAACAACAACAATTTTTTATCATTATCAAAAATATTTCTGTTGGTAAAAACTTTTTAGTGTTTCTCAAATTTGAGCAAAAATTATCGCGGTAAAATTTCCCTCGATTATTCGTTTTGCGGTTTGACCCCAAATCTTTCTCCCACTTATTTTTCACAAGACCTTTAGTTTTTTTTTTTAATTGAAATTTGACCCTTAATTTTCCCATTAGATTCAGTGTTCCGGTCACCGGCGAAGCTTCGAATTACGTCTGAATAGCCTTCATCAAATCAGAATTAGGGTTTCAAATTGTAAGCTTTTCCTCCATAGTTTCAATTGTTCGTATATAGTTGTAGGTCTTATTAGGTACTTTCAAAGTCTCAGTTATGTTGCAGTCGTGCAACCTGCAACATTAGCCTTTCCACTCATATTCCTACTAAGGTAAGTGCGAAATCAACCATCTTGTCTCTGATTTTGTATTTGTTTCTCATTCAAGATGTATTCGTGTTTATTCATGTATTCAACTGGGTGAGAAGACAGGTAGCAAAGCAAATCAAGAAAATTTGAAATTGCTTGTATCTAATTGAATTAGTAACACCTAGAATGAGAACCATGATTACCATCAATATGATACTGTGTCTATCAAGTGCAGATGTGAGTTTAAAACTTCTATAGTTTATAATTATTTTGTGGAATCCAAAAATTGTTATTAAGAATTAGGTATTAGAAAATAACAAGACAATAATATGTGCATTGGATGAGACGCTTCTGCATTTAGAGTAATATATTATTTAGGTGTTTAGATGGAGTTCAACTAAGAAATATAAGCAAACCGGTTCAGCAATCTCTAAAGATGATGAATATCCACATAACCTATAGTTATCGGGAGACTTTACTGAAAACTATGAACATAATTATCAAAAGGGATGCTAAAATCTTTAGTTGTTGATTACTGCTTGAAAAGAAAGTTCCAATTAGAGGTCTTCGCTTTGAGCAATCCGCGAAAAACATTCTGAAATACTTAGTATTTAGAATAACTCATGTGAAATAAAAGAAAGATATTATTCTTACATCTGATACTAGTATTTGGATTACTAAAAATGAAGTCAATATTTAATTGTATGTATTTAGTGGTATTCGAAAAATTTGAACTTTAAATCTGCAGCAAAAAGATCGACACAAGAAGGAGAATTGTAAGTGGCCATTGGTAAATTGAAGGAACAAGGTCATCGTTGCTAGTTGTCCAATTGATAACAAAGGGTCATGGAAAGTGGAAGAAGATGAACTGTTGAAAGAAGGTGAAGAAGTATGGGCCAAGTGACTGAAGTTCGATTCGATCCAAAGGCCTTTTACATCGTATTGGCAAGTTGTCTAAAAGATTTTAATTTTGAAACATTTAACAAGATCCCTACTATAATATGAGTATTCGTATTTACCCATATTATCCTTTGGTAACTCGATTTTACCTATTTAATATATGAGTCGAGATGAGCATTTTATCCATTTTTGTTTAACTCATTTTGGATCGGCTTATATTCGACTCGATCCACTTGTTTGCCACTTCGACTCCTTATTGAGAGGTGTTGACTTTGTATAAGTTCACACTTCTAAAATATTTGTGGATTTTTCCTCTGCAGTTGAAGGACGAATTACACTTCCTCACCATTGAGATTGGTTGTGTTGCCATAGTTTCAGCCCATGTCTGTTATTTTCCTAAAATTGCAGCAAGGTAAACTAATTGTGTGTGTAGAAGTTCTAGTTCTTTTCAATATCTTCGCGATTAATGTATGGTCTAATCAAGTGATGTTGTAGCTTTAACTCCTCATCCATTAAGCTAGTTTTCCTTTGATTAGTATATTAGTTAATTGTGATTTCTAATGGTAATAATATTTGTGAGTGAAGTAACTCTTCACTTTCTTCTTTTTTTCTTCAAAAGGTGATATTATTACTCAAAAAATAGTCACACTCATACAATGAAATGACCAAATCTTCTAGGATACTTAGTTTATGTTGATAAGATATTGTGTGTTTCTATGACCAATTACGATGTTGGGTAACTTGGTTCTTTTATGTACATGTATATGTTTGGTGTTAATAAAATGTTATGTTTTTCATCTGACCAGTTACGGTATTGGGTTACTTGGTTCATTTATGTACATGCATATGTTGGGGAACAACGTGGATTCTACAAGGATAGATGGACCCAAAGCGCTTATTTAGTACGATTTTCGTGATGCAATCCCTTAACTGATGGCTTTTTCTGTGCATGTTTATCTTCAATATTTTCATGGCCTATTATTGTCCAGTATAGAGAAGTATGCTAGAGATGAGGGTGTTTTGAGTTAATACAAGTAGAAGTAAGATAAATTGTGTACACTGCAATGTTATCCCACATAGAAAAGTGAAGTTGAAGGCCTTGAAAAAGGGACTGAAGTTTTCATGAGCTAAGGAGAGGGATGTGATTGAACTTCAGGCACAATATGGGACCTTCAATTCTTAATACATGATATATCTTTCTGAATACTATTTGGATAGAAGAAACTTGTGCTACCTTCCAACGTGGTTCTTTCTTGCAACTTATTGAAGGTAAGATGAACCATATTTAGTGTATTGATTTTTTGGATGTCATATAATAGTCATTAGTTATATTTTAAGTTTCTAAGTTGCATTATGTTAACATACTTAAATTCTTGATACAGTTCTCAACATGAATACTAATTTAAGGGTTCAAAGTTGAGGGAATTTCTATTGAAAAAAATCATGGAAAGATGATGATGATTTAAATTTTATATCTTAAGTTTCATTGGTGCTTAATTTACTAGTGTCACTTTTATTTATTTTCGGATTTTATATCGTAGTTCCTTTTGGAGATTGGATTCAGATTGCTTCCTCAAACATGTAAATCCATGTTAAGTGTTAAATTTATATTTTATTGACTTTGTTGTTGGACTTTTTTTTGTGTACTACCTCTAAATATGACGGTCTTTGAGTGTTAATGATGGATTCTTTTTGGTTGGATCAGTCATGAATTTGTCGGGTGATTTCTTATTTTACTTGTCGCGACACCCAATAGTTTGGGGATGTGCCTATTTAATGGGGCTAACTCTCTGAGTTATGCTTATAAGGTTCTCTAGTTTGTGTTAAAAGCTATGAGAATAGAATGGTTACAAATATGGTGAAGTATTTTGTAGAGTGTATTATTATGTGATTCTTTTTACTTTTTAAATTCATATTTGTGAATATTATAATTTACTTGATCAAAATATAATTAAGTTTATCTTTTATTTGCAGGATGAACATGTATAAGTCAACTCTGTTGCAACACAAGTATTATTGGAAGAAGATTTTTTAAAATTTACTAGAAGGATTAGAATATAACGACCTTGCTTATATTTTTTTTTACAAGTAAAGACATATGTAGTAAGTATTTAGTGCATTGATCTTATGTATTGACCTTTGCATATTTATATAGTTTTAATTCAAATATTTATGTATTTTTAAAAAAGAATTGTGTATTGTCTATTTAGCAATTATTATAAATTGTTGCTAAAGATATATGAAAAAATATTTGATTTATTGCAATAAAAGAGATATTGTTGCTTGAAAGCATTTCTAATAGATTGCTAACTAAGTTTTGCCAAGTTTTAGCAACAACTAATATTGTTGGTAAAAAATAATAATTTATGGCAACATTAGATTTTGTTGCGATTTTTTTTATAAGCCGTATAAAGCAACAATTTTTTTTGTTGTGTTAAGTTAGTTTTTGGCAACAATATATTTTATTGTTGCAAAAACTTTTCGCATCAGCATTTATTGCAACAACATGCAACAACTTTTTTATTGTTGCCGAAAGTACTTTTAGCAACAATATCCAATATATGGCAACAAAAAAAGTTGTAGGGAAATGTCCTCTTTCTTGTAGTGACACCACGACGTTCTCCTCGAAAAATAACTCAAGATAGCCTCAAAAATCACTGAAATCGAACCTAGAAAGGCTGAGAAAACAAGTCTCAAAATTTTCCAAAATCAAGCTCACAAAAAGGGTCGTGGCAGCAGGTATTTTATGAAAATTACCTCAAATGGGGATCCCAAATCACTATCTGAGCTCACCAACGCATTGTCCTCGAAAAATCTCACAACTTTGCCTTTTGAATAGCCCAAATCGGTTGAGAGATGAGAGAGTTATAAGGGTTTGAAGTTTGGGAAATGTTGTTGGTTTTCTGCATTTATAGCAGATTTTCTGCAATTTTCCAAAAACTAAAAACTCCGACCGGGTGCTCCGAACTCGTTTGAAACTCCGTGCACGCAAATGAGATATGCAACCATATCAAATTTGATATTCCGAACTCAACGGCGCAGTTAAAATTTTCATCAAAGGTCATCTCGATAAAAAGTGGGTCCCACTTCCAAATGCTATTTTAAGTCAAAACCACAAAAGAGCTCAGAAAAATATCAAAAATCTCTAGACACAAAAGAAGGGTCAATCTAGACCAAACTTAACATTCCGGAGCTAATCGCGCTGAAGAAATTTTTATCTAAGCGCATTTTCCAAGAATGTTGACCAAAGTCAACCTTAAGCCAAATTTCAAAGGCTAAAACGCCTAAAGATTCAAACTCACATCAAAGGCCTCGATACTTGTGCCAACAATGCTACTAGCCTAATTTGGCCATTCCGGAGCTGATGGAACCGTCAGAATTCTATTCTGAGGTCGTTTTCTTGAACTTCTGATCGAAAATGATCGTTCAAAGTTCATAAGCTCCAAAACACTAAAACTCACACCATAACCAAACGAACGACCAAGTGACCGAACTGTCAGTCTCAGCAAGTCATAAATGACTTGGGGTTGCTACAGGAACGCTCTAAATGTCACACAGAATTCAAGACACAGAAATGACCAGAAGGATCATTACACTTTCATACTTGAGATCTACCATTTCATTCAACAATTTGTGGCCTATGTCTTTTGCAATACTTGTTCCATAGGAAATTAACCCATAAAGACTTCTTGGTTCTGAAACTCCACCAAAGTTTGACAAATAGTGTCTGTGAAACATAAAACATAGACCTAAACCCTATCTCTCCTTCTCTGGGTTGACAAATGTCTTCCCAAGCCACCCAATACTTTACTCTTCCTTCCTCTTTAAAATTTTATAAATTTTTTGCAAAAACTCTGGATGTCATAAATGATACATTTAGGAGGTGTGATAGCATAGAGCATATATATTGACATACTTGCAAAACATGATTAATAAACACAATTTTCCCTCCAAAAGATAATAATTTACCCTTCCAAGCTGTTACTTATTTTGAATTTTTTAAATCAAATCAACAAAGCCAGTTTTACTTTTCTTGGCATGTCCTATAGGACAACCAAGATAAGATAAGTTAAAGGAAACTTACCTTTCAATAAATCAATTATCTCTTCTACTATCTTCACCGACTTAGTAGCAGCCTTACTAAACATCTAGAAGAGGCCTTTCTCCTTATTAATCTTCTGGCCTGACTGATTTTCATATTCTTGCAACATTTGAATTATCATTAAAAGAGAATTCTTTTTTGTTGATGCAAGGATAATAGTATCGTCTGCACAAGCAAGATGATTTGACTTGTCACTCCATTTAGGTATTATTATAATCTATTTTTCTAATTTATTTTTATATTCAATTTTTTTATATTATCGTGACACACACGTGCACCGCACGTATTCTAAACTAGTAATAATGATGCTCGTAAGGGCATGGTTGAGTGGTGAACTCCCATCTGAAAGATTTGAAATCGATTCGAAACTCAGATATGAGCTCATGGTATGAAGCTTGTCTAATGTGATTTACATCTTGGCAAGTTATTGCACTATTCCCAATAATCGTAGAAAATATGTTTTAACAAAAAAAAAAAAGATAAAAAGGAAAACGAAAAAAGTTGAAGTCGAAGCTACTGGTGTAGACCAGCCGACGGCCCCATATATACTCAGTGGGGAGCTTCACTTGTTGAATTGGTAGAGAATTGCATGATGGGTGACAAAGAAATCCCCAAAAAACAAGCTGCGAATGGGTCGAAGAACAAGAAAAAGAAGAAGAGAGGTGGTTCAAAGAAGAGAATGACATCTGAACAGACTTCGGCATACAATTATGTGAGTGAATGGGTTTTCTTGGACCGCCCTCATTCACCCAATACTGACGATTTTGCCATTCCATGGAATCAACCCAAAGAGAAGTTAGTCTTTGAATTGCATTCTCATTCTATTCATAGTGATGGCTTCTTATCACCTTCCAAGCTCGTCGAAAGAGCCCATCAAAATGGGGTCAGTACCCTTTTTCTCCCCTTAAATGTATATTCTTTTATTTTCCTCAAATTCTATGTGAATGGAGTGAGATTAACCTTTATTTTTGTTGTAGTGTAATTCTATTGATTGGTGTCTGTGCATTTATTCTTTCTAGTAGATTGTATTTACTAGACCTTGAGAAACTGAGATTTTTAGGAGATTAAGGATATGATGGTGCTCAAACCCGGACTAGTGACAGACCCATCCGGGTCTGGGGAGTTAGAGTATACGCAGACCTTACCACTACTCTGTGGATATAGAGAGGCTGTTTCCATGAGTACTTCATAGAATATGTATTAGGTAACTATCTCTGACTATGACAGACGCCAGTAAACAGGGACATGTCCAAGTAACATTCTTTTGCTTCTGTTATGTGAGGGTTGTTGAGAGAGCCAATTTACTTTCCAAGAAAATTCAGTCATCATACCATGCCTAAAGTTAAATTCTGGCTAGCCTGCATCACCTCAGGTCAACTGTCTGTCATTTTCGTAGTTCTTTTCCAGATGAAAAGGTACAAGTTTTATTGGTAAGTACAAGGAGGTATTGTGTTAATACAGGGGCAGTTTTTCTTCTACAGATTGAAGGAGAGCACAAGATCTATCGAAAAGGCACAATCAGCTATGGCGTTCTTATACCAAACGAAACGACTCTTACGACATTTACACTTCCCAGAGGACAAATGTTCTTTCTTTCAGCAGATGCATCTGCTGTTTTTTTCCAGCCAAATGGTCCATAGCATTCTGATGGGTACTGCATTCCCTAGCTGCTTGCAGCCCTTTATAGTGATCTGTCCATTCCAGCTGGTTAAAGCGTCTGAATGCTTCCAAGTTTATACCCAATGTACTCCAAAGTTATTTAGGAACATTGACCATAGCTGCACCAATGATTAGAGTGTAACAAAAGATGATTGACAGATACCAATGCTTCTCACATATGTAGCACCTACTGCTAACCTCTATAAATTATCCTTGGTTAAACAAGCTTTGTGTGCTGCAGTTCAAGTGAAACATGCTTCCCTAGGTGCAATGGTCCTCCAAATCCATCTTCCAGGGCCAGTTTTCAATGCATATTCCATGCCCAACATGAATTCTTATAGCCTGCTTTGACTGTATAATTATCATCTTTTCTTCCTCTCTGGCATTTATGCACTCATAAATAGCACAAGAGGGGATGAATTGGGTTATGTCAGATTTTCGCCTAAGTGATGAACCAGGTTACATTATCTGTTCCACCCTGATATCTTATCAGAAACGAAGACAATGTAAAAGTAGCAACACCATATTCTTACATGGAAAACACCCGGCTCACAAGGGGTAAAAACCACGTTCTGCACGTCTTTAGATTTGTCCCAACTCCACTTAAACAATGATCCTCAAACACTTATTCTGATTACAAGTACTTGCAACCTAGTATCTAACTCTAATCCCTATATCAACAATCTACACAGACTGGTGAACCCTCTTCAAGTTATCCCCAATTTGAAGTTGAAGTATATTTATATAAATAAACAATACCTTTTTTTTTTTTTGAACTTGGTAAGGTTGTATTATATCACAAAACAGTACATGGGTTGTACTGAAACCTTATATACAAAAGCCCCAAATTCTTACTGCTCTATGGCTAAATTGAGTCTAAAACATCAATTATAGAGACAGTATCATTTGAGTATAACTGATTACACCAAAAACATAATAGCAAAATGCAGTTGAGCTTCACTTTCTGCACACTGTTTTCTATGCTCTCAAAACACCTAGAGTTCCTCTCTTTCCATATTGCCCACCATATTGAAGCAGGGATAAGTCTCCATCTGCCTCTGTCTTTTGCCAGTACTCCTGCTTCCTCCCAGCTCTTTAAAGCCTCTGAAACTTTCCCAGGCATAGTCCAGGAGATGCCTTTGTGACTCAAAATAATCCTCCATACTTTTAGGAAAGTACAACTCAATTTAACTTCGTAATATAAGGTGACTAGAAAAGAAGACCGTAAGACATATTACTATGAAACAGGTTCTTCAATCTGGTTCGTACTTCGTTGTATCAGGTTGCACTTGAATAGCCAATCACAACTCTCTCAAATATGCTCTTGCTTATTTGCTTACATTTTGCCTTTTCTCTCAGTGTAAGTGCGTAAGTGTCTTTGTGGAAGGATCTGCATATATAGTCTTTTGTTTTGCTTCCCAGTTCCCAGTTCAACATGAACTCTTGCACGATAAGGACTACCTCTTTGCTTGGATGCATGAGTCTATACGTCTGTCGACTCTTGTCTTGAATATACATTGTATAGACTTCCAGATCTTTTCACCATGAGACTCCTTCATCGAGATGGACTTTGTATACTGAAACATGTATATTCTTCCTGGTTCATGAACTTGTTCCACATCTTTGTCTTATGGGCCATTGAATTGTTTCGGCAGATAACATTTTGTCAATCATCATAACATACTAAAGCCAATAAATTTCCCCTTTTTGATGATGATGAACTTATATCCCTCGTGTTCTGTGCTTAACCTGTTTCAATCAGTTCAAAGTCCAAGTAAGGCATCAGAAGAAACACTTAGATAAACCAGGTTATTCTAATGGGTTATAAATATTACAAAGTAGATACACTCCCCTCTCCCCCCCTTTGGCATCATAAAAAATCTTGTTCCAATTTGGAACAAGATTTTTTATGATGCCAAAACAATCTGAGTAACTGAATCAGCAATACTAAGCCCATAGTCGCTGGGGCTATCACATATACAATCAAAACAAAAACGAAAAAAAAAAACCCAGTTAGACATCTCAAGAGATTTGAAAAGTCAAGTAGAACAACCAGAATGAAGGGAGAAAGCAGGATGTGTTTCCATTAATATCTGTTATATGACACCATATTCTTAAGCAAAAAGACAACAATTCATATTACTAAAAAAGTGAAGGATAATTGGCTACATATAGAAGGAAGGGGAAATGGGATGCTTAGCTGAGCTAGGCTAGTTTGGGGGAGAAGGGGTTGATCGAGGGTTCGTTTGAAGCAGCTGACAGAGGCCCTGCAGGCTGGCAGAGTAAGTAGTCCTTTTCCTTGTCAAACTCAGCCTGCAGACTGACAATCTTAGCCTTAAGATCTGTCTACTCAATCTCCTAGGCACCATGAAGCATGGTGATGGCATCCTGATGAGCAACCCTTAGAGCCTCATTCTCAACATTCTTAGCTGCTAAGGCATCCCCCAGTCGCTGCAATGTAGCATTGGACCTCCTTGATGATGTAGGTACAACAACTTGGTTCACCATGCCTATCATATCCTTGGTCATTTGAAAATGCCAAACTCACACAGGTACCTGGAGATGCGCAAGAACAACCCCCATCCAAATTCCATGAGGCAGAACTTGCCCCTTCTTATCCTGCTGACTTACCCTGACCATATGTTGCAATATGAGCTGGGGAAGATCAATGGAAATCCCCGTGTCCAGCAATTCCATGAGAGTGAGATAAAAAAAAAGTTAGCCTCAGTCCTCTTCTTCTTTTGAGAGATCAACATCTTATGGACAACATCAAAGAACAATTTATGCAATTTCGACATTTCCTTTTTCTCCACTCTCTGATGCTCATGGACATGGGTCTTGTTGGAGAACTTTTTACTGATGTCCAGGGAAGAGGGCAGTCCATCCAATGGTGGTCATTCATTCCTTACATAGAAATCCCACCCAGCATTAGGAACACCAAGAACCTGAGCTATCCCCTGAGGAGTAATCTCAATTGGGGCTCCCTAACATTGTTGGCAATAGACGTGGCAGTACCTTTGGTATTGATGTAGAACTCAGTGAGCTATGCCTTACACAACTTCCTCCTATGATCTCCTTGGAGGAACATGTTGCTCCAACCCTGAACAACTATTTTGGCAAGTAGCTCACCCATCTCAAGACCACCATATCCAGTAAACATACGACTCCTCAACACAGTTTGCCTCTTAAACTGGATCACCTTGGCAAGGTGAGGATCCACTTGGTCGTCCTTGTCATTCACAGAGTTGTCGATTTCTTCATCAGTGTCATTTTTCCCAACTCCCAAGTGACTCTGAGGAAGGCAGGCCTCCTCCTCTTCCTCACTATCAATTTTTGCATCCATCAGCTTGGACAAGACAGGAGTATTGGATGAACCACATTTGGAAACCTGTTTCTTAGCAGTGAAGGAGGGATTTTTAGGAATAGCCACACTCTCTTTTCATTTTCCTTTGTGTATAAGCTTCCACCTCATCATCAGTCACCTCAATAGGAGTAGCAGTAGATGCAGCAGCCTTGGTCTTTGAGTGCCTGATGCATTTTCTAGATCACATGGTAGCCTGCAGAAGTGCCTCAGAATCCTTGGGTTTGCTTCTAGTTAAAGGGGTTCAATCATTAAATATACTGAACCCTACACTCTCCATACCTAGGAAACTTTCACATTTTGTACTCTCTTTGATGTTACCAATCCCACAAGTGACAGGAATTACCTCCTTTAGTGGTAGGTCATCCAACCATCTATCAAGTTGCTTTTCTGTATTGCAAGCACTGACCACCTTTAGTCTGCACTTATCATTGAATTCATCCCGTAGTCTCCGTATACATTTCCATACAGATAGCCCATACTGTTTCCTCACCAGATTGATGCACCATTTGGATCCCTTAACATATTTAGTGATTATCACATCCATCAGTAATTCCTCTTTATTTCCTTAAATCTTCAATGCCATTTTGAAAGCAAACTTTTGTTCAGTAGATTGAGATTTTTAAATCCAAAACTTAATTTTGTCACTTGTGACTGTTCTATTTCAATAAGGGGTCGTTTGGTAGAGTGTATTAGAAGAAATAATGCATGCATTAGCTTTGTGTATTAGTAATACCTTGTTTGGTACATTTTTTTTAGCCGATGTATAACTATTGTGTATTGAGGTGTGTATTACTAATACATGGAATACATGGTATTAGTAATGCAAGGGGTTTTAATGCATGCATTAGCATGATTAAAGACCCAATTGCCCCTCAAAATCTTTTTTACATCTTTTCCACCATATTTGTGGAGGGTATCTTTGTAAATAAATATTTTTTTAAAAAAAATTATGCAATGCATGCTATTTTTAATACACTAAACCAAATAGCACATAAGAAATAATTTTTGCATAATTAATGCAAGCATAACTAATACAAGCATTGCTAATGCAAATATTACTAATACACTCTATTTAACATTATTCTTATACACCCTACCAAACGACCCCTAAATGCATCTTCCTTCATTCTTAATTTTCTTCTCACAGAAAATTTCACTTATTCTATCCAATTGCCTTTCCACTTTTTCCAGGCATAGGAAATGACATTAAGTGAGTAGGAATCCCCATCCAGCACACTAGTTATTGAAAAGCTAGTTCAGAGAATTAACTTATCCATTTTCAGGACTGTGGGAGGTGGCTTGCCGTTTGATCTCTTCGAAATGCTGGACAAAGTGAATTTATACCTTTATTTTGTTGAATAAGTTTTCAAGTGAGAAGCTACTAATCACAGGTAAAGAGGAACTCTACAACATTTGTAGGTGGGGGGAAAAGATCCAACATCAGTAAAACATTGTCACCTATTTCTTTTTGTATAAAATAAATCTGCTTCTGTGAGATTCTTTTTCTCATAATTAGTTGGCTAGGTTACCGTAACTGTGAGCTTTTTTTTTGGACATGTAATTGCATATTGAGCAACTAAATTGAGTGCAACTTGCTCATAACAGGTGAAGGTTCTTTCATTGACAGATCATGATACTCTATCTGGCATCCCCGAAGCACTGGAAGCAGCTAGTAGATTTGGCATTAAAATTATTCCTGGAGTTGAAATTAGTACAATGTTCACCCAAGGGTCAGTATTGATTTGACTTAATGGTTATACCTTTAAACAGGGCAAAGATATAGGAGTAGAACTTATTTTCTCTCTCTCTTCAGTGCTCTATGATGCCACGAGGTCTTCCTTCAAATTTCTATTTTTGGTGTTCCATTACAAAATTGACGACACTGTTGATCCTGGAGATTTTTAAATCCTGTCATCACTCAACTGCAGAAATTTAAAGGTTCTCATTACAGGAGGGACTCTGCATCAGATGAACCAGTGCACATTCTTGGATACTACAGCAGTTGTGGACCAGCAAAATTTGATCAAGTGGACAAGTTCCTGAGCAGTATAAGGGATGGGCGTTTCCTCCGTGCGGAGAACATGATTTTAAAACTTAACAAACTGAAGTTGCCACTTAAGTGGGAGCAGGTAGCAAAAATTGCAGGAAAGGGAGTTGCTCCAGGGAGGCTGCATGTTGCCCGTGCTATGGTTGAAGCTGGCCATGTGGAGAATCTAAGACAGGCTTTTTCCCGATATCTTTATGACGGAGGACCTGCTTATACTACGTAATTATCACTCTTTGGTTAGATAAAATATATAGCTAAGGTTATTTTTATTTCATTAAAAAGTTTGATGAAGAGTGTTTGCTGGGATACAGGGGAAGTGAGCCACTTTCAGAGGAGGCCGTCCAATTTATATGTGAGACAGGAGGTGTAGCAGTTTTGGCACATCCATGGGCATTAAAAGATCCAATTGCTGTTGTTAGAAGATTGAAAGAATTCGGGCTACATGGTATAGAGGCCTACAGGAGTGATGGAAAACTAGCAGGTACCAGAACTATTGCCCTAATGTTTACTACTACTACTTCAAATGATTTTTGTGAATATGTTACTTTTAAATGCATGCTTGAAAAAGTACCTCATTGTAATAATCTAATTGAAATATACCAAAAAGGGAATAATCGAATTGAAATTCTTGTGTCAATTATGATCACTTTAACTTTTCACCTTCCCCTTTTTCTTCCACTGGCTGGATGTCAAGCCAGATGTGTTGATTTCATTAAGGGTGTGTTTGGTATGAAGGAAAATATTTTCCGAAAAATGTTTTCCAATTTTCTCATGTTTGGTTGGGCTAAATGTTTTGGAAAATGTTTTTCAAATCAACTCATTTTCCTCAAATTTAAGGAAAATGAATGACTTCCCTTCTAAACTTAAGGAAAACATTTTCCAAACCTCTCTTCCAACTTCAAATTACAATTATTTTTTTGTTAAAAAAATCAATTTATTTTGTCCCTACCCTCAAACCACCCCCCACCCAAAAAAAAAATTTTAAACTTCAAAATTTTATTTTTTCACCCCTACACTCGATCCCCCCCCCCCTCCAACCCACCCACGCCCTACTCGCCACCCCTACCCCAAAAAATAATAATTTAAGTTTGTTTTTAAAAAATATTTTCAATTTCAAAATTTCATTTTTTCACCCTACCTTGACCCACCCTCATGCACCTCCTACCCAGCCCCTCCACCCCTACCACACACCCCCCCCCCAAAAAAAAAAATAAGATTGTTTTTAAAAAATATTTTCAATTTCAAAATTCATTTTTTCATCCCTACCCTCGACCCTCCACCCACCCCCCTACCAGCCCCCACACCACCACCACCCCAAAAAATAATTTTAAGTTTGTTTTTCAAAAATATTTTCAATTTCAAAATTTCATTTTTTTTCACCCCTACCACGCCCCCCACTCCCCCCCCCCCCCCCAAAAAAAAAAAAAATTTAAGTTTGTTTTTAAAAAAATATTTTCAATTTCAAAAATTATTTTTTACCCTAGTAAAAATAAAAGATATTTCTCAAAAAAAAAAAATCATTCATAAATCAAACACTAAAAATATTTTCCGGAAAATATTTTCTACTCACCAACCAAACATGAGAAAAGAAGTCAAAAATCAACTTGTTTTCCAGGAAAACATTTTCTAGGAAAACATTTTCCATGGAAAACATTTTCCTTCCTACCAAACACACCCTAATTCTTCTGCTTTTATATATAAATGAAGGACTAATATTGACAGGTACGTAATGATACCAACAAGTTCTCAAAAAGAAAGTAAAATACTTGCAATTTCCCTAATTAAACATGAAACAGTTGATATATGACGGTGTTATTTCTCCCCATTTTTGGGGTATATAGAAGTCGTAGGCCAAAACTTTTTATGCTAAATAGTTGTGTTATTTTTTCCGTCTTTCTATTTACTGCCTTACTTTCTTTATTCTCTTGTGGAAGTCTTGTCCTCACCTCTTTCTCTTGTGTTCACCTCAATTATATCCACTAGAACCATAAATATAGTTGAACAAGTGATAGAAATATTCATTTACTCATACCCACTACCTTATCTGCAATCCTTGATCCGCCTCTAATTATATTCTGATCCACCTGTTATGAGCAGCATACAGTGACCTAGCAGATTCTTATGGTCTGCTGAAGCTTGGAGGTTCAGATTTCCATGGAAGAGGAGGGAAGCAGGAGTCTGAGGTCGGAAGTGTGAGCCTTCCAATGTTGGCTGTGCATGAATTTCTGAAAGTGGCCCGCCCTATCTGGGGCAGAGCAATTAGTGAAATTCTGGAGAATTACATAAAATATCCGTCAGAAACGAACTTTCAACTTATTATGAGTTTTGGAAAGCCTAAAGTCTGCAAGGGCATTTCTCCTGCGAGTTGTCCCGGTGATTTTATGGGACAATGCTTGTCACTGTGGTTGACAAATGAGGAGACGCAGAATGCGGAATTTGAAGCCATCAAACTGAAGCTTGCAGCCATATCTACCAATCAATGATTAGGTTCTGCAGCGCGCTCTGCAATGAGGATATTCTTTTGCCATAATTTTGGGACACCATAGCTTCACATATCTATTTATCTAATATCTCTATCTATATTATTATAATTGTCTTCACAGAAGAGAGGTGGTACATCGCTTGGGCAAGAAAAACTATTTATGGAGCAATGCAACTTTTTTGTATGACTATTAGCTGTGTCTTTGCTTTAAATCTTTTTTACTTCTACCATGTTTTACCTATTTGATTTTGAAGAATCGTTGCACTTGCTTTAAAAAAAAAAAAAAAACACCACAAAACTTATCATAAACATTTGGCCAAAAATGTCTGTAGACTTTCTTCTCCCAATAATACTCAAATAACCCAGTGTAGTTTTCACGAAGTGGGGTATGGGGGTGTTGAGTGTATGCATGTACAGAACTTGTTTACAATAGACCCTCAGTGCAAGAAAAAAACAGTCCAATGCTGATAATCAAACTGTAAAGGAAACCACAAATAATAACCAAAGTTAAAGGACAAACAACTACAAGAGTAATACTACGACTAATAGTATAGAAGAATAAGCAAGACAATGCTCAACTATCTAATTAACCACCAACCCTATTCCATGTCCTCCATAACCTTCTATCTAAGGTCATTTCCTTGATAAGTTGATCTTGCGTTATGTCTTGTCTAATCACCACTCACTAATAATTCCTTTGGCCTATCTCTTCCTCTTTTGAAATCATGCATAGCCAACATCTCACACCTTTACGCTGGGACATCCGTTCATCTCCTATGCATATGCCTGAACCATCTTAGCCTCATTTCCCGCATCTTGTCCTCTACCAAGGACACTCCTACCATGTCTCTTATATCATCATTCCTAATTTTATCTATTTGATAAACATATGATACTATCACCATAATATGAACAAGACCTAAATAATTACGTCGTTCTGAATTCAAGTCTCATTTCCTTAAAATGAACCCTAAACCTTCCAAATCAAAATAGATACCCTTATCCTTATTTTCCAAATGTCAAATTCCATTTCCAATCATTTTTATCAGCATAAATAAAATAAAAATCCTTCAAATCTACTCGAGGAATGTTTCAATATATCATTAGTCTTTGCGTAAAAGTTGAGCCAATCATGGGAGTAGTAAGAAACCACAAATCCTGGGGACATGTGAGTTGTTGATGCCTTACTTGAACCTTAAAACTAAAAACCCTTCCAAGTTAGTCACATCACAAGTGCAACCTATCACACAACCTTCTCACCAAAAGTACCTAGTTGCTTTGGTTACTTCACGAAACTGATTTTCGTCGTCGATATAGAACCTCAAACCACCAATGCACTAATTCAAATCCATAAAACAATAAATCACTGCACACATTCTTATAAACATTCTAAGATATTTCACAAAAATGCCTGCTTAAACCCCTTCAGCATAAGCTCATTATCCCAACATCAATTCACTCATCTTAGTCTTAATTGATATTACTAATCCTTAATTAAATCTCTGAGATTCCCTTCACAACTTGAACATGTTAACACTCACCATTGATCCACCATTTTAAATGTCCTTATTAATTAATATCTTGCTCAAGTATCCGTAGTTAAAAAACTTGTTGGTTCTTCCATTGTTGAATGTAATGTCGATCTCCATCCCTCTAAATAGGTGAAATATCTGGTAGATATGAAGGTTTTAAAAACCTGTTTAAGCTAAATAACACAAAGGGAAATCAAAGACTGCGCCTGAAACAAAAAGACGAGAGAGAGAATAGCAGCAGAAGAAAAACACTTTTATTAATGCTTCAGATTAGATATATAAGAGCCTAGAATGAAAGTAAAAAATAACACACGATCTTAGCGGTTCACTAAACAACTCCTAAATAATAGGAAAGCATTACTAACAACTAATTGACTAAGTCTTACTTAAAACATAGGCACTAAAATTAAATTTACTGCAGTTCAAAAGCAGATTCCTAACACTCCTCCTTGCTTTGGATACTGCAAACTCCAATTTTCTGTCTAAGAAGCTCGAATTTGCTGATCGGTAAAGGCTTAGTAAACAGATCTGCTAGCTGGTTTTCAGACTTGCAGTAAAGTAGAGTCACTTCTCCCCTTTGTTGCACTTCTGTTAGGAAATAGAACTTGATGTTGAAATGCTTGATCTTCTTGTGAAACACCGGATTGTTTGAGATTGCAATAGCTGCCTGGTTTTCTACAAGAATGATAGTACTTTCCTTCTGTTCCAAATGTAAATCATACATGATCTTTCTAAGCTACATGACTTGGTTTACTGCTCCTGTTGCTGCTATGAATTCAGTTTCTGCAGTGGATTGTTCAACAATTTCCTGTTTCTTAGATGGTCATGAGAATATTCCTGAACCTAGTCTGAAACAATGGCCAAAGGTACTTCTCACATCATCTGCGGATCCAACCCAATTACTATATGAGAATCCAAGTAACTTGAAGCTTGGACACTTCTCAAACTCTACACCATAGTCAATAGTACCTCTGATATATCTTAATATTCTTTTTGCTGCTTTTAAATGCATTTCACTTGCACAGTGCATAAAACGAGACAAGAGACTTACAACAAATAAAATATCAGGCCTTGTTGCAGTTAGATACATTAAGCATCCAATCAAGCTTCTATAATAACCTTCATCAACTTTGTCGGCTCCATCTTCTTTACAGAGCTTCTCTTTTTAATTCATCGGCGTGCCCATCGACTTGCATTCCTCCATTTGAAATTTCTTCAGAATTTCCTTTGCGTATTTCTTCTGGTAAATGAACACTTCACTTTTGCTTTGCTTGGTCTCCATTCTAAGAAAATAGGTCATAAGACCAAGATCTGTCATTTCAAAAAATTGCATCATTTCTTCTTTAAACTCCTCAACCAACCGTGTATTATATCCTGTTACCAGAAGATCATCAACATAAAGCGACATAATAAGGATACCAGTGTCACGACCTGAGTCTACACCCTGGACGTGGTTGGCACTCGAAACTCTTGCTAAGAACAACTCATCGACAAAGAACTGACTCTACTTTTCAACCACCTCTAGTATGATGGGTAGTCAAATGATTCTGAGAAATGCACGAGTTAGAATAAGTCTCTATGACATAGCTCTATTGCACGATAAAGAGTATGAAAGAAAGGAAACTTTCCTTAAATGTCTATAGTCCATCGTTTATAGAAGTAGGGCCCTCACAACCATAAATAAGACCCTACTTGACACGGCTTCATAGACACCCTAGAACATTTGAACTCTATGCTCTGATACCAAGTTTGTCACTACCCGAGTCTACACCCTGGACGTGGCCGGCACTCGAAGACCATTGCTGGTCCCCAAGCGAACCCTCATCCTGGCTACTACAAGTGGAATAGTAACTTAAGCATACAAAAGCTTAAAAACTAAATAAAAGTCATGAAACTTAAATATAAAGCTTTAACTCAAATGAAAAACTCTGAATATAAAAATAATATTCAACTCGCCATAAAATAGGCAACTAAGTCTTTAAACATTTAACAAAATAAATGATACAGACTTCTCAACCATACCGACTATCTATGAAGCCTCTAACTGTTAAAGATGGAAGTCGGGAAAAGACCCACGACATCTTGACTAAACTGAAAAGTAAATGAAATCCTCCGAAAATAAGGAGCCTTACCATAGCTAACTCGAACTTTCAGATGTATCAATGAAGCTCCTATTGATGATCCTGAGTACCTGTGTTTGCATCATGAGAAGATGCAGGCCAAATGGCTTAGTACGTGGAATGTACGAGCATGTAAGAGGAATTCTAAAGCATAAACATAAGCTTGAAACTTGATAAAAGTGAGACATACTTACCTCTTTTCAAACTTACTCAACTCAAGGAATACTCAATGATACTCAAAACTACTCAAACTTACTCAACGTAGAAGTATTCAAGGATAAGATACTCAATTCAGAGATATGATATTTGACTCTGGATACTCAACTCAATATAAAGCAACAATACACATGCAATATATGGAAAGCTTTATAAAACAGTAAAAAAACAACTTAGTTCGTTAAAGAAAATGCAATAACAAACTCAACTTTGCTTATAGAATAAAGTAATATAGTTTCTGTGAGAGATTCTCTAACCGACAACCACCACTATGAGCCTAAGTGGTGATTTCATAACAATAAATCATCAAAACCCCAACATAGCATGATTTAGAATGAACTTCAAGAACATTTATCAAGAACTCATCAAGAACTCTAATCTTTCAACTTCAAAAATGAAATTTTGCTGAAAATAACATGATTGGCGTGTGGGTGAACTAACCCAACACTATGGAAGGTTACATACCTCTTAGGGATTAAACCCATGGAGAAAATCTGCAATAAGACGCAAGAATCTCGACGAACGCTTGAGCCTCTCCTCTTTTCTCTTCTTCTTTTCTCTTCTTGAACTCTCAACTAAAACCCTAGGCATAAACTTGGATTATAAATCTGAACCTAATCAGATTATACCTCTAAAATATTACTAAAAACGAATCAAATCTGTTTGGGTAAGGAAAAGACCAAGATACCCCTTACTATTTCCGGTTTTGACTTTCCTTATCTAGACAATCCAACTTTGAATGGACATATCTCCCTCATACGAACTCGAAACTGAGCAAACTTGGTGGCGTTAGAAAGATAATTCAAAGATCTTCCCTACAGTATCTAGTAGTACACCTAAAATATCGTGAACTAGGTGTTATGGTCGTTTGAAGTCAACCCAAAACTCATACTTAGCTTAACTTGCAAAATTTCAGATTTTTGCTATATCCAATTTAACTCTTTTTGGAACTCAAGGTGCTACATCTAGTGACCTTAACACTTAAGAAATTTCTAATTCCTTGGTAAAATCTCACTCGCTACGAAGAATGGTTCGAGTCTTAGTTTAAAATTTTTTCTGGGATGTTACAATATCTCCCTCTTGGGATCATTCGTCCTCGAATGATGACTGGACTGGGTATGGAATGGTGTTACACTTACTAAGGTCTGAGTATAATGGTATACTCTTACTATATTCAATATTAACCCAAATCCTTAGGCTCGGATTCTATACCTCTCTATAGGGAATCTCCTCCCAAGACTATTACTCTTTAATACCACATTCAAGCTTAGTATTCTAACAACTCCTTGGACTTCTACTAACTAAATCCTTCAGAACCAACTAAGGGCTCTCATTTAACTATTTCTCATAGTAAGACCTCATCCTTCTCATTTATAACCTTAGATGGAATTATCAAACCATCACTATCACGATAAGAACATCAACCTCCTCTTTCTAACTTCACTCCATTACTAAAAGGACCTCCGAAAGGATATCTCCCATACTCTTTGGAACTCATTACTATCTTACTCTCAAACACTTGACTCGATTTCTCATCTTGTCATCTCCCCCTTAGCTCTAAAGCTTACACTTGAAAGCTATGGACCTATTCCATCATCTCTAAACTAGTCTACAATCATTTTACTCTAATACTTGGTAATATTTATCTCATGGATACTAAACTCTCCATAAACATGTTCTGAGACCTCTTTCTAAGATGTTTCTCTTAACCTCTTCCGATTACATACCCTCTCGGTACACCTCTTAACACTTTAGTTACTCTTGTGACTTAGCCACACTTCACTGCCCTTATCTGAAGGTTAGGGTCTCTCACTTGTACCACTCATATCTATTCCGATTAACATATCAATTCCTCACTTACTCTATGTCAAGTCTACCAGATCAAATACCAAGACTAACATCATCACCCTCATGTTGTCATTATTTGGATAATGACACTCATCTCAAAATCAAGCTTAATGTTCATTACTAAATTTGAATATCAATGCACACCTACTATACCATACCTCATTGCTTGATCAATTCTGTAACCTTCTGAACATCATGACCCTCTCAAATAAATCATAAGCCTAGATTAGATCTATCACTTCATAAATACCCTACTCTCTTATTCAACGCATGAATTTAGTCTCCTCTAATACGATGGCACATCGACACCAACTCTATTTTGGTTAACAAATATATACTCTATCTCATCTTGATTAGAAACTCTTACAATACCCATAAAGGAAAACTCCTCATCAATAACTTACTGGGTGCATGACTATAATAACATAGCTTGCCTCATAACTATTTCCCTTTCTAAGATTAGTAAACCTCTGCATACTTTCCTCCAACTCTGGGCTCTTTCACTACTACTGCTTATGATCTCATAACTCATATTACCTTTTCAGGTGAAAATACTACTCAAGCTCTGAACATACCTTTTTAAAAAAAATATCAGCTGAAACAATGCTTAAGGAAAAGAGTACAACTCGCTTTTAGCTCAAACGCACGATTGATATGAATATGGGTGCATTCCTCTGAACACTTAACTTACTCTTGTACATCTCTTAATGCCCTCTGGAGTCTCATGACTTCCTCAAAACTCTTGCTAAGAATAACTCATCGATAAAGAACTGACTCTATTTTTCAACCACTTCTAGTATGATGGGTAGTCGAATGATTCTGAGAAACGCACGAGTTAGAATAAGTCTCTATGACATAGCTCTATTGCACGATTAAGAGTATGGAAGAAAGGAAACTTTCCTTAAATGTCTGTAGTCACTTGTTTATAGAAGTGGGGCCCTCACAACCATAAACAAGACCCTACTTGACATGGCTTCATAGACACCCTAGAACACTTGAACTCTGTGCTCTGATACCAAGTTTTTCACGACCCGAGTCTATACCCTGGACGTGGCCAGCACTCGAAGACCATTGCTGGTCCCTAAACGAACCCTCATCCTGGCTACTACAAGCGAAAGAGTAACTTAAGCATACAAACGCTTAAAAACTAAATAAAATTCATGAAACTTAAATACAAAGCTTTAACTCAAATAAAAAACTCTGAATATAAAAATAATATTCAACTCGCCATAAAATAGGCAACTTAAGTCTTTAAACATTTAACAAAATAAATGATACGAACTTCTCAACTATACCGACTATCTATGAAGCCTCTAACTGTTAAAGATGGAAGTCGAGAAAAGACCCACGACATCCTGACTAGATTGAAAAGTAAATGAAATCCTTCGAAAATAAGGAGGCTCACCATAGCTAACTCGAACTTTTGGATGTATCAACGAAGCTCCTGTTGATGATCCTGAGTACCTGTGTCTGCATTATGGGAAGATGCAGGCCAAATGGCTCAGTATGTGAAATGTACGAGCATGTAAGAGGAATTCTAAAGCATAAACATAAGCTTGAAACTTGATAAAAGTGAGACATACTTACCTCTTTTCAAACTTACTCAACTCAAGGAATACTCAAGGATACTCAAAACTACTCAAACTTACTCAATTCAGAAGTATTCAAGGATAAGATACTCAACTCAGAGATAAGATACTGGGTACTCAACTCAATATAAAGCAACAATACACATTCAATATATGGAAATCGTTATAAAACAGTATAAACAACTTAGTTCGTTAAAGAAAATGTAATAACAAACTCAACTGTACTTATAGAATAAAGTAACATAGTTTCTGTGGGGATTCTCTAACCTCCGACCACCACTATGAGCCTAAGTGGTTATACAATGTCTTGCCGATGCTGCCAGAATTGTCCTATACTTTGCTGTCATATAGAACACTTAACTTATGTGATCATCTAAAAAGTATGACCCATTAATACCCATAATGGCTACATGGTTTATGGAGACTTGAGTTAATATGAACTCGCATCCCCATATCGATACTTAATACTACTCCCAAAAATATACTTAGCTCATATGTTTTAAAACAACTTCTTTCTTTGGTTTGAGATAATTACTCAAAACTTACCTTAAAATCTCTCTTGGAATCGATGTTCCCTTTCTTGCTCAAAACTCTTTTGGAAATCTCAGTTTCCTCTCATCTTAAATTTGAAAACATTTACTCTTGGGAATACTTAGTTCCCATATATCATTTTAAAGAAAATGAACTTTACTCTTACTCTTTACTCAACCTCAAAGCTTAACTCTTAAAACAAAGTTTATACATTTGTAAAAGACTTGTTAAAATATGGTTCATGCAGAATTATGGACATGAACGACTCAATGAAAGGTTTCCAGTAACCATAGATAGAACTCAAATACTTGGAACTCAAGAACTTCAATGACACTACTCACTTCAAGAATGCTCAACTCAGAGGGTTCATGCGGAATTATAAGCTTGAACTACTTAACTCAAGGACTCAAAGATACTTCTCATCTCAAGACTGTTCGACTTATAGGGTTCACACAGAATTATAGGCATGAACAATTCAACTCAAGGACTTCATGGGTAATATGCAATATTCTTATGATTAGAAATATAATCTCAAATAGGATTAGGAATTCAATATTCAAGACTTAGAACTTAAAGATACTACTCCTCTTAAAGGTACTCAACTAATGGAGTTCAAGCGGAAGTTATGTGCAAGAACGACTCGACTCGAGGGTCTACATGATAACATGGAACTCAAGTATACAACTCTTCTCATTCTCTTACTTACTTCTTGAAAACTTTGTTCAAATCAATGATGGATCTCAAAGAATTCACAATTTAACTCAAAAGGCTTTCTTGAACTCTACTCTTAACTATCTCTTGAATGTGAATTATAAATTCAAGAGTTTTGGTTCATAACAATGGATGATCTCATGATGACAAGGTAAACTCATGAATAAATTCTCTTCATCCTCATACTCACTTGCTCGAGTATTGAAACGAGTTACTAGAAGTTGTAGAAGACTCCACAAAAGGCATCAAAGGGGCTTTCTTAGAATGTTCGGAAGAATTTTCAAAACTTAACTCTTAACTCTACCTTGAATTTGAATTATGAATTCAAGGTTGTGACCATGTTATGAATGATTTCTAGGTGTTTAGAAGTAGCTTAGAGTAGTTAGAATCGAAAAGGGGTGCATGTGTTCTTTAAATGAACTCAAACGGGGGAACTGACTATAAACTAGATTGGGCAGGTGACCATGGCGCTATGGGTGGCGCGGGGAGACAACCCCTTAACTTCAGAGGAGGGTTTGGGGTGCTCTAGCTGGCGCATCGCGCCAGGCCCCAACCCAGAAAATCCGATGAATTTTCCTTGCTTGTTTTCTCACCCTAACTCGCCTAGAATCGAATGATTTCTTTTCCAATCACTTGGATTCAATTACGTAACATAAGTACATTCTAATATACTCAAAACAAAACTCAAATTACTAAATTTCATATCAATAAATCATCAAAACCCCAACACAACAAGATTTAGAATGAACTTTAAGAACATCTATCAAGAACTCGTTAAGAACTCTAATCTTTCAACTTCAAGAATGAAATTTTGCTGAAAATAACATGATTGGCTTGTGGATGAACTAAACAAACACTATGGAAGCTTACATACCTCTTAGGGATTAAACCCTTGGCGAAAATCCGCTACAAGATGCAAGTATCTCGACGAACGCTTGATCCTCTCCTCTTTTCTCTTCTTGACCTCTCACCTAAAACCCTAGGTGTAAACTAGAATTATAAAACTGAACCTAATCAGATTATACCTCTAAAATATTACTAAAAATGAATCAAATATGTTTGGATAAGGAAAAGACCAAGATACCCCTTACTATTTCCGGTTTTGACTTTCCTTATCTGGACAACCCAACTTCGAATGGACATATCTCCCTCATACAAACTCAAAACTGAGAAAACTCGGTGGAGTTAGAAATATAATTCAAATATATTCCCTATGGTATCTGGTAGCACACCTAAATCATCCTGATCTAGGAGTTATGGTCATTTGAAGTCAACCTAAAACTCATACTTAACTTAACTTGCAAAATTTCAGATTTTTGCTATATGCAATTTAACTCTTTTTGGAACTCAAGGTGCTACATCTAGTGACTTTAACACTTAAGAAATTTTTAATTCCTTGGTAAAATCTCACTCGCTATGAAGAACGGTTCAAGTCTTAGTTCAAAAATTTTTCTGGGGTGTTACGACCAGTGTCTTTATGTTTTACATACAAAATGGATTCAGATAAGCTTTTTTCAAAGCCCAAGCTTAACATATGATCATCTATCCTACTATACCAAGCTCTTGGTGCTTGCTTTAGGCCATACAAAGCCTTTTCTTACTAGATAGACTTTGTCTTCATCACTGCGTTTCACAGATCCTGATGGTTGCTCGACATATATTTCCTCTTCCAGTCTGCCAATTAAGGAGAATGATTTGACATCGAGTTGGAACACTTTCCATTCCATTTATGCTACTATTGCGAGTAGCAATCTGATTGTATCTAATCTTTCAATATGAGAAAAAGTGTTAGGGCAATCAACATCATAAATTTGTGCGTACCCTTTAACTACAAGCCTCGCCTTGTATTTGTTGATGGAACTATCAGCATTTAACTTTTTTTTGAAGATCCTTCTGACACCAGTGACTTTTCTATCTTCAAGTTTGTCGACCAACACTAAAGTTGTATTTTTCTCAATCATGTAGATCTCATCCTCCATTGCTTTCTTCCATTTTGGGTCTTGTAAAGCTTCTACTAGACCAACAAGTTCATGGATGGCGACATTAAACCTTTGATAGATATCTGACAACAATCTTGTCCCCTTGATTGAATGATCATCTTATAGTTCTTGCTGCCAGTGCTCTGTTTTTTGCTCTTCAAGAGGGCTGAGTTTGCTTCTAGAGAGCATTTTCCTGATTTTTGAGAATTCTTTCGGTCCCACTATTAATTCTCACTAAAATGAACATCTCCTGTAATTGTCATCTTTCCTGTTTGAGGATGAGAAATCTTGTAGGCTTTAAAAACTCCATTGTAACCCACATGGATGCCTATGATTGCCTTCTTGTCAAGTTTGCCACATTTAACCTGAGGAACATGAACAAAACAGACACAACGCAACACTTTAAGACAACTTAGTGAAGGCTTAAAACTGTACCAAGCTTCAAATGGTGTTTTATCCTTCAAAGCTTTCATAGGAAGTCGATTCTGCATAGAGCTGCGGTATTTGCTGCCTCTGCCCAAAATATCTTAGACAACTCCTTCTCATGCAACATACATCTGGCCATATCCATTATCCATGTATTTCTTCTTTCACTAACACCATTTTGTTTTGGTGTGTATGGTTTTGTACGTTGATGCACAATGCCGACCTCCTGACAAAATGAATCAAATTTCGTTGAAGTGTTTTCCTTCCCATTATCAGATCTCAAAGCTTGAATCTTACAATTACTTTGATTTTCCACCTATTTCTTTAATTTCCAGAATACACCAGCAACTTCTGATTTGAATTTCAAGAAAAAATCCAACACATTATTGTAAAATCGTCAATGAAAAGAGCGTAATAGATTCTACCTTGTAGTGATGGAGTTCTTTGAGGCCCTCCGACATCAGTGTGAACTAGTTATAGCTTTTTTGAGCCTCTCCAGGTTGATTTTGGAAATGGCTGTGTTTCTTACCAAATTGGCAGGTATGACATTTAGTGGAATTTTCTTCCAGATCAGGTACGCTCTCCACCATCTTCAACTTTTGCATCTTGACAAGCCCTTGATAATGATAGTGCCGAGTCGCTTATGCCATAGCTCAACGACATTTTCTTTTGCTGAATACAACATTTGGTCTTCCCCAAATGGATCTAATGAGAAACTTTTTCCTCTAATTTTGACTTTAACAAACCCTGCCCCGAGTGATCCTTGATCAAACAATATTTATCTTCTAAATAAAGTTTGAAACCTTTTTGTAACAATTGACCAACACTTAACAAGTTTCGGTCTAAGTCTGGTACATAAAGAACATCTGTTATTGTTTTTGTACCTGTTTGTGTCTCACTACAATAGTTCCCATTACTTTTGTTGGAATGTGACCACTATGGCCTATTCGAACATTTGCAACTCGAGTAGGCTTCAATTCTTTATCACGAGTTATGTGATTTGTGCATCCGCTTTCAATCAGCCACGACTAGCTAGAAACATTGCTTGCAAAACATGATGCAACAACGAGTTGATCCTTCCTCCTGTTCATTTACAACTCGAGCATCTACATCCTGCTGGTGAGTTTGTTCTTACAAATGATTGCTTCATGCCCAAACTAATTGCACTTACAACACTTAGCTTCAGGCCTTCTCCAACACTTGAAAGGTGCATTTCCGATCTTGCCGCAATGCTTACAAAAAGGGTAGTTTCCTTTAAAGCTACCTGTTTTGTTTTTGTTGTTGCGTGTTGCACCTTCTCCATCTGTTGGTTGGTACTTCTTGTTCTTCTTTTACTTACATCGTCCATCATCTTGATGCTTGGCTGGTAAGGCTCCTTCAACAACTCCTTCTTTTATCCTAACACGTTGTTGCTCTTGTGCTTAAAAGGCACTTAAGAGCTCTGTTAGTGTAATACTGGACTGTTTTCGACTATTATCTCCAAATTTTATAAAGGTGTATAAAACCTAAATCAGAATTATATTGCCTAAGTAGGAAATTATTTTTTTTAATCTTTTTTTTATAATAATATATCTAATATATACAATAGTATTGAGCATTGTGTAGTAATTGATTCGAGCAAGGCTCGAATATCCGTACCGATATTTGTGAATCCTTGCTTTGATAGTGTCATTGGTCCATTTTCACAAATGTTGAAAGATGGAGAAAAACTAGTGTACAAACATGTCTTGTTTTCTGATTATTGGGATTATTTCTTTCGTAAGAGGCCTTCTGGTAAAGCATCAATAGATTTTGCTAAAATTTGATATTTTAATCTACAAATTTCTTGTTAAGTGAATGTATTATCAAATTTGTTATCATGTAATGACAAAAACTCTCTCTTTACATAACCAGTGAGTTGGTATGATTGTGTCGTTAGCTTGATTTGTTCTAATAATTCAATAATTTTATTTTACCCTTTATCCAACATTTTATTTATAATAACTTTACCCCATTTTTTTTCTTTGTAATATTGTAAGTTTTATCTTCTAATCGTTGGTGTGTAACACTGCGATAATTTTAAACTTGAACTCAATAGTTTGAAAAATGTTCTTTTTTTAAAGCAGATATCAAATATAAAATAAGAAAAAACATGTACTCATGATGGGTAGTAAATATCTTTGCCATCAATAAAAGATCTTGTATTTAGAAATGAATTTGCATTCAGTTTTATATTGGATATTGAATACAAAAAATATGAGAAAAAACACTAACTTAAATGACGCTTATCTTTATCTAAGATCGTGACCGGTAGTAACTATCTCCATCATCAACTATAGATTTTTATTTTTAATTTACTTTCACTCCTAAGACTAGTATCAAATATAGGGCTGGCACCCTGCACTAGTAGTGCGCCAGTGTCACCTGCCCCAACCCTTTTTTCTTAGTTTGCTCCATCTAAGTCCTTTTAAATTGTACCTTTACTTCCTACTGATTATAAATACTCTAAACTACATCTAAATATAGAGAAATCATTCATAACATGAATCATAACCCTTGAATTCATAATTCAAATTCAAGGTAGAGTTAAGAGTAAAGTCTTAAGAGTTCTTTCGAGTAATTTTGAGAAATCTTTTACAATCTTTTTAAAACTTGTTTGAAGACTTCAGTACTTGAGTTTGGGAATAACGAGAGTTGAGTTGAATTTTTCAAAATGGATATATGAGAACAAAGTATTCCCAAGAATAAATGTTGTTATATTAAAAATGAGGGGAAACACCGATTTCTAAAGGAGTTCATGAGGAGTTTTGAGTACTATCTCTTTTAAAAGAAATATTTTGAGTAATAATCTCAAAGTTGAGGATGATGAAATGTTTTTAAACATATGAGCTAAGTTATATTTTGAAATTAATATTGAGTACCGATATGGGGACGAGTTTAGATAACTCAAAGTCCTCATAAACTATATAGCCAACGTGGGTAGAAAGGGTCATACTTTTTAGATGATTCCTTATTACTTTTTAAGCATAGCTTAGTGGATCCACTTAGTTGAGAAGTTCTATACCTCGATATGGTATATGACAGTTTTAGAAGTGTGGGGGAGACATCGTATCATCACATAGCTCATAGTAATGGTTGTCAATTAGATAATCTCCCAAACAGAGTTATTTTGTATCTTTACATACTGCCTGAGTTATTATTGTATTTTTAAATACATTGAGTTATTATCTACTATTTTAAATGCTTTATATAAACTGCACTTTTATCATCGTTTTATATTGCATTGAGTTGAGTGTCCATGAGTTGAGGTTGAATTGAGTAGAGTCAATTTGAGTATGTTTCCTTTTAAGCAGTTCAAGGTTGAACGTTATGTTCAGTGTTCCCCTTCCTTGCTTGTACATTCCATGTACTGACGCCATTTGGCCGGCATCTTTCATGATGCAGATACTGGTAACCAGGATCATCAACCAATGCTTCGTTGATCTAGTCGAGTTCAAAATTTGTTTGGTGTGCCTCCTTGATTCAGGAGGATCCCTCATTTAATTATGTTATTTCAATTTGTTAGGATGATCGGGGGTCTTGTACCGGCATCCCTCATAGTATTAGAGGCTTCATAGATAGATAGACAATAGTAGTTCATAAGTCTTGTACATTTCAGTTGTTATGTTCTAGACGTGAGTGCCTCTTTTGGCCAGTGAATGTTTATTTCTAAAATATTTTGAGTTTATCTTTTGAGACATTGAGTTAAAATTTACATTTGAGTTCATTTTATGTTGAGTGAGTCTTCCACTGAGAGTTGAGCCAGGTCAAGGGTTCGCTTGGTACCAATAATAGTTCTCGAGTGGCGATCACATACAAAGTGAAGTCTCGAGGAGTGACAGTCATACTACTTTTAGTAATAGTTTTTTATCGATATAATAGTGTACCCAAATTTCAAATAAATATTATTTAAACAAACCACAATTCATGTATATGACACAAAGAAACCACCTCACTAATTTACAAATAGCTATTTCTAGAAGATATATTTTATGATGATGGTGTTTGATTAAACTTAAAAGAAAAAAAATTTGAAAGTGAATCTAACTAAATTTGAATTCGTGCTAGAAAATCATACATTGAGAGTAAATCACTCCCTAACAAAGGTAACTCTATATTCATAAAAACTCGAATCTAAAACGTCTGATTAAAATTTGAAAAAGTACATGCTCCCCCACCATTCAAAACCGACCATGATTCTCCCCCCTCCCCGTTGTTGGGTTCGAAAGTGATTGGGGCGTTATGCAGAAGCTTACAATTGCAAATCATATAGTCGATAAATCAGATGAAAAACAAAAGCATACTAAAAATATATTATTGATATGATTTGGCCAAACGATCTACATATTATAAAACTAATATTGAAAAAGCATAAATGTATTGGGAGAAAATCTCCCCCTAAGCTAAACTCTTAAATATCTACATTGTGAATGTTCTTGTGTTCTTGGTATGAGAAAATGTGTATTCAATTTATAGGATCCTAGACTATTCCTCTAAAGAAAATAAAAAACCAAATATGGAGGAAAATTATATTTTCCTATAGGAAAAGTTGAAGCATTTATGGTAATACTTTGACTTTCCTTCAAGAGAAAAATAAATTTCAAATAAGGTAAGAAAATCAGGGCAAAACCCTAACACCCCGCCCCCCTCAAACCTAATATGAAAACCCCAAATCTCCTTTTTCCATCATTTCATAGCCAAGCCCCATTCTCTCCCACACATACCCCTCTCAAACCCACCATAAGAAAACCCTAATTTTCCTTCTTCCATTTTTACACACTCATCAAGACTCAACACACAAATGACTTCATCAAAAGTTGCACCAAATGATGACATACTTGATTTTGTAATCACAAAAGCAAATGGAATAAAAGGCCTAGTAGACAGAATCCTTGAAATTATCCCAAATCAATGTATTCAACCAAAAGAACACAGACTAGACAAATCCCAAATTGACAATTAAGAATCAATCCCAACAATTGATTTATCAAATTTTGATGATTTCAATGTTGAAAAATCAATTCAAGAAGCAGCAAGCAAGTGGGGGTTCTTCCAAATCATTAATCATGGGATCCCAATTGAAGTTCTTGAAGATTTGAAAGATGCAACACACAAGTTTTTTGAATTGCCAGCTGAAGAAAAAGTAAAGTATTATAAAGAGAGTTATAGTGCTGGTGAATCTGTGTTGATGTTTTGGAGTGCTATTAGTGATAAAAATGAGAAAGTTTTGGAGTGGAGGGATAGTATAAAACATGGTTGTAATGCAGAAAATGATAGCAATCTTTGGCCTTCTCAAACAAGGTAACTTTTTGGGTTTTCTGTTCTGTGTAATTTGTAGGTCACGTGTTTTTGAGTAAGTAACAAAAACATACCTGTAGTATTAGTTTTTTCATTAGTTTCATATCTTTAACTGTAAGGTGTTTGTGTTTTCTATCTAAACTCTTGTTAGCTATTTATTAAAACAAACCTAAAAACTTACTAAACCAAGTGTCTCAGTACAATCATAAAAGGTCGTGTCACTAGTTAATTAGGCATAAAATTTCGTCCCAATGACAACTGACTCATTAATTTTGAGATGTGTTTTGAAAATTAGTTGACGAGAGTTTAGATAGGAGGCTTGCAAAAGTATGTTACTTCAGGCCTGTTTTTGACCATTATCTCTAAATTTCATAAAGGTGTATTTAACTTAAATCTGAATTATACTATCTAACTAGGAATTTCTTTTAGCTCCTTTTACAATAATATATTTAGTATAATTCCACAAATAAGAATATGATGTGCGCAAATCTTATTTCTACCTTTGTGTTGTAAAAATGTTGTTTCTGATGGACTTTCTGAACACTCTTAGTGAAATTTTTTAAATTGACATTAAATTAACTTGCCATTAAATTTTATACTCTCTTAACGAAATTCCTGACTTTGTCACTGGTTTATAGGAACCAAGTCTTGTAGTATCAAAAGTGGGCTAAATCAGTTGCTAAAAAGTTGTTAGCGGTGCTGTTGAAAGGTCTCAATGTCAATGAATTTGATGAATCTTTAGAACCTCTCTTGATGGGAACTATGGCTATCAACATAAACTATTATCCACCATGCCCAAATCTAAGTATTACCATTGGGGCTCGCCGACACTGCGATGTCTCCTGCATTACTTTGCTCTTCCAGGACGACACGGGAGGCCTATATGTTTGAGGGACTAAAGGCGATAATTGGATCCACGTAAATCCAATCAAAGGCGCCTTAGCGGTTAACATAGGTGACTCGTTGCAGATCATGAGCAATGATCGATACAAGAGTATCGAGCATTGTGTAGCAGTTGATTCGAGCAGGGCTCGAATATCCATACCGCTATTTGTGAATCCTTGCTTTGACAGTGTCATTGGTCCATTTTCACAAATGCTGAAAGATGGAGAAAAACTAGTGTACAAACATGTCTTGTTTTCTGATTATTGGGATTATTTCTTTCTTAAGAGGCCTTCTTGTAAAGCATCACTAGATTTTGCTAAAATTTGATATTTTAATCTTCAAATTTCTTGTTAAGTGAATGTATTGTCAAATTTGTTATCATGTAATGACAAAAACTCTCTCTTTACATAACCAGTGAGTTGGTATGATTGTGTCGTTAGCTTGATTTGTTCTAATAATTCAATAATCTTATTTTACCCTTTATCCAACTTGTTGTTTATAATAACTTTACCCCATTTTTTTATTTGTAATATTGTAAGTTTTATCTTCTAATCGTTGGTGTGTAACACTGCGATAATTTTAAACTTGAACTCAATAATTTGAAAAATGTTCTTTTTTTAAAGCAGATATCAAATATAGAATAAGAAAAAACATGTACTCATGATGGGTAATAAATATCTTTGCTATCAATTAAAGATCTTGTATTTAGAAATGAATTTTGCATTCAGTTTTATATCGGATATTGAATACAAAAAATATGAGAAGAAACACCTACTTAAATGACGCTTATAATTTTCTAAGAACGTGACGATTGTGATAGATAGTCTCTTAATGACGAAAACTTGTACCAAATGTCAAGTTTTAATTATCAAATAGAATGCAAATTCTACAAAAAATTCACCCTAACAACAAAAACGCATTCATAAAAATATGATTCGTCAAATCCATCCAAGTTTGTCTTGATCATTGACCCTTTTATTTACTAGCTCAAGTCATTAAAAATTGTGTTGATATGTTGTCGAATGTTGTTTCCAATATTTTAACCAATATAAATTGGTGTATAATTTCACATTTCCTTGAATTTTGAGAATTTGGCAAAGTTAAAATTTAATAATTTCACATTTGACACTAGGTAACACGTTTGGAGAGAGGTAAATTAATGTATCAAATTTCTAGCAAACGAAGAACAGAAATATTATGAAAATTTTGTAATGTATATCGAAATGCACTCAAGCATATGAAATCTTTTATTGTAATAGATTTACGTAGTACTGATTTTATGACTTTTTAAAACTTCTTGCTATTTAGTCAAATTAACAATAATAATACATATTTCGTATCTGTCCCTATCAAATCTTCTCAATTGTCAAAATAATATATAGCTATAAAATTATAATATCAAAAGTAAAACAAAATATTAAATTATAGTAGTACTATTTTTATTGATAATTTTTTTATGGATATAATAGAGTTTACAAATTTCAAAAAAAATATTATTCAAACAAACCACAATTCATGTATATGACACCAAGAAGCCACCTCACCCACTTCCAAATAGCTATTTGTAGAAGATATATTTTATGATGATGATGTTTGATTAAAACTTAAAAGAAAAAAATTTGAAACACTAGATAAAAAAATAATTCAAGAATTTTGTTTAGGTTATTTCATAGCCAACCCCCCTTTCCCCCCTCACACCTCTCTCAAGCCCACCATAAAAAAGCCTCAAATTTCCTTCTTCCATTAGTATACACTATTCAAGATTCAGCACACAAATGACTTCATCAAATTTGAACCAAATGATGACATACTTGACTTTGTAATCAAGAAAGCAAATGGAATAAAAGGCCTAATAGACAGAGGCCTTGAAATTATCCCAAATCAATGTATTCAACCAAAAGAACACAGACTACACAAATCCCAAATTTACAATTAAGAATCAATCCCAACAATTGATTTATCAAATTTTGATGATTTCAATTAAGAATCAATCCCAACAATTGATTTATCAAATTTTGATGATTTCAATGTTGAAAAATCAATTCAAGAAGCAACAAGCAAGTGGGGTTTCTTCCAAATCATCAATCATGGGATCCCAATTGAAGTTCTTGAATATTTGAAAGATGCAGCACACAAGTTTTTTGAATTCCCAGCTGAAGAAAAAGTAAAGTATTATAAAGAGAGTTATAGTGCTGGTGAATCCGTGTTGATGTTTTGGAGTGCTATTGGTGAGAAAAATGAGAAAGTTTTGGAGTGGAGGGATAGTATAAAACATGGTTGTAATCCAGAAAATGACAGCAATCTTTGGCCTTCTCAAACAAGGTAACTTTTTGAGTTTTGTGTTTCGTGTAATTTGTAGGTCACATCTTTTTGAGTAAGTAAAAAAAATACCTGAAGTATTATTTTTTTCATGAGTTTCATAGCTTTAACTGTAAGGTTTTTGTGTTTTCTCTTTGAATTATTGTTAGCTATTTATGAAACAAACCTCGAAACTTACTTGACCAAGTGTCTCAATACAATCACAAATGGTTGTGTCACAAGTTTAGTAGGCATAAAATTTCTTCCCAATGGAAACTGACTTATTAATTTTGAGATGTATTTTGATAATTAGTTGATGATAGTTCAGATAGGAGGCTTGCAAAAATGTGTTACTTCAAACCTGTTTTTGACCATTATCTATAAATTTTATAAAGGTGTATATAACTTAAATCATAATTATACTGCCTAAGTAGGATTTTTTTTTTTATCCTTTTTACAATAATATTTCTAGTATAATTCCACAAGTTGGGTATGGAAAGGATAGGAAGTACGGAGATCTTATTTCTACCTTTGTGGGGTCAAAATGTTGTTTCTAATGGATTATCTGAACACTCTTAGTAAAATTCTTGACATGGACACTAAATTAACTTGCCGTTAAATTTTATATGCTCTTGACGAAATTCCTGAATTTGTCACTAGTTTATAGGAACCAAGCCTTGGAGTATCTGATGAGTTCGAGGGTTGGACTCATTTAGGGATTTGTTTTGATAGTATAGGTGTCCTCAAATGCCTAATTTATGCTATAAACTGATGTTAAAGTTTTGAATTTTCAGGTATGTGAGCTAAGGAGCAAGGTAAGGACACTAACAAGCAAAAAGGAGCAAAACAAGATGAAGTGGAGAAAAGCGATCCTGGTGATCGCCAAGACCACTCGACGAACTGCCGAGTGGCTCTTCAGCTTGCCTAAAGTTCTAGTGTGCCAGACCTGGGGAAGAAACCAGGTCGGTGACATAATTGGGCAGTCAGTGAATTACCGATCAGTTCTGTGACAACACAATGGATCGTTTGAAGTTATAGGACTTGGGATGCTGAGAACCAATACAAAATGGCGATGGAAGAGTGTAACACCCCGTAACTAGAAAGAAGTTTAAAATTGGAACTAGTCATTTTTGGAAAGAATATAAAAATCTGGAAAATTTGCTAAGTATGTTAAGTTGGATTTTTGGTCAATTTCAAACGACCATAACTCCTAGATCAGGATAAGTTAGGTGTGTTTCCAGATATTGTAGGAAAGATCTTGGAGTAATCTTTCCAACTCCGCCGAGTTTGTACGATTCTGAGTTTGTATAAGTGAGATATGACCATTTGAAGTTGGGCTGTTCAAATAAGGAAAGTCTAAAACCGAATTTTGGAAGGGTATTTTAATCTTTTCCTTACCAATTATATTTGATTCATTTGTAGGAGTTTAATTAGGGTCAAATCAAAATGTGGTCAGTTTAGAAAATTGGAAATTTACGCCAGGGCTTGGAGAAAGGAGAAAAGAGGAGAAAGAAGGAGAAACGACAAGATTCTTCAAGAACGTTTGAGTTTGGTCGTGGATTTCGCCAAGGATTCAATCCTAAGAGACATGTGAGTTCACATAGCGATGGGTTCATTCACCCATGGACCAAACATGTTTAATTCAACGTGATTTTCATCCTAAAAGATTGATAATTTGATGTTCTTGAGTTGTGTTCTTGAATTGTTTTCATTCTTGAACTTACATGGGATTGATGGGTTTTCTTGAGATGTTTCAGCGATGTTAAGAGTTGTTTCGAGTTAGATTATAGTGTACATGTTTTTGGTATCTGAATCTAAGAAGATATTTGAGAAAAGGAATTGGGTTTAATTGAATTAAGGTCATAAATTAAGAAGAAAAATTCATCAGATTGCACCTAGAGAGGGTCTGGCGCGGCACTCCCCATCTACGCCAGAGAGGCTGGGGCGGCAGGCTAGCACTACACCAGAAATGAGCCCCAGTAACTTAGGGGCTGGCGCGGTACGATAGGGACGTGCCCGGGTCGTCTTCCCCCACTCGTTTTTCAGCGTTTAGCCCATTTAAGGCCTTCTAAAGTGTACTAACACTTCCTATTGATTCTAACTACTCTAAATGACTTCTAAACATCTAGAAATCATCCAGAAACAAGAATCATAACCTTGAATCCATAAATTCAAATTCAAGGAAAGGTAAGAGCCAAGCCTAGAAAGTTCTTTGAGTCCTTTCAAGATGTCTTGTGCAAGTACTTTTAACTTTGTTTTAAGATTCAAAGTTTAAGTTGAGTAAAGAGTAAGAAGTAAAGAATGAAGTTCATATCTTCAAAGATTATAAGGGAACTAAGTATTCCCAACTGTCTAAAAATATTTTCACATTTGAACAAAAAAGGGAAACACCAATTTCCAAGAGAGCTTTTAAGCTAAGTTTTGAGTAATTATCTCAAACCAAAGAAAGAGTTTTGTTTTAAAAACATATGTGGTGAGTATATTTTTGGGAGTAGTATTGAGCAACGATATGGGGATACGATTTCATAATAACTCAAGTCTCCATAAACCATGTAGCCATCATGGGTAGTAAATGATCATACTTTTTAGATAATTCCTTAAGTGATTTTTAGCATAGACTAGTGGATCCACTTAGTTAAGGCATTATATATGACAACAACGTATAGGACAATTCTGGCAGCGTGGGCAAGACGCTGTATCACCACTTAGGCTCATAGTGGTGGTTGTCGATTAGAGAACTCCCACAAAAATTATATTACTTTATTATACGAGTACAATTGAGTTTGTTATTGCATTTCTTTAATGAACTAAGTTTCTTTCTGCTATTTTAAAAGCTTTTTATATATTGCATGTGTATTTTTGCTTTATATTGAGTTAAGTTATTCATGAGTTGAGTAAAGCCAAGGTAAGTGTTTCTTTCAGATTCCCTTCAAGCTTATGTTATGTTTAGTTTTCCCCTCGCATACTCGTACATTCAATGTACTGATGCCATTTGGCCTGCATCATTGTTAAGTTGCAGACACAGGTAACTAGGTTCATCATCCAGCGCCTCGTTGATCCAGTTGAGCACTCAAAGTCTGTTGGTGAGCCTCTTTGCTTTCCAAAGGGATCATTTTTACATTGCTTTATAGTATTTCAGTTGTTAGGATGACCGGGGGTCTTTTCCCAACATCCCTCTTTGTTTTAGAGGCTTCATAGACGGATAATTATTGTTATTAAGTCTATTCATTTCAATTGTATACGTTTAAGACTTGAGTTGCCATTTTGGTTAAGTTATTATCTCTTAAGTTATTGCATGAGTTATGTTTCTTATGTTTAAGTCTTTAGCTGAGTAAGTATGCTAGGTCAAGGGTTCGCTTAGGGCCTGATGAGTCCATGATTTGGACTCATTTAGCGCTATATTTTAATAGAATTAGTGTCCTCAAATGCATATTTTGTCTCAATATCTGATGAAAACCCTTAAGTTTCATGTATTTGAAGTTTGAGGGAAAGTATGGACACTACTTAGCAAAAAGGAATAAAGGCAGCTGTAAGAACGAAGAAATGAAGATCTGCGAATCGTCGAAACCGTTCGGCGAGTTGCTAAAAGGTCTTATCCTCGCCTTTTGTTCCAGTGTGCTAAGCCTTAAAAGAAAGGATCAAATCGGCGGTGAACAAGAGCAGTTGGCGCGTCGCCGAGAAGTTATGCAAATAAGTACTGTGTTTCCCAATGATCCAAAGCACGACAATGATGAAGGATAGAGCAAGACGGCGATGAAACCTACCAAAGGGAGGATCACCAAGTTGATCGGCGATCTCGACTATCGACGCCAATTATCCGCTGCAGCATAGATTTTTGAAAATTATAAAATACTCGTTGAGAGTTATAGCTTAATATCAGATTTTTAATTTAGAATTTTTATACATAGAATTTTGAGTTCTAAGTGTGGAGAGGGTTTTGAAGAACTTGAAGATTCAAAGGGTTTCAACTGCAAGAATTTGGACTTGGGTCTTGTGGATTCTTCACTCTTTGCTTGTTTTGAGACTTAAATCTTCATACCCATTTGAATGCAAACTCATATTGGTATAAATTTCTATCTCTTTTACATGTCTAGCTAAAACCCTAATTTTTGGGGTGTGATTTTGTGAATATGGGTTAAATTATCTGTTGGGTCTTGCATGTTGATTATTTATTTGTTATTTAGATGTGATTTCGTTTAGTAGTTGTGGTGGAACTTAATGAAATTGTAGTTGCATATACGATTTTACCTTTGTGTTTTTGGCTTGCTCGAGAGAGTGGTAGTAAAACTAAGACTACTAAATTGATGGCGAGTGGAATTGGGTCGACATGAGGTTCAACTGGAGAGAGTGAACCCTACTCCTTCTCCTACACACTTAGCTCGAAAGAGTGAGTGGGCTAAGGTGGAGTCTATTCTTCATGCAACAACTCGGTGTTCGAGAGAAACCGAGTTGATTCGGGGTAAAGTACTCGAGAGAAATCGAGTTGATTCGGGGTAAGGTGCTCGAGAAAGAATTTACCCCCACTAAAGTCTAGCCTAGTTACAAATATTCAATGGAATTATTATCAAAAGCATGTACCCAATAGTTTAGTTAATTCCGTATTCCTATCACATCCCAAGAATCCTATATCCTTGATTAGTATTCCTTATATTTAAGCTGATTTTTGTTTACCTGTGACAAACCCCCATTGATAATTGGCGCTTGTGTCACCCCTTAGATTTAACATGTTCTTATTCGATAATGTTTTTAGCTATGACTAATTAGAACTTAATTTTATTTTTCTATTAATTCTCAAAACTACTCCCTTGGGACTCGATCCCAACCCTTGGTTGAGTTACTTTACTATTGTACGATCGTAGACACTTGCATTGGAAGTTGTGTCTTGATTATGCAAACATCAAAATGGTGCCGCTGTCGGGGAGTGGTGCTATTTGAGAATTTTTAGCTTAATAAATTTTTTCTTCTTCTTAGTTATAGTTCCACTTACTTAATTTTCAATTTTTTTTTCTATTGTTTGTGTTTAAAACAGAAAGCATAAGTGTTAATGGCAGCAACGGTAGCCAGGTTGGCCACCAAGACGACATTAGAAATTTCAACAATGTCCAAGAACCCAACATTAATGACCCCCATCTCATGGGAGGTATTGGGGCCATCTATGTACCTACAACCTAAAGAAGTGCGGTGTTCCATATAATGAGCACTATGTTGTAACTATTGCAACTAAATGGACTTTTCAGTGGATTGGCTCATGAAGATCCTCATGAGCACCTTCGAAACTTCATAGATGTATACGGACCATTCTCTTTCAAAAAAATCTCTCAGGAGTCGATCTGGTTAAGGCTATTCCCTTTCTCGTTGATGGGAGAAACGTGCAAATGTCTTAGTAGAGTTGCCACACAAATCCATCACTTCTTGGGAGGAGTGGATCACTGTATTTAATGTGCGATTTTTCCCTTCCTCGAAAATGATGACTCTTCAGGATAGTATCCAAAGCTTTAAGCATTTGGAGGGTGAGCCAATTCATGAGAATTTGCTGCAATTCAAAAAGTTAGTATTCCATTGCCCGACTCATGGTCTGCTCGATAATGTTTTGCTACAGTACTTTTACCGAAGTCTGGTCTCGGTAAACAAAGGTGTCACTGACCAACTTTCACCTGGAGGTTTGATGCTACAACCATATGCTGTAGTAGCCCAACTTTTAGATGGCATGATGACCATAAACCGAGCATGGTACACTCGTGAAGACCAGGTCTCTCCTCTTACATTCAAGCTATCTAAGGAGCAGATGGAGAAGGATCATGAGAGAGACCAAAGCATGGCCAAGATCATGACACAACTTGATATTTATCTAAAAATGTCATGGGGGCTGGTGCCCGTGGTGTCAATGCCGTGGGGATTAGGTGTGCAAATCCTGAGGATATGAAGTTTGTAGCCTTGTACAATGAGGAGGTGAACTTTCTAGCCAACCAAGGCGATAGTTATCGTTCAAACTACCCAAGGCAGGGTGGTAACCAAGGTTGGGCTAGGGATGATGGTTGGAAGGATCACGACAGTGAATGGAGGGACCAAAATCCTAACTGGAAGGATGGGGAGAAGGACAAGTATGTGCCTTCCTATGAACGCCAAAAGCTGAAGGATTCGTAGGGTGGTAGGTCTGAGGATATGCTTTCTCATATTCTCAACAAAGTTGAGGGTTCAGATAAAATCTTGAAAGAGATGAAGGAAGATGTGTCAACCTTGAGCCAGACTGTCACTTTCCATTCAGTATCAATCAAACAGCTAGAGAGCCAAATGGGTCAGATGTCATCTCACCTAAATTCGAGACAAAAAAGAGGTTTGCCTAGTGACAATATGGCTAACCCCAAGAATGAGGTTTGAAGGTGGACTTGCGTCGTGCTGCGACGTTAACTAAGACGCTGCTTGGGAGGTAACCCAAAACCCTTTATTGCTTTATTTTACTTTGATTAAATAATGGTGTGTTGATTGCACAGGTGGAAGTGTGTAGAGTGATCGATAAGTACAAATTGGTGAGCTACAGGCCCTTTCTGCGAATCGTCGGAAGGTTTGGTGAACCCGTACCAGACCATCGTTAGACTTAAGACCAATTTACATTGGAGTCTGTAAAACTCGATAACCACAGGAAATTATTGGTGAGTCGGTGATCCCGATGGATATCGTCGTTTGGACCCCCACAATAACTGGAGGTACTGTAAAATTTGGCAAGACAAGTGGCTACTTGGCGTAACACCGAGTGATTTAGCGATCGAGGCTAATATTGTCGAATGGGCAATAACTGGACGGTTTTTCAGGCCAAAGGTTTAAAAGTTTCAAATTCATTCTCTTTCCCTCACTTTTTCATCTTCCCAAACGCACACTTGCACTATAGTTTTTATATTTCTTGCACTTTTAGAGTATTTTAGTTGTTGATTTGTGCTCGAAACTTGGATTACATTGCTGCCTAGCAATTCAATCTTAATTTGGTCAGCGCTAACGGTTGGTTCCCAAACTCTAAGTTCTTTCTATTGATTTTGTACTCTAGAGAAATGACATTACGTTGTTGATGTGTACTGGGCCTCTCTGGTAGTATTACAATTTTTGTTTGCTTGCTTTGTTTCGATAATATTAACCGTACTGAGTTAGATAGTTGATTCCAGAAAATTGTGCCTTATTATGGATGAAAAATCATGGGTTACGCATAAGTGTCGTTGGGTATGAGCCTAATTTGGCTATTGCATGTTTTGATTTTGTTTTCGGGGGTTACGGGGTTGAATTCGAGAAGATGGATTGAAAATAGGCACATTGAGTCCTTTGGCGAGCTGGCTTGAGCTCGCTGAACAACTCGGCGGTTTGCGTAACGTCCCCATCTCACCTTTTATTTAACACTAAATGTGTTGTTGATTCTGTAACTTTCGGCGAGAAGCCTGATATCGCCAAACGCACTTGGCGTCTCGCCAAAAGACCCTTTGTTCATCCTTTGTCTGCACCCTTGTACCCTCTATGCATTGCACTCGGTGAATCGCCTAAGAAGTTGCATGTTTTGCGAACTGGTTTGGTGGAGTTTTTCTGCAGATGAACTTCTATGCTTTTGTTGGGATATTTTCTAACTTTACTTCAAAGCTTTGTAGACATGTCTAGACCTAAAGTAGCAGGGAGAATCATGCCACCCCGATAGATAAGAGCAATTTTTTTTAGGAAAGATACAAGTAAAACAAATCCTCAGCACGGGAAGTGAAGGCAAAAAGCCTAGTTCTAGCAAGAGATCTGTTCCCCGAGATCCCACTACACTTTCGTGGACTCATGAATGCTACACATCTATACATTCCTTTTTGGCGGCTCATGACTTGGACAATCATAACAAGTCAATTCCTGCTGAACCTTCTGAAGTAGCTCCCGGGACTATTATCCAAGTCCAGGTTGACATATTGGGCACTAATGCCCAGATAGATAGAAAGACTGCATAGACATGATTTTTTCTTTAGCTCCCTCTCTGTCTTTCTTACTTTTACTTTTTGGATACTTTAATTCATTTGCATTTGAGGACAAATTACTTTTAATTATGGTGGGGTGAGGCCCACCTTTGTGTGCTTTCTATTTGTGAATCGTGTTTTGTTTATGTATTTGGGTTGTAAGTTATAATTGTGTTAATACTATTTTCGTGGAAGGTTTGAGCTTGTAGCTCAATGTTTTAAATTGCAAAATTATTTTGATCCTTTCGAATTTTTTTTTGCCACCTCTAATGTGTTGAATGCGGCTATTCTTTTGCAAAATTTGAGTCTCAGTTCTGATCAATACCGATGACTTGAATAGTTCTCATAATTGAACGAACATAAATGTGCGGCTACGATGAGGCCAAATGAAGTTTTATAGACAATATGTGAACTCTTTGCATCTTGTTGTGACTAGCCTATTGTCGAATTGAGTCTATTGTGATGATCGTTGGACACTAGCGAAAGTGTGGAGTCTTGTTTGAATTATAGTTTCAATGCCTAGTGTGATGAGCTTACATGTGAACTATTCATGATGGATCCTAGAATTTGCCTCGTTGGTCGAGTCAACTAAGCGATGCTATCTCTTAATATGATCTTAGACAACTTCGAAGTGTGTGAGCCAATTTGACTTATACCTCTTTTGTGGTCTACCTTATAAGTGTGTGAACCGCTTTGAACACCCCTTGAGCCTTACCTTTCTTTGGAAGAAACTTGATGAAAACAATGAGCTTTGTTTATCCATCACCCATAATCCTCATGAAGTTGTGGTTAGTCGAATAGCCAACTTAGGCCAAAAGCCTAAGTTGGAGGTGTGGTGAAAAGAGAAGGAAAAATCAAGAAGTGCAAGGAAAGTCTCCTTTAACCCATGGTGTTGAGAAAAATGGAACCCCTCCATATAAAAAAGAGAGAGAGATAGAAGAAAGAAAAAGAAAAAGAATGAAAAACAAAAGTTGTGGAATAAAGTTGAAAAGTATAAAAGAAATGGGTTCCCAAACAATCCACGGGAAGTGAATACTAGAATGACTTATGAGCACTAATGAAATTGATGAAAGAAAAGGAAAGGAAGTGTTGAGAGAACCCCATTTCATGAGGATGAAAGTCAATAAGCCTAAATGACCATACCTTTGCACTCAACCCTATTACAAGCCTTGAAAGACCTTTGTGATTTTGAGTGAGCTGAAACAAGTGTTGATTGGAAAATACGGGCAAACCTATGGGTGAAATTATGCATAGTGTTCTTCTTTGTAAGTGTGAGCGTTGCATATGATTTTGAAGCTTTAAACTGTGAACCATTGTGTGAATGTGGAATCATTCTTTATGTGAGGAAATTTGAACACTATATTTGAGCTTGAACTTGCATTTGAAGCAAGTATTGCGAGCTTGAGAATCTTTGAGAATGGTGTGTCACAACTTGAATCTTTGGGTACACAAATTGATCTTTGCGTAAGTAAATTGAGTCTTGTTGTGTGCATTCATGATTGAGTCTTGTGTAGCACTGTTCAAGACATTCTTGTTGAACGACTGAACTTGAGTTTGCTTGAGGATAAACAAAAGTTTAAGTTGGGGTGTTGATGACTCCACGATTTGGACTCATTTAGGGATATATTTTGATAGAATTAATGTCCTCAAATGCATATTTTGTCTCAATATTTGATGAAAACCCTTAAGTTTCAGGTATTTGGAGTTTGAGAGAAAGCATAGACACTACTTAGCAAAAAGGAACAAAGGCAGCTAAAGAATGAAGAAATGTAGATATGAGACTCGCTGAACCCGTTCGGCGAGTTGCCAAAAGGTCTTATCCTCGCCTTTTGTTCTAGTGTGCTGAGCCCTGAAATAAACGATCAAATCGGCAGTGAAAAGGAGCAGTCGGCGTGTCGCCGAGTAGTTCCGCAAAGTAGTACTAAGTTGCCCAATGATCCAAAATACGACGATGCTAAAGGACAGAGCAAGATGGTGATGAAACCTACCAAAGGGCGGATCGCTGAGTTGATCGGCGATCTCGACTAACGACACCGAATGATTCGCCAGATTTTTAAAAACTATAAATACTAGTTGAGAGTTGTAGCTTAATATCAGATTTTTAATATAGAATTTTTATACATAGAATTTTGAGTTCTAAGTTTGGAGAGGGTTTTTGAAGAACTTGAAGATTCAAAGGGTTTGAACTCCAAGAATTTGGATATAGGTCTTGTGGATTCTTCACTCTTTGCATTTTTGAGACTTAAATCTTCATACCCATTTAAATGCAAACTTATATTGGTATAAATTTCTATCTCTTATACATGTCTAGCTAAAACCCCAATTCTTGGGGTGTGATTTTGTGAATATGAGTTAGATTATTTGTTGGGTCTTGCTTGTTGATGATTTATTTGTTGTTTAGATGTGATTTAGTTTAGTAGTTGTGGTGGAACTTAATGATATTGTAGTTGTAAATACGATTTCACCTTTGTGTTTTCGGTTTGCTCGAGAGAGTGGTCGTAAAACTAAGATTACTAAATTGATGGCCGGTGGAATTGGGTCGACATGAGGTTGAACTTGAGAGAGTGAATATTAGTCCTTCTCCCACACACTCAGCTCGAGAGAGTGAGTGGGAAAAGGCGGAGGCTATTCTTCATGCAGAACTAGGTGTTCGAGAGAAACTGAGTTTTTTCGGGGTAAGTTGCTCGAGAGTGAATTTACCCCCACTATAGTCTAGCCTAGTTACAAATATTCAATGAATTTATTATCAAAAGCATGTACCCAATAGTTTAGTTTATCCCGTATTTCTATCATATCCCAAGAATCACATCTCTTTGATTAGTACTCCTTATATTTAAGCTGATTTTTGTTTACTTGTGACAAACCCCGATTGATAATTGACGCTTGCGTCACCCCTAAGATTTAAAATGTTCTAATTCGATAATGTTTTTAGCTATGACTAATTAGAACTTAATTTTTTTTTATTAATTATCAAAACCACTCTCTTGGGACCCGACCCTAACCCTTGGTTGGGTTACTTTACTATTGTACGATCGTAGACACTTGCATTCAAAGTTCTGTCTTAATTACACAAACATCAAAATGTTGATGAGTCCACGATTTAGACTTATTTAGGGATATATTTTGATAGAATTAGTACCCTCAAATGCATATTTGGCTCAATATATGATGAATACCCTTAAGTTTCAGGTATTTGGAGTTTGAGGGAAATCGTGGATACTACTTAGCAAAAAGGAACAAAGACAACTGACATAACGAAGAAATAAAGATCTGAGAATCGCCGAACCTATTCGGTGAGTCGCCAAAAGGTCTTATCCTCGCCTTTTGTTCCAGTGTGCTGAGCCCTGAAAGAAAGGTTGAAATCGGCGGTGAAAAAGAGCAGTCGGTGTGTCACCAAGAAGTAGTATGTCGCCCAATGATCCAAAACACAACAATGCTGAAGGACAGAGCAAGACGGTGATGAAACCTACCAAACGGAGGATCGATGAGTTGATCGGCGATCTCGACTAACGGCGCTGAATGATCTGCTGCGGCACAAATTTTTGAAAACTATAAATACTGGTTGAGAGTTGTAGCTTAATATCAGATTTTTAATATAGAATTTTTATACATATAATTTTGAGTTCTAAATTTGGAGAGGGTTTTGAAGAACTTGAAGATTCAAAGGATTTCAACTCCAAGGATTTGGACTTGGGTCTTGTAGATTCTTCACTCTTTTCTTGTTTTGAGTATTAAATCTTCATACCCATTTGAATGTAAACTCATATTGGTATAACTTTCTATCTCTTTTACATGTCGAGCTAAAACCCTAATTCTTGGGGTGTGATTTTGTGAATATGGGTTATATTATCTGTTGGGTCTTGCTTGTTGATGATTTATTTGTTGTTTAGATGTGATTTCGTTTCGTAGTTGTGGTGGAACTTAATGATATTATAGTTGCAAATACGATTTCACCTTTGTGTTTTCGGCTTGCTCGAAAGAGAGGTCGTAAAACTAAGACTACTGAATTGATGGTCGGTGGGATTGGGTCGACATGAGGTTCAGCTCGAGAGAGTGAACCCAATTCCTTCTCCCACACACTCAGCTCGAGAGAGTGAGTGGGCTAAGTCAGAGGCTGTTCTTCATGCACAACTGGGTGTTTGAGAGAAATCGAGTTGATTCGAGTTAAGTTGCTCGAGAGTGAATTTATCCCCACTATAGTCTAACCTAGTCACAAATATTCAACGGATTTATTATCAAAAGCATGTACCCAATAGTTTAGTTTATCCTGTATTCCTATCACATCCCAAGAATCCCATCTCCTTGATTAGTACTCTTTGTATTTTTTGCTATTTTTGCTTACTTCTTACAAACACCTATTGATAATTAACGCTTGCATCACCCATTAGATTTAACATGTTTATATATGATAATGTTTTTAGTTATGACTAATTAGAACTTAGTTTTATTTTTCTGTTAATTCTCTAAACCACTCCCTTGGGACTCGACCCTAACCCTTGGTTGGGTTACTTTACTATTGTATGATCGTAGACACTTGCATTGAAAGTTTTGTCTTGATTACGCAAATATCAAAATAGTGTCACTTCCGGGGACTACTGTTACTTGAGAATTCTTAGATTAGTATAATTTTTGTTCTTCTTAGTTGTAGTTTACTCATTTAATCATAAGTTTTGTTTTGTTTGCTTGTGTGAATATTTCAGAAAGCATGAGTGTTAACGGTAGCAACGGTAGCTAGGTGGGCCACCAAGACGACATTGGAAATCTCAACGATATTTGAGAGCCCAACATCAATGGCCTCCATCACATGGGAGGTATTGGAGCCATCCCTTTACCTCCAACCGAGGGAAATGTAGTGTTCCACATAACTTGAACTATGCTGCAACTCTTGTAACTAAAGGGACTTTTCAGTGGATTGGTTCATGAGGATCATCACGAGAATCTTTGAAACTTAGTGGATGTGTGCGGACCATTCTCTTTCAAAAACATCTCTCAGGATTCAGTTCGGTTAAGGCTATTCCCTTTCTCATTGATGGGAGAGGCGTGTAAATGGCTGGCGGAGTTTCCTCGCGAATCCATCACTTCTTGGGAGAAATTGGTAACCGCATTTAATGTCAGATTTTTCCCTCCTCCGAAGATTATGACTCTTCGGGATAGTATCCAAAGCTTTAAGCATTTGGAGGGCGAGCCAATCCATGAGACTTGGTTGCGATTTAAAAAGTTGGTGCTATAATGTCCGACTTATGGTCTGTCGACAATGTCTTGCTACAGTATTTTTACCGAAGCCTAGATTTGATAAACAAAGGTGTCGCTGATCAACTTTCACCTAGAGACTTGATGCAACAATCGTATGCATTAGTAGCCCAACTCTTAGATGACATGATGACCATTAATAGGGCATGGTACACTCGTGAAGACCAAGTCTCCCCTCTCACATTCAAGCTATTTAAGGAGTAGATGGAAAAATATAATGAGAGAGACCAAAACATGACCAAGATCATGACACATCTTGACATTTTATCTAAAAATGTCATGGGGGCTAGTGCCCGTGGTGTCAACACTGTGGAGGTCAGGTGTGCAAATAATGTGGAGATAAATTTAAAGCCTTGTATAATGAGGAAATGAGCTTCTTTGCCAACCAAGGCGGTGGTTATCGCTCAAACTACCCAAGGCAGGGTGGTAACTAAGGTTGGGCTAGAGATGAATGGTGGAAAGATCGTGAATGGAGAGACCGAAATCCTAATTGGAAGGATGGGGAGAAGGACATGTATGTGCCTCCCCACAAGCACCAAAAGACAAAGGATTCAGAGGGTGGTAGGTCTGAGGATATGCTTTCTCATATCCTCTATAAAGTTGAAGGGTCAGACAAGATCTTGAAAGAGATGAAATAAGATGTGTTGACCCTTAGCCAAACCGTTACCTCCTATTTAGTATCAATCAAGTAGCTGAAAACCCAAATGGGTCAGATGCCATCTCACCTAAATCCGAGACAGAAAGGGGGTTTGACTAGTGACATTATGGTCAGCCCCAAAAATGAGATTTGAAGGTGGACTTGCATCGTGCCACGATGTTAACTAAGGCGCTGTTTGGGTGGCAACCTAAGACCATTTATTGCTTTATTTTTCTTTGATAAAATAATGGTGTGTTGATTGTGCAGAGGGAAGTGTGGAGAGTGAACGAAAAGTGCAAATTGGCGAGTTACAGGTCCATTCCGCGTATTGCCGAAGGGTTCAGCGACCCTAAACCAGATCGCCGTTAGACTCAAGACCAATTTACATTGGAGTCTGTAAAACTCGGTGACCTCAGGAAATTGTTCGCGAATCTCTGATCATGTCGGCGATCTCGACAAAGACCCCCGTTTTGACTCCCACCACACATGGAGGTTCTGTAAAATTCGGCGAGGCAAATGACTACTTGGCATTACGTCGAACAGTTCGGCGATCGGGACTAATGTCGCCGAATGGGTGCAAACTAGACAGTTTTTCAAGCCAAATGTTTAAAAGTTTCAAACTCATTCCCTTTCCCTCAGTTTTTCATCTTCCCAAATTCACACCTGCACTCTAGTTTTACATTTCCTGCATTTTTGGAGTAGTTTTAGTATCAAATTATGCTACGAGTTGGATTACATTGCTTCCTAGCATCTCAACATCCATTTGATTGGCATAAAAGGTTGGTACTTCAAACCCCGCATTCATTTTGTTGAAATTGTACTCATTTGCAATCTGTTAATCTTGTTGAATTCTGTTTGGCCTCTCTGATTGGATCGGATTGCTTAATTGCCTATTCCTAATCTATAACTCTTGCTTGAATGTTGAACTCCCGCTTTCTAGTGCGTTTAGTTAAATTAATTTTCAATAGGGAGTGCTTTTATGTTGCGGGTCTTAGTCGTATTTGTGTTGTAGGAGCTTAAATTGCATTTTCGGGGGTTGCGAGGCTGATTTCAAGAAGTTGGGTTGATTATAGGCACGACGAGTCATTTCAGTGAGCTGAGACGAGCTTGCTGAACCACTCAGCGGTTCACCTAGTTGCCCTACTTCGCCTTTGATATCATGCTTTATGTGTTGTGGCTTTTGTACCTTTCGGTGAGAAGAATGAGGTCGCCAAAAGCACTCAACGACTCACCAAGAGTATTCTTGTTCGCCATTTGTCTGCACCCCTGACCCTTTCTGCACTGTAACTTTCAGCGGACACCCCTTTGTTCGCCGAATGGATTGCTAAGTTTGCCTGCAGCTGATGATCTTCGGTTTGCTTGTCGAATATTTTCTAACTTTATCTTAAGGCTTTACAGACATGGCTAGACCAAAAGTTGCAGGAAGAAATATGCCACCCTGACATATAAAGGCACAAAACTCCAGAAGAGATGCAGGGACAACAGATCACCCCAAAGCAAGGAGCGAGAACAAGAAAGCCAGTTCCAATAGGAGGATTCCCATTGACCCTAATGTCCCTTCATGGGCTCGAGGGTCATTAACGCGATACATGCCTTTGGAGCAACTCACGATTTGGAAAATATGGCTAAGGCTAATATCGCTGCAGCAACTAAGGCAAACACAGACAATGAAAACTAGAATCAAAATGACAACACTCCGGGCACTGATGCTTAGACATGATCCCCTCTTTACCTCCCTCTCTATCTTTCTTTATTTTACCTTTCAGATTTTGTGTTATTTGCATTTGAGGACAAATGTTTTTGTTTGTGGTGGGATGAGGCTCACCTTTGTGTGATATTTGTGAATCGTGTTTTGTTTGAGTATTTGGGTTGTGAGCTATAATGTTGTGTTAATATTGTTTTTACGAATATTTAAGCTTGTGGCTCCGTGTTTTAAATTGCAAAATGATTTTAACCCTTTTGAAATTTTTTTCCACCTCTCACGTGTGAATGTGGCTGTTTTTTAGCAAAATTGAGTTTCGATTCCGATCAATACCGATGACTTGAATAGTGTTCTTAATCGAACGAACATGATTTTTCAGCTACGATAAGGCAAAATGAAGTTGCATAGACAATATGTTAACTCTTTGCATCTCGTTGTGATTAGCCATGTATCAAACTAATTCACTTGTTATGACCGTTGCACACTATCGAAAGTGTGGAGTCTTGTTTGAATTTAGTGTCGATGCCTTGTGTGATGAGCTTACTGTGAACCATGCATGAATACACCTAGAATTCTCCCCGTTGGTGTGATCAACTAAGTAAGACTATCTCTTGATACGATCTTAGGTAACTTTGAAGAGTGTGAGCCAATTTGACAGATACTTCTTTGTGGCCTACCTTGTGAGCATGTGTGAACCTTTTTTAACACCCCTTGAGCCTTACCTTCCTTTTGAAGAAGCTTGATGAAAACTAGACCTTTCTTTATCCATTACCCATAATCCTCATGAAGTTGTGGTTAGTTGAATAGCCAACTTAGGCCAAAGGGTGTGGTGAAAAGAGAAGGTAAATCAAGAAGTGCAAGAAATTCCCTCTTACCCATGGTTTTGAGAAAAATGGAACCCCTCCATATAAAAAAAAGAAAGAAAAAGAAAAAGAATGAAAAAGAAAGTTGTGGAATAAAGTACAAAAGAAATGGGGTTTCCAAACAATCCATGAAAAGTGAATAATAGGATGACTTATCATCACTAAAGAGAATTATGAAGGAATAGGAAAGGAAGTGTTATGAGCACCACATTTCATGAGGATGAAAGTCACTGAGCTTAAATGAACATACCTTTGCACTCAACCTCATTACAAGCCTTGAAAAGACCTTTTTTTTTTTTATCTTGAGTAAGCCGCATCAAATTTTGATTGGAAAATACGGGCAAACCTATGGGTGAAAGCATACATTGTGTTCTTACTTGTGAGAGTGAGAGTTGCATTTGATTCTGGAACTTTAAATGATTAAACCTTTGTGGGTGAGTATGGAATCATCCTTTTTGTGAGTGCATTCAAATACTTTTTTTGAGCTCGAACTTGCATTTGAAGCAAGTATTGCGATCTTGATAATCTTTGAGAATGGTGTGTCACAACTTGAATCTTTGGGTACACAAATTGATCTTTACGTAAGTAAATTGAGTCTTGTTGTGTGCATTCATGATTGAGTCTTGTGTAGCACTGTTCGAGACATCCTTGTTGAACGACTGGACTTAAGTTTGCTTGAGGACAAGCTAAAGTTTAAGTTGGGGGTGTTGATGAGTCTACGATTTGGACTCATTTAGGGATATATTTTGATAGAATTAATGTCCTCAAATGCATATTTTGTCTCAATATCTGATGAAAACCCTTAAGTTTCAGGTATTTGGAGTTTGAGGTAAAGCATGGACACTACTTAGCAAAAAGTAACAAAGGCAGCTGAAAGAATGAAGAAATGAAGATATGAGAATTGCCGAACCCGTTCAGTGAGTCGCCAAAAGGTCTTATCCTCACCTTTTATTCTAGTGTGCTAAGCCCTGAAAGAAAGGATCAAATCGGCGGTGAAAATGAGCAGTCAACGTGTCGCCGAGTAGTTCCTCAAAGCAGTACTATGTCGCCTAATGATCAAAAAACGACGATGCTGAATGATCGAGCAAGACGGCGATGAAACCTACCAAAGGGCGGATCACCGAGTTGATCGGTGATCTCGTCTAACGATGCCGAATGATCAGCTACAATACAGATTTTTGAAAACTATAAATACTTTTTGAGAGTTGTAGCTTAATATCAGATTTTTAATAGAGAATTTTTATACATAGAATTTTGAGTTCTAAGTTTGGAGAGGGTTTTGAAGAACTTGAAGATTCAAAGGGTTTGAACTCCAAGAATTTGGACTTGGGTCTTATGGATTCTTCACTCTTTTCTTGGTTTGAGACTTAAATCTTCATACCTATTTGAATGCAAACTCATATTGGTATAAATTTCTATCTCTTTTACATGTCTAAATAAAACCCCAATTCTTAGGGTGTGATTTTGTGAATATGGGTTAAATTATCTGTTGGGTCTTGCTTGTTGATGATTTATTTATTGTTTAGATGTGATTTCGTTTAGTAGTTGTGGAGGAACTTAATGAAATTGTAGTTGCATATACGATTTCACCTTTGTGTTTTTGGCTTGCTTGAGAGAGAGGTCGTAAAACTAAGACTACTAAATTGATGGCCGGTGGGATTGGGTCGACATGAAGTTCAGCTCGAGAGAGTGAAACCTAGTCCTTCTTCCACACACTCAACTCGAGAGAGTGAGTGGGCTAAGGCAGAGGTTGTTCTTCATGCGGCAACTCCGTGTTCGCGAGAAACTAAGTTGATTCGGGGTAAGTTGCTCGAGAGAGAATTTATCCTCACTATAGTCTAGCCTAGTCACAAATATTCAACGGATTTATTATCAAAAGCATGTACCCAATAGTTTAGTTTATCCCGTATTCCTATCATATCCCAAGGATCCCATCTCCTTGATTGGTACTCTTTGCATTTTTTCTGTTTTTTCTTACTTGTTACAAACCCCCATTGATAATTGACGTTTGTGTCACCCCTTTGATTAAACATGTTTACATTCGACAATGTTTTTAGCTATGACTAAGTAGAACTTAATTTATTTTTCTATTACTTCTCAAAATCACTCCCTTGGGACTCGACCCCAAACCTTGGTTGGGTTACTTTACTATTGTACGATCATAGTCACTTGCATTAGAAGTTGTGTCTTGATTACACAAACATCAGGGACAACAATGGTTCTCGAGTGTCAGTCCCACCCAGTGTGTAGGCTCGGGGTGTGACAAACTTGGTATCAGAGCATAGAGTGCAAGAGTCCTAGGGAGTCTATGAAGCCGTGTTAGTAGAGTCCTAGTTATTGGTGTGAAGCGCGCCATATCTATAATTAAGATGCTGCAACATTGAGGAAATTATCTCACTTTTTTCACACTCATTTCGTGCGATAGAGTTCATATCTATAAAGTCTCTTTCTAATTCGTGCTTGTGCGTGTTTTTAGTTAATCATGCCTCCACGAAAAGCTGTCAGAGGTCATCTTGCTAGGCGTAATGTTGAGGAGCAAGGGGTACCCAATGCACCTGAAGTTCAACCCAAGGAGAACTTTCCAATGCTAAGTTTAGGGAAGGGATAAGGATGTTAAGACAAGTTGTGACCAACCAAGCTAGGCAACAAAAGGGAGCTCGACAAGAAGAAGCTGATACTTCGAGGATCCGAGAGTTCTTGAGGATGAATCCTTCAAGTTTCACTGGTCAAGCACTACTGAGGATCCAGAGAATTTTATTGAGGAATTGCAAAAGTATTTGAGGTCACGCACATTACAGATGCTGAGTGAGTTGAACTAGATGCATATCAACTGAAGAATGTTGTTAGGACTTGGTTTGACCAGTAGAAGAAGGGTAGAGCTGAGGGAGCTCCACCTACGAGTTGGGCTTGTTTTGAAGAGGCCTTCTTAGGGAGTTTCTTTCCCCGAGAACTGAGGGAGGCTAAGGTACGAGTTCCTCACACTTAAGCAGGATTCTTTGAGTCTTCATGCGTATGGGTTGAAGTTCATCCAACTATCCCATTTTGCTCTAGAGATGGTTGCGGATATGAGGAGTAGAGTGAGTTTATTTTTTGCTGGGTTGTCTCGTCTGTCGAGTAAGAAAGGTAAGACTGCAATTCTAATAGGTGACATTGCTATATCAAAGTTGATGGTTTATGTGGAGCAGTTTGAGGAAGAGAAACTGAGGGATAAGGAGGAGTTTAGAAACAAGAAAGTGAAGACAGGAAATGAGTCCGGGCAGCAAAGAAGTAATGTGAACCGTTCGTCCTTTCAGCAAAATCAAAAGGGACATGCTCCATCATCTGCTAGTGCACCTGCACCCAGAAACAAAGGTAAGTACAATAGTCAGAATTCAGAGCACTTCAGGACTAGACCTGCCCAATCTTGTGGTAGTGTGGCACAAGGAGGTAACTGGTATCCTATATGTGCTAAGTGTGGTAGAACCCACCCAGGTAAGTGTCGCGATGGCTTCACAAGTTGTTTCAAGTGTGGACAAGAGGGTCATTTCATGAAAGAGGGCCCTAAAAACCGACAAGGTAATGGGAATCAGGGCAATATAGCCCAATCTTCATCAGTTGCTCCACCAGACAGGGCTGAACCTAGAGGAGCTACTTCGGGTACTGGCGGAGGAGTAAACCGCCTTTATGCGATCACTAGTCTCCAAGAGTAAGAGAACTCTCCAGATGTTGTCACTGGTATGATCAAAGTCTTTACTCTTGATGTTTATACTTTGCTAGACCCAGGAGCAAGGTTATCTTTTGTAACCCCTTATGTTGCAAATAATTTTGATGTTCTTCTTGAGAAACTCTGTGAACCCTTTTGTGTTTCTACACCTGTTGGGGAGTTTATTCTATTTGAGCAAGTATATTGTGATTGTGTCATATCCATCATTCACAAAAACACCATGGCTGATTTAATTGAGTTATACATGGTAGATTTTGATGTTATTCTAGGTATGGACTGGCTTCATGCCTATTATGCCTCCATTGATTGTATAACTCTAGTCGTTAGGTTCCGAATTCCTAATGAGCCAGTTATAGAGTGGAGTAGTAGTTCAGCAGTGCCTAAAGGTCATTTCATTTTGTACCTAAAGGCAAGAAAATTAGTTTCCAAGGGGTGTGTCTATCATTTAGTCCGAGTTAATTACTCTAGTGTTGAGATACCTTCTATTTAGTCAGTTTCAGAAGTAAGAGAGTCTCGAGAAGTCTTTCCAGATGATCTTTCCGGAGTCCCTCCTAAGAGAGAAATAGACTTTGGTATAAATATTCTTCTAGATACTCATCCTATATCTATTCCGCCATACATAATAGCACCAACAGAGTTGAAAGAGCTTAAAGAACAGTTGAAAGATCTCCTTGATGAGGGATTTATTTGACTAACTGTCTCACCTTGGGGCGCTCCGGTCCTACTTGTGAGAAAGAAAAATAGTTCCCTTAGGATGTGTATAGATTACTGCCAGTTGAACAAGGTTACCATCAAGAATAAGTATTCTCTTCTGAGAATTGATGATCTTTTCAATCAGCTTCAGGGTGCTACCTGTTTCTCTAAGATAGATCTCAGATCAGGCTATCATCAGTTGAAAGTAAGGGAATGTGGCATTCCAAAGACAATATTCAGGACTCGTTATGGTCATTATGAGTTCTTAGTTTTGTCCTTTGGTTTGACCAATGCACCTGCAACATTCATGGATCGTATGAATATAGTATTCCAACCTTATTTAGATATGTTTGTTATCGTCTTCATTGATGGCATACTAATCTATTCGAGGAATGAAGAAGATCATGCTAGTCATCTCAGAATAGTTCTCCAAACTCTAAAGGATAGAGAGTTGTATGTTAAGTTCTCTAAGTGTGAGTTTTGGCTTGAGTCTGTGGCATTCTTAGGCCACATTGTGTCTGTAAAGGGAATTAAAGTTGATACTCAAAAAATTAAGGCAGTGCAGAATTGGCCTAGTCTAAGGCTGGCAGGGGGACCAGGTCGGCCTGTGACCGGTTTGAGAACCGTCTCGTTGGACCCGGTCCCGTCTATTCTCGTGGGTTATGGGGATTACGGGTTAGGGGACCGGTTAGGGGCCGGTTCACCCTTTGGTTCCTGCCCGGTCTCAACCCGTCTGAACCGACCAATTTTTGCGGGATCCTTTTTGTTATTTTATTTAATTGTTTGAATTGTATCTGTTGCCAACCGTTGGGGCAACGACTAGTTCCCCCCCCCCCCCAACCCAACGAATTTATTTCACTTTTTGACTTCCCCAACACCCCCTACTTTTAATATTTTAATTTAAACCCTCAAGTTATCATAAATACACTTTAACCCATTTTTAATATTATAAATACCCCTCTATCCCTTATTTTTTTCTTACAAAATCATCTATTCTCTCATCTATTTCTATATCCTCTTAATCTTAAGTCTTAAATTTTGATTCCATTTAAGTCTCATATTAATATAATACATATATTTCAATTCTAAATTTTCATATTATATCATAATATATATAATTCTCATATTTGTTATCAAGTATTGGAGTTCCAAATTACAAGTTACAACAAACTACAAGCTTCAAGAATCGGTTATAACGTCTGCTATTAACGCAGACATTTGGTACATTCATTTAATAATATTTATATTTTATTTTTTGCCATTAATTTTTGTGTTATTATTATTTTTATATATAATTAAATATGAGTTCTAGCAAAAAATATACCGGTAAAGGAAAGGAGAAAGACCCAAGTGACATTAGTAAATTATTTAATTTTAATAAAAAAAGTAGTAAGGAAAAAAATAAGAGTAAATGTGGTGGTACTTTTTCTGAATCAATGTCTAGAGTTAGATTTAATACAAATGATTCTACTTATGTTGATGATACTTCTTATAATATTGATTTAAATGTTCAACTTGATCGTGAAATTTTAGAACGAATTTATGGTAATATAATCCTTATCTTGATGAAAATTTAGGTGAAGAAGTAGAAGTTGGTTCGGGAGAAGAGGAGTTAGAAGATACACCTACTAGTCCGGTGACATAAGTTCCAAATGAAGCTACAAATTCAACGGAGCAAAATTGTGGACGCCCACCCCTTATACCTCCTACAAGGGAGAAGGTGAAGTATCAATGCCCTAAAAATTTTGTTGCGTGGCAATTTACGACTTTAGATAAGGAAAACTCTATTGCTATTTGTAATAAGTGTAAGCAACCGTTTAAACATAAACAAGGTGGAGGTCAAGGTGGGATGTGGGGCTTAAATAGACATTTGTTATCTTGTGTGCCGATTCAATATATAGAAGCTGAAGCATTAGCGGATAGAAAAAAAGGAATTCCAGTTAATGATTTTGATATTAATGTTAATGAATCGGTAGGGGCTTCTAACATGGTTAAAGGAACATTAGATCCTTCTAACCCCAGTGGTCCACTAACACAACGTAAATATAATAAGGAAAGAGATCGCGAAAATTTAGCTAAAATGGTTTCTGTTTGTGGTTTGCCTTATAGTTTTCCTTCACATCCCGGTTTTATTGAATATATTCAACAAACTTACAATCCTACTTATAGAAATTTGTCAAGAAATAATGTTAAATCTGATGTTTTTGTATATCAAGGTAAACATTGTCAATATCTTCGTTGTATATTTAGCATATTAGACTGTAGAGTGTCTATAACTTCAGACATGGGTCGTAGTGTTAATGGACATGATTATTTAACTGTTACAGCACATTGGATTGATCATAACTGGAATTTGCAAAAAAAAATCTTAAGTTGTATAGAATGTGTAGAGAAAAAAACTGGTGCATATTTAGCTTCAAGTATTTTGAGTGTTCAAGATTATTACATGCTTATAGATAAAGCAATGTCTATCGCATTGGATAATGCATCTAATAATACAAATGCTACTAGTATGTTAAAAACTAGATTATGTCTAATTGATGTTAATGTTTTTCATGTTAGATGTGTTGCACATATATTAAATTTAGTTGTACAAGATGGTGTTTCATTTTTGAATTGTGGTTATATGAAAATTGAATATGTTGTTGCCTGGATTTTTTATGCTCATAGAGCTGCTAGAATTAGGGAATTTAATGAGCGTTGTGTACTATGTGATTTGCCACCAAGAAAAATTCCAAGACATATTAAAACAAAGTGGAATTCTTTTTACGAAATGCTTTCAGTTGCTTACGAATATAAAGGACCCATACAAATGGTGTTTAATGCTCATAATGCTGACCCATTAGATAGAATTTGTGAAGAAGATTAGGAAGAAACTAATGAACTATTAGAATTTTTAAGACTTTTTTATGATGCTACGGCCATATTTTTTGGAATTTGTTATCCTACTATTTCATCAGTATTAATAAATATTTGTGCTATTACAATTCAATTTTCTAAATACAAAAAAAATTAAAAAATTTAGAGTTGCAATTGAAGGTATGATTGAAAAACTTTAAAAATATTTTTTTTTTCTATTCCTCAAATTTATTTAATTGGTACGTTACTTAACCCTCAATATAAATTATGAGGTGTGCAGGGGGCTTGTTCATTCTTTATATGATTCTTTAGAAATTTTACCGAAAGAATTCCAACTTGTGAAATGTGTAAGTTTAGCATAAAAGTTGAAGCTAAAATTTTGTATGAAAAATATAGAACTATAGGAAATACTCAAGGAGAAGTTGCTCAAACTTCTAATCCTCAGAGTAAAGCTTGAATTAATAGTTTTATGCGAGGTTTTCTTGGTCTTAATTCTACTAACCGTGATGATTTTGAAGAATATCTTAATCAGTCTTTAGAAATAGTGGACGACAAAGATGGCAATGAAGAATTATTAGCACGGTGGAGGAGGCGGAGCGTTGCATTTCCAATTTTAAGTAAAATGGTTCGTGATGTTCTAGCTATTCAAGCTTCATCAGTTGCATCGGAGGCTGCTTTTAGTTCGGTAAGGTTTCAACTTGGCGATCATAGACATTCATTGGCGGAAGAAAGTTTGGAAACATCAGTTTTATTTAGAGACTGGGTCAACACCGAGAGAAGGAATTATAATTTGCCAAAGTTAAGTTCCAAACAAGAAGCTTGGATTAATGCGGTAATTGGATCTAGTGATGATGAATTAGAGTCACAAGAGTTTCTAGCAAGTTTGTCAACACTAGAGGATGTTACCGTCGATATGATGAGACAATTATAATTGAATTTAAAAGGAGAATACAAATATTAGATTACATCTGAGAACTAATTGAAACAGAACCCTTCCTAGAAGGTGGCTGCGTAAATTAGTTACTCATCTAATATTTGTAACAAATATTAGTTTTACATATGATAACTTATTGAAATAGAACCCTTCCTAAAAGGTGGCCGTGTAGATTAGTTACTCCACTAATATTGTAAATTGTAACTTCTAAGTTCTAAGTTGCAATTATAATTTATTGAATAAATTTGAAGGCTTTATTCAAGTCTTTTTTATATAACTATTGTCTTGCATTATAATTTTAATTTTAAAATACTAACTTTAAAATATTTAATTTAAAAGTTGAAATTTGACATTTGAAATTTCAAGTTAAATTCTTTTAAAATATTTAAAATACAAATTTGAATTTCTCAAATTTGAAATTTGAAACTTGAAATTTGAAAACTTAAGCATTTTTTATTAGCTAAAAATGTTATTGAAAACCAAATAAACTAAAAATGTTATTCAATAACATATAATTTCAAATTGAAATAAATAAGCATATAAAAAAATAAAAATCCCACGTCCCATCCCCTATATATAGTGGGATGGGATAGGATGAATTTTTATCCCGCTAATCCCGGTCACAGTCAAATCCCGGCCAAGGCGTCCCCCGTCCCCAGTCCCCTTCCCCGTCCCCTTGCCAACCCTAGCCTAGACCCACATCTCTAACTGATATTAGGAGTTTCTTGGTTTTGCCTGGCTATTTAGAAGGTTCATAGAGGAGTTCTCATCTATTTCATCCCCTTTGACCAAGTTAACTTAAAAGACAGTGAAGTTTCAATGGTCTGAAGCTTGTGAGAAACGCTTTTAGGAATTGAAAAAGAGGTTAACTACTGCCCCAGTGTTGACCTTACCAGAAGGTACTCAAGGTTTTGTGGTATATTGTGATGCGTCTAGAGTTGGTTTGGGTTGTGTATTGATGCAGAATAGTAAGGTTATAGCTTATGCCTCCAGACAATTGAAAGTTCATGAGAAAAATTACCCAACCCATGATCTAGAGTTGGATGTTGTAGTGTTTGCTTTGAAAATATGGCGTCATTAGTTGTATGGTGTTCATCTTGATGTATTCACTAATTAGAAGAGTCTTCAATATGTGTTTAGTCAGAAAAAGCTTAATCTCAGACAAAGAAGGTGGTTAGAATTACTCAAGGATTATGACATGAGTATTCTTTATCACCCAGGTAAGGCTAATGTTGTTGCTGATGCCTTGAGCAGGTTGTCTATGGATAGTACCGCCCATTTTGAGGAAGATAAGAGAGAGTTAGCGAAAGATGTGCATAGACTTGCATGATTGGGAGTTCATCTAATGGATTCCACTGAAGGAGGAATAGTGGTGATGAATGGGGCTAAATCATTATTAGTGTCAAAAGTAAAAGAGAAGCAAGACCAAGTTCCTATTTTGCTTGAATGGAAGGCAAATGTTCATAAGAAAAAAGTATTGGCATTTGAACAAGGGGGAGATGACATGTTGAGGTATCAAGGTAGGTTGTGTGTACCAAGGGTGGATCAACACCAAGAGAGGATTATGGAAGAAGCTCATAGCTCCAGACATTCTATCCATCTGGGTTTCACAAAAATGTATTGTGACTTGAGAGAAGTTTATTGGTGGAGTAGTATGAAGAAGGGCATTGCAGAGTTTGTTGCTAAGTGTACGGATTGCCAACAAGTTAAAGTAGAGCACCAAAGGCCCGGTGGTATGGCTCAAAATATAGAACTTCCGAAATGGAAGTGGGAGATGATCAATATGGATTTCATCACAGGTTTGCCACGGTCTCGCAGGTAACACGATTCTATTTAGGTGATTGTTGATAGAATGACAAAATCAGCCCACTTTTTGACGGTAAAGACTACCCATACAACAGAGGACTATGCCAAGTTGTATCTTCAAGAGGTATTTAGACTTCATGGGGTGCCAGTTTCGATTATTTCAGATAGAGGTGCACACTTTACTATACAGTTCTGGAACTCTTTTCAGAAAGGCTTGGGTTCAAATGTGAACTTAAATACTGCTTTTCACCCTCAGACAGATGGTCAAGCAGAGCGCACTATTTATACTTTAGAGGATATGTTGAGGGCCTGTGTGATTGATTTCAAGGATAATTGGGATTATCACCTTCCTCTATTTGAGTTCACTTACAACAATAGTTACCACTCTAGTATCCAGATGGCTCCTTATGAAGCTCTTTATGGGAGAAGATGCAGATCTCCTATTGGATGGTTTGAAGTTAGTGAAACAGGATTGATAGGACCAGACTTAGTTCATCAAGCTATGGAGAAGGTAAATGTCATTCAAGAGAGTTTAAAAATGGCGCAGAGTCGTTAGAAATCCTACACTGATGTTAGGAGAAGAGAGTTAGAGTTTGAAGTAGATAATTTGGTATACTTGAAAGTTTCACCCATGAAAGGTGTTATGAGATTTGGTAAGAAGGGGAAGGTTAGTGCCTGGTATATTGGCCCTTACAAAATATCGAAAAGGGTAGGTAATGTAGCTTATGAGTTAGAGCTACCACAAGAGTTAGCCGCGGTTCATCCAATTTTTCACATCTCCATGTTGAGGAAGTGCATGGGTGATCCTTCATTAATCACACCAACTGAAGATATTGGGATCAAGGACAGCTTATCTTATGAAGAGATTCCGGTCCAGATTCTAGATCGCCAAGTTCGCAAGTTGAGAACTAAGGAAGTAACATCAGTCAAAGTCCTTTGGAGGAACCAATTTGTTGAGAGAGCTACTTGGGAAGCTGAGGAATATATGAAGAAGAGATATCCACATCTCTTTGAAATCGGAGAAGTTCCAGACCAAGGTACTAATCCTCTTCTTAGTACTCTTTCATTTATAAGTTAACATGTAATTGCATTGCTTGTTGGGTGTTTGAGCTGAATGTTACATGTTACACCCTTAGCCTACTAAGAGTAAGCTCATTCGAGGATTAATGTTCCCAAGTGAGAGATATTGTAACACCCCGTAACTAGAAAGAACTAGAAAGAAGTTAAAAATTGGAAATAGTCATTTTTGGAAAGAATATAAAAATCTGGAAAATTTGTTAAGTATGTTAATTTGGATTTTTAGTCAACTTCAAATGACCATAACTTCTACCTCAGGATGAGTTAGGTGTGTTTATGAATATTATAAGAAATATCTTAGAATAATCTTTCCAACGCCACCGAGTTTGCGCGATTTCGAGTTCATATGAGTGAGATATGACCATTTGAAGTTGGGCTGTTCAAATAAGGAAAGTCTAAAACCGGATTTTGGAAGGGTATTTTAGTCTTTTCCTAACCCAATTATTTTAATTCGTTTTTAGGAGTTTAATTGAGGTCAATTTAGAGTTTGGTCAGTTTAGAAAATTGGAAATTTACGCTAGGGCTTGGAGAAAGGAGAAAAGAGGAGAAAGAAGGAGAAAAGGCAAGATTCGTCAAGAACGTTTGAGTTTGGTTGTGGATTTTGCCAAGGATTCAATCCTATGAGGTATGTGAGTTCACATAGTGTTGGGTTCATTCACCCACATGCCAAACATGTTTAATTCAGTGTGATTTTCTTCCTAAAAGATTGAGAATTTGATGTTCTTGAGTTGTGTTCTAGAATTGTTTTCATTCTTGAACTTACATGGGATTGATGGGTTTTCTTGAGATGTTTTAGCGATGTTAAGAGTTGTTTCGAGTTAGATTCTAGTGTACATGTTTTGAGTATCTGAATCTAAGAAGATATTAAGAAAAGAAATTGGGTTTAATCGAATTAAGGTCAGAAATCGAGAAGAAAAATTCATGAGATTGCACCTAGAGAGGGTCTGGCGCGGCACTCCCCATCTACGCCAGAGAGGCTGGGGCGGCGGGCTAGCACTGCACCAAAAATGAGCCCCAGTAACTTAGGGGCTGGCGCGGTACGACATGGATGTGCCCGGGTCGTCTTCCCCCACCCATTTTTCAGCGTTTAGCCCATTTAAGGCCTTCTAAAGTGTACTAACACTTCCTATTGATTCTAACTACTCTAAATGACTTCTAAACATCTAGAAATCATCCAGAAACTTTGTTTTAAGATTCAAAGTTTAAGTTGAGTAAGGAGTAAGAAGTAAAGAATGAAGTTCATTTCTTCAAAGATTATAAGGGAACTAAGAATTCCCAAGTGTCTAAAAATGTTTTCACATTTGAACAAGAAAGGGAAACACCGATTTCCAAGAGAGCTTTCAAGCTAAGTTTTGAGTAATTATCTCAAACCAAAGAAATAGTTTTTTTTTAAAAACATATGAGCTGAGTATATTTTTGGGAGTAGTATTGAGCACTGATATGAGAATGTGAGTTCATAATAACTCAAGTCTCCATAAATCATGTAGCCATCATGGGTAGTAAATGATCATACTTTTTAGATGAATCCTTAAGTATTTTTTAGCGTAGACTAGTGGATCTACTTAGTTAAGGTGTTCTATATGATGGCAAAGTATAGGACAGTTCTGGCAGCGTGGGAAAGACGTTGTATCACCACTTAAGGCTCATAGTGGTGGTTGTCGGTTAGAGAAACTCCCATAGAAACTATATTACTTTATTATATGAGTACAATTGAGTTTGTTATTGCATTTCTTTAACGAACTAAGTTACTTTCTACTGTTTTAAAAGCTTTCTATATATTGCATGTGTATTGTTGCTTTATATTGAGTTAAGTTATTCATGAGTTGAGTAAAGCCAAGGTAAGTGTTTCTTTCAGATTCCCTTCATACTCGTACATTCAATGTAATGATGCCATTTGGCCTGCATCGTTGTTATGATGTTGACACAGGTAACCAGGATCATCATCCAGTGCCTCGTTGATCCAGTTGAGCACTCAGAGTCTGTTGGTGAGCCTTTTTGCTTTCCGGTGGGCTCCATTTTACATTGCTTTCTAGTATTTCAATTGTTAGGATGATCGGGGGTCTTGTCCCGACATCCCTCTTTGTTTTAAAGGCTTAATAAATGGATAGTTATAGTTCTTTAGTCTTATTCATTTCAGTTGTATACGTTTAAGACTTGAGTTGCCATTTCGGCTATGTTATTATCTCTTAAGTTATTTCATGAGTTATGTTTCTTATGTTTAAGTCTTCCACTGAGTAAGTATGATAGGCCAAGGGTTCGCTTGGGGACAGCAATGGTTTTCCAGTGCCAATCACGCCTAGGGTGTAGGCTCGGGGAGTGACAAAGGGAGAAAAAAGCGGATCGCAGAACCAGTCGGCGAGCCTGACTTAATCCGTCGACTTGACTTTTAGGCTAAATTTTGTGAAACTATAAACTAATTTTTAAAAGGAGTTCTGACGAGTTCTCACCCAGATATTACAGTTCCCATTTTAGAGTTAGAGGTTTCTCTAAGTTTTAGAGTTCTTATTGTAAATTTGGGAGGGTTTTGACTTGGGTCTTTGAATTTAACCTTTGGAAAAAAATTGTAAAGGCTTGGAGACTATTACCCAGTTGATGGCTAATAGAGTTGGTAATTATTTTTACCTTTTTATGATGTTTAGCTAAAACCCAATTCTTGGGGTGTGATCATGTGATTATGGGTTGAATTAGCTTATAAGTGTTGTTAATTACTGATTTAAATGTTTAATTGAAGTGGGTTTTAATTGATATATGTGTTATTATCTAAGATTGTCGTTGCAAATGCAATTCGAACTTAGAATTTTGCGCTTTCTTAAAAAAGAGGTTTTAGAATCAAAGCTTTCAATTGATGATTGTAATTATTGGGGTGATATGGGTTTAGCTCAAGAGAGTAAAGTCTAACCTCGATTCTACCTATCTAGCTCGGGAGAGTAGATGAGTTAAGGTGTGGCCGTTCTTATTTGCTAAGCTTGTTGATGTTCGAAAGAAATCACTTGAATCGTGATAGTTGTTCGACAGAAAATTATCACACCTATAGCCTAGCCTACCCATGGGTATTTAGCTATTTATTAGTAATTTCAATTACCCATATAGTGAAAATTGCCTATAATCACATCCCGAGAATTCCTCTCTATATTGTTTTAATCGTAGTGTTTGATTGTGTTGTAGCTAATAATTGCAAATCAAAACCCCCTATCTGATATTCGTGTCACCCCCTTTAGACTTCTTTACATGTCTTTTTTGATAATTTCTATTCCTATAACTATTTAGACCACATTTGTACTTCCTAATGGAATTTGAACACGTACCGATCCCTGTGGATTCGACCCTAACCTTTCGTTGGGTTTTATACTGACTAACGATCATTGACACCTAGAATTGGATGAGGTGTGATTGAAACGTTAATCAATATCAAAAGTGGGCTAAGCCACATACTAGAAAGTTGTTAGAGGTGCTATTGAAGGGTCTCAAATCAATGAAATTGATGAATCTTTAGAACCTCTCTTGATGGGAACTATGGCTATCAACATAAACTATTATCCACCATGTCCAAATCCAAACATCACCATTGGGGCTCGCCGACACTGCAACGTCTCCTGCATCACTCTGCTATTCCAAGATGATACGAGAGACCTATATGCTCGAGGGGCTAAAGGCAATAATTGGATCCATATAAATCTAATCAAAGGTGTCTTAGCGGTTAACATAGGTGATTCGTTGCAGATCTATGATCGATACAATAGTATCAAACATTGTGTAGCAGTTGATTCGAGCATGCTTAAATATCCATACTGTTATTTGTGAATCCTAGCTTTGACAGTGTCATTGGTCTATTTTCACAAATGTTGAAAGATGGAGAAAAACCAGTGTACAAACATGTCTTGTTTTCTGATTATTGGGATTATTTCTTCTGTAAGAGGTCTTATGGTAAAGCATCATTAGATTTTGCTAAAATTTGATATTTTAATCTACAAATTTCTTGTTATGTGAATGTTATTGTATTGTCAAATTTGTTATCATGTAATGACAAAAAGTCTCTCTTTACATAACAAGTGAGTTTTTATTTTTTGGGTAACAAGGATTTTCATTTATAACCAAAAAAAGATCATTACATAGCAACACAATTATGGGACTAACTGCTTCTCATTCTAATCATCTAACTTCTTATTCATACAGAAAACAAATCAAGAAACTAATCTATTACAAAGGAAATGCTACTCTAAGGATACTTATTTAGAGTTTGTAGAATAGGTTTCAAGCTTGCCTTGTGTTGTCATCTTAGATGAATATGCATTACAATCTCTCTAAGGACCTTTTCAGCACATAGTCTTCCTCGTTAGAATCTGATCTTGTTCCTTTCTCTCCAAATGATATATACAATTATCACAAAAACACTAGTCTTGATCTCAGCACCTCTTGCCTTCTCTTTAGCAATTTCACTGATCCAAGCTATCTCTGTTCTCCAGTCATGAATACTTCTTTGGATTCCCATCCAGTTGCACATTCTTCCCAATAATGTCTTTGTCACTTGGCACTCAAAATGAAGATGTTCAAAAGTTTCCTTTGTGTTACTACAAAACACACATTCAGATGGCACCTGAATACCAAACTTTTCAAGTCTTTCAACGGTTGCTAATCTTTTCTGCACAGCTAGCCACAAGATGAATTTGAATCTTGGATGTACTCCTTTTTTTAGAGTAATATTCTTCCATTATACTCTTGGGAAAGTAGGCATGATATAGTTATACATCTTCTTGGTAGAAAATTTCTCACCTTTCTGTACCTTTGCAAACTTCATCATCAATTCACCTTGCCCAATTTGCCTTGGGATTATCATATCTCTTGTACTCAAAATCTTTCGCACTACCCATGAAGCAGAAGTTGGTAGAGTGACAGTTTCAATCCCCCTATTCTTTATGCACCCATTGGATCCATAGTCAGTATTTCTTTCTAGTTGTATTCCACAGTTGTTTGAGTATTGCAGCCTTATTCCATAACTTAAGGTCAATAATATTAAGTCCACCTGCAACTTGTGGTTTGCACACTGTTTCCCATGACACTAAAGCTTTCCTTGAATTAGTTATTGTCCCTGTCCATAAGAAGGTCCTACAAATTTGTTCTATAGTCTTAATAACCTTCTTAGGAAGTACAAATACATGTGCCCAATAAGCTTGGACCCTAAAAATGACAGACTTTATCAGCTAGACTCTTCCAGCATAGGATAAAAATTTTGTTGACCAACAGGTCACTTTGGCAGTGATTTTCTCAATTAAAGGCATAAACTAATTGACACTAAGCTTTTCTGATACTAATGGAACCCCCAAGTATTTGAAAGGCATAGTGCCCTTATTGTAGCTAAGTTCTTCCAACAATTCGTGCTTGGTATGATCATTCACTCCATCTATATATAAGGAGCTCTTGTCTGTATTTGCATGTAGTCCTGAAGCTCTAGAGAATTTCATGAAAGCTTCATTCAAAAGTTGAACAGAAATTAGATCAGCCCTGCAGTACATTAATAGGTCATCAACAAAACAAACATATACACTCTCTAGTTTCCTACTTCTTGGATGGAAATTGAAGTTTCCATTTTTTGTGAGCTGTTGTAGTTCTCTTCCTAGATACTCCGTGGACAATACAAATAGATAGGGGGACATCGAATCTCCTTGTCTTAATCCCCTCTTAGCCTGAAAGGTTTTGTCAACCCTTTATTCAATAACAAAGAGTAGGATACAGTGGTCACACAAGTAATAGTCCATGAAATGAACTTTGCAGGAAATCCCATCACAATAATCAATTGCTTCCAGAAACTCCATTCTAGTGAGTCATATGCTTTCCTTATATCAACTTTAAGAACACATCTAGGGGATATCCATTTTCTTCCATAACTTTTGAATATTTCATGGCTAAATAACACATTATCCAAAATACTTCTACCTTCAATAAATGCAAATTGAGCCCTTCCAACCAACCCTACTATAACATTCTTTATTCTACTTGTAAGGACTTTTGAAATAATTTTGTACAAAGATGTACAACATGCAATAGGCCTGTAGTCCTTAACTTTTGTAAGGGAGGGAACTTTACGAATTAAAGTAATGGTTGTTGTATTTATAGCAGGTAAGAGAGTACCAATGATAAAGAATTATTGCACAACTTCCAAAACCTCTCCTTTGACTATATCCCAGTTCCTGCGAAGAACTCAATAGGAAACCCATCCACCCCAGGAGCTTTTTCTTTTGGCATATTCTTGATAGCTTCAATAATCTCTTCCGGTGTTACCTCTTTTATCATCTCCTTTTGTTGTTGTAGAGTCAAACACACACATATATTTACCATCTCAGCATTTAAACAAGGCAAATTACTTGTACTAGCACCCATTAGTCCAGTGAACACCCCAATAAATTCAGCTTCAATTGCTCTAGGATCAATAAGCTTGGTATTATTATCAGTGTAGATAGAATTGATAGCATTATGACTACATCTAATCTTCCATTGAGCATGGAAATACTTAGAATTAGTATCTCCACACTCTATCCAAGTAGCTCTAGACTTCTGCCTTAGCACTTGTTCCTCCACCCTACTCCACTTCTCAATTTCTAATAATAACATTTTCTCCTGATCAAATAACATTTGATCCATCAGGTCATCTTGAATATGTCTCTGAATAAGGTCAAGTTTCTCTCTTGCTACATGTAATTTATGTGAAAATACAACCATATATTTGTATATATCTTTAAGCTTCACCTTTAATTGCTTCAGTTTTTCCTAGACCTTCACCAAAGGCTGTCCAGTGATATCCATCTCCATTACTTGTTTCAAAGTGCTTTTGAAATCAAGATGCTCCATTATGTTACGATAAAATCTAAAAGGTCTAGGATGTAAAGTAGTAGAAGAACAACATTTAATCAAAATAGAGGGGTGGTCGGATACTGAGGGATTAAGATAATCAGGTTCCACCTGACCATAATGTTGCAACCAATTTAAGTCCCCTACTGCCCAATCTATTTTATTGTACACTCTCCTTCCTACCTCCTGTTTGTTACACCAAGTAAAGTGTCACCCTGTACTTCTTAATGATGTCAGTCGCAATGAGTCCAACATACCTTAGAATCCTTTTACTTCACTAGAACTCATAGGTGATCCCATTCTGTCTGCTGAGCTCAACACATTATTAAAATCACCACACAAGATCCAAGGATAATTTTTTCCCACGTCAACTTGATTTAACTTAGCCCATAGTCTCTCTCTTTGGGTTTGTTCATTCATAGCAAAGACTACAGTGAGATATAAGTGACTTTGTATTCTAGGATCCTCAATAATACAGTGAATATATTGATCCTTTACTTCCAGAATATTAACCTTAGGACACTTCTTCCAAATCAACCAAATTCGTCTATTAGGCATTTCATTATAATTGTAGCAAGCTTCCCAATCCTTGGCAATCTTCTTTAATATATTCCTAGATTTTTATTCCTTCACCTTTGTCTCCAGACATCCAAACACTTCTATTTTATTCTTTGCCAGAAAGAGCCTAACCTCCTTTTGTTTATGGACCTGATTCAGGCCCCTAATATTCCATATAGACAGGATCATGGTGGGACAAATGTCATGAGGTTACCATCACCTTCTTCCCCAGCATAAATAATAGCATTTCTACCTCTATTGCTTGCCTCCATCATTACCTCTTGTTGTATATCTACTAACTTGTATTCAACCTCCATTTCACCTTCAGAATCAATAATTTTCTTACTACTCCTTTGAATTATTATTTCACTCGTTTTAGTTCCCATTCCTGGCTGTTCCATCACCTTATAGGGGTCTTGGATTTTCATTTCATTGCCAGCCTCAATATCCCTGTTTGGATTTGTTTTGACTTGCCATACATGTTGCTTCCCTTTGTACCTCTTCTTTCTTGTAGGATCTTCCCTTTTCTCCTCCAGCCCTTGATCAGCATTCCTCATAGTTCCCTCCTCCTTATACCAGCATTCCACATCATTGTGCCCAAATTTTAGACACTTATTGCAGTACTTTGGCCTCCATTCATATTCAACTAGTTGGTCCCATGGCCCAGAAGGTGTCTCAATTACAATTAGGTCATTCAAAGGATGTGATAAATCTACTTCAATCAGAATCCTAGCAAATGAAATCATCTCTACATTTGTAGTGAACCTGCCTGTGTGTATAGGACGCCCCACTGCACTAGCAACCTTACTTAATGCTTCAACCGACCAGTAACCCACAGGTAGCCCAGGAAATTTCAACCATAGAGGAACTAAACTAAGTGCCTCCTTATCTAGCTCCAAATCTGATTCCCATCGCTTTAGGACTAATGGTCTATTGTTAACATAGTATGGCCCTTCCATGAGAACTCTATTTTCACGCTGCCTTTGAAATTTAAAAATGTAATATCCATTCTCATGAAAAAGAATCTTGGGTTTAGCCTTCCACACTTTTACTGAATAGGTCTCTAATTATTTTATCGATGGATTAGCTCCCAGTACATAGCCAATTAGTGACGATTCCCAAGTTTTGACCTGCTCATTTATATCTGCCTCCTCAATTTGTACCATTAAAACACCATCCTTCAGTATCAGAGGAACATAGTTTAGAGACTTACCCTTTCATCAATTACCCCATTCTTCCCCAGTAGTTTGAGTTGGAATGTAAGGTTTCCCATCTGTAAATAGCAGTCACCAAATTTTTGGTTCTCTACTCTCCTATTTTACTGCCTGTAGCGACACTTCCTCCTCCCAGCTGCTCGTATCAGCTTTCTCAGATATTGTCTTAAACTCCGGTGCTAGGTAGCTCCAAACGTGATAGGTTGAAGGTTCCTAGGTATGCCGCGCCACAACTGATTCCGGTCACAATTGCTACCTTGCTATTGTGCGCCGAGAAAAAATCTCTAACCAGTGAGTTGGTATGATTGTGTCATTATCTTGTTTTGTTCTAATCATTCAATAATCTTATTTTACCCTTTATCCGACTTTTTGGTTATAATAAGTTTACCCCATATTTTTTTTCTTTGTAATATTGTAAGTTTATTTTTCTAATCGTTAGTGTGTAACACTATGATAATTTTAAACTTGAACTCTATAATTTGAAAAATATTTTTTTCTTTAAAGCGGATACCGAATATAGAAAAAAATATCTATATTCGCCATACTCATGATGGGTAGTAAATATCTCCGCCATCAATTAAAGATCACAAGTTTAGAAATGAATTTTCATTAAGTTTTATATATGATACTGAATACAAAAAATAAGGGGAAAACACCTACTTAAATGACGCTTATCATTTTCTAAGATCGTGACCGGTAGTAACTTACCTCGTCTCAACTCAACTCAACCTCATTTCAATATAAAGTAATACAAATAATGCAGTATAAAAAAAGGCTTTAAAATAGTAGATACCAACTCAATGTATTAGAAAATACAATATTAACTCTATTTGTATGCAAAAATACAAAGTAAATTGTGTTTGGGAGATTCTTTAACTGACAACCATCACTATGAGTTATCTGATGATGCATCGTCTCACCTATGCTGCTAGAACTATCCTATACTTTGCCAGGGTATAGAACTCCCTAACTAAGTGGATCCACTAGTCTATGCTAAAAAGAAATAAAGGAATCATCTAAAAAGTATGACCATTTTCTTCCGACATTGGCTACATGGTTTATGGGGGTTGTGAATTGTTAGAACTCTCCTCCATATCGGTTCTCAATACTACTCCCAAAATATAACTTAGCTCATTATGTTTTAAAGAAAACATTTCCTCTTCCTCAACTTTGAGATTATTACTCAAAAGGTTTTCTCTTAAAAGAGATGATACCCAAAACTGCTCATAAACTCTTCTGGAAATCGGTGTTTCCTCTTTTCTTAAATGTAAAAACACTTCTCTTGGGAATACTTAGTTCCCATATATCATGTTAAATAAAATGAACTAAGCTCTACTCTTTCTCAAACTCAAATTCTCAAATCTTAAAACAAGTTTAAAAATTATTTATAAAAACACTTCTTAAAATGACTCGAAAAACTCTCAAGACTTGACTCTTAGCTCTACATTGAATTTGAATTATGAATTCAAGGTATGAGTCACGTTGTGAATGATTTCTAGATGTTTAGAAGTACTTTAGAGTAGTTAGAATCAATAGGAAGTGAAGGTACACTTTAAGAGAACTTAGACACGCTAAACAACAGAAATAGGGTGGGGGTAGGCGACCCTGGTGCACTGCTAGCATGGGGCACCGACCCCTAAAGTTCAGACGCTCAATTTTGGTACACTTTTGGGAAGCCGCCCCATCTCCTCTGGAGCATCTGGGGGAGCCCTCCACCAAGACTTCCCGACGATTTTTTCTACTCATTTTCTGACTTTAATTCTTCTAGAATCGGTTTCTTTTCTCAAATTCTCCTTAGATTCAATTATCCAATACAAGTAAACGAAAATCCACTCAAAATCAACTCTAAAACACATACATTTGTCTCAAGAACTCATCAAAACCTTAACAATCCAGATTACAAATGAAACTTCATGAAAACTCATCAAAAACTCAAATCTTTCAACTTTCAAGATCGAAATTACTCTGAAAATAACATGATTGACATGTGGTTGAACGAACCCAACACTATGAGAACTCACATACCACTTAGGGATTAAACCCTTGGCAAAACAACCTTCGATTCACAAGAAAACTTGATGCACACCTTGACTTTCCTTTTTTCTCCTCTTTTTGAACTCCTCTCAAAATTGTAAGCGTAAATTGGTTTGTGAAAACTGAGACAAATCAGTTTAAACCTCTAATTATTTACTAAAAACACTTCAATATTAAAGAGCAAGTAAAATACCAAAATACCCCTCACATTTTTGGATAACTTTCCTTAACCGGACAACCCGATTTCAAATGAGTATATCTCTCTCATATGAGCACAAAAATTGGCAAACTTGGAAGAATTGGAAAGAGGATTCTAAGACCTTTCATTTGATATCTTATGGGCCACCTAACTCATCCTGTACTGAAAGTTATGGTCATTTGAAGTTGACCCAAAAGTCATAACTTATGCATAACTTGTAAAATTTTAGGTTTTGCTCTTTCCAAATTAGTTCTTTCTAAATTTAGCTCTTTCAAATACCAAGGTGTTACAATATCTCCCACTTGGGAACATTCATCCTCGAATGAGATTACTCTTAGTAAACTAAGGGTGGAACATCTAACACCCAGCTCAAACACTCAATATGCAAAGTAACACAACATTTCAACTAAAATAAATGCCAAGAAAAGGATTAGTACCTTAATTTGGAATTTCTCCGAATTTAAAGAGATGTAGGTATCTCTTTTTCATATCCTCCTCAGCTTCCCAAGTAGCTTCCTCAACAAACTAATTCCTCCATAAGACGTTGACTGATGCTACCTCCTTGGTTCTCACTTTGCGAACCTGACGATCAAGAATCTGAATGGGAATCTCCTCATAAGATAGTCTATCCTTAATACCAATGTTTTCAATTGGTATAATAAGTGAAGGATCACACATACACTTCTTCAACAATGAAATATGGAATACCGACAGACTGGTGGTAACTCTGATGATAGCTCCAACTCATAGGCTACATTGCCAATCCTCTTGGATATCATATAAGGTTCAATATACCGGGGACTAAGTTTTCCCTTTTTGTCAAACCTCATAATACCCTTCATGGGTGACACCTTCAAAACTCTAAGTCTCTTCTCCTCACATTTGTATAAGATTTCTAAGGACTCTGTGTTGTCTTCAACCTTTCTTGAATAGTCTTTACTTTCTCCATAGCTTGATAAACCAAGTCTGGTCCTATCAACCCAACTTCACCAACCTCAAACCATCTAATAAGAGATCTACATCTTCTCCCATAAAGAGCCTCATAAGGATCCATCTGGATGCTAGAGTGGTAATCGTTGTTGTAAGAAAACTCAATGAGAGGTAAGTAATCATAAAAATTACCCTTTGAAATCGATCACACACCCCCTCAACATATCCTCAAAAGTATGAATCGTATTCTTTGTTTGACTATAAATTTGAGGATGAAAAGAAGTACTAAGGTTCACCTTCGAACCCAAACCCTTCTGGAAAGACTTCTAAAATTGTGCAGTGAATTGTGTACCTCTATCTGAAATAATGTACACCAGAACTCCATGAAGTCTGACTACCTTTTGAATATATAACTTAGCATAGTTCTCTACTGAATATATAATATTTATCGGTAAGAAATGAGCTGATTTAGTCATTCGATCTACAATCACCCAAATCGAATCATGTTGCCTATCTCCCACTTCCATCCCAAAATTTCTATATTCTGAGCCATACCACCGGGCCTCTGGTGCTCTATCTTGACTTGTTGGCAATTCGTGTACTTAGCAACGAACTCTGCAATACCCCTATTCATACTACTCCACCAACAGACTTCTCTCAAGTCACGATACATCTTTGTGGAACTCGAATGTATAGAATATCTAGAGCTATGAGTTTCCTCCATGATCCTCTCTTGGAGTTCATCACCCTTTGGTACACACAATCTATCTTGATATCTCAACACTCCAGCTCCCCCTTGTTCAAAAGCAATCACTTTATGCTTATAAGCATATGCCTTCAATTCAAGCAAAACACGGTCTTATTTTGTTTCTCTTTCACTTTAGACACTAATGATGATTCAGTCCCATTCATCACCACCACTCCTCCTTCATTGGAATCCATTAATCGAACTCCTAATTGTGCAAGTCTGTGCATATCTTTGGCTAACTCTTTCTTGTCTTCCTCAACATGGGTGGTACTGTCACGCCCGAGGCTACCCCCTTGATGTAACATGGGACTAGGATCACGAGTGACCCCAAGCTAACCCTGAACTGGCAAATCATAAGCATACTTAAAGATTTACTAAAATGAGAAATACTGTGTGGAAGCTTTAAATCAAAAGATAAACTGAAATGGGGAATACCCAATACTAATCTCAATAACATACTGAATAAGAGTTTACAATACTAGATTATAACTCAAGATACTAGAAATGATTCTAACTATCTCTGAAATAAACCTCTAACTGACTAGAGATGCTAGGACATACCCCCAGCTAACTCTAGCAAAACTGAAACTAAAAAGGAAAGACTGAATAGAAACTATGCACATCGTCCTCGAAGAATGAAGACTCACCACTGATGATGCAGAATACAGATCGAGAACTGATCTACACGTGACCTGAATGCTGAGAATCTGAACCTACATCACGAGAAGATGTAGCGCAAAGTATGCGTCAGTACCTAAAAGGTACTGAGAATGCAGGATATGATAAAGTTGAACAATATATATAACTGCATAAAGCATACTGAGAAATGATATAAGATGAACATACCGAATATGAACTAAACTGAATGCAATGACAAAGTTCATAACATACTGAAACTGAATACTAAAATATAACTAGTAACTTGATCAATGCACTAGAATCTAACTGTGGAAGCAACTATTTACCGACATAAAACCACGTGAGCTAAATGCGGAGTCTAATGTATACGCCCCATCGAGAGGCACCAATATACCTTGCTAGGGGTATAAAGGCACGACTGGCGTGATCACTAAATATGATGCCCACAGAGGGGACTTAGACTATGGGGGCACGTAGTTTTGGGACTATGAGGGTGACTGACGCTAGTCCAACTTGGAATTAAGCCTACTACCAACTAGAATGTGTACAATACAACAAAACTGAAAATAAACTGGATAGCTCAAGATTCTGACATGCTAACTGAAAATGCAACATTAAGTATTGATAATGAAACATTTGAAAACTGACGCATGTATATATGTTTATCTGTCCTAGCTAGTGTAATTCATGACCTAAAAGAACTATACAACTAGGGTTCTGAGTTTCATGCAAGAATCTATGCAAAAACATTACTAAGACATGATAATCTGATTAAGAACGTTACAAAAACTAAATCATAACAATTATCTGAAGTTCCAGAAACCCTAAGTCTAGATAATACGAAGGAAATCAAGAATCTCACTGAATTCTAGGGAACTAATGGGTGAAAGGAACCCACTAGTAAAATCCCACATACCTGGTGATGAATTCCACGAAGAAATCCTTCGATTTCGAGCTAAAACTTGAAAGAAACCTACTGGTTGTTCTTGGGAAAACTGAAGCCTCTTTCTTCTTTTGTTTGTTCTAAGTTTGAATGATTTTAGTGAATGATCAATTAGGGTAAGTTCTGAATAAGTTACTAGGCTCAAACTAACCAAAACTACATAGTTTATGGGTTAAATGATGTAGTTTAGGTGTCTAACGAATAGGGGAAAAGACCAAAACGGACTGTCATAAAGACCATGGTTTGTTGTATGGGTTGTGGTTCTTGGGCCAATGACTACTGATTTTTGGACCTTCCCTCTACGGTCCACATGTGAAAGATCATTGACTGTGAAGGTCACCGTGGTCTTTCACTTAGGCTAGGGCCTACTGGTTTGGCTTCACGGAAGCCACCATGGCCCGTCATCGAGACCACGGCCCGTGAAGGTCTCCGTGGTTTGATGTCTGAGCCTGGTGAGTTCTACCTGGCTTCCACGAACCTCCCCATAGGTCGTGGGGTGGTCCACGGCTTGTGAAGGGTCACATGGTCCACCTCTTCTGGGAGGGCATGAGTCATGGGCTGGTCGACGGACCGTGGTTCCTTTCACGGTCCGTGAACCCTGCTGTGGTTCACAAATTTTTTGCTTAGTCCAAAAGTTAATATTTCTGAGGTGTTACAATATCTCCTTCTTGAGAACAATCATCCTCAAATGAAGTCTATACTAGCTGAGTATGGAGGGAAAGAGTTGCAAACCCTACCACTAAGTACTGGAATTGAAATTTGATTGAACTAAGTTCCAAGAACATGCAAATACACTGAAAATGTAAGTATAACTGAAGAAACATGATACTAAGACTAAATTTATACAAGATTAACTGAAAGACTGGAGAGGAACTATTACCTCAACTTGGAATGGGATCGAAAGGAAAGAGATAAGCATACTTAGCCTTCATGGCTGCTTCTCCTTTCCAAGTAACTCCCTCTACATAGTGACTTCTCCAGAACACCTTAACTGAAGCGACTTCTTTGTTTATCAACCTTCGAACCTGATGATCAAGAATTTCAACTGGTACCTTTTCAAAAGTGAGATTATCCTTCACAGCCACACTTTCTAATGGTACTATAGATGATGGATCGCCCACACACTTCTTTAACAATGAAATGTGAAAGACCGGATGCACCGCTGCTAGTTCTGCTAGCAACTTTAACTCATAAGTCACTTTTCCAAACCTTTACAAGATTTTGTAAGGACCTACATATCTGGGACTAAGCTTATCTTTCTTGCCAAATCTCATCACCCCATTCATAGGTGACACTTTCAGAAAAACCCAATCATCTATCTCAAATTTTAAGTCCCTTCTGCTTACATCTGCATAGGACTTCTAGCGACTCTGGGCTATCTTAAGTCTATCTCTGATGAGCTAAACTTTTTCCATAGCATTATGAACCAAATCTGGCCCTATCAAGGCTGCTTCACCTACTTCAAACCAACCAACTGGAGATCTATATCTACACCTATAGAATGCCTTAGAAGAGGCCATCTGAATGCTGGAATGGTAGCTATTATTGTAGGCGAACTCTATAAAAGGAAGGTGATCATCCCAACTGCCTTTGAAGTTGATCATGTAAGCTCTCAACATTTTCTCTAAGGTCTGAATGGTATGCTCTGCTTGACTATCCGTATGTGGATGAAATGTTGTGCTGAGATTAACCTGAGTACCAAGACCTTTCTGAAATGACTTCCAGAAATGAGAGGTAAACTGAGGACCTCTATATGAGATGATAGACACAGGAACCCATGCAACCTTACTATCTCATTAATGTAAACCTTGGTGTAGTCCTCTGCCGAATCTTTACTCTTAACAGCCAAAAAGTGAGCGGACTCAGTAATTTTGTCTACTATCACCCAAATGAAGTCATGTTGCCTGCGAGTACGAGGTAAAACTGTAATAAAGTCCATGTTTATCACTTCCCACTTCCATGTAGGAATGTTAATCTCTTGAGTCATACCCCTTGGTTTCTGATGTTCTACCTTCACTTGTTGACAATTAAGGCATTTAGCCACAAATTCTTCTATGTCCCTTTTTATGTCATTCCACCCAAAGACTTCCCACATATCACAATTCATCTTGGTGGCACCTGGATGAATAGAATACCTGGAGTTATAGGCTTCTGTAAGGATTTGTTTTCTTAACTCACCTACCTTAGGAACACATAAATGACCCTGGTAGCGAAGCACACCATCTCCCCCTTGGGAGAAAACCTCAACTTTCTGCTGATGAACTACACCCTTCAATTGAAGCAATATAGGATCACTACCCTGTTTTTCCTTAACTTACACTACCAATGAAGATTCTGACCCATTCTGAACTGTTACACCATCATATGATATTTTCATAGAGAGCAAGCCGGTGAACATCCTTTACTAACTCCTTCCTTTCTTCCTCAACATGTGCTACACTACCCATAGATAGTCAATTAAGAGCATCAGCTACTACATTGGCCTTACCAGGATGGTAGAGCACATTCATGTCACAGTCCTAGAGGAATTCAAGCCATCTCCTTTGGTGATGATTCAACTCTTTCTGGGTGAACACATACTGGAAGCTCTTATGGTCTGTGAACATATCTACGTTAACACCATACAAGTAATGTCTCCAAATTTTAAGGGTAAATACTACAACTGCAAGCTTGAGGTCATGAGTCGGATAGTTCTTCTCATGCACCTTAAGCTCTCCAGAATCATAAGCTATAACCTTACCTCTCTGCATCAACACACAACCTAGGCCGACCCTGGATGCATCACAATAGATCACATAACCGCCTACACCCTCTTGTAGAGTCAAAATAAGAGATGTAGTCAACCTAGTTTTCAGTTCTGAGAAGCTCTTCTCACACTCATCTGACCACTAAAACTTAACCTAATTTTGAGTCAACTTAGTTAATGGAGAAACTATGGATGAAACACATTCCACGAACCTTTTGCAATAACTAACCTAACCCAAGAAACTTCTGATATTTGTAGGAGAGGTAGGTCTGGACCATTGCTTCACTGTATCTATTTTCTAAGAATCCACTAGAATCCCTTCAATAGATACTATATGTCCAAGGAAAGCAACTGATTGTAAGCAAAACTCACATTTGCTAAACTTAGCGAATAACTGGCGATCTTTGAGAGTTTGTAGGACAACCCTCAAATGAGTCGCATGTTCTATCTCATTTCTAGAGTAAATGAGGATATCATCAATAAAGACGATAATGAACAAGTCCAAATACTTATTCAACACCTTGTTCATTAAGTCCATGAAAGCTGCAGAAGCATTGGTTAGTTCAAATGACATAACTACAAATTCAATAATGACCATACCAAGTTTTGAAGGTTGTTTTCAGGATGTCACTATCTCTAACTCTAAGTTGATGATAACCGAATCTGAGGTATATTTTTAAAAAATGACTAGCACCCTGAAGTTGGTCTAACAAGTCATCAATCTTAGAAATAGGGTACTTATTCATGATTCTGACTTTGTTTAACTGTCGATAGTCAATGCACATCCTGAGCACCCCATGGGGAAATAGTGGGTTTGATGAAGCCCTTATCTAGAAAGTTTTTCAACTGTTTCTTCAAATCCTTAAGCTCAGCTGGAGCCATTCGGTAAGGAGGAATATAAATAGGCTGGGTATTTGGAAGGAGATCAATTCCGAAGTCGATTTCCCTTTCGGGAGGGATTCTGGGAAGATCTTCTGCAAACACTTTTGAAAACTCATTAACTACTGGAACTGACTCAAGAGTTACAATTTTGGAGCTTGAATCCTGATATACCATAAGTTTACGGTATTTTCAATACATGCCACTTAAGAGATGTGTGTGTCTAGGGACATTTTGTATTAGAAGTAATGGTTATTGTACTAAGATTGCAAGAAATAGGCTTGGATGAGGTTGAGAGAGATACAACTGAAATTCTGATGAAGTTGCCACCTATGAAAGTGACCTACGGAACATAGGTCCAGTCACGGTCCGTCAGTGGGAAGGCGTAGTAGACTGATCTTCAGGGAAATTTGGCCAAGTGTGGAGCTACAAAAGAGAGTGACGGATCGTAGGTCGACCTACAGGCCGTCGATTTCAATTAAAAGTCGAAGCTCCAGTACCTGATTAAAAAGTCCAAGCATGGAGCTACGAAAGAGGATCCACAGATCGTGGATCGACCGACGGTCCGTTCTCCAGGTCCGTCGATTGCAACTGGAGGTTGAAGGTTCCAAAACTTTTGAGAAATTGTCTAATTATTGAGCCACGGAAGGGACCTATGGACCGTAGGTCAGTCCACGATCCGTAGGTCAGTATCATTGATTGAAGTCGCATCCAGAAAAGTTTATTTCCTTATTTTGTTTCCTTTTTATTTAGGACATATTTTTCTATAAATAGGGTATGTAAACCTTGTTTTTGGGGGTTAGACACCATATGATTATTTTCGTTCTTGTTATTTTCTTGGGAATTAACTTGCAAACTCTAGCAATTTGATTTCCTAATTTCGATTTATAAAGATTCTTGCTTTGAATTTCAATTGGAGATTACAGGTTTCTTCTACTCATTACGTAAGTTCATGAATTCTTCTTCTAAAAATATGAATTGTGTTCTTTCTAGCATGGGTAACCAAATCCACAACTATGGTTGTGCGAACCATGAGAGATTAACAAAGTATGAATAGTAACTAAGTAATTCTTGAATAGTGTTGTTGCATGCATTGATAATTCTTTCGTTTAAAAGTCTTTTTAATGGTGGCCAACGTTAGAACTCGCCTTCTCATTACTTTTCGGACCAAGGAGGTAGTTAATAAGAAAAGAATTATCAATAGAGATTTAGTGTAATACTATCTAATAGTCTAATGTCAAATGGTGCGAAGGTGAAAACTAAGCTATACATTGATGTGATGTCTAATATGAGGTAAAGGTAAGGGTTAGTAAATTATACACACGTAGCCGGACCAAGGTGAGGGGTGAAAATCTCTATTTGGCAGACCAAGCACTTAGGGATACATAACTTACCACTTTGCATGTGATACATTAGGAAAATATTACTATTACTAGGATTACCGCGTTATGATCTTATGAGGAATACATACACCCTAGTTTTTTTCTCTTATTGATAACAACTAAAGTTTGAATCTTGCTCTCTAAACAACAATCAGTTATTTGTTACACAAAACTCCCCCTCCTTTTTACTTACTTGTCTCGAAAATACGTTGACTAAATAAATATAATCATAAATTAAATTTAAGTCTAAACCATATTCCTTGTGGGGATCGACCCCAACCTACAAGTTGGATTCTTTACTTGATAACGATCATTTATACTTCTTTAGGGAGGCAAAATTAGAGCGTATCAAATTTTGGCGCCACTGCCGGGGAATAAGGCTTTCATATTAAGTTTAACTACATTATTGAACTTTAGTCAATTATTTCCTAATTTTACTTTTATTTTTTTGTTTTTGCTTTCTACAGGTTTCTACTCTAGTGTATGCCAAGTACACGAAATTGAGGTAAACCATTGACCCCATACGATCCAGAGTTAAGCAGAACTTTGAGAAGGATGAATAATCAAGGGGTCCAAATCAACCCAATCGGTGGGAATCTAGGTGATGGAGTTGAGTTGCAGCCTCCTGGGGTTGTTAATAAGAATGCCCAGGTTCATGGTGATAATCTACTTGGAGATGCATTAAGGGTGCAAAATCCACCAGAACCAAGGTTTCAAGATAACTACGTAGTCGAGTTTAATATTGTTGAATATGAAGGACCCATTGTTCTCCCTCCACTACCTCTGGGGCATACATTCGTGGTGACTAGCAGTTTGATGCAGATGCCTACAACAAGGGGTTTGTTTTCTGGTATGGCTTCGGAAGATGCGCATGGGCATATGGCCAACTTGATGAGTGTATGTAAGAGTTTTGTGGGGCGACCAGAGTTAGATATGAACACCATAGGGTTGAGATTCTTCCCTCTATTATTGACCGATAATGTTGTTGTATGGTTTTTTGAGCTCCCGTACAACTCTATTCATGCATGGGATCAATTGCACAAGGTGTTCATGGCCAAGTACTTCCCATTGTCAAAGAAATCGAACCACAAAGATAAACTAAACAACTTCATGGAACTACCTAGAGAGTCTGTGAGTAGTTCGTGGGACAGGTTCACTGCATTCATTAGAAGTGTTCTGAACCACCGCATTGATGATGAGTCACTAAAGGAGTATTTCTACAAAGGTCAAGATGACGATGGTAAGGTTGTGCTTGATACTATCGCTGGAGGATCATATGGTGAGTGCACTTTTGAAAAGACCGCTGAGAAACTAGAGAAGATTTCCCAAAACAATAAAGCATGGAGCACTCAAATGTCTGACACTGGAAGGAACACATTTGCAATTCAAGCTACATCTAGTTAATCAGTCGATACAATTGGTGAGGAGATGCCGCAGATAAGGACAGAACTTGGGTTAGTATTGAAGCTTGTAAGCGGAGGTCCAGAAAAGGTAAATGCAGTGAATTACTTCACTAGGACTCCACCACCACTGAAGGAAAAATGTTACTTTGAGAAGGATGCTTACTTGGTGAATGATCAGACGGGGGGTTTACGAGCCAACGCCCAAGGTTCCAATTTGGATAATTGGCGCCAAGGTCAGAACTATGGTAGCTACAATCAAGAGGGTTAATATGTTCGAGATGGGAACTACAATCGCGACAACAACTACAACTGAAACAACTATAGCAACATGAATGATAGAGTTGGGCCTTATGTCCTTCCACAAAATCAGGAATTTGGCAATAGGGAAGTTGGGGGTAGTATGTCACGGATTGAGGATATGATACAGAAGATGATGAAGAGGTTTGATTCGACTGATGAGAATGTGAAGGAGATGCGAAATGACTTGTTTGGAATTGGTCAAAAAGTTGATGCCCATATGATGAGTCTATAAATTAGACTCATTTAGGGATATATTTTAATAGAAATTGTATCCTCAAATGCTTATTTTATCTTAATATCTGATGAAAACTCTTAAGTTTCAGGTATTTGATGTTTGAAGGAAAGCATGGACACTACGTCGCAAAAAGGAATGAAAAGGCTAAAAAGAACGAAGAAATAAAGGCCTGAGGATCGCTGATTCCACTTGACGAGTCGTCGAAGGATCTTACTTCGCCTTTTGTTCTAGTGTGCTGAGCCCTAAAGGAAAGGATCAAGTCGGCGGAGATATGGAGCAGTCGAAGCATCACCGAGAAGTTCTGCGAAGCAGTATTATGTCACCCAATGACCCAGAGCACGACGATGTTGAAGGCTAGTGCAAGATGGCGATGAACTACACCAAAAGGTGAATCACCGAGTTGATCAGTGATTTTGACTAATAACGCCGAATGATCTGCTACAACGTAAATCAGTGAAAACTATAAATACTAGTTAGAGTTGTAGTTTTAAGAGTCCAACAATTATTATAATTTTCATATAGAATAGTACTTTTTGGTATTTTTTTCTCTAAGTTTGAGTGGGTTTTGAAGACTTGAAGAAAAAAGAGGGTTTCATCTCCAAGGATTTGGACTTGGGTCTTTTGGATTCTTCATTCTTGGCATGTAACAAGATTTAAATCTTAATACCCATTTGAGTGCAAGCCCATTTAGGTATAAATTTCTATCTCCTGATGTGTGGCTAAAAACCCCAATTCTTGGGGTGTGATTTAGCGAATATGGATTAAGATAATTATTCGGTCTTGCTTACTGATAGTTTAATCGTAGTTTAATTGTTATTTCGTTTAGTGGTTGTGGATGAATTTAATGAATTTGTAGTTGCAAATACAAGTTTATTTATGTGTTTTCGGCTTGCTCGAGAGAGAGGTCGTAAAACTAAGACCACTAAATTGATGGCCAGTGTGAGTGGGTCAACATGAGGTTCAGCTCGAGAGAGTGAACCCTAGTCCCATGTCCACACACTCAGCTCAAGAAAATGAGTGGGTTAAGGCGTAGGCTGGTCTTCACACGCCAAGTGGGTGTCCGAAAGGAACGAATTTGAAATGGGGTAAGTTTCTCAAGAGAGAGCTTATCCCCCTTAAAGTCTAGCCTAGTCATAATTACTTTATGAATCTTCTATCGAAAGCATGTACCCAATAATCTAGTTTAACATGTATTCCCATCACATCCCAATGATCCCCTCTTATTACTTACAAACCCTTATTTATTTTGCTGTTTTTACCTTACTTGTGACAAAATCCCCCATTGTTAATTGACACTCTTGTGTCCCCCTTTAATTTACAATGTTTTTACTCGTTAATGTCTTTAGCTACAACTAGTTAGAACTAAGTTTTATTTTTCTATTAATTCTCAAAATCACTCTCTTAGGAATGATCCCAACCCTTGGTTGGGTTACTAAACTATTGTACGATCATAAACACTTGCATTGGAAGTTGTGTTTTGATTATGCAAACAACACCATGCAGTGTTGATCAAGCAACTTGAGCAACAGATGAATCATTTGTCCACTATAGTCAACCCACGTCAGCCTGGCACACTTCCTAGCAACACCATCCAGAATCCGAAGAATAATGGGCATTATATGGTAGTCACTACTCGAGGAGGTTAAGTAGACCATTAACCCACCTATGTCGTCTGAGGTTGAACTTGTGGTTGAAAGAGATGATGATGAGATTGAGGTTACTGGAGAGTCTAAGAATGCTACAGAGAAGGAAACAGGGATAACCCAAAAAGTTGTCCCCATGCCTAGACCTCCACCTCCATTCCCACAGAGGTTGGTAAAGAAGAACGAAGAAGGGAAATACTGCAGGTTTATTACTATGTTGAAATAACTTTCCATCAATGTTCTATTGATAGAATCTTTGGATAAAATGTCTGGGTATACGAAATTCATGAAGGATTTGGTGACTATGAAGAGGGCCATGAGTATTAAAGAACATGATAGGTTGCAACATTGTAGTGCTATTGCTACAAGGTCGCTTGTGTAGAAGAAGGAGGATCCTGGTGCCTTCATTATTCCATGTACCATTGGGTTGTTACATTTTGCTAAGGCATTGTGTGATTTGGGTGCTAGTATTAATTTTATGCCATTGTTTATTTACAAGAAGTTGGGTTTAGGGGCTCCAAAACCGACTACAATATCATTGCTCATGGCCAATAGAATTGTGAAGAGGCCCATTGGTGTACTCCATGATGTACTTGTGAAAGTGGAGTCTTTTATCTTTCCAGCGGATTTTGTGATACTTGATTGTGAGGTTCCCATCATCCTTGGGAGACCATTCATTGCTACTGGGCGCGCCCTGGTTAATATAAAAAAAGGGCAGATGAAGTTTCGATTGAAAAGTGAAGAGGTAACTTTTAATAACAGTAGGTCCATGAAGCAGGAAAGTGATCTCAGGTCAGTGTATGTGGTGACTCATATTATGGGTCAAGGTGAGCACCATTGATGGTACAGTGAGAGTAGATGCTAGCATTACTAAGGGTGCTGAGACTATTGATGCGGGCACTACTGAGGGTGACCCGATTGTTAATCCATCGGGCTCTGGGAAATCGGACCCACCTGCTTGTTGATAGGTCTTCGACGCTATAAGCCATAGGTTTGCTTTACTCGATCCTTTATTCTTTACTTTTTGTGCATTGGGGACAATTGCACTCTATTTTGTTGGGTGGGGTAAATTGATTATGAGTGATAGGGTGAAGTCTGAGTAACCCAACTTATAATCCTCTCTTGGGTTTTCTTGCCTGTGTTCTTTTCCCCTAAGAGACTGTTTTTAATTTCTGTTGAACCGACATGTGTTAGGATTGTATGTGTAGAAGCATGAGAAAGAATAAAGCATGATGGCATGAAAAAAAATGATACCCGTCCATAATCTATGATATGTGCTAAAATTAGTAGGCTAGAATGAGTTGAACATGTTGGCATTGAGTATGACATGATAAAGAACCAATTTGATCTCATGTCTTAAGCTAAAACTTGAACTGGGTAATCTGATGATGAAACAATGTGCCAAAATTGTGTGAGGAAATTTGATTGTTCAGACAGTTTGTGCCAATCTAGAACTTTCCCCGTTGGTCCTACTAAGATGATCTAGGCTAGAAGTTGGGAAGTGATCATAGGCCCTTGTTCAAATTAGTCCACATAGGCCTAAAAGAATCCAACCAATTGAAATCAATGTTTCCTTTGATCCAAATATTTGAGCCTAAAATTGACCATTTCTTTTGATTCACATAACTTACCTTCCCTAAAATAAGTGTTTTGGCCCCGGTCCCCCCTTGGACATGTGCACCTCAACTTAGGCCAAAAGCCTAAGTTGAGAGTGGCTAATGGTAAAAGTGACCTCAATCTTGGCCCTGGTCCAACATTGGATATTGTGCACCTCAACCAATGGAAAATCCATAAGTTGAGGGTGGCTATGAAAGAGGAAACCGAAAGAAAAATGGGTATGATATGAATTTAATGTTGAAAAGAGAAAAAAGAGAAGATAGAAAAGGATGTGACTTTGTGCCAAAGAAGCAAAAAGATGATAAATAAAAGTGCTGAAAAATAAAGAAAATAAAATTAAGAAAAAGAGAAGAAAGTGAAAAATAAGAGCTACAAAGTCAAAAGTCACATCCATGGTGAAAAGAGTCAAGGGAAAGAAAGTAAAAAGGAAGGATGTCAAAAATAGGTCGAAAAGAGGAAAAGAGCCAATGTAATGTTAAGGAGGGCAGAAAGTCACTAAAAAGTACCTAAATGTACCACACCTGACCCTGAGCCTACATTAAAAGCTAACAAAGTCCTATAGTGATCCTAGCAACTAGTTTGGAGAGTATAAGCAGTGAAAATAAGGGTAAGCCTATGGCATTGAGCAGTAATTGTACTTCAAGTAACTTCTAAGGGTGAGTGTTGAATGAATCCTTGTACTCAAAATCATATTCATGGAGTGAAAGAGGGATTTCTTTTGAAGTAAGGGCACTAGTTACATTGTCAGAGAGTTGGTACCATGGTGATAGTGAAAAAGTGTATGTTGTGTGTCTATTGGTCGATCTTTGTCATATCTTGATCCGCATGAGTTGGCTTGTTGAGTCTAACAGAAAAAATTTGCACTCAAAAAAGGAGTCGGGATAGAAAGTCATGTGATTGTTTGTGTTTGAATGTCTTCTTCTATACAAGTGTCGTTTAGAGTCTTAGTGCATCGCTTGAGGATAAAAAACGAATTTAAGTTGAGGGTGTTGATATAACATGAGTTTACGATAATTTTAATACATTTCACTTAAGAGTTGTGTGTGTCTAGGGACATTTTGTATTAGAATTAATGGTTATTGTGCTAAAATTGCAGGAAATAGGCTTGGACAAGGTTGTGAGAGATACAGTAGAAATTCTGCAAAAGTTGCCACCCACGGAAGTGACCTACGGATAGTAGGTCCAGTCACGGTCCGTCAGTGGGAAGGCGTGGACTGATCTTCAGGGAAATCTGACCAAGTGTGGAGCAACGAAGTAGAGTGACGGACTGTAGGTCGACCTACCGGCCGTCCTGTAGGTCTGTCGATTGCAACTGGAAGTTGAAGCTCCAGTACCTGATTGAAAAGTCCAAGTATGGAGCCACGGACCGTGGATCGACCAACGGTCCATTCTGCAGGTCCGTCGATTGCAACTGGAAGTTGAAGGTTCCAAAACTTCTGAGAAATTGTCCAAGTATTGAGCCATGGAAGGGACCTACGGACCAAAGGTCAGTCCACGGTCCGTAGGTAAGTATCGTCGATTAAAGCCGCATCCAGAAAAGTTTATTTCCTTATTTCATTTCCTTTTTGTTTATGACACGTTTTTCTATAAATAGGGTATGTAAACCTTGTTTTTAGGAGTTAGACACCATAGTATAATTTTCGTTCTTGGTATTTTCTTAGGAATTAACTTGCAAACTCTATAAATAGAAAAGTTTGTTTTTGGAGATTACAGGTTTCTTCTACTCATTATATAAGTTCATGAATTCTTCTTCTAAAAATATGAATTGTGTTCTTGCTAGCATGGGTAACTAAATCCACAACTGGGGTTGTGGAACCATGAGCGATTAACAAAGCATGAATAGTAACTAAGTAATTCTTGAATAGTGTGGTTGCATATATTGACAATTCTTTCATTTAGAAATTTTTTTAACGGTGGCCAACATTAGAACTCGACTTGTCACTACTTGCCGGACCAAGGAGGTAGTTAATAAGAAAAGAATTATCAATAGAGATTTAGTGTGATACTATCTAATAATCTAATGTCAATTGGTGCGAGGATGAAAACTAAGTCATACATTGATGTGATGTCTAATCTGAGGTAAAGGTAAGGGTTAGTAAATTATACACACGTAGCCGGACCAAGGTGCGGGGTAAAAATCTCTATTTGGCGGACCAAGCACTTAAGGATACATAACTTACCACTTTGCATGTGATACATTAGGAAAAGATTACTATTACTAGGATTACCGCATTATGAGCTTATTGGAGAACACATATACCTTAGTTTCTTTCTCTCATTGATAACAACTACAGTTCGAATCTTGCTCACTTGCTCTCTAAACAACAATCAGTTATTTGTTACACAAACCCCACCCCCTTTACTTACCTATCTTGGAAATACGTTGACTAACGAATATAATCGTAAGTTAAAGTTAAGTCTAAACTATATTCCTCGTGGGATCGACCCCAACATACAAGATGGGTTCTTTACTTGATAACGATCGCTTATACTTCTTTAGGGAGGTGTAATTTCAGTATCAAATCCTTAACCCAAACCAGATTATAGATATACCCTTAAGAGATCATCTTTCTAGCCTTAAGGTAGGAGATGAATCGACCCATAAGCACTGAGCTACTACCTTTCCATTCTAAGGTTGGTTCGCTGGGAAACTGAAAATGAGCGTTCCTAGTTCTACAATTGACTGAGGCATAACATGAATGTAACCAATATATGCCTAGAATGATATTGAAGTTTACCATTTCTAACTCTACAAGATATGCTGAGGTGACTTTCTGGGAGACTCTGATAGGGCAAATTTTGTATACCCGTCTAGAAATAAATGGGTCACCAACTGGGGTAGAGACTGAGAAGGGTTCTGAGGGAGATTTTGGACTGACACCAAAGTTCACTGCTATATATGGAGTTACAAAGGAAAGAATAGGTGATAACGTCCAAAAATACTTCTTGAAAGGAAATATAAACGATCGTATGCAATATATTTACCCAACTATGAGTCGGGGTCGATCCCACAGAGAATATGGAAGAATATTATCAATAGAAAATATTTAACTCGATAGTCGTTATATAAAAATGCGGGGATTTAAATTGAAATAAAATAAAATCAATAAAAATAGATTTGAACTAAGTATTTATTTCTATTCAGATTATTAGAAATAACTAGGAATGTGTTCCTCATAATCTCTTAATGCGGTAATCCTAGTAATAGCAATTCTTTCCTAGTGTATTACATGCAAAGTGATAAGTTAGGTATCTCTAAATTCTTGGTCCGGCATCTAGAGAATTTCACCCCGTACCTTGGTCCGGCTATGTGTGTATAATTTACTAAGTCTTACATTTACCTCATATTAGACATCACATAAATGTATGACTTGTTTTTCACCATCGCACCAATTGAAATTAGACTATTAGATAGTATCACACTAAATATATGTTGATAATTCTTTTCTTATTAACTACCTCCTTGGTCCGGCAAGTAGTAACAAGGCGAGTTCTAATATTGGCTACCATTAAAAACACTTCTAAACGAAAGAATTATCAATGCATGCAACAACACTATTCAAGAATTACTTAGTTACTATTCATACATTGGTAATCGCTCATGGTTCCCAGTTGTGGATTTAGTTACCCATAATAGCAAGAACACAATTCATATTTTTAGATGAAGAAATCGTGAACTTACGTAATAAGTAAAAGAAACCCAGAATCTCAACTTGAATTGTAAAGTCAAAATCTTCAAAACGAACATAGGAAATTAAGAATTGCTAAAGTTTCAAGTTAATCTCCAAAGTCAAGAACTAGAATAAAAGAAATAAAGTCTAAACCCCAAAAATGAGGTTTACATGCCCTATATATAGAAAAATAAGTCCTAACTAAAAAGGAAACGAAATAAGGAAATAATGTCTCAGGAGGCGTCTTCGATCTACGACACTGACCTACGGACCGTGGATTAACCTACGGTCCATGGGTCCCTTCCATGTCTCAGGACTTAGGCAAATTTCCAGCTTCCAAAACATCATCATCACTGATGCGAACAACGGATCAACAGTACGGTTTGTAGATCAATCTACGGTCCGTCGATCGCAACCTTGGTTCCACACTTGGTCAAGAATTCCCTTATCTCCTTTAATGCCTTGACTACCCATCTACGACACCCATCTACGGAGCGTGAATGGACCTATGGTCCATGGATCACCTCCGTAGATGCCCTTTTTCTGCACATCCTTCAGCTGTGTCTCTCAGTTTCTACGTCTGAACATATTTCCTGCAAATATGATAAAAATACATAAAAACCAATACAAAATGGCCCTAGACACACACAACTCTTAAGTGAAATGTATTAAAAATACCGTAAACTCATGGTATATTAACACCCTCAACTTAAATTCGTTGTTTGTCCTCAAGCGACACACTAAAACTCTAAATGACACTTGAATAGAAGCAAGCATTTCAAACACAAGCAATCACATGGCTCTCTACCTTGACTCTCTTCTCGAGTGCAAATCTTTTCTCTCAGAATCAACAAGCTAACTTGTGTAGATAAAAACATGACAAAGATCGACCACTCAACACATAACATACACTGGTTTACTATCACCAAGTTACCAACTTTCTGACAATGTAACTAGTGCCCTTACTTCAAATGAAATCCCTTTTTTTCACACAATGAATATGATTTGAGTACAAGGATTTACTCAACACTGACGCTCAGAAGAAATTTCTAGTACAGTGGGTGCTCAATACCATAGGCTTGCCCTTATTTTCACTGCTTAAACTCTCCAAACTAGATTCTAGGATCACTATAAGACTTTCTTGGCTTATAACGTAGGCTCAAAGTAAGGTGTGGTACATTTGGGTAATTTTTAGTGACTTTCTGCCCTCCTTGATATTACCTTAGGCTTTCTACCTCATTTTGCCCTATTTTTGACATCTTAACATTTTTTCTTCTTTCCCTTGATTCTTTTCAACCATGGATGTTGCTTTCAATTTAGTAGATCTTTATTTTTCCCTTTCTTCTTTTTCTTGCATTTTATTCTCTTCTTTAGCTTTCAACACTTTTGTTTGGTTTCTTTTGCACAAAGACACATCTTCTCCTCTCTTTTCTTTTTTTTCTCTTTTTCAAAACCATACTCTTTTCATACCCATTTTTTTCAGTTTCCTCTTTCATAGCCACCCTCAACTTATGAATTTCTATTGGTTGAGGTGCACAATACCCGATGTCGGATAAGGGCCAAGATTGATGTCACGACCCAAGCCTAGGGCCTAGACGTGACATGGCGAATGAGAAACTCGAAGGAACCCCAAACAAGCCTCTCAAACTTGTCATCACACTTCATCGGTTGCGGAAGTACATTCAACATTAAAGAACAGGAATTAGGGACTAAGGGCAAAACCATTTCAAAATAACATCATAGAATAAGAGCCAAGCTCATTTACAAAATACTTGTCCAACGCACAACTCTACATACATAGATAGGACGGGGGCCATGACATACTACCGGCTCCCCTCATAGTCAAAAAACAATTGCAAGCTAAAGTCTCAAAACATAGGAGTAGGAAACATAACATAGCCCTCGAATTACTGAGGACACACCAACAAACTCGGATAAGCACCGTACTAGCCACGTGGATGGAGAGAAGGATCAAGAGTAGCTCCGGTCCCTACATGGTGACATCATGTAGGCAAAATATGCGTTAGTACTTTGAAATGTACTAAGTATGCGGGGTGCAATACAACAATAAACAAGGACACAATAGAAATGCAAGAAATAGTTCCATAGGCATAATGAATAACAATATGAGGATGCATGATCAAAGTGAAGTCAAAACATGTTTAAGTAAATCTATACTAATAGAAGATATCATATGTGTGTGCATGATCCAACCAATCTATAACCCCAACTTAGGATGGGGGATGTCGTTCACACCCGGACACCCTGGTGGCAAGGTATAAACCCCTCACATGGTTGATGTTGGTCACACCCCAATCATCCTAGGTGGTGAGATATAAACCTCTCACATAATTGATGTTGGTCACACCCCAAGCATTCTAGGTGGTGAGATATAAACCTCTCACATGGTTATCCGGTTCTTTTCCCCCGGACCGGGCATGGTCATGCAACACTTTATATAGGAAATTCATATTAGGCTCTAATGCAATCTCATGTATGGAATGAACATATACACAAGCTTAGTTTGTCATCAATACATCTTTGGAATGTCATACATCTTATAACTCAAGCCTTAAAGCATCAATTCATCAATTCTCCATAATTGGGCATTTTGTCAAACACCTTGAAGGCATGTAATGGGATCAAAGAGCATGAAAGATAGGGTAGTAATTATGTAACCAAACCAGTGAACAACCTACAACAATGCCTTTTAACACCCACAAGACCACACGAAAAATCTCCACATCCATTCCAAATTTAGATTCAAGTTCTAGAGTCACAACATGCTCAAAACAATCACTTTTCATGTTTAAAATTCACTTGTGCAGGAAATTTATACAAGGAACAAGACTAATTTATGAATTCTCAACTTAAACCATGAATTAGTGAGTAGAATAGAGACTAGGCACTATGAGTGGAAGGACCCATGAGTTCAACACCACATACCTTGAGTTTTTATGAAGGTCTTGAGAGTGTCTTCAATGGAATCTTGGAACTTGGAGCAAGAGTCTCTTCAATCTTGAGGAAGGTTTTGGATTAGGGTTCTTGAGAGAAAATGTGTATAAGTATGGAAGAGGTGTTTTGGGAAATGTTTTAGAGATGGGAATTGAATTAATGCTATATAGGAAATAACATATGCCCTTTGGAAAAACGGTCCAACACTTAGAAAAAAAAATGAGGTGGGTGAACAGTAAAATCGCTCACTGGAAATTGCAATTTCTGCCCGGATAGATTTTACGAAAATGGGCATAACTTCTTCGTCCAAACTCCGAATGAGGTGAAAAAAAGTGCGTTGGGTAGATAACTCAAAGGGCTTTCCATGGATATATTATGGACCACCCAATTATTTGTGTGCTAGGAGATATGACCCTCCAAAGTAGACCCTCGAAAAAGGCTTCACTTGGAAATTTCGGATTTTGATACGGTTGCTCTAAAATTTGGGTTAGATCAATTTCCCACTCAATTTGACCCCCTAAACAAGGATATGAAGTCGAATTTTCGAAAAATGAAATGAATTTTTAGATATAACTAAAATAAGTTTCTGGTAACTTCCGAAGCACATTTTTAGGAACTTTTTGGGTTGTTTCAATATCTCCCCCTTGGGAACATTCGTCCCCGAATGTGGAAGAGGCGTACAAGACAAGACTTAGTAAGAACATATCAGCCCCAACATGAATGCAAAAATTTTATTTAAACATCACTTCAAGATTTCAAAATTTAATGTAAAGCATCCATAACTCATTAATTTAAACATATATGCACATGAATGATCTAGGGGCTGAAATGTAAGACTCAATGGAGTACAAAGGACTTGATTTAATACCTTAGGCTTGAGTGGAGTTGAATATATAAGGATAACGTCTTTGCATGTCCGTTTCGGCCTCCCAAGTAGCACTCTCCACTTATTGATTTCTCCAAAGCACCTTAACGGAGGCCACTTCTTTGTTCCTCAACCTCTTAACTTGTCTATCCAAGATCTGAACCGGGACTTCTTCATATGTCAAATTATCTTCTACAACACCCACAACCTCAAGAGGTACAATTGCGTTAGGATCACCAACACATTTCCTCAACATCGATACATGGAACACCGGATGAACTAATTCCATCTCCTTGGGCAACCCCAACTCATAGGCTACTTTACCAACCCTTCTTATTACCTCATAAGGACCGACATACCTAGGACTTAATTTCCCCTTCTTACCAAAACGAACCACACCTTTCATTGGAGAAACTTTCAAATAAACCCAATCACCCACTTTGAATTCAAGATCCCTTCTCCTCACATCGGCATAAGATTTTTGACGACTTTGGACTATTTTCAACCTCTCCCTAATAATCCTTACCTTCTCAAGAGCATCCATGACCAGATCCAGACCCAACAAGGCCACCTTTCCAACTTCAAACCACTCAATCGGTGACCTACACCGTCTACCATAAAGTGCCTCAAAAGGAGCCATACCGATACTAGAATGATAACTATTGTTGTATGCAAATTCAATCAAAAGAAGATGATCATCCCAACTACTTTTCAACTCCAAGACACAAGCTTTAAGCATATCCTCCAAGGTTTGAATTGTTCTTTCGGCTTGGCCATCCGTTTGAGGGTGGAAGGCCGTGCTAAGCTTTACCTTTATACCAAGACCCCTTTGGAAAGATTTCCAAAAGTGAGAAGTGAATTGGGCACCACGATCCGAGATGATAGACAAGGGAATCCCATGCAACCTTACCAATTCATGAATGTACAACTTGGCATACTCTTCAGCCCCGTAAGTAGTTTTAACCGGTAGGAAATGAGCCGAATTTGTCATCCGATCAACCACCACCCAAACCGAATCAAAGCCTCTTCTAGTCTTGGGCAAGCCCACTACAAAGTCCATGTTGATTTCTTCCCACTTCCAAGTAGGTATCTCAACGTCTTGAGTTAGGCCACCCGGCCTTTGATGTTCGACCTTGACTTGTTGACAACTATGGCAACCCGAAACAAATTTTGCAATGTCATTCTTCATACCGCCCCACCAATACACATCCCTCAAGTCTCTATACATCTTTGTTGACCTCGGATGAATAGAATAAAAAGAATTATGAGCCTCATCAAGGATTCTTTCCCTCACACCATCCACACAAGGAACACATAATCTACCTTGGTACCTAAGGGCACCATCTCCCCTTGGGAGAAAACCTCCACCTTACCACTACTCACCGAAGCCTTTAATTCCACCAAAGAAGGATCAAGATCTTGCTTGGCTATCACCTCATCAACCAAGGAAGACCTTGAACCATCAACAACAACTACTCCTCCACTATCTACCCCTTCTAACCTAACTCCCAATTTGGCCAACCGATGGACCTCCTTAGCCAACTCTTTACTACCTTCCTCCACATGACCCAAGCTACCCATGGACACTCTACTCAATGCATCCGCCACCACATTAGCTTTCCCCGGATGATAGTGAACACTCATATCATAATCCTTAAGGAACTCTAACCACCTCCTTTGTCTCAAGTTAAGATCTTTTGCGTGAACACATATTGGAGACTCTTATGGTCGGTGAAGATATCAACATGCACCCCATACAAATAGTGACGCCAAATCTTTAAAGCAAAAACCACGGCGGCCAATTCAAGATCATGGGTTGGGTAATTCTTTTCATGAACCTTAAGTTGCCTAGAAGCATAGGCTATAACCTTACCACTTTGCATCAACACACAACCCAAACCAATACGAGAAGCATCACAATAAACAACAAAACCTTCTAACCCATCCGAAAGTGACAAAATAGGAGCGGACACAAGCCTTTCTTTCAAAGTTTGGAAGCTTTCCTCACACTCATCCGACCACACAAATTTAGCCTTTTTTTGAGTCAACTTAGTCATAGGAGAAGCAAGAGAAGAAAACCCTTCCACAAATCTCCTATAATAACCCGCTAAACCCAAGAAACTCCTTATATCCGACGGGGTCAAAGGTCTAGACCAAGTCCTAATAACATCGGTCTTCTTAGGATCCACCTTAATACCATCCCCCGACACCACATGGCCTAAGAAAGCAACTTCCTTCAACCAAAACTCACACTTTTCATATTTAGCGTACAACTTCTCTTCCCTCAATCTTTGGAGTACAACCCTCAAGTGACCCATGTGCTCTTCCTCACCCCGGGAATAGATCAAGATGTCATCTATAAACACCTCCACAAAAGAATCAAGGTAGGGTTTGAAAACCCTATTCATCAAATCCATAAAGATAGTCGGAGCATTAGTCAACCCGAAAGACATCACCACAAATTCATAGCGCCCATACCTAGTATGAAAGGCCGTCTTGGGAATATCACACTCCCTCACCTTCACTTGATGATACCCGGACCGAAGATCAATCTTAGAGAAGTGACTAGCCCCATGCAATTGGTCAAATAAATCGTCAATCCTTGGAAGAGGATACCTATTCTTGATGGTGACCCTATTAAGTTGTCGATAATCAATACACATTCTAAGAGACCCATCTTTCTTCTTCACAAACAAAACCGGAGCACCCCATGGAGAATGACTAGGTCTAATAAACCCCTTCTCTAACAAATCATTTAATTGCTCTTTCAACTCCGCCGGGGCCATACGGTAAGGGGGAATAGAAATAGGTTGAGTATCGGGAAGGAGGTTTATACCAAAACCTATCTCCCTTTCGGGAGGGACACCGGGAAGGTCTTTTGGAAAGACATCTAGAAACTCATTAACAACCGAAATAGACTCAATAGGAGGGACTTTAGACTCCACATCATTGACTCTCACAATATGGTACAAGCACCCTTTGGAAATCAACCTATGGGCTTTAATGCAAGAAATGAATTTCCCCTTCACCACAGCATCCCGACTCTCCCACTCAAGGACGGGTTCGTTAGGAAATCAAAACTTGACTTTACGAGTCCTACAATCAATAGAAGCATAATATGCATGCAACCAATACATCCCCAGAATCACATCAAAATCCACCATGTTCAACTCAACAAGATCACAAGGCAACAACTTATTCAATATGCAAACCGGACAATTTCTATACACTTTTCTAGCAACAATAGAGACACCAATGGGAGTAGATACTTCATATGACTCATGCAACAATTTTGACTTGACATGAAATTTTCTAGCAACTAAGGGGGTAACAAAGGAAAGGGTGGCACCCGGATCAATCAAAGTATAAACATCAAGATCAAAGATTTGCAACATACCGGTCACCACATCGGGAGTTTCATTAACACTTTGTCTATCATGCAAAGCATAAAATCGATTGTGCCTTGGGGCACCACTTTGAGAAGCACCTCTACCCAAAGGAGTAGTGTTAGTATTTCGGACCTTGTTGCGGATCTTGGGACACTCAAACCTCTTGTGACCCACTTCTCCACATTCAAAGCAAGCACCCGAACCCTTCATGCAAGGACCACCATGCTTCCTCCCACACTTAGGGCATACATCCATAGAACCCACTTCACCTCCCCCTTGAGGTCTAGGAACGTTGATAGCAAATCCCCGGTTGACATGAGGGTTTCCTCGGCCTTGATGGAATCTAGCACCCTTAGGGAACCTATTCTCCAATCGAGCCCTCTTGGCCTCGTGCCCCCTTCTCTTCCTCAATTTCTCCTCCTCTATTTGCTCGGCACAAGTCATCAACCGAGACAAATCCATATCTCCAATGAGCATAGCGGACCGACACTCCTCACTAACCAAGTCGGATACACCCATCACAAATTTGTTCATCCTTGACCTAGAGTCGGCCACCAAGTGTGGAGAGTTGGACAAATTTGAGGGCATACTCCCTCACACTCATAGCTCCTTGATTCAAGTTCATGAACTCCACCAACTTTGTCTCCCTAAGCTCAAGAGGGAAGAACCTATTAAGGAAAGCAAGTTTAAACTCCTCCCACAACACCACATAGCCATTACCTTTCTCACTCTTCCATTGATCAAACCAAATTTGAGCAACTCCCTTGAGTTGGTAGGCCGCCAACTCCGCTTTCTCACAAGCACCAACATCCATAATGGTCAAAATTTTACATATCTCATCGATGAACTCTTGCGGGTCCTCATCCACTTTTGAACCATGGAAGACCGGAGGGTTCATCCTCATGAAATCTCTAACCCTTTCCCCCGGGGTGGTAGTTCGAGGAGCTAGGGCTCCTTGTTGCACTTGGTTAGATACCACTTGTGCAAGCATAGTGAGTGCATCACGGAGCTCACCATTGGTGGGTGGATCTTTCGGTGATCGGGCCCGTCTTCCCCTCATGTTTGGCATGATAATCTAGCAATCCAAAGAACAAGTGTTAGGGAGGAACCACATTATTACACTTTAAGCACGACATAGAACATGAAAAAGGGAAACATTTCCTAAAACGTTTTGTAGCCTCCCATTCATAGTCGTGGCGCGCTTCACGACCATGATTAGAACTCTACTCAACACGGTGTGTTGGACTACGAGGATTTAACAACCTAGTGCTCTGATACCAAGCTTGTCACGACCGAAGCCTAGGGCCTAGACGTGACATGGCGAATGAGAAACCCGAAGGAACCCCAAACAAGCCTCTCAAACTTGTCATCACACTTCATCGGTTGCGGAAGTACATTCAACATTAAAGAACAGGAATTAGGGACTAAGGGCAAAACCATTTCAAAATAACATCATAGAATAAGAGCCAAGCTCATTTACAAAATACTTGTCCAACGCACACCTCTACATACATAGATAGGACGGGGGCCATGACATACTACCGGCTCCCCTCATAGTCAAAATACAATTGCAAGCTAAAGTCTCAAAACATAGGAGTAAGAAACATAACATAGCCCTCGAATTATTGAGGACTCACCAACAAACTCGGATAAGCACCGTACTAGCTACGTGGATGGAGAGAAGGATCAAGAGTAGCTCCGGTCCCTACATGGTGACATCATGTAGGCAAATTATGCGTTAGTACTTTGGAATGTACTAAGTATGCGGGGTGTAATACAACAATAGATAAGGACACAATAGAAATGCAAGAAATAGTTCCATAGGCATAATGAATAACAATATGAGGATGCATGATCAAAGTGAAGTCAAAACATGTTTAAGTAAATCTATACTAATAGAAGATATCATATGTGTGTGCATGATCCAAACAATCTATAACCCCAACTTAGGATGGGGATGCCGTTCACACCCGGACACCCTGGTGGCAAGGTATAAACCCCTCACATGGTTGATGTTGGTCACACCCCAATCATCCTAGGTGGTGAGATATAAACCTCTCACATGGTTGATGTTGGTCACACCCCAAGCATTCTAGGTGGTGAGATATAAATCTCTCACATGGTTGATGTTGGTCACACCCCAAGCATCCTAGGTGGTGAGATATAAATCTCTCATATGGTTGATGTTGGTCACACCCCAAGCATCCTAGGTGGTGAGATATAAACCTCTCACATGGTTATCCGGTTCTTTTCCCTCGGACCGGGCATGGTCATGCAACACTTTATATAGGAAATTCACATTAGGCTCTAATGCAATCTCATGTATGGAATGAACATATACACAAGCTTAGTTTGTCATCAATACATCTTTGGAATATCATACATCTCATAACTCAAGCCTTAAAGTATCAATTCATCAATTCTCCATAATTGGGCATTTTGTCAAACACCTTGAAGGCATGTAATGGGATCAAAGAGCATGAAAGATAGGGTAGTAATTATGCAGCCAAACCAGTGAACAACCTACAACAACGCATTTTAACACCCACAAGACCACATGAAAAATCTCCACATCCATTCCAAATTTAGATTCAAGTTCTAGAGTCACAACATGCTCAAAACAATCACTTTTCATGTTTAAAATTCACTTGTGCAGGAAATTTATACAAGAAACAAGACTAATTTATGAATTCTCAACTTAAACCATGAATTAGTGAGTAGAATAGAGACTAGGCACTATGGGTGGAAGGACCCATGAGTTCAACACCACATACCTTGAGTTTTTATAAAGGTCTTGAGAGTGTCTTCAATGGAAGCTTGGAACTTGGAGCAAGAGTCTCTTCAATCTTGAGGAAGGTTTTGGATTAGGGTTCTTGAAAGAAAATGTGTATAAGTATGGGAGAGGTGTTTCGGAAAATGTTTTAGAGATGGGAATTGAATTAATGCTATATAGGAAATAACATATGCCCTTTGGAAAAACGGTCCAACACTTAGAAAAAAAAATGAGGCAGGTGAACAGTAAAATCGCTCACTGGAAATTACATTTCCTCCCCGGATAGATTTTACGAAAATGGGCATAACTTCTTCGTCCGAACTCCGAATGAGGTGAAACAAAGTGTGTTGGGTAGCTAACTCAAAGGGCTTTCCATGGATATATTATGGACCACCCAATTATTTTTGTGCTAGGAGATATGACCCTCCAAAGTAGACCCTCGAAAAAGGTTTCACTGGGAAATTTCGGATTTTGATACGGTTGCTCTAAAATTTGGGTTAGACCCATTTCCCACTCAATTTGACCCCCTAAACAAGAATATGAAGTCGGATTTTTGAAAAATGAAACGGAATTTTAGATATAGCTAAAACAAGCTTCCGGTAACTTCCGAAGCACATTTTTAGGAACTTTTTGGGTCGTTTCAATTGAGGTCACTTTTTACATTATCCACCCTCAACCTAGGCTTTTGGTCTAAGTCGAGGTGCACATTTCAAAGGAGGGACCGGGGCCAACACAATAGATTATGGGAAGGTGAGTTAGGGATTTAGAAAGAAATGGTCTAATTTAGGCTCAAAGCATTTGGATCAAAGGGAGCATTAATTTCATTTGGTTGGATTCTTTTTAGGCAATTTGTGGACTTATCAGAACAAGGGCCTATGATCATTTCCTAGCCTCTAGAGTAGATTATCTTAGCAAGACTAACCGGGCAAGTTCTAAATTGGCACAAAGACTGTTTGAACAATCAACTATTCTCACACACTCTTGAAACATAGTTTCATTATCAAATTACCTAGTTCAAGTTTTAGATTAAGTCATGCTATCAAGTTGGTTCATTATCATGTCATACTCAGAGCCAACACATTCAACTCATTCTAGTCTACAGATTTTAGCACAGATCACACACTAGGACGGGTATCATTTTTTTCAAAAAGCTTTTGCCATCATGCTTCATTCTTTCTCATGCTTCTACACATACAATCCTAACACATGCCGGTGCAACAGAAATTAAGTAGTCTCTTCAGGGAAAAGAACACAGGCAAGAAAACCCCAAGAGAGAATTATGATTTGGGTTACTCAAACTTCACCCTATTACTCACAATCTATTTACCCCAATCCCAACAAAAAATAGGTATAATTGTCCCCAATGGACACAAAAAACAATAAAAAGTAATGGATTGGGTGAAGCAAACCTGTGGCACATAGCGCCAATGAACTATCACCAAGCGGGTGGGTCCGGTTTTCCGGAGCACGCTGGAACAACACTTGGGTCACCCTCAGTAGTACCCACATCATCTAGCCTAGAACCCTCAGTAGTGCTCTTAATCACTCTTACCGCACCATCATTAGTGCTCACATCATCTCTCACCATAGCAACTACCTACGAAATAGGTACAGAACTTGAAGCCCCAAGCGCACTCTCACGAACCCTTTGTTGGCGCATCTCCTCATCTATAATAGAGGATTTGCGAGCATGTTTAGTCTGTTGGTTCTCCCACTTCTTTGCTCGGGTCTCCCCAGTAGTGTTAGGATTGTTGCTGGAGCGGTGCCTCTTCCCACAAGGACGGGTGGGATCGGGTTGTGCTTTTGTATCCTCTCTGAATAGAGCATCGAGTATGGTATCATAAGCCAATGCAGTAGGTGCAGACTCTGGCTCATCTATGGGCATAGAAAGGATGGAATCAATGTCAGCCCAGAGACTGTCCAACTCAGTCTAGATGGAGGAAAAATCAGTGACGGGGGATGGCCGTGCGAGTACTCTCAACTCGAAGGCATCCAGGCACTTATGAGCGATCTGAACCTTTTGATCCACCATGGTTGCCATCCTCTTCTCCATCCTAGCCTTAGACTCAGCAATGGACTTCTGCATCCATGGCTTCACATGGTAAAGCAGTGTGAACATCTGCGCCTCTAATTTCTGAACTCGAGCTAATGGCACAACAGAGGCTCTAGAAGATGGGGTGGCTCTAAATGAGCTGGGGGCAAGACTATTGGCCTGAGAAGAGGAGGTCGGGGCATCATCAATGTGGAATGGAGGGGCAGGCTCATCACTCTGCATCTGCTCCACAGCACTACTAAATCAGTACCCAATGGCACATCGATTTGCAGCCCTCTACGAGGTGCTGCCACATTTGCCTCATCCCGAATCAGGCCAATATCTAGGGTCCCCATTGCCTGTATCAATTTGTCACAATGCCAGATCGGCACTCCAAAGTCCCTGCATAGTTGAAAAATGAGGCACGAAAAAGGGTAAGCGGTGGACGTTTTGAACGCCCTCTCATGAATCTCTGCTGGCAACATGCAGGCAAAGTCGATCCGGAACCCAGCTACTAATGCTACCACCATTAATGCTTTGTCCCATGTAAGTGCATTGTCGGCCTTTGTGGCCGACACTCTGTTTTGCACCAGCAACCAAAAAAACTTAGCCACCAAATTCAATGTGGCCTTTTGAATACCCAAACATGGCAAGCTAAGCCACTCTATATGCTCTCCATCTACAGCTATGTGCCTGGCCAACCACAGTAAGACAACCTCCCTCAATTCGGCATTACGCATGAAGGCTCCACTCCTCACAATATCCCATCTGTAGTCAACTTCGGCCGTGTTGAGTACCCAAGTGTGATCAGGCCTAGGGCCATAGAGGAATAGACTGATGGTGGTATGTGATATGACCACTGGAAAACCTCGGACCATAGTAGAAGTGAGAGGGTCCTAGGTTATGGGCTTGGACCTCTTGTTAATCGAACCTCAGAAAGTGGCAACATAGGAGGCATAGAACTCTCACACAATCTCCTCGCTATAAGTCCCGGGGTCTCGAGCCATCCAATCACACTTGTGAAGGTGAAAAATCTGGTGGATGTCGGGAATAGTATGTAAGCTCCCCGTGAGGACTCTACGCTCTTCAGTAATAAGTCGGGCCATCTTCTCTTTCTGATTCCGCATTCTGGCATCCAAGTAGATTTGCCATTGCCACTCAACACACCATCTGTTTGACTCCTCAACCATCGGATCAGGGTCATAGTTTTGTAGAACCGAAACTTCTCCCGAGCTAGTGGCCTCTTCAAACGAGGCAGCTTGTCCATATGAACTTGAGCCTGTGGCAAATCCAGAACTGGAGTTGGAAGCATAGGCGGGCTCAGAGTCGGAAGAAGAACTAGCGGGTGACCCGATCAGTGTGTTCTCCTCATCAGACTAGGAGACAGTGACTACGTCGGTGACCACCTGCCAGGATGTATTTCGGGTAGCCCGATGGGTAGTAGGAGATGTCCTCGTGGCCGGTAGAACATATGTTGGATTTTCGCGTCCGTGTCTTCATCAATAAACCTAAAAGTAGGCACATAGATTTTGATTTGCCTCGTTTTGAGTAGGTCACTTGCTTCTTAGGCATCATGGTACTTGTGGATGTCTAATTAGTACCAAAATAAACTCATGACACACTCGAAAATATTTTAGAACTAAGAACGAACAAAAACGAAAAACAGAAAAAATTTCAGACAATGGCTTCAGTGGCCACCTACGGTAGGTATCTACAACCCGTAGGCTGACCTATGGTCCGTGGATTCCCTCTGTAGATCAGGGGTCCCAAAAATTTGGACTCTAATGGGAAGCACGGATGTGCAGAACGGTCTGTAGACTGATCTAGGGACCGTAGTCCACATTTGTGGTTCCACACTTAGCATATTTGTGGTGTGCAGACTCACGGACATGATCTATGGTCCGTGGATTGATCTACGGTCCGTAAACGTGGTCTTTTGAATCAGATCGATGCCAGGTTTCAAGCATCCTTCATGTTGACCCCAATTTTACCAATTTCAATAGTATTACCTAGTCTAATCATGCATTTCAACATAAATTATGCTAGTTCGTCATTCTAAGGATTCCTATTACTAAATTCACAAGAATTGCACACAAAACTAGGAACCCCAAGTCGAAACTTGCATTTAGACTCTCATTACACTAATTTTATACAGTATAAACACACACAATCACAATCTATCGTCCCAAGGGTTTTTGTAGTATTAGTTTAGCATGCATTTACATACAATCAACTACCCAAGGTCAAGACCCAATTCCGGACTTTCTATAATCAATTAATGAATCAAATTTCAAAGTGAAAGGGAAGTTTATTACCTTACAAGCAATGGAAATGGGCTGATTTGTGTGATGACTCTATGCTTTTAATACCACAAACTTGCCTTTTTGTACCGAACCCGGACATCGGACCTCTTGGGGAATTTGGGGGTGAGTGGAATTAAAAAAATTATTGGAATTATGGGGGAAAGATGTTGGGTGATTGAAGGAGAATTTATAGTAATATGGAGTAATTGGAGTAGTGGAAGGTTTAGAAATGGTTTGGGAGTGAATGGAGGGAAGTGGGAATGATTTGAAAATTGGGGGATTTTATTTAGGAGGGGTCCAGGTCGGGTCAGGCAGAACTAGGGTTTGGACCCACGAGACCCCATCTTGGTCCGTGAGCCGATCTACAGTCTGTAGATCGGGAACGTAGATCACATCCATACTTAGACAATTTAGAAACCTTACCTGGGATCTACGGGCACCATTCACGGTCCGTGGAACGAACCGTCGATGGTGTCCGTAGACCTCTGCACCAGACCTTTTTTTGTAGATTTTGTTTTTCGCCCCTGCACATCTAGCAACCATTAGCCCTTTCTTTTTACATTTTCTGGACACTTTTTAGACACAGACCCTATGCTATGTCTAGCTAACACTAAAACAAAAATAAAACAACCATCTAAATGGGTACAGAAAAGCAACTAAACAAAGAAAACTACTAAACAGAAAACAAGAACCTATTGTTGGCTAGATTTTACATCTTGGGTTGCCTCCCAAGCAACGCTTGATTTAACATCGCGGCACGACGCATGCCTTTTGATTATTCAGACTTCATCAAGATAGTAGGCCTCAACAACTTCTTGCACACTTTCCACGTTTCCCAGATAGATCTTGATCCTTTGCCTGTTTACCATAAACATTGTTCCTTCACTCTTCTCAAGCTCAACCGCTCCATGGGGGAGCACTTTTGTGAGCAAAAATGGCCCGGTCCATTTGGACTTGAGTTCTCCCAGAAACAAGCACAACCTAGAGTTGAATAGAAGCACAAGGATTAATTCACAAAATGCCCATTCAAGGCTATGAACCCAATTACTCAATTCACTAACAATTCCAAACAATTAGATATAGTTAATGGCATAAATCAGCAGCCCACAACAATCTAAACATGATTCTATTATCATCGAATCAAAATCAATATACCCAGTTTATGGTAAATTTTAGGAAACTTGGAAAGACATGGGCTCATGGAATTTTCTTTCTTAAAAATCATCAACAAACATCAATAATAACATAAATCATTTAATGCAAGAACCCATGCTTAGGATCGAAATTTGGATTTGTGTTTTTGGAAAAACTTTGAAATCATTTGGATTAAGCTCCTTGAAAGGAAGAATAATCAAGGATAATAGATCTTCATACCTTAACCTTCATGAATCCCACGAATTTTGAGAAGAAAACACTTGAAACCTTCAACCCTATCTTGATTTTGGACCTTGACCTTTAATGGAGTTCTAGAGAGAACTTTTAGGAGACTTGGGTTTTGTTTTTGAGAAATATGAAGAATGAATTCTAAAATACCATTTAAAATATTTTAATACCTTTTAAAAAAATACCTTAACCAAGCATCTTGACACACGAAATACCATCAACACTCAAGACGATCACAAACGAAACCATGTTAGGCTCTAGTTACTCTAGTTTGTTTTTAGGGTCGTTACACCTAATGGATGAAAGGAACCCACTAGTGAAATCCCATATACCTGGTGATGAATTACAAGGAGAAATCCTTCGATTTTGATCTAAAACTTGAATGAAACCTGCTGGTTGTTCTTAGGAAAATTGGCGCATCTTTCTTCTTCTTTTGTTCTAAGTTTGAATGATTTCAGTGAATGATAGATTAGGTTAAGTTCTGACTAAGTTACTAGTCTCAAACTGACTAAAACTACGTAGTTTAGGGGTTAAACGACGTAGTTTAGGTGTCCAACGCATAGGGGAAAGACCAAAACGACCCCACTTAAAATCTAATGGGCCCCGACCATGGACGCAACGACGAATCGTCACAAGGACCACGGTCCATCATATGGGTCATGCTTCTTGGGCCACTGACTACTGGTTCTTGTCCCTTACCTCTACGGTCCACTTCAAGGACCGTGTGAAGGATCACAGATCGTGAAGGTCATCGTGGTCCTTCAGTTGGGCTAGGGACCTACTGGTTTGGCTTCACAAAAGCCACCACGACCCTTCATCAAGACCACGACCCATAAAGGGCTCCGTGTTCTAACTTCTGAGCCTGGTGAGTTCTGTCTGGCTTCCATGAGCCTCCCCATGGCTTGTGGGGTGGTCCACAGCCTGTGAAGGGTCTCGTGGTCCACCTCTTCTAGGAGGGCATGAGCCACGAGCAGGTCGACAGACCATGGTTTCTTTCACGGTCCGTGAACCCTGCCGTGGTTCACAAATTTTCTATTGAGTCCAAAAGCTGATTTTTTTAAGATGTTATAGGTATACCCATAGACAACATGCTCAAGGCATCAACAACAACATTAGCCTTACCTGGTTGATATAAAATATTTATATCATAATCTTTGAGTAATTCCAACCACTTTCTCTGTATGAGATTAAGCTCTTTGTGACTGAATACATACTGAAGACTCTTCTAATCGGTAAACATATCTACATGAACACCATAAAGATAGTGATGCCATATTTTCAAAGCGAATACTACAACAACCAACTCTAGATCATGGGTTGGGTAGTTCCTCTCGTGAACCTTAAGTTGTCTAGAGGAATAAAGTATAACCTTGCCATTTTGCATCAATACACAACCCAAACCAACTCTGACGCAACACAATACACCACAAAACCTTGCGTACCTTCTGGTAAGGTCAACATTGGGGCAATAGTCAACCTAGTTTTAAATTCCTGAAAGCTTTTCTCACAAGCTTCAGACCATTGAAACTTAATTGTCTTCTGAGTTAGCTTACTCAACGGGGATGAAATAGATGAGAACCCCTCGACAAATCTCCTATAATAACCAGCCAATCTCAAGAAACTCCTAATGTTAGTTGGAGATGTTGGTCTAGGCCAGTTCTGCACTGCCTCAATCTTTTGAGTATCAACTTGAATCCCATAACACTGCTAGGGCGCGCCACCACAGGACTCTCCCAGGACTTTCCGAAAAAAATTCTACTCATTTTTTGACCTTAATCCGTCTATAATCGATTTGTTTTATCAAATTCTACTTAGATTCAATTACCCAATACAAGTAAATGAGAATCTACTCAAAAACAACTCTCAAACACATACGTTTATCTCAAGAACTCATCAAAACCTTAACAATCCAGATTACGAATGAAACTTCATGAAAACTCATCAAGAACCCAAATCCTGCAAATTTCTAGAACAAAATACGCTGAAAATTACATGATTGGCGTGTGGGTGAACAACCCAACACTATGAGAACTCACATACCTCTTAGGGATTAAACTCTTAGCGAAACAACCTTTGATTCGCAAGAAAACTTGATGAACGATTTGACTTTTTTCTTTTATCCTCTTCTTGAACTCCTCTCAAAACCCTAAGCGATTCGTTTGCGAAAACTGAACCAAATCAGTTTAGACCCCTAATTATTTACTAAAAACGCTTAAATCTAAAAGGGTAAGGAAACGACCAAAATACCTCTCACATTTTTGGTAACTTTCTTTAACCGGACAGACCGACTTAAAACAGACGTATCTCTCTCACACGAGCTCAAAAATTAGCAAATGCAATGACGTTGGAAAGAAGATTCCAAGACCTTTCATTTGATATCTTATGGTCCACCTAAAACAACTTGTACTGAAACTTACGCTCGTTTGAAGTTGACCCAAAACTCATAACTTATGCATAACTTGTAAAATTTCAAGTTTGGCTCTTTCCAAATTAGTTCTTTCAAAATTTAGCACTTTCAAATACCGAGGTGTTACAAAAATCCTCCCCCCCCCCCCATTATCAATGATTGTGATAGGTAGTCTCTCAATGATGAAAACTGGTATGAAATGTCGAGTTATGATTATCAAATACTTCGTAAATTCTACAAAAAAATCACCCTAACAACAAAAACTTATTTATGAAAATATGATTCATCAAATCCATCCAAGTTTGGCCTGATCATTGACCCATTTATTTACTAGCTCAACTCATTAAAAAAATTGTGTTAATATATTGTAGAAGGTAGTTTCCGACCTTTTAACCATTATAAATTAGTGTATAATTTCACATTTCTTGAATTTTGAGCATTTGGCATAATTGAAATTTAATAATTTCACATTTGACACTATCTAACACATTTGGAGAGAGGTAAATTAATGTGTCAATTTTCTAACAAATGAAGAACACAAATATGATGAAGATTTAGTATTGTATGGGGAAATGCACTCCAGCATATTATTTTTTTTATTCTAACAGATTTAAGTAGTACTATTTTTATGACTTTTTAAAGCTTTTTCCTATTTACTCCAAGATAAAGGAAAAACTACATAATTAGGTCATAATACCCAAAATAATTACGTGTTCATGCCCAAACCCAAAGTAATTCAACAAATACTCATTCTCTAAAAAATAATTAGAGCTCATACCCTCCCTTCATGAAGGTTCTCAATGTCAATGAAATTGATGAATCTTTAGAACTTCTCTTGATGGGAAATATGGCTATCAACATAAACTAGTATCCAGCATGCCCAAATCCAAGTATCACCATTGGTTGTCGCCGAAACTGCAACGTGTCCTACATCACTATGCTCCGCCAGGATGATAACGGAGGCCTATATGTCCGATGGACTAAGGGCAATAACTGGATCCACGTAAATCCAATCAACAACGCCTTAACAGTTATCATATATAGGTGACTCGTTGCAGATCACGAGCAATGATCGATACAAGAGTATCGAGCATTGTATAGCTGTTGATCGAGCAAGGCTTGAATATTCCTACTAGTATTTTTCAATGCTAGCCTTGACACTGTCATTGGTCCATTTCCACAATTGCTGAGAGATGGAGAAAAGCAGTGTACAAACATGACTTATTTTTTTATTACCGGGATTATTTCTTCCGTAAGAGGCCTTCTGGTAAAGCATCACTAGATTTTGCTAAAATTTGATGTTTTAATCGACAAATTTCTTGTTATGTAAATGTTATTGTATTTTTAAATTTGTTATTATGTAATGACAAAAAAATGTCTCTTTACGTAACTACTGAGTTGGTATGATTGTGTCGTTATCTTGTTTTGTTCTAATCATTCAATAATCTTATTTTACATTTATCCTACTTTTGTTGTCACGACCCAGACCGTCGTGATTGGCACCCACACTAACCATCCGATGGGAGAACCATTACTACAACCCAAACTAAATAGCTTAACCAAAAACTACACAACTAAATCAAAACTAAGGCATTTAAAGTTACGGAAGCAGGTTTAAATGACAGTAAAAATAGAGTCCCCATAAACTCCAAAGGTTTAAACAAATAACTAATCAAACTAATGTGGAATTTCAACCCCTAGAACCCGAAAGTCATTGTACCAAAACTCTACTAACGACAAATCTAAGAGCAAGGGGTACAACCCCGAAACTAAACAAATAGTCTGAGTTCGAAAAGAGTGGACTTAAACAAGAAAGATCCATAGTAGCCTAAAAGAACTGGCTCACCCTTGAATCTGATCATGCTCAATAGCCGCCTGAAGATGCCCTATACTCAACAAAGAATAAGCTAGTGCAGTATCAATACACAACCACAATGTACTGGTAGGATCACGCGGCTATTCCAGTAAGCACAACATATATCAGAATTACAATAAGGTAAACATATACATGCACAGAATATATATATACACATCGATTATAATTTCAGGAGTAATGCATGATTCCACATTCTCAAGATATACAATTATGTCAAGTAGATATAACAATAAATGGTTCTCTCATGGAACCCAATTCAATGGTCCTTTCATTGAACTCATACTCAAACTGTTAGCGTACCTATACGTGGTACCCAATCCAATGTTTATGCCGAAATGTGATAATCGATTCCATGTTTATGCCGAAACATGGAAACCGATCCTAGTTAGTGTGTCGAATCGTGACACCCACCCATTGAAGAAACCACAATCACAATCACAATATATATTCTCACAATCATACAACAAGAGGTGATTCATGGCATGTAGTTCTTCGTTTATACTTATTTACATCAGGTGTAGTCAATAGGCTTCATTCACATACATGCATGCATTACAATGAACCAATTACTAACATACATCACGCAAAACATGAAATCACAACCATCACCTACCTCGAATCCAAGCTTGAATCCCCTAAGGCACTTAAACCTATCTTTTCTGAATTTGTTCTGCTTGTTCTAGGTCTATAAACAACAATTTATACGCAAGGATCAATAATCAAAGGTCTAATTATCCAAATTATAACGAACTCAATAACCCTAGACCAAACCCATGATCCCCATACTTATATTAGGGATTTTTCCACCATAATTCCCAAATCAAAACCCTCACCCATTGATAATTACCCAAGAAACTAAGTTTTACAGATCGAAATATGGATTCAGGGAGTAAAACTTGTCACGGCCCAAACTCAAGAGGCGCAACTGGCTCCTAATGCCAGAACTCAGGCCCAAGCCGACCCTACTGAACCATTTGCTACTAGCGCATGGCAGCCACATGCAATCAAGAAAACAAACAAGTATAGCTCGATTTAAAATTAAGCCATCAGCCGGCAAGGCCCCTGTCAATAGATCTATAAAAAAAAATAGCTACTCCCAAGAGTTCATATAAAGAAATAGCCAACTAGCACAGAAGGCCTGATTGGGCTGTCAAGGCCACTATTACCTCTATAGCAAAACTGAAAGCAGGTATATATCAATATAATACATCAAACAGCTAACAAGCAGCAGCAAACCAACAAACTAGGCCAGCATGGCCATAACATAGTTGTACACCCCACACACTAGTCTACAAGCCTCTAAGAGTAGTAAAGATTGGCAGGACAGGTCCCCAGCCTACCCATAAAAATATATACAGCAAAAGCTAACAAACCTCCCAACTCTGGTAGCTCCAGAGGAAAAGGGATAGCCAACACGATAGAAGTCAATCCTGCTACTAAGGAGGTCTACTGGGTCGTCTATCGGGTCCTGCATACATGAATGCAGCGCCCCCAGGCAATGGGGCGTCAGTACAAAATAATGTACAGAGTATGAAAGGCTATAAATTAAATGAGTAAGTATCATAATATACCAAAACCAATCAGGTGAGGAAATCAAATTTAGATAAGCATGTTAACCCACTACTCAATCTAAAAAATACAATAATGATCAAACAACAACCTAACCAAGCCCCCATATGCTCGGTAGGTACAAACAACATACCACCTACCTAGGCTCCCATAATCATAGAAGGTGCCAAATCAATCTACATAACCCTATCGGTAGTCCCTTGTATTTGTAAGAAGTCACATAGCCCTTTTTGGCAATGATATAGCCCCGTAGGCAGTGCATAACCCTCTTAGGAAACACCATAGCTCTGTGGGCTGCATGTAGCCCTCTTTTGCATCACATAGCCCTATAGGCAACACATAGCCCTCTTTGGCATCAAAATAGCCCCATAGGTAACACATAACACTATTTGGCATCAATATACCCTCATGAGCAACACATAGACCTCTTAGGCAATAACACAGTCCTATTAGACAACATTATAGCCCCATAGGCAGTTCATAGCTCAACAGCTAACCACAATAGCCCCAAGGGTGACAACAAACAGTTGAATAAGCTAAAGGTAAGCAATTTAGCTATAAACAATATATATATATATATATATATATATATATATAGTTTCCAAGTTGTTCCTAACTCAGGGTCGTTCTTAACGGATTATGAGTCCCTATAATGAGGGTTTATAACCACTCAATCAACCAACCATTCACAATTACATCTACAAGATCACCATCACTCCCAAGCTCTAAGGAAATATGTCGAACGAAGGGAATAGCCTCAACATACCTTTTTCTTTATAATTTATGCTGAAAATACCTCTATGCGCACCACTAAAACACTAAAAAAAAGGTAAAATTAATTTGTAATTAAGGAAAAGAATTACTACGACAATCGATACGGATTCCTATCGTAAATTACTATCCAAGACCTAAGGTATCCATAAACTAATAAAAGATGGTTCCTACCTTTCTTTACACACCCAGAACACTTAAATAAAATCAAACCACTGAAAAAACTCTGCTGCCACAGCATCCACGGAGCTACACCGATCAATTCACCATGAAAACTATACCAAAATAACGAGCTCGCGAAGTAGGGCAGTTTTCGATAAGGAGCGAAGAAGAGATTATGAACACACAAGGATGATCTGAGGAGAATTTCTCTGATTTTCATGGGTTTCTTACGAGTTTGACTGAAGAAAAATGAAGAAGATGCTATCTTATAAGCTTCCACCGACTTAGGGGACCCACCTCACATGCTTGCTTGCGCAGTCTCGCGAAAATGCAAATATCTCTCTATTCTGAAGTCATATGAACAAACCATTTGATGCGTTGGAAACTAGACTCGTAAACCTCTAATTTAATAGTCGTGGGCCCCATAACTTTTTATAGATGGGAGAAAACTTCAGAGACAATTGACCCAAATTTCAGAGAAATTTTTAAAAAGGAACTTACGATAACTTTTGCCAACCTTTATTTTGCGACTTACCTTACTTCAAAACTTGAGATACAACCCTTGAACACTTAAAATATTACATACCACATCATTCTTAATGTATTACTCACCCTCTTTGTCTTTCCACGAAGGTACGAGTTAATTTACACGTTTTGAAAAGTCGGGGTGTTACAAAACCCTTACCTTTAGCCTCAAGAATGGTGAAAAAATGTCAAGAACACACCTGGGGTTGTTCCTTAGCTCTCAAAGTCGAAAACTGTAGAATAAAATATTTTTGGGGTTTATTTTAGACTTAAGTCACGTCTGTCCCGCTACAGCGGCAGCCATCCCGCTATAGCGGCATGCACGAAGACAAAATGTTAGTATTTGAATTCCAAGCATCTATTTCACAACACACCTTCAACCCTTGACCTTCAAAAACCACTCGTTCACGCTAAGATCATTTTTGAGAGTTCTACTCGCCCGAGTTTGATTTCGTAAAGTCGTATGGATTTCTTAACGTCTTAGCTATCCATTCATGTAATCAAATTCATAATTAGATCTCTCATTCGTTATCATATTTCCCTAGACCTTTTTGAGTCCAATTTCATCCAAATTTAGACTAGGTTAGGAAATTTCAAGTTACTACCAAAAAGTTTTTTGACCCCAATTCTTTTTCCTTTGGCTTTTCCCTAACAACGAACTTAGGTCATTACATTTGTTTATTGCCACATATTTTTTTTGTTTGTAATATTGTAAGTTTATTCTTCCAATCGTTGGTGTGTAACACTGTGATAATTTCAAACTTGAACTCTATAATTTGAAAAATGTACTTTCAATAAAGCGGACCGAATATAGAATAAGAAAAAACACATATTCACGATGGGTTGTAACCATCTCCTCCATTAATTAAAGATCTCGAGTTTAGAAATGTATTTGCATTCAGTTTTAAATCAAATGCGGAATACAAAAAATGAGTGGAAAAGTACCTACTTAAATGACGCTTATCATTTTCTAAGATCGTGACCGGTAGAACTATCTCCAGCATCAACTATAGATTTAGAGCTTAGAATGAATTTACTTTCACTCCTAGGACTGGTATCAAATATAAGGTGCTAAAACCTCTTAATCATCAAAGATTGTGATAGGTAGTCTCTCAATGTCGAAAAGTGGTATCAAATGTCGAGTTTTGATTATCAAATACTACGTAAATTCTACAAAAAATTCACCCTAACAACAAAAATTCATTAATGAAAATATGATTCATCAAATTCATCCAAGTTTGGTCTGATCATTAACCCATTTATTTACTAGCTCAACTCATTAAAAAATTGTGTGGATATGTTGTAGAATGTAGTCTCCGACTTTTTAACCAGTATAAATTAGTGTAGAATTTCACATTTCTTGTATTTTGAGCATTTGGCATAATTGAAATTTAATAATTTTACATTTGACACTATCTAAAATGTTTGGAGAGAGGTAAATTAATGTGTCGATTTTCTAGCAAACGAAGAACACAAATATGATGAAGATTTAGTCATGTATAGGGAAATGCACTTAAGCATATGAAATTTTTTCTTCTAACAGATTTAAGTAGTACTGCTTTTGTGACTTTTTAAAACGTTTTCCTATTTACTCAAAAAAAAATACACATTTGGTATATGTCCCCCTCAAATCTTCTCAATTGTCATAATAATTTATAGCTATAAAATTATAATATTAAAAGTAAAATAATGTATTAAATTATAGTTGTACTATTTTTACTGATAATTTTTTATGGATATAATAGAGTACATATTTTTTTAAAAAATATTATGCAAACTAACAACAATTCATGTATATGACCCCAAAAAGCCACCTCACCAATTTTATTTCTAGAAGATATACTTTATGATGATGATGTTTGATTAACTTAAAAGAAAAAAAATTAAAACACTAAATAAAAAAACAATTCAAGAATATTGTTTTGGTCATTAATATATCATTCATATATTATAAAGAGAGCTATAGTGCTGCTGAATATGTGTTGATGCTTTGGAGTGCTATTGGTGAGAAAAATGAGAAAGTTTTGGAGTGAAGGGATAGTATAAAACATGGTTGTAATCCACAAAATGATAGCAATCTTTGGCCTCCTCATACAAGGTAACTTTTTGGATTTTTCGTTCTGTGTAATTTATAAGTCACGTATTTTTGAGTAAGTAATAAAGCATACCTGTAGTATTACCTTTTTCATGAGTTTCATATATGTAATTGTAAGATGTTTGTGTTTTCTATCTGAACTATTGTTAGCTATTTATCAAAACAAACCTCAAAACTTACTGACCAAGTGTCTCAATACAATCACAAAAGGTTGTGTCACAAGTTAATTAGGCATAAAATTTCTTCCTACTGGCCACTGACTAATTAATTTTGAGATGTGTTTTGATAATTAGTTGATGATAAATCAGATAGGAGAGTTTCAAAAACGTGTTACTTTAGGCGTGTTTTTGATCATTATATCTAAATGTTATAAAGGCTTATATAACTTAAATCAGAATTATATTGCATATGTTGGGGAAAAAAATATCCTTTTTATAATAATATATATAGTATAATTCCACAATTAGGGTATGAAGAGGATAGGATGTACGCAGATCTTATTTCTACCTTTGTGGGGTAAAACTATTGTTTCTAATGGACTATTGGAACACTCTTAGTGAAATTCTTGACTTTGACATTAAATTACTTTGACATTAAATTTTGTACGCTCTTAACGAAATTTCTAACTTTGTCATTGGTTTATAGGAACCAAGTCTTGGAGTATCAAAAGTGGGCTAAACCACTTGCTAAAAAGTTGTTAGAGGTGCTATTGAAGGGTCTCAATGTCAATGAAATTGATGAATCTTTAGAACCTGTCTTGATGGGAACTATGTCTATCAACATAAAGTACTATCCACCATGCCCAAATCCAAGCATCACCATTGGGTCTCGCCGACACTGCGAGATGTCCTACATCACTCTGCTCTTCCAAGACGAAACGGGAGGTCTATATGTGCGAGGGACTAAAGGCAATCATTGGATCCACGTAACTCCAATCAAAGGCGCCTTAGCGGTTAACATAGGTGACTCGGTGCAGATCATGAGCAATGATCAATACAAGAGTATTGAGCATTTTGTAGCAGTTGATTTAAGCACGACTCGAATATTTGTACTATTATTTTTTAATCCTAGCCTTGACAGTGTCATTGGTCCGTTTCCATAAATGCTAAAAGATGGAGAAAAACAGTGTACAAACATGTCTTGTTTTCTGATTATTGGGATTATTTCTTCCATAAGAGGCCTTCTGGTAAAGAATCACTAAATTTTGCTAAATTTTGATATTTTAATCTACAAATTTCTTGTTATATAAATGTTATTGTATTGTCTGGTGCAAGACGTGAACAAGTTGTCAAGAGCCACATGAGGAATTAGTAGATGACTAATGACGTGACAAAATGCTACAAAAGAAAATCATAATCTCTTGAAAAATAGATATTGCTTGCAAGGATGTATAGATTTTGATGAGTTCTTTTGAAATGATGAATTCTTTGTATATATCCCTCATGCATGGAATACACTAGCTCATAATATAGCTTAATTTTTTCTGTTGATTTTAAGGTTTCTTGGAATTCTAATTTTCCAGGTTAAATTGTGAATGATGCTCAAGTATCTTATGGACGTGCAAGACATATTATGAAGTAATATAATACAATTGTTTCCAAGATGAGAGATGATAATTGATGAGAAAACAAAAAAAATAAAAGAGTGTCAACTATTTAAGTGAATCTTATTAAGTGTAAAACATGAAAAATGAGAAATTGGAAGCAACTTCAAGTCAAAACAGAGAATGAAAGTAAGTATTAATTTGTGTGACAAAGTAAGGTTATGAGTCTTTTAGATGCTTCCAAGATGCTCTCTCTGTGTCCAAAAGCAGAAACCCTTATGTATCCTTCACCAGCTGGACCAAATCCAATTCCAGGAACTGTAATGATGTGAGTCTTATCAAGAATCCAGTTGAACACATTCCATGATTTGGAACCTGGGAAATGAACCCAAACATAAGGCGCATTGCTACCTCCATAAACTCGAAACCCCAGTGAAGTGAAAGTTTGAACTAAAATCCTTGCATTCTCCTTATAGTAGTCTACTTTAAACATAACTTCCTTGAAACCCTCCGGGGATAGGCAAGCCAATCCACCAGCCTGAGCTATATTGGAAGCACCGTTAAAGCTAGTACATATTATGCGATTGAAATCGTGTATAACAGGAAATCCATTTAGATAAAGGAGTTCCTTAGGCACTACAGTCCATCCTAGCCGGACGCCTGTGAATCCAGCAGTCTTTGAGAAAGATGAGATCTCAATGGCAACCTGCAGCAAGAAATAATAATTAGTTTAAAGATGAATCTGTAAGTTATACTCCCTCTGTCTCAATTTATGTGATTTACTTTTCTTTTTAGCCAGTCCAAAAAAGAATGATATGTTTATATATAAGTAACAATTTAACTATAAAATTCTTATTTTATCCTTAATGCAATGATTTACAATCACACAAATTTTTGTCGTTCATTTTGGACTACAAATTTTAAAGGTCTTCTTTTATTTCTTAAACTTTGTGCCGAATCAAACTATCTCACATAAAATGAGACGGAGAGAGTAATTCTTCTCTAGAAAAGTTTCATAATATTACCTTTCTAGAACCAGGGATCTCATAAATTGATTTAGGGCTTGAGTCTGAAATATATGCAGAATAAGCGGCATCATAGACAATAATTGAACCATTTACTTGTGCAAACTCTACAAGTTGCTGCAACTGTTGCCTAGATGCTGCATGACCAGTGGGATTGTTTGGAGAGCAGAAGAAGATAACATCTGTTCTTTCAATTTTGGACAGATCTGGAAAGAAATCATTCTCTAGGTTACACTTCATGTACTTTATATTTCCATATCTCCCTGAATCATTCTTCAAATCACCACTCTGCCCCATAATCACACTTGAATCTATATATCCCTGTTAATAGTGTAAATAATTAATTAAGTTGAAATTCCAAATTAATTTTTTAGTAACTTTCAATGGTTTCTTCTTGATTGTTGTTGTTTATGGGGGTGGGAAGAGAAGAGCAAGAGTTGCTCACTGGAAATGATGGATCCTGCACAGCAATTGACACATTGGAACCTAGGAGTAGCTGCAAGTAAAAATTTGTTGTGTTACCAGACATGTCAAATGACAATTACTCGCTGTTTAAATAAGAATGACTTAATTTCTTTTTTAGTTTGTTTCAAAAAAAATGATCCTTTTTTAATTTGTTTTTGGCAACACTTTAACATCAACTTTTCACATGACATGTTTAAAGCCAAGATTAAAGAATATTTTGATACATTTGACATAACTTTAATTTAGAACCACAAGATTTAAAAAATTTCTTTCTTTTCTTAAATTTCATTTCAAGTCAAACTAGATCATTTTTTTTTTTAAAACGGAGAGAGTATTTTACATGATACAGTTGAGAAGACTAGGGAGTACGGGATATTAATTTAAATACCTGAACTCTTGAGAGATCACATTGTGCACCATCAGATACAAAGATTTCAGTTTCCTCTACCAAAAGATCTTTATATATTGTTTCTGCAATTGCTCTTCTTAGTTCCTGTCAAATTCAATCGATAAAATTACTTTTATTTTGTTTGGTCAACAAGAAAAAGGAAGTATATTAAGAATATGTTTGGTACAGAGAAAATATTTCTAGTTTTCAATCTTTTTATGTTTGATTCGTCAAAATGTTTTCCTCTCTAAAAAAATAATTTCCTCAAAAATAAGAAAAATGATTTCTCCAATGGAAGTAGGGAAAACAGGTTGTACAAGCTAAGTGATATTCCAAATTCATTGTCTCATCCCATACACCCAACTCCCCCAACCTTCACCCCTTCAAATCCTGCCACCATCTCATCCCACTTCCATAGCGTTTTGCTAGACAACGTATATTTTCTCTATTTCATATTAATTGAATTTTTGGAGTTTTTTCATTGCTCAAAATAATTAAATTGTTCAAAGGTCAAGATAAATTTGATATTTTTCATATTTGTCTTTAATAAAGTTTGATATTTTCTAAGAGGTTAATTGCACTACTTTCAACATTATATTTATGATTTTATAAAGGATAATAGTCAAAAATACAATTTAAATTATATCCTTGAATGTTTTTCTTAATAAGTGTGTATTGTCTTACAAATTCAATTAATATAGAGAAAGTAATATCCTTGAGATAATATCTTCTTACTTATTTACCAAACACAAAAGAATAAATAAAGAATCCATTTATTTTTCAAAAAAATATTTTCTAAATATTTTCCGTGGAAATATTTTCTTTCGTACCAAACACACCCGTATATATTTACTGTATATATAAATATATAACTCAGAAAAGAAAGAGAGAGTATGACCCACCTTATTCCCTTGTTCCAGTCCGTAGCCAGTATATCCTTGAGGTGTTGAAAGAGCACGTGCATACTGCAAATAAAAACTATAAATCATATAAAAATAATTTTTAGGTTGAAAATTTTGTTGTTTGACGTCCGATAGCGTCCAATGATTATTTAGAATGAAATGACAGTAATATTAAATCAAAACATAAAAAGAAATGTTGTGGAATTTCTTCTTTTTTTAAAAAAAAAAAAAAGGATCATTTTTTGGACTTTGAAGTCAACTCCGGTTTCTCTATGGTCTTATTGAATTTTGAATTATTCTTCGGATATTTTTAAAAACATATAATATGTTGGTTAATTAACTTTAATCTTTCAGACAAGAGAAATCCTTAAACTTCCCCGAAATCCTTTTGTGGAAAATGCTTAAATTATTCAAACTTATTTTATTCCATCTAATGGTCTTTTGGTATTAATTAACAACCAAAATCATTTGAAAATTCCAGCGTATTTAGGGGTAAATATTAAATATTATTGTAATATTTTAATATACAATATGCTTTAAAAATATTTTTTGTTATTTAAGCACTTCTATAATAAACAAACAAAAAAATAGCTTAAAAATCAAAAATCAATAAAAATAAGTCAATCTAAACACCACTGAGTAGTTGATGATTTATGTTACGCACATTAGACATGCTCAAGGCTACAGGTTGGGGTAATGGCTGTGTGGTGTCACCAATCCCAAGGCTTATTACTTTAGCATTTGGATACTTCTCCGCATGCTTAAGCTCCCTCTCTAATATCTGTCATGTAAATAAGTTACCAAAACACAATAATTTAATACATAGCTATCGAAATTAAATATATATATCAGAATCACATGGAATTTATACTAGTATTAATCTAAAAAAACAAAAAAAAAAGTATTAATGTAGATTCAGGTCGATCATAAAGACACTGAAATAATCGCTTGAGATCTCAATTTTTTTTGGGTCCCTCGTTTTGTTCAAGAAATTTCATGTATTGATAAAACTAAGAAGAATTTTTTGGATAGAAAATATGATATTAATTGAGATTCGTTGTAATAATTGAAGAAATGAAATAGTATTTAGTTAATTGTAACATCTTTTTTACCTGATAACCTATTTTGTTGCATTATTTATATCTTGATGACGATTTTTATGAACCCACATTATTATTCTTATATTTATCCTTTTCAGTCCCCTTTTCACTATTTCTATTCTTCATTATTTAATATTCTAAAGTTTCTCAAACGATCAAACCTTATGCATTATGCAAAATCTACGTTTATAAAAATATTAAATTTATTTTTGATGTTCCTTTTTCAAGTTTCAAGCATTGCAACAAATCAAAACTTTTTAAATATCATTACATCAATTTGTCAAACTCAACGTAACACTATTTCAATATCATTATATAAACATTTCATATTTTTGAGTTAGATTTTATTATTCTGACTATATATTATATGTTTTCATTGAAAAAAATTACATTGTTTATATTCTTACTTCATAAGATATGTGTACATCGACCTATCCTCTGCATACTTCACTTCTAGGATTACTATATTGAACATGCTATAGTTATTTAATTTGTAACTAGTTATTTAATTTGTATGTGTCAACAATAAAAATAAATAAGGCTCTATCAAATTTGACATTAGATCCCCCAATCTTATTCATATGGCCCTATTGTAGTTTTAAGGATAAATTAAAGAAGCAAGCATGAAGGCCTTTTAGGGGTCGTTTGGTTGGAATAAGTTATCTCATGATTAATTATTCTGGGATAACTTATCCTACCATGTATATAGAATAACGTATCTCATCACTATGGTATAAATGGGGATAAGTTATCCCAAACATGACAACCAAACAAGACGCCAGAATTTTATTTCAAAACTATTTTCTTGTCCCAGTATTATTTATTCTTATCTCTCACACCAAACGATTCATCAGTGTATGTATTATACTAACCTCAGGAAACAAATAATTGGTTTGCAACTTTTCCAAGTTTGGATTGCGGGCTACTCTTGTTGAATAATAACCTCTACTCCCTGCATGAATAATAACATCATATCATAATAAAAAAGAAAGACAACAAAATAATGTAAAATAAATTAAAGTCGCGTACCAATAATTTCCTCTCTTTGCACTTTCAAACTGCATATATATATGTGGAAGAACAAATAATAAGTGATAGAAAAGAAACAAAAATAAAAGAGTTGAAGTGATAGAAAAAAGTTCACCTAGCACTAGGCTGCAAGCAAAGAGAAAACATGTTGTATTTTAATTCTCTATCCACAGAAAAGTCTGAGATGTTGTGAAAAGTTTGATAAATGGATTATGAATTTATAGGCATGGAAATATTAGAAGGAAAATGCACCTACAATTTCAAAGAAACATGTCACTATTTTAACTTAAATATTTCAAAGAAACATGTCACTATTTTAACTTCAATATTTTAAGTCATTTGAAATCAAGTGGTTCACACTACATCCGTAACAAACCCTCATTCTTCTCACTTTTCACTTTCTATTTCTTATTAATTATTCCTAACAAATTACTAGTACTACTTTTTATTCTCTTAAAATCTCAAATATTATAATAACAAATTCAATTTTTCCAATAAAAACTATTCTAATATTTGGTAAGAAAGTAGTTAGATTTTGTAGCTTAAGGAAATCCTAAGGGTGTGTTCAATAGGCACAATTTTCTAATTTAATCATGTTTCTTGGTCAAAATGTATTAGATTGAGAAAAAATGACATCCCTAATATAAGATCTAATTCCAGTCACTTGATCATGATCCCAGTCTATGGTACCCATTATCCCACTCTTATAATGTTTTGCTAGATTGCATATAAATGTTCTTGAAAATATTTTTTTGCTTACTAAAACCACTAAAAATATGTTTTTTCTTCCTACCGAAATCAACCTAAATCTTAATCCTATTTAGGGTGGCAGCATGGGTAACCTATATGATTATCCACTCATATTTACTCATTTTAAATGGGTTGGGTATCCAACTCATTTAAAATGGGTAAAAATGAATAATACTCATATTACACATTTAAAAGTAGGGTAGTTCAATTGGTAAAAAATGTTCATTCATAAAAGAAAGAAAAGTAATAGGAGGCTGGTAGAAAGTGGGGTGTAAAAATACTTTTTTTTAAAAATATTTTTTTACATATTTTTTTGAATAAGGGGCGTGGGGTGGTGCTAGTAGGAGGGGAGCTGGTAGGGGGTGGGAGGCTGGTAAGGGGTGAAAAAAACTTTTAAATTTTTTAATTCTTTTTGTAAAAAAAACAAACTAATATTTTTTTTGGGATAGGGGATGGGCAGGACTGGTAGAGGGTAGGGTGATAAAAAAAACTTTTACAAGATTTTATTTTTAAAGTTTTAACAAGATCCCTACTACAATATGAGTATCCAAATTTACCCATATATATTATTTATTAGATAACTCGTTTTTATCCATTTAAAATATGAATCGAGTCGAGTACTTTATCATTTTTGTTTAACTTATTTTCAATCGACTAATATTTGACGTTCGCTACTGCTAATCCTAACTAAGGCATGCTGTTATTACAACTACAACTGATTTTATTTTCTCTCATTTTTACCTAGCACTTTTTTCACCTTATTATATTATATGATTAGATACAAGAGCCTGCACAGGCACAGACCCAAATCCCAATATATGTTTTAATATATGTTGGTACGGATATAATTAGGAGAATCAATTAATTTTATATGATTTTTAAATATTTTAAGTTGTTAATTTTTGTGAATCATAATATTTTTAATGTAATTTTAAATAATATATGTTACTTTTTCTATCTCAATTTATGCAACACATATGAAATTTGGAAAGTTAATAAATTTTTTAATATATATTTTAAATTATTAATATTGTGGTTTATAGTACCACTTTCTTCATAATTTTTAAATACATAACATACTAAAAAGAAAAATAAGACAAATAAACTAAAACATAAAAAAAATGTTATTAAATATAAATAGAAGAAATTGGTTCAAAAGGGCTAATCAGTCAATTAACCAACTGTCTCAAAGCTCATGTATTCACTTTTCTAGTATAAGTAACTAGTGAATACATTCGCGTTTCACGCGGTAATTAAGATCTTATTGAATTAATATAATATTTCTTAGAATAATACAATTCTAGGGAGCCATCTTTTCAAATGAGGATGAGTTATTGAGAACAAAAATACTTACTAATAGTAATATTTACAAGTAATTGTAATTAGAGGCTAATCTTGCACTCAATTAAAGAATTTATGCAAGTCTTTGTCTTACTCATTCTTATTTATTTGTTGCTTCACTAATAATATGTTAATTATATAAATAAAAATATTTATAGTTATTGTATGATAAACAAACGTTATGCATGGTTAAAGATTTTTTGTTTTACATAAGCTCTCTCATTTACTATATATTAATTAGAGAATTTACATAAGGCCTTTCACACTCTTAAAATTTAAGAGATTTTTTTAATTACATAATATAATTCATATCATACCAAAATGAAAATGGAAAATGAGATGATGAAAAGAAATGTAATTTGTAGGATATCTTACAACTTGTTTGGATGGTTATGACCTATTGTATTGTATTATATTGTATTGTTGATTTAAAATATAGTGTTTATTTTAAATGTTACTTAAATTTTACTATATCGTATCATTAAATTCATCATCAGATAACACTATTGTTAAAAAAAAAATCAAAAGAAGCAAACAATCTAATCATAAAAATTCCTACATAATCTATATCATTTTTACCTCAAACTAAGAGGATCATTGTAGTGATGTTATCAATCTGTGTTTAAAAATCAGAATTACTGATTTCAATAAACTTTGCAGAAACACGAAGTAACCAAAGTTTAATAAACCAGTAAGAATAGATGAACAGAAATTAATTGACAAAAGTAAAATCTATAAAAACATACCACAATATAGAAAAACAGAATCAGGAAAAAGATCAAGCCCACTGAATTCACAGTGTCCCCTTAAGGAAATTATTCCCCTCTAGTATCCGAGGTTTGATTTGGAATATGTCCTCCCAGGATAGAATGATCTCAATCACCAGTGTATTGATACCAAAAACTCTGGTGTCAGCGAACCACTCAATAGCAGTAAAGTACACGAAGAAATTTTGTGCAGAAGAAGAAGAAGAAATCAGAAAAATTCGTAAGGAATAAGTCTGAGGAATCAATACATTCCAAAGCCAAAGCCGAGCGAGCGACGATGACGGCGCGAGGGGGGTCCCTCTTTCCAACCCTTTTAACAATTAATAGGAGTGTTTCTGTATTTAACCTCTCCTATTTTTCTTTCCACCACCGATGAGGGACAAATGTCTTTTCAATGTTTTTTCAATAAAGCATAAGAGGACTTTTCAAGTTCCCAACTTTTTTCAAGTTCCTCTTTCATCTTCCCTCTATTTCCCATTAACTCTTGCTACATACCCAACAAGTGATTGGATAGTAAAAGGAGAAACCTTCAAATTTATAGCACTAAAACAATAATCTTTTACACATAAATGGATAAATAGCCAAAAGTATTCTTTTGTGCCACAAAATATGAAAGAGTTAACTACGTTGTCGGACCAATCAATAATTAAAGAATTCACCGTAACTATCAACTTTTTATAATATATGGTATATACAAACAAATTATCAATAATTTATTTGTTTTTTTAAAAAACAAAATAAAATATCGTCTGTTTGCAGCGCAGAATATTATCAATCAATTACCCGCTATCATAACTAAATATCTAATTGTTCTCTACTTTCAAAGGAAGGTACAAAGAAAAACAATAGTGAAGATGAGAAAGTATTCAGAAACTCATCACAGTGTAGTTTGAATTTAAATCAATTGGTCAAGTATTAGAAAGAAAAAATAAATCACAAATTAAAAGTACACTTTAATACTCATTATTTCATAATTAATATTCATTCTGTTACCAAAGTTTCTTCCTCTTTCCTTACATAGAGATGATGTGATGCATTAATATGAAATAAATAATAAGAAAATATAGAAAAAAAAAGATTTAAAAGATTGAGTAATAGTAATTGTGATTATTTTATGCTTTACTGCAAAGTGCAGATAGCTAGCTAGGCTATTGTGGGCTAACTCAATTTTAATTGAATTTTATTGTTATTAGTGAAAAGTATTACGTGGCTGACTCAAACAAACGGTTATTTGAGATTGAATTTATTGCAAAAACAACATTATTTATGAGAATTTTGTTAATTCAATTAACAAAAAGTGTATATATATATATATATATATATATATATATATATATATATATATATATATATATATCATGACAATTAATATAATGTAAGTGTTAGTTATGATCATCGAAAGTCATGGAGTAATACGATAAACGCAATTAAGGTTTATATTAAAAATAAAAATAAATGAAGTAGTAGTAATTGACACCATTTATTTTTGCATAATAATAATAATAGAATAGAATAGAACGATAAACACAATTAAGGTTTATATTAAAAATAAAAATAAATGAAGTAGTAGTAATTGACACCATTTATTTTTGCATAATAATAATAATAGAATAGAATAGAAAAAATTGTCGAAAAAAAAGGAGAAAAAATATATAAGATTTTTACCAAAGAGAAATGTCAACTCACTTTTCTTTTATCTAAAATAACTTTATATCATTTATAGATATTTTGCAAAACATAACATATATATATATATATAAAATAAAAAAAAGCAAGGCAAATAAGATATATTATTTACAGTACCACTTTCTTTGTAATTTTTAAATGCATAACATACTAAAATACGAGAAATAAATATAAATAAAAAAAATTAAAGAAAAAAGATAAATCAATTGATGTAAACTCCTCTCTTCTATTATTACTACTATCTAATAAAAAGAAATCGGCCTAAGCAGACACCATCACATCAACATGTCTAGTTAGACCATTCCAAAAAGTTATAAACCCCACATTTTTATTGAAGAACATTTTTGTCTAACATTGGTTGCACGTGATAGCATTAGGAGTGTGCTTTTTCTTAATAAGACAAATATGTCCGCCTAGGTTATCTTATCTTCTCATGTAAACATTCAGGTAAATCATATCAAACCACTTGGTATTTTTAAATTAAGGCTCTTTAAAATAGAATTAAAAAATTAAAATAACTATTTAAAACATAAAAATAAAATAAAAACAAAAGAAAACAATTTTTATTATATAAACAATTTAAAAAAGAGAAAAAAAAATTCATAAAACAGTTTTTAAAGAATACATTAATGAATATATGTTAAATCACTTGGCATATTTAAAACAAAACTCTAAAGAATAGGATACAAATAGAAGGTTATAACGAATAGAGAGAAAGAGATTGGCGATACAATATCGGAGGTGCTACAATACCCTAATTGACTGTTTTCACCAGAATGACCAATATGGATGCCGTCTAGGGGTGGCGATGCCTTTATCATCTTTTCCCATATTAGAGCTAGAATCCTAAAGTTCCAAATACTTTAGGTGTGCCTAAACCTAGTACTGATTTTCCTAACAATCATACATGTTTGCCTAGCGTGAAAGTTGGTAGGGAGGGTTTACCAGTTGTAGGTCAATATGTTGATATCCTCAGGCCAAATAAAGAAGCGGTAAACACTAATAATCAAGTTGAACCTATTCTTGTTAAGAAGCTTAGATATTTCAAGGGTGGTTTGGACAGAAGAGAAAGTTGATAGAATGAATACCATTGAAAACCTGCAATATGCGGTACTTGGAAAATTTTCGTATGAATGGCCAGAAATTGAAGAATTACGAATTCAGATTCCAAAACAATACTCCCTCCGTCCCATTTTATGTGACATTTTTCAGATTTCGAGATTCAAACAAGCCTAACTTTTACCGTAAATTTTTTATAGATCTTTTAAACATTTTGAATTATCAATTGTTGTGACTTATATAGTACTTTTTACGTAGTTTACAAATATATAAATTACATTTCAAAAAAATTGAAGATTTCATGCGCAAATTCCCGGTCAAACTTAAACTATTTGACTCTCGAAAAACGAAAAGTGTCACATAAATTAGAACAGAGGAAGTACAATGTTAAAGGGGACTGTAAAATTGGATTACCAACAAATAGGCACATACTGATATGCTTCAGTAGACATGATTTTTTTTTTTTTTTATCAATATGATGTCTAAAACAATACAATGTTAAAGGGGACTGTAAAATTGGATTGATAAGAAATAGGCACATACTGATATGCTTCAGTAGACCTGATTTTTTTATCAACATGATTTTCATCTGTTTTTTTATAATTCACAATTGTCCCTGGATGTCTCTTTTCCAATATATATAAAGGATCGATTTTTTAAGTATATAAATTAACAACTGTATTTACACCAACATAGCAATACTTTTTTTTTCAATTATATAGCAATACTTTTTTTTTTCAAAAGTAGAATTTAAATTTAAAAAAAAAAAAGATTTTCCAAATCAGCCATGCTTATTCCGATTCCAATAAATTTCTCCAATAATTTTACCTTTCCTAATTTATTCAAATATGCTATATATTATCTCCCATAAATAGAGGTTTCCTATCAAAACAAAACTCCCTTTCTCTGAGAAGAACGACTATCGAAAAAATGCATACCAATAATTTCAAATTCTAATTCAACACAACGGGCGATGGGACTCATCAGGTAATTATATAAAAAATAATTCTCATGATGTATTATTACGTGGTTGAATTTGATTTTTCACAAATATCTATTTTGTACTTTTTGGTAGTTATTCGTTTTGTTTAGTTTGTCAATTTTTGTGTAAATTAATTCATACAATTTGGTTGATGTTTTGGATCGTCGAAATTTTGGTGTAATTTCAACAACTTCATATGATTTTGTTGTACACTGATGTGTCAAATTTGTTTTTTGTTAAAGTTTAGGTTTAATTGGTATGATGTGTGCCGTATGGTAGCAAATATTTTATATCAATAAGTTTGCGATATGTATTTATGTATTTGTTTTGGTATGTGATCTGGTATAATTGTCGCTAATAATTGACACCAAACAAATAGCCTGATGTATGTTTTGGTGTATTGTTTGGTCAAATTTATATTATCTTACATATGAACATACGTATATTAAAATGAGTGTAGTAATAAATTATTTGGTGTAATTGGTGGTGTAAAAAACTACAAGTTTGACGATCTATGGTATATAATTAGAACCTCATAAATAAAAATATGGTACATATTTTAGTGTATTTTAAGTATGTTTTGGTTTTATTATTGATAATACATGTTCTTAAATGAAGGTACGCGCATCAACAATACACCTTCATACCATTACAGATGGTGCAAAGAGGTTTACGGTATGACTGAATACACGAATGTGTAGTTGTGGAAGATTTCAACATGATGAGATCCCTTGTAGTCATGCACTTGCAGCGATCAGACATAGGAATAAACATCGCGATGATTATTGTTCAGCTTATTATAGTAATAAGAATTATCAAGATACATATGCAATACCAATTGAACCCTTGCCTTGCGAAAGCACTTGGGATGTTCCATCACATGTCTTGGAAGAGGTAGTATTACCACCAATTACAAGAAAGCAACTAGGCAGACCTCCAAAAAATGATTGCAAAAAAGGATTCACCGAAGGAGAGGGGAAGAAGAGGAAAGTAACCTGTAGTGAATGTGGAATAGTTGGGCATAACAAGAAGACTTGCCCAAAAAAAACTCATGATAATTAGCTTTGTGGTATTTTTGTTGTTATTTTTACTTTGCAGTTATACAGTTGAACTGTATTACTTTTATTAGATGTACTGTTTTTTAATTTCATTACCTTATTTCAAAGTTGATTACTTTTTGTTATCTTATTCATATTTTTGAATTCATAGTTTTTATAAATGGTTGTATATAGTAGATATCATGAACTCTTTTGGATTACGTGTTGTCACATATCCAGAAATATTGATAAAAAATGAACTTATTGGATGATATTCTGCTGTTGATTTGATATGGTAAATAAGCCAAATTCTTGGTAAAATTATGGTAAATAGGAACAAATTTATGGTAAAAATAAAGGATCATAATAATGGTGTATATAGTAAAACAAATATTTGCAGTATACACCAACCTAAAACAATAAATTGAAAAGTATTAAATGTTAGTATATTAGTTTGGGCGCTACAATAATTAATACTCAATTACTGTAAAATTGGTTTACTCTTGTTACAATTGGTACATAGCTTGGTATAAATGATGGTGTATATAAAAATCAAATGTCATAATGATGATGGTATATTATCTTACATATGAACATACGTATATTAAAATGAGTGCAGTAATAAATTATTTGGTGTAATTGGTGGTGTAAAAAACTACAAATTTGACGATCTATGGTATATAATTAGAACCTCATAAATAAAAATATGGTACATATTTTAGTGTATTTTTAGTATGTGAATTGGTGTAAATAATAATATGAAAAACAGTTCCTACATTTATTGATGGTAACCTGATAAAATCATAAATTTTAAAAATTGGTTTAAGGGTATGTAATCTTTGACTGTTTTTTTTTTAAGTTTATTAAATGGTTAAAATATTGGTAAAATATTTTGGTATTTCTTTGACTGTTTTTTTTTTAAGATCATTAAATGGTTAATTTTTTGGTAAAATACTTTGATATTTCAATAAATGGCTTATGACTACAATCTTGGTTAACACTGAAACCATAAAAAATACACTCTGTTAAAGAAAAAAATTGGTTTACATATGAAAGAAAAAAAAACACAAAACTGTGTAAACACATTGGTATGTATACCAACCTGCAACTTTGAAAGAAATCCAATCGATCATATACAAGCATTTAGTATAATTTTTCAATAATGATAAAACCCAATTTATACCTAAATTTATACCAAACTCATACTTGTACAAACCAAACTCACACTATAAATTTATCACAAAATTTAACCAAAAAAGCAACCAAATAAATGCATAATCACATAATAAAGACAATATCCAACAACAAACTCAAGACCATAAACGCAACTAAAGTACTATCCAAAATTACAAAAGAGATTCAAAACCATAAAACATTCATGAAATTTTGTCTTAAGAAATAACACTTCTTACTCCTTGACCCACCGATTTGACCGACCACCTTGCTTAGAAGCTTCATCTTCACTAACAGATTCAATATCAATTTTCATCTTTCCATATTCCCACAGTAATGCTCCAAATCTCAATCGAGTCCCCATCAACCTAGTCCATTTTTGACTTAAACCATTCATACCTTTGCTCACCGAACCCCCATCAACATTCTAGGGCAGAAAAAAAATAATTAATGTTACAAATCTTTCTAATAAGAACAAGATTCAACACTTGCATGTCACAAAAAAACAAAAAATTAATCAAATAAATAAATACCTTTAAATCCTGATCATTATTTACTCTTAATCTTTTAGAGAGGGGGATTTCGTCCTCAAAATCCCTGTCATGTGGATAATGATCCTCTAGCAATTTTTCTTTACCCTTCGATTTTGTATCAGCCCCATAATCATCTTTTTGTTGAACTTTGTAGGATGATGAAGAATTGATAACAATACACTCATTAGTTCTACCAGATGGTCTTGAACAACTGATCGGCGGGCTATCAACGACTACCATAGATTTGTTAAGTCTAGAACTTTTACGTGGAGTCTTTTCCATCGAACAATGGTAAATTTTTTAGTTAGTTGGCTTGTGAAACGTTTCTGTGAAGAAGATTAAAGGTTAAGAAAAATGAAGAAGAATATGGAAGAGAAACCCTTTTGACTTCCCAAAATATTTTCAAGATTTCTTGAAACTATAACTCCACATTGATAAGTACACCCTTTCTTGGTAAAAAACCAGTTTTATCAAAAAGGAATAAACTAATTATGATCCCCAAAAGGTCCACTAAGCCTAAAAAAAAGAAAAAAATAAACGTAATGAAACGTGTGTATTTGAAACTATTTAGGAGAGAGAATATTTGATAAATATTAATATCCTAATTATACTCCATATAAAAGGCACGAAATATTAAAAGTATGAGAGAGAAAAATCTGTAAAACAAAATTAAATTAAATACAAAAATTAAATGTTTTGTTATGTATGTAATTTAAAAACTTAGTATGTAATTAAATATAAGCATATTGATATTTTGTTCATAAAAGTCTTAAGTAGTATATTTCTGTAATTTTCACATAGATAAATACATTGGCATTTTCCCATATGATTCGGCAGGATCACCTCTCAATGTCTTGAAATCATTTTCTTTACCTCTCCATGCTTGCATGTATGTCTATTGGTGTGTAAACTGTTTTCAGATCGACATACTTTTCAATCAATATTGCACCAAGAACACCACTAGTTGACTGACGCTTTGAATGAATCTATTCCTTCAATGGGCAAGAATGTGTATCATAGATTTAAAAATCCATGAACAGTTTTCTGTAGCACATTTCAGATAATAACTGTAAAAACACAATCATATATATATATATATATATTTTTATTTTTTTATTTTTTATTTTTTATTTTTTTAAAAAAAAAATCAAACATATATATCTTACCCGGTAGTACTCGACCTTTTAGCAATGAAACAAAACTCCCTTAGAAATGCATATCGTTTCATAACTTCTGATATAGTTTGCTTGTTTATATAAACTTGATCCTCGGCCACCAAATTGTGTTGAGGATTTGAAATTAGTTCAATTCCTTCATATTCTTCAATATAATTATCCAAAACGGGATTCATACCAGTCAAACATAGTGTGTTGGATCTCAGAATTTCTTGCCTTGTTGTTTGGACACCAATTTGGTACTCAATATCCATATCTCTATCCACACATGTTACACATAAGGGATATTTTGAAAAGATATCAGAATTGCATCTCTTTTGATCTAAATAAACTTGGACACACATATCGTTATGAATCTTCATTGGCGGAGATGGACCACTCACGATATATTTGAGTTCAAATGATAAATGGTTGTGTCCACACCCAATTGGGAAGATATAGTAGTAATCAAGCCTTCGTACTTGGTGTTTGCATCATACATCACTCCTTCAATATCGTAATCCACGTAATTACCTGTATAAAATTACAAATTTTTAATCAATTTCCAAAATTAGCATAATTAATTTCATAAATTAATTAAATTACACAGTTTAGTAGTTAGATTGATAATTGATGGTATAGAAAACAATTGATGATCTAATTTAGTAGTTTGACCAACGTTTTCACCAACTACCTTACCAATAATAAATCGACAAATTTGTTGTAATTAAACAACCCAACCCAAACTACATAATATCTTTGCGGCACCTTATGGTGGTGTATAAAAACTTAATTCACACAATTAATTACATCAAATAATTTATTTATTTTCAACTAACAATTATACATATTAAATTACCATCACAAAATACGCAACTCAATACTAATTATCCAATTTAGACACCAATAGATGTTCCAAAATATTAAGTTGAAGTTGGTGTTTATACAGGGTCTAAATATACTAATTACACCAATTCACATCCATAAGTATTTTGAGAATTAAGGTATACACTTCATTATCACACCAATTAAGACAAACAAATACACCAACACATGTAGCAAAGTATTAATTTGACACCAATTCAGACAAACAAATACACCAGCATATGTATCAAATCACATACCAAAAGAAAATTTCAAATTAGTATTTTATATATGGACAGTAGGGTTTGTCAAAATCGAACCGGAACCAATAACCCGAATCGAAAAAAAGCTATTGGTTTATCAGTAATGGGTTATTGGTTTAGCGGTTATGATTTTTTTTTGTTATCTGGTTATCGATTCTTAACGGTTTGAGATTTCTTCTTAACGGGTTAACCGATAACCCGATAGTAAATTAGATAATTATATTTATACCATTTTGTATTTAAAGTCCTTGACTTAGAGTTTGGTCTCCTACTTTTATTTCTGGTTGTCTCAAACTCTTGGTTATTCTACAATATAAAAGTGTTTGCGTTTGAGCAAGATGTAACTTGTGAACTCATGTGCATGGTTCATTTGGTTTGTCACCTTGTTTCCATGTGATTTTCAATATATTATTTTGTGTCCAATCTTAATGGTTAAATCGATAATCAAACCGATAACGATCAATAATCGATAATCCAATATCTAAATGGTTCTATAACGGTTTAGTATCTCAACAAACCGATAACCAATAAGTCAAACCGATAAACTTCAAAATCGAACCGTACCGACCAATACACATCCCTAATGGACAGTAACTAACATATAAACCATTTTTCAATTTATTATCTATACCAACTAATATAATTAAATACACCAATAAATGTACCAAAATATTAACTTGAAGTTGTTGCATATACAATCGAACATAATATAACAATTGCATCAAATCACATACCATAAATAATTTGAGCATTATGGTATAATATTCGTTATATATACCAACTAATACAACTAAATACACAAATACATATATCAGAATTTTAACTTGACGTTGGTCTTTTTATAAGGTCTAAAATTTAACAATAACAACCTATCACACACCAAAAGAAACTATTGATATATGTTGTTAATATAAGGCATGCAACATACCAATCAAACCACATAATTATTGATTTATGATTACGTTGGTGCATTAATCAATTAAACCTAATAATATACAAAAAAAAAACACCTAATAATATACCATAAACAATTACTAAATTTTAATATTTATTCAACAATTAAATCCAGCCAATCGATGCACCAGACTATCAACCAAATCATGTGAATTTTATATTACACCAAAATCGACAATATAAACCGACGAATAATTACCAAAAAGATTAAAACACAAATGGTGAGAAAAATCAAATATATTAACCATGATAAAAAACACCATATCAATTATTTTTTATTCAAATATTTGATGAGTCCCATCGCCCGTTGTGTTGAATTAGAATTGAAAAATTATTGGTATCCCTTTTTGAATAGTCGATCAAAGTAGACAGGGAGATTTATTTTTGTTAGAAACCTCTCTTAATGGGAGAGAATATATAACAAATTTGAGTAAATCAGGGAAGGTAAAATAATTGGAGAAAATTAAGGGATACGTGATAAGCGTGGCTGACTTTGTATACATTTTTTTTATATATAAATTCTAGTTTGTAAAAAAAATATGGCTATATAAGTGAATTTGTTTTTGCTGTATAGTAGTAATTAAAGTTATTAAGTCGTATACTTAAGTTTTTTGCCCTTTAAAATACTACTACATTCAAGTATGAATATTATTCCATATATTATAAAAAAAATATATAACCAAATACAACTTCAACTTCATAAATTGAATTAAAAATTAAAATTGAAATTACTTGAAATAAATTAGGGCCTTCAATAGAAATTTTGAAACATAATTAATTATTTTCCTATTATTTTATCATCATTAATAAAATATTATTATATTTTATAATTAATTGTAAATTTTAGTTACAATGTAAATAATTTTTTAAATATAAAATAATATTATTGGGAATAACTAGTATGGTAAAAAATAGTACTAATACTTTGCATTTGCAAGAGAAGGTGATTAGTCAATTTCCATTGTGGAAAAACATGAAAAACTACTGACACAAACTCTTCTGTCAAAGCCGCCCCCTAACCCCAATCCCCAATACCCCATATTCTATTTAAATAATACTTTTTTAGATTTCTTATAAATATAAATTTTAGAAGTATTTTTTTGCTTATTTGTGAAACAGGAAAAAGATAAATAAGACATCAACTTATTTTTCAAAAATATATTGTTTAGAAAAACATACACTCTAAAATTATAATCCTAGCTAACACATGATCTTATTACAACTACAACTGATTTTTATTTTATCTCATTATTATATGAAAATTTTCATTTTCAAGAGAAGATGATTAGTCAATTATCTTTGTGACGTTAGTTTGTCTTGTGGAAAAACATGGAAAAGTATTGACACAAATTCTTCTATCAAAGCCACCTTTAGAAGTCATGCCTAATGGTATAACAGAACATACTATTGTTCGATTATTCGTTAAAAGACATTGTATTCTAAATAATGTTTTAATAGTCAAGTAGGGCACATGAATTGACCACACATCAAGTAGATTGTATATATATTATAATGAGAAATGTCAAGAATCAGATGGAGAAATGTGCAAAGACGTGCAATAAAAGAAATATTAAGTTGGAAAACATTTGGTATCATTAAAGTGAGTATGAATATTGGAATGTGTGTTTATTTAAATGTTTAAGTTCTACGCATTTAGGCGCATCTCCAACTTTACCTTTTATTTTACTATATGTAAATATAGGGTTCTCAGACAATTAACTTTTACATAATTCTCTATTTTACTCTTTAAAAAAAAATGTTCTTCTCTCTTTTTAATATTATATTATTAAATAGTAAAATTATTTGTGTCTCACGCAAAAATTTAATATCACAGAATTTATAAAATAATACTTAAAATCTATCAGTCATTAAAACTAAAACACCATATTATCTTACATACAAGATTACGTATAACGAACATTAATAATTTCATAATTTATCCTTTTGTTTCCAGGAAGTGTTACTATTGGATATTTTGGGGGAATAAAATGAACATCAACCTGCGATATTAAATTTTCTAATAAATAAATAATCGTTGGTTAAGGGATAAATAAATTTTAAAATGCTGAAAAAAGTGAAAAAAATTCTAATTTTAAGGTGTAGAAAGTTCAGCCCTACCTTTACCTTTACATATATCATTTTAAAGTTCCCCATATAAATGTATCATAAGAAATTATTACAATGAAAAATTAAAGGAAGAATGTATCATATTGGACAACAATTCAACTTATCATATATACTTGAAAGAGAAAAAATATTACACAAAACTATTCAATTTGTTTGGGTGGTTTTTAAAATCAGTGTACTAGAGTGATGGAGTTCAATTTGAAACCACATTTCTATTCCAATCATAGTGTCCAGAAACACATCTACAAGAAAAGTATTTACAACTTGCAGTAAACTTGAGAATCTATCCATACTTCATATTGAATATGAGCAATTAATTTATTATGTAGTTATCTATGTCTTTGAGATTAAAAAATGCTCCAGTCTAGTCATATTCCTCTATAGGTCATCCAACACAACATCCTTAAAGTCATGTCAAAAGTTTATTAATTCTTGTCTTCTTTTCCAAGTTCACTTCGCACATCAAGGTACGATAAAGTTTTTAAGATCTTTATGTCCTTACAATGGCATACCAAATTTGAATTTTGTCTTCAAGAGATGATAGTATAGATCTTTAAGAGATTTTTTATTGTACCTTCAACAATTGCAGTAGAGAAAACTTGTGTGAATACCCAATTAACATGTGTTATTTAATCTATAATAACAAATACTTATAACAATAATTTCGCAGAAACATAAACAACAAAGTTTACAGCATGTACTCAAAAATAACAATTAATAACATAAGCATAAGTTAATGACTGTAAAAGACATACGAGGATCTGTAACAATAGTATGAAACAGAAAAGAAAAGTTTGAACCCACTGAATGCATAATGTCCTCTTAAAGAAATTATTCCCCTCTGGTACCCAAGTTTTAAGGGGAATAAATCTTTTCGGGATAGAACGATTCTATTCACCAGTGTATTGATACAAAAACAATGGCGTCAGTGAGCCACTCAACAAGAGCAAAGTACACAAATATTCAATTGTGTAGAAGAAGTAGTAGTTCAGAATTATTATTTTTTAAAATGAGAGGAAATCCCTCTATTTATAAACAACAAAGGGTAGTGCGAACAAATGATTACTGTGCCTTATCGGAAAGGTCACAACTCTTTGGAAAAGTTACAACCCTTTGAAAAGGTCACAATCTTTCTTAAAAGTCACAACTTTTCATAAAAGTCGCAACTCTTCTAAAGTGACATCTCTTCATAAAAGCCGCAACTTTTCATGAAAGTCGCAATTCATCATATTTCATTCAAAGCTCTAATAAATGACATTGACCTTCAATCTATATTGTACCACCCCTAGACAAAAAAAAATGATTAACTCAAATCACCAAAGGTAAAATAAGATTATTGAGAAATGGTAGAATAATGCATGCAACAATGCAAGTATACATATTAAAGGAGAAGCATGCACAATTCCAAAATTAAAAAGAAAATTCTCAAGGTATAATTGTTATATATTCATCTAAGCCAGCTAACTCACATAGTTTGACCCAATACTTCATTCTTGTACCAGTTTTTCAAACTTAAGTTTGGCCTGGTATTCCTATCTGGCGATCAATTGCTTATGTAAGTTCAAAGGGGGTTGATATTTATACATATGGAAGATTTTGTGGAGGATTAATTTGTTGTGAAAGTTTCTGAGAGGAGGGGAAGGCTAGTTGTGAAAATAAATAAATTAAAAGGGAATCCTGATTTGTGGTGGCACCACATAGGCGGGACTAGGATTCTCTTATATATATATATATATATTTTATTTTATTTTTAATTTCTTATTTCATAATATAAATCTTTTCTTTCTTTTTTTCCAAACAATCACCCTATATAATTTTCATGTAATATAAAAAAATTTCTTTTTGAATTCTTTAATTAAAATAAATTTATATTTTATTATCAATTTCTAAATAACATAAATTACAAGAAAATATTATATAGACTTAAGTCATCCACAACCCGTTAAAGTTGTCCGCATATTTCACTTAGGCACCTCAATTCACCTTACCTATTAGACACTCCAATCTTAAAAATAAATACATATCAAACATTTTTCTGACACCTAGTCAAAAGAGGAAGCACATCTAGTACACATATAGATGACAAGACAAAATAACAAATAAAATGAAGACACGCGACATTTTAATTTAAAATAATTATAAAAATCATTTTTCAATATAAAAAAGTCCAAATCTAAAAAGAAAGGAATTTCAACTACAAAAAGAAAAAAGATAATAAATCCACTTGTACACCCTTACTCCACCCCCAACACTCCCACCCCATCGCAGCCCACCCCTTTCTTCTTTTTCCCTTACAGTCACCCTTGTCCACCATTATGGTATTCTTCATTTAGAAAAAAATGAAGGTTTTAACATTGACTCGATTTTAAATATGAGTTTACTATTTTTATTTCTCTTTATGCCTTCTTTCCTATTTCCATTTTAAATTCGTAGTATTTTCTTAAAAAATTTGTTCTTCCTTTGTTTATTTTGAATTCAATTTTTTTTAATATATTTTTGCTTTGTTTTGTTGGGAAGAAGGGGTGTGGGTTAGAGTGGTGTGTGTGCGAGGAGGTGAAGAGAGAGATAATTTTTTTGAATAATGACATTTATTTTTATCGGTAAAAAAAGACGTGGAAAATGGTCTCCATTTTTTCCGACAAAGAAGACGAAGTTGTCTGCATTTCTTCTGGCAAAGAACTGTAGATGGCGATCTCTATTTTTTCCGGCAAAAAAGATTACAAAGGTAGTTATAATCTAAAAAATTAATATAGTACAATGATAAGAAGATTTTTTTTTTAAAAAAAGGGAAATTTATAAAAAAAATTGGTGGTGACTTGTTGTGAAGAAGTGGTGGTGGACGGGGTCGTGTTGTCTTGAAAGAGAGGAAAGAGAAAAAGATTGTTATTCATTTTTTAAAAAAATAATGAGAAAAAAAGGAAGAAAGAATTGAAAAGGAAAATGGAAATGTTAAAATATTGATTCACGCGCTAGCACGGCGTGAATCACATTTTTTTGTGTCACGTCTGCATAAAATGTTTAAGTAGTTCAAATTAAGAATAATAGAGATGTTTAATAGGTACAAGATTAGATTGATGTGTTTAAGTGAAATATGCAGACAACTTTAAGGGGTCTGAATGACTTAAGCCTATTATACAATATACATATTAATAAATAATTCAATTAAATGTGAAATCATCAATGAAATACAATTATATAAACATGATATAAATACTCAACTTTCAAGATTATTAAATTTCTTCCATAAATGCTCTATTAATGCATTACATAGTTCAAAATGAACATTTATGTTCTTTTTTTTTTTTTTATGTCTAGCTAAAAATTGTTCAAATTGAAGATTTTCATCTAGCATCATTTCTGTCGTTGCAGTTGAATTCCTCTACAACATTTTGAAGGTTCCCAACTCAATGCGGAAATAGGTGTTAAAAATTGTGTGAGTATTCGTGAAAGTTCCCAACTCACTACGGAGGTACTCATAAAGCTTTTTGAGAAAGAATTTTAGTGTTTCGGGTGACTGATCAATGGGCTAATACACACGAAAAATTGGGAAATTGGGCGATTCTTGAATAAAGGGCTAAATATTCGAAAATGAGAACTAAAAAAATGGTGTGAGTATATGTGAAGGTTTCCCAACTCATTACGAAGGTACTCATAATGTTTTTTGAGAAAAAAATTGGGTGCTCCGGCCGCCAAATCCATGGGCTAATACTTACAAAAAATGAAGAAATTTGGGCGATACGAAAAATGATTTGTAAATGCGGAAGTGAACTTTAAAATGGTGTGACTATACGTAAAGGTTTCTCAACTCATAACAGAGGTCCTCATAAAGGTTTAGAAAAAAAAATTGATACTGCGTGCGCCTGATCTATGGGCTAATACAAACGAAAAATTGGAAAATTTAGTCTATTCTTAAAAAAAGGGCTTGTAAATGCGCAAATGGACATTAAAAAATGGTGTGAGTATACATGAAGATTTTTCAACTCATTACAGAGGTCCTCAAAAAGTATTTTGAGAAAAAAAATTGGTTGCTACGGGCGCCAGATCAAAGGGTTAATACACACGAAAAATTTGAGAATTTGGGCGATTCTTGAAAAAGTGCTTGTAAATGCGTAAATGGATGTTAAAAAAATGGTTTGAGTATATGTGAAGGTTTCCTAACTCATTACGAAGCTCCTCATAAAGTTTTTTGAGAAATTTTTTCTGGATACTCTAGGCGCCAGATCAATGGGCTAAACACATGAAAAATCAGGGAGTTTGAGCGATTCTTAAAAAAGGGCTTGTAAATATGGAAATAGCGTTAAAAATGGGTGAGTATACGTGAAGGTTCCCAACTCATTACAGAGGTCCTCATAAAGTGTTTTGAGAAAACAATTTTGGATATTCTATGCGCTAGATCAATCGGCTAATTCACACTAAAATTTTGGGAATTTAGGCGATTCTTAAAAAAGGGTTTGAAAATTTTTGGGTGCTACGGGGCGCCAGATACATGGGCATTTACACACGAAAAATTAGAGAATTTGGATGATTCTTAAAAAAAGGTTTGTAAATGTAAAAATAGGCATTAAAAATGATGTGAGCATACGTGAAGGTTCCCCAACTAATTACAGATATCCTCATCAAGTTTTTTGAGAAATATTTTTTGGGTGCTCTTGGCGCCGTATCTATGGGCTAAACACATGAAAATCGAGAATTTGGGAGATTCTTAAAAAATGGCTTGTAAATGTGGAAATGATGTTAAAAAAATTGTGTGAGTATACGTGAAGGTTCTCCAACTCATTACGGAGGTTCTCAAAAAAAAAATTGAGAAATATTTTATTGGATTTTCTGAGTGCCAGATCCATGGGCTAATACATACGAAAAATCGATGAATTTGGGCAATTCTTAAAAAGGGCTTGTAAATTTGAAAATGGGCGTTAAAAAATGATGTGAGTGAACGTGAAGGTTCCCCAATTCATTACGGAGGTCCTCATAAAGTTTTTAACAAATAAATATTGGGTGCTCTGGGCTCAGATCCATGAGATAGTACATACGAAAAATGGAAATTTGGGCGATTCTTAAAAAAGGACTTGAAAATTTTTGGATACTACGGTCACCGGGTCAATGAGCTAGGGAATTTGGACGATTCTTAAAATCGGGCTTGAAAATTTTTGGGTGCTACAGGCGCCAGATCAATGGGCTAATACAAACGAAAAATCGAGAAAGTTTGGAGATTTTTAAAAAAGGGCATGTAAATGCAGGAATGAGCATAAAAAAAAATTGTCTAAGTATACGTGAAGGTTTCCCAACTAATTACGGAGGTTCTCATAAAAATTTTTGAGAAAAAGTTTTGGATGCTTCGGGCGACAGATCGATGGGCTTAACACACGAAAAATCAAAAAATTGGGTGATTCTTAGAAAAAGGCTTAAAAAAATGGAAATGATATTAAAAAACTAGTGTGAGTATCGTGAAGCCTCCCCAACTAATTACGGAGGTCCTCAAAAAGTTTTTTAGAAAACAATTTTGGGTTCTCCGGGCACCAGATCCATCGACTAATACACACAAAAAATTGGAGAATTTGGAAAATTCTTAAAAAAGGGTTTGAAATTTTTTGGGTGCTACAGGCGCCAGATCAATGGGCTAATATACACAAAAAATTGAAAAATTTAGGAGATTCTTAAAAAATGACTTTTAAATGCGGAAATGACATTAAAAAATGATGTTAGTATACGTGAAGGTTCCCCAACTAATTAAGTAGGTCCTCATAAAGTTTTTTGAGAAAAAAATTGGATACTCCGGGCGCCATATCCATGGATTACACACGAAAAATGGGGAATTTAAGCGATTCTTAAAAAATTATTTGTAAATACGGAAATGGGCGGTTAAAAAAATGGTGTGACTATACGTGAAAGTTCCACAATTCATTATAGAGGTCCTCATAAAGTTTTTTGAGCATAAAATTTCGGGTGCTCCAGGTGCCAAATCAATGGGCTAATACAAACGAAAAATAGGGAATTTGAGTGATTCTTAAAAAGGCTTATTAATGCGGAAATGAGCGTTAAAAATTGGTGTGAGTGTACATGAAGGTTCCCGAACTAATTACGGAGGTCCTCATAAAGTGTTTTGAGAAAAAAAATATTGGGTGCTCTGGACGCCAGATCCATTGGCTAATACACACGAAAAATCGGAGAATTTGGATGATTTTTAAAAAAAGATTTGTAAATGCGGAAATAGGCTAAAAGAATGGTGTGAGTATACGTGAAGGTTCCCCAATTCATTACGGAGGTCCTCATAAAGTTATTTGAGAAAAAAATTGAGTGTTTCGGGTGCCAAATCAATGGGGTAATGTACACGAAAAATGGGGGAATTTGGGAAATTCTTAAAAAATGGCTTGTAAATGCCTAAATGGGCCTTTAAAATGGCGTGAGTATACATTTAGGTTCCCCAACTCATTACGGAGGTTCTCAAAAAGTTTTTTGAGAAAATATTTTTGGGTTCTCCGAGCGCCAGATCTTTGGACTAATACACAAAAAAAATGGGAAATCTGGGCGATTCTTATAAAAGAGTTTGTAAATGCGGAAATGGGCTAAATATGATGTGAGTATACGTAAAGGTTCCCCAACTCATTATGTAGGTCGTCATAAAGTTTTTTTAGAAAAAAAATGTAGGTTCTTCAAGTGCCATATCCATGGGCTATTACACATAAAAATTTTTGGAATTTGATGATTTTTAAAAAATGACTTGTAAATGCAGAATTAAGCGTTAGAAAAATGGTGTAAGTATATTTGAAGGTTTCCCAACTCGTTACGGAGGTACTGATAAAGTTTTTGAAAAAAAAATATTTGGGTACTTCAGACGTCAGATCCATGGGTTAATACACACGAAAAATGAGATAATTTGGCTGACTCTTAAAAGAGAGCTTCTAAATACGGAAATGAGCATTAAAAAAATGGTGTAAGTATACGTGAGGTTCCCCAACTCATTACAGAGGTCCTCATAAAGTCTTTTGCGGAAAAAAAATTTGGGTGCTTCGGGCGCATAATCCATGGGCTAATACACACGAGAAATGGAAAACTTGGGCGATTCTTAAAAAGTGGCTTCTAAATGCGGAAATTGGCGTTAAAAAATGGTGTGAGTGTACGTAAAGGTACTCTTACTAATTACGGAGGTTCTCATAAAGTTTTTTGAGATACAAAATTTTGAGTGCTCCGTGCACCAAATTTATCGACTAATACACACGAAAAATCAGAGAATTTGGAGGATTCTTAAAAAAGGCCTTGCAAATGCAGAAATGGGCATATAGAGGTCCTTATAATATTTTTTGAGAAAAAAAAAATTAAGGTGCTCCGTGCGCCAGATCTATGGGCTAATACACACGAAAAATTAGGAAATTTAGGTAATTCTTAAAAAAGGGCTTGTAAATGTGGAGATACCCGTTAAAAAATGGTGTGAGTATACGTGAAGGTACCTCAACTCATTACAAAAGTCCTTATAAAAAAATTTAGAATTTTTTTTTGGTGCTCTAGGCATTAGATCAATGGGCATTAACACACGAAATATGGGGAAATTTGGGAGATTCTTAAAAAAAATGCTTGTAGATTCGAAAATGGGCATTAAAAAATAGTGTGAATGTACGTGAAGGTTCCCCAACTCATTACGATTGTCCTCATAAAGATTTTTTAGAAAATAATTTTGGGTAATTCGGGCACCAAATCCATGGGCATTACACATGAAAAATGGAGGAATTTGGGTGATTCTTAAAAAATGGCTTCTAAATGCGGAAATAGGCGTTAAAAAATTGTGTTAGTATACGTGAAGGTTCCCCAACTCATTACGTAGGTTCTCATACAGTTTTTTGAGAAAAAAATATGGGTGCTCCAGGTGCCAGATCCATGGGCTAATAATACACACGAAAAATGGAGAAATTTGGGCAATTCTTAAAAATGGCTTGTAAATACTTAAATGGGCGTTAAAGAAATGGTATGACTATGCGTGAAAGTTTCCCAACTCATTACAGAGGTACTCATAAAGTTTTTTGAGAATAAAATTTTGGGTGCTATCCACGGGCTAATACACACAAAAAATAGGAAATTTGGGTGATTCTTAGAAAAAGGCTTATAAATACGAAAATGGACGTTAAAAAATTGGTGTGAGTGTACGTGGAGATTCCTGAACCCATTAATGAGTTCCTCATAAAGTTTTTTGAGAAAAGTTTTGGGTCCTACGGGCGCCAGATCCATTGGCTAATACACACGAATAATCGGAAAATTTAGATAATTCTTAAAAAAAGGTTTGTAAATGTGGAAATGGGCTAAAAAATGATGTGAATATACGTGAATGTTCTCCAACTCATTACGAAGGTCCTTATAAAGTTATTTGAGAAAAAAATTTGAGTGCTTCAGGTGCCAAGTCAATGGGTTAATGTACACGAAAAATGGGGGAATTTGGAAAATTCTTTAAAAAGGCTTGTAAATGCTTAAATGGGCCTTAAAATGGTGTGAGTATATGTGTAGGTTGCCCAACTCATTACGGAGGTTGTCAAAAAGTTTTTTGAGAAAAATATTTTTGGTTGCTCCGGGCGCCAGAGCCTTGGGCTAATACACACGAAAAATGGAAATGTTGAGTTATTCTTATAAGAGAGTTTATAAATGTGGAAATGGGCTAAATATGATGTGAGTATACGTGAAAGTTTCCCAACTCATTATGTAGGTTGTCATAAAGGTTTTTTTAGAAAAAAAATTAGGTTCTTCGGGTGCCACTTCCATTGGCTATTATACACAAAAAAATCTCAGAATTTTGACGATTCTTAAAAAACGGCTTTTAAATGCGAAATTGGGCGTTAGAAAAATGATGTGAGTATATTTGAAGGTTTCCTAACTCATTATGGATGTATTCATACAGTTTTTGCGAAAAAATATTTTGGTACTCCGGGCGCCAGATCCATAGGCTAATACACACGAAAAATGAGATAACTTACGCGACTCTTAGAAAAGGGCTTATAAATACAAAAATAGGCATTAAAAAAATTGTGTAAATATACGTGAAGGTTCCCCAATTCATTACAGAGATCATCATAAAGTCTTTTGAGAAAAAAAATGGGTGCTTCAGGCGCATAATCCATGGGCTAATACACACGAAAAATGGATAAATTTGGGCTATTCTTAAAAAATGGCTTCTAAATGCGAAAATGAGAGTTAAAAATAGTGTCAGTATACATGAAGGTTATCCAACTCATTATGAAAGTACTCATATAGTTTTTTTGAGAAAAAACAATTGTGGTGCTCTGGGCGCCAGATCCATAGCTAATATACAAATGAAAAATTGGTAAACTTGGCGATTTTTAAAAAAAGGCTAGTAAATACAAAAATGTGCGTTAAAAAGATGGTATGAGTATACGTGAAAGTTCCCCTACTCATTATAGAGGTTATCATAAAGTCTTTTGAGAGAAAAAAATTGGGTGCTCTGGGTCCTAAATCCATGGGCTAATACACATGAAAAATTGAGAATTTGGACGATTCTTAAAAAAAGATTTGTAAATGTGGAAATAAGCATTAAAAATGGTATGAGTATACTTGAAGGCTTATCAACTCATTATGGAGGTTCTCATAAGGTTTTTGAGAAAAAAACTTTGGGTTCTAAGGGCGCCAGATCAATGGGATACACACGGAAAATAGGGAAATTTAGACGATTTTTAACAAGGGCTTGTAAATATAAAAATGAGCGTTAAAAAATGGTGTGAGTATATGTGAAGGTTCTTAAACTCATTATGGAGGTCCTCATAAAGTGTTTTGAGAAAAAAAATTGGGTGCTCTGGGCTACAGATTCATGGGTTAATACAGACGAAAAATTAGGAAATTTGGGCGATTCTTAAAAAAGAGCTTGTAAATGCGGAAATGAGCATTAAAAAAATGGTGTGAGTATACGTGAAGGTTCCCCAACTCATTACAGAGGTCCTCATAAAGTTTTTTGAGAAAATATTTTGGGTGCGACGGACACCAGATTCATGGGATAATACCTACAAAAATTGAGGGAATTTGGGCGATTTAAAAAAAGGGTTTTTAAAAGCGAAAATCAATGTTAAAATAATAGTGTGACTATACGTGAAGGTTTCCTAACTCATTATGGAGGTCCTCATAAAGCTATTTGAAAAAAATATTAGGTGTTCCGGATGCCAGATCAATGGGGTAATATACACGAAAAATGAGGAAATTTGAGCGATTTTTAAAAAAGGGTGTGTAATTGCCTAAATGGACCTTAAAAATGATGTGAGTATATGTGAAAGTTTCTAACTCATTACGGAGGTTCTCATAAAGTTTTTTGAGAAAACGTTTTGGATGCTTCGGGCACCAGATCCATGGGCTAAACATACGAAAAATCTGAGAAGTTGAGTGATTCTTAAAAAAATGCTTGTAAATGAAGAAATGACGTTAAAAAAATAGTATTAGTATAGGTTAAGGTTCCCCGACTCATTACGGAGGTCCTCATAAAGTTTTTTGAGAAAACAATCTTGGGTTCTCCAGGCGCTAGATTCATCGGCTAATACACAAGAAAAATTGAGAAATTTGAGTGATTCTTAATAAAACGGCTTGAAAAATATTGGTGCTACAGGCACTAGATTCATGGGCTGAAACAAACTAAAAATTGGGAAATTTGGGTGATTTATAAAAAATGGCTTGTAAATGCAGAAATGACGTTAAAAATGGTGTGAGTATACGTGAAAGTTCACCAACTTATTACAGAGGTCCTCATAAATTTTTTTGAGAAAAAGTTTATGGGTGCTCCAACCGCTAGATCCATGTGCTAAACAAATGAAAAATCGGGGAATTAGGGAGTTTCTTAAAAAGGGCTTGTAAATGCAGAAAAATGGCGTTACAAATGGTGTGAGTATACGTGAAGGTTCCTTAACTCATTACGGAGGTACTCATAAAAATTTTTGAGAAATTTTTTTTGGTTTCTCTGTGCGCCAGATTCATTGGCTAATACTTACGAAAAAGTGGTGAATTTGGGAGATTCTTCAAAAACAGCTTGTAAATGTGAAAATTGGCGTTAAAAAGATGGTGTGAGTGTACGTGAAGGTTCCCCAACTCATAACGGAGGTTCTCATAAAGTTTTTGAGAAAAAATATTTAGGTGCTTCGGGCGCCAAATCCATGGGCTAATACACACGAAAAATTAAAAAATTTGGTCGATTCTTATAAAAAGGCTTGTAAATACGAAAATATGCACTAAAAATGGTGTGAGTATACGTGAAGATTCCCTAACTCATTACAAAGGTCCATATAAAGTTTTTAGAGAAAAATATGTGTGGTGCTTCGGGCGCCAAATCCATGGGCTAATAATACACACGAAAAATTAAGGAATTTGGGCGACTCTTAAAAAAAGGCATGTAAATGCGGAAATGTGCGTACTAAAATGGTATGAGTATATGTGAAGGTTTCCCAATTCATTACAGAGGTCCTCATAAAAAATTTTGAAAAAATAATTTTGGGTTCTTCGGGCGCCACATCAATCGGTTAATACACACGAAAAATAGAGAAATTTGGCGATACTAAAAAAAGGGGTTGAAAATTTTTGGGTGCTATAGGCGCTAGATTCATGGGTTAATACACACAATAAATTGAGGAATTTGGGAGATTCTTAAAAAAAACTTGTAAATGCGGAAATGAATGTTAAAAAAATGGTGTGAGTATACATGAAGGTTCCCCAACTAATTACGGAGGTCCAAATAAAAGTTTTTGAGAAAAAACTTTTTGGGTCCTCCGAGTGCCAGATCCATTGGCTAAACATACGAAAAATTAGGGAATTTGGGTGATTTTTAAAAAAGGGCTTGTAAATGTGAAAATGACGTTAAAAAATGGTGTGAGTATACGTGAAGGTTCCCCAATACATTATGGAGGTACTCATAAAGTTTTTTGTGAAAAAAATATGGGTTCTCCGGGTGCCAGATCCACGGGCAAATTAACATACAAAATATTGGTGAATTTGGACGATTCTTAAAAAAAGCTTGTAAATGCAAAAATGAGCGTTTAAAAACTGGTGTGATGGTACGTGAAGGTTCCCCAGCTCATTACGGAGGATCTCATAAAGTTTTTTGAAAAAAAAAATTGGGTGCTCTTGGCGCCAGATCCATGGGCATTACACAAGAAAGATTGGGGGAATTTAGGCGATTTCTAAAAATAGGGCTTGAAATTTTATGGGGTTAACACACATGAAAAACTAAGAAAAATCCTCTAATTCCTGTAGGCCCGTAGATATCTAAAATGGACTCTGAAAATGGTGAAACTTTAGATACCGCTCCTCCAACACCCTGCGAAGGGTTTTTTTTAAATCAAAAGTGGGTTTTATTAATAAAAATAGAAAGTATATGTCAAAGACCCAAAAGAGGCCCAAACCTGATAAAAGAAACAACAAAATTAAAAATCAAAGCAGTGAAACCCATTTGGAGGGTTCCATAAAGGTTAAGCAAAAAATTCTCCAAAAGTCATATCACCAAAATGAAACAAAAGAAATAAGAAATAAAGAAATGTCAACTTTTTGAAAAGAGCAATGCTAAATAGCCAGAAAATTTGGCCAGAAATTTAAGAAGTCTATAATATTCTTTTTATTTTAAAATAAACTGATCTTTTTTTTTCCATTTTTTAATTAAAAGGTATTTAAGTTAAAAGGGTAAAAATGTTCAAAAAGATAAAATAACATAGTATGAAATATGTTATTTTACCATTCTGGCTAAAAGAATTTTTCGTTTTAAAAATTATGTTACGAGTTCCATCCAATATTAAATGCACACATAAGGATTATTTATTACTATGATTAAAGTAAACAAACCAACTGTACTTTAATCCACACATTGAGGGATGAAGCTCCTCTCCATTACTCATCCTCTCCATTTCCCCCCGTACCTACTTAGATGATAGCCACATATCATAATTAAGAATCAATGATTGATATTTAATTACCTAAATTAAGGTCTAACCATGATTAAAATAACAAATAATTTCTTTATTCACTTTACATTTTTTTTTATCAAATTAATATTCTGGCTAAAATTTATCTCATCAAATAGTTTTTTTTTTTTTTTGTTATCGTCTAATTACCTACATGTGTTACGTTGTTTTCTTGATAAGTTTAAAGTGGTTAATTTTGTGGGGTTCAAAATTAACATAAAAGAGACTTGTGTGGGTAAAATGTGAACAAATTAAAGTGAAAAAAAAAATTAGATAAAAAAGGAAAGGATAGATAACCACGTAAATGCAACAATTTTTGATATGTTATTTTCACCAAAAAAAAGATGATTTGACAATGTTGATGTATATATATGTCTTTTTAAAAATTTATTAATGATTTAAAATAAATTATTAATTAAAAGAGTATTATATATCTTTGATTTAATTTCCAATTTACGAGGAATTTTTTTTTTTAAAAAATATTATTTACTTTTTCTAACAAAGACTTGCTAATTTTAAGTCAATTTAATCATCGTATAATGTATACAATTTTATATAGGGGAAATTACGCGGATAAACAAACGTATTAATAATTAATTAGTTAGCATAACTACTGTTTGAATTAATCACCATTCGTCACTAATTTCTAGGCAAAATTATGCGGCCAAAGTTGAGTTTTATAAACGTATAGTTTTTGGAATTTGTATGAATATAATTTGTATAACTTTTGTATAATATAATTTGTATAACTATTTAAAGCTCAGATGTTTGTGTTTGTATAAATTCATTATTTCAAGTTTTATCATATTTGTATAATTCTGGAATTTTTATAACAGTTGTTACTACTTTGTTGATACAACCACGACGGGAATAACTCTTTTATACAAACAATTATTTCACAAACGGAAAATAGTTCAATTATATAAATGCACGTGAATTATACAAACATACCCACGAGGTTCATAAGAGCTATATTAGCTACAACCCGTAAATATACAAACTATAGTTAAGGAGCCTAATTAAGTTTATTATAGTGACTATTTGTAAACTCCTCTTTTATATATATATATATATATATACTTCTTATACTAAATATTTATCGATGATGGCTACAAATAGCTATAATTAAGTGGGTGAAAATTCTTTTAGACGTCTTGCTAAAATCGTTAAGATCCCTCTAAAATTGTCATAACTAGATTGAAGAACTTGGTGCCAATACTGCTAGAGCTTAAAGTATAGCCCAACACTAAAGATCCAAGAGTGATAGTGATTTTCTCAAGCCCATAACCCAATTCTAACAAAATAAGATTTTTTTCATGCGTCAATTTATGTTACATATCAGTATAACCAATTTTTAGATGAGTTATATTGAGCCATCGAGTTAACAAATGAATGGTCCATTAAATCATTTAAACTTGAGCGAATTGAGTGAGTTATATTTCCGTTGACTAATTTTATCGCCTCTCCACACGCATCTTAATAAGAAATGCTTATCAAGACATTAAAACACTTGCATTATTAAGGATCCAAACAAAATGCTACAAATCGATATTATTGATGAGATTATAATAAAATCAAAATGATCACTATATTATTACTCTCAATAATAATACAATGAAATAATTAAATTCATGAAGATTCATGAAGAACATTATTATTATCTTCCTTCATCATACGTCTTGTAAACTTGTTTTTCGCGTGCACACAAACACATACATGGTTAAGACAAGCAGGCAACAACGTTGTACCACAAGTGTTGACACAATCTGAAGCCTGATTACATGATTTGTTTTTTGCTTGTACCATTAAATCTAAAATATTATAAAGAAAAAAATAATTTTGTGACTTTACTGTTACGCTTGATAAAATTTAGCTAGCGATCATAAAATAAAAGAAGATGAATTAGAGTAAGAATTCATACCAGATGAAATAAGAAATAAAGCAAAAACAAAGAGCATCTTTGAGAATTGTCTCTCCATTTTTATTTTTTTTATATTTGATAATAACTCTACTTAGTTAATATCAAGAACATATATAGTGGCATAAACTTGAAAGTAGATTACAGCATCTATTATTTATGAAATCAACTATTGATTTTGGTAAGAAAATAGAAGTAAAAGGAAAGAAATTAATTTCTTAATGTTTTATGGAATATAAACTATTGATTTGGAAGAAAAATGGATGTTAAATGAAAAATATTATTTTTTCAATGGTTTATGGAATATGATTTTATGAACTATTGATTTGGTAAGAAAATAGATGTAAAAGGAAAAATATTGATTTTTTCAATGATTTATGGAATATGATTATGTATGAACTACTGATTTGGTAAGAAAATGGATATAAATGTAAAAATATTAATTTTTTAACGATCAATGGAATATGATTATATGAACTATTGATTTTGTAAGAAAATGAATGTAAAAGGAAAAATATTAATTTTTCAATGATTTATGGAATATGATTATATGAACTATTGATTTGGTAAGAAAATGGATATAAACGGAAAAAAATTATTTTTTTAATGATTTATGGAATATGATTATATGAACTACAGTGATTTGATAAGCAAATGGATGTAAAAGGGAAAAAATAGGTTTTTAAGTGTTTTATGGAATATTGTTTCATTTGTTTTTATTAGATAACCATGTTTGATTTTAAAATGTATATAGGTCCTTATTAGGTAACATGATTGGGGTCGGTTATTAGTCAAAACTAAAATCAAATCAATTTAATTGATTTTAAAATTATCAAAACCAATAAATTGATTTGAAAATTATCAAAACCAAATCAAATTATATATACTATACATTTATCGGTTTGGTTGTTATCGGTTTCGGTTTGGTTTGGTTCGATTATTAACCATATACAAAAATAAAATAAACAATTTATTCAAAACAAGAAAAAAGTGACAACAATCTATTAAAAAAGAAATATAGTTAGAACAACTGACATTACAAAACTTTCGATAACTGAATTTACTATGAATAAAGCTTCAAAATTCACTATTTTGGTCTAAAAGAAAAAGATGGTAACATTTTCAGACATACAAAGAATTGTTATAGACAATTGTATACATGAAACCAATAATATAAATGTTCTCACATTTGGCATTTTTGCATTCATAGGTAAATTATTAAATTTTGAAGAAAAACATAAATAACATCTTTGAAATTGTTTATAAAAATAATATATTATATATGTATAATAATAAAATATATTTATCTAATTTCACGGTTCAGTTTGGTCCGGTTATTTCTTCAATTTTTTGAACAAAACCATAATCAAAACTAAATACTATCGGTTTTTGAAAATCTAAAACCAAACCAAATCTTTTAAGTTTTTAAAAACCAAACCAAACTATAGTTAAGGTACCTAATTAAGTTTTGTTATAATGATTATTTGCAAATTCTTCTTTTATATATATACTTCTTATATTAAATATATATATCGATGATGGCTACAAATAGTTATAATTAAGAGGGTGAAAAATCTTTTAAACGTCTGGCTGAAGTCATTAAGATCCCTCTAAAATTGCCATAACTGGATTTAGAGCCGTCAAAATGGGCTTAGCCCAAGGGGTCGGTCCGACCCAATCTGTTATTGGGTTAGGTTGAAATATGATATTTCAAGCCCATTTAAAACTAGGGTTTATAAGTCCTTGACCCTTGAGGCTTGATTGGGGTCGGGCCAGGGCCGCCCATGAGCCAGAACTATTTATTTAAGGATATCTTATAACAATCTCACTAGTATACAAGCTAATTACTTAAATGAACGCTATTTTGTAACATTACGAATCTTATTAGATTTTAGTACATCAGATACATACATCTCGGGATGTATAAACTGAAAACTAAGTTAATTTGTTCCAGATACACTCTATCCAAGTGGATTTGCATATATCTAGAATACATAGACAAATTTCGCGCCCTCGCCTATCTCCCATCTCACTTGCCACTCTCTAATTTCGCTCGCGTATTTGGGATACATCACATAAAATACATGTATTTCACGTATCTAGTATCCTAGATACATGGTTATCACACTAGACATTTTGCTAGTGTTATTGAAACAACACCATTGTTTGTCATATTTGATTTAAAAATCATCTCATTTCTTGATGTTATAGAATTTTAAGTTTGAAAAGAAAAAAGAGAAGAAGGGCTAGCCCGCCCCAACCCTCGGCCCTTATAAGGTTGGGTTGAGTTGAGCATTTTCAGGCCCTTCCAAATGAAGGCCGACTTGCCCTATCCCATCAAATTCCTTGGCCCGCGAGGTTTGGGCCGGTTCTTTTTGACAATTCTAACTAGATTGAAGAACTTGGGCCCAATACTGCTAGAGCTGAAAGTGTACCCCAACACTAAAGATCCAAGAGTGAGTGATTTTCTCAAGCCCATAACCCAATTCTAACAAAATAAGATCTTTTCATGCGTCAATTTATGTTACATCAATTTTTAGATGGTTATATTGAGTCATCAAGTTAACAAATGAATGGTCCATTAACTCATCCAAACTTGAGTGAATTGAGTGGGTTATATTTTCATCGACTAATTTTATCGCCCCTCCACACACATCTTAATAGGAAAGGCTTATCAAGAAATTAAAACACTTGCAATATTAAGGACCCAAACAAAATGCTACGAATCGATATTATTGATGCGATTATAATAAAATCAAAATGATCACTATATTATTACTCTCAATAATAATACAATGAAATAATTAAATTCATGAAGAACATTATAATTATTTTCCTTCATCATACGTCGTGTAAACTTGCTTGACACCGTTGGCTGAACTCAAAATCGAAGTGTTCTGTCTCATTAGAGCAGACGTGAACCAAATGAATCAAATCCAGAAAGCACCCCTTTAGGAAGCTCAATTTGTAGGACCGGAGAGAATACTAACAGGTGTGCAGGCATTTTGAGAGCGCGCACAATTCTTTTTTGAGTTAGTTTTATCAGGATACTAAATTCTGTTATACTTTCTTTGATTGAACTTGCAAACTTTAATTGTACATTTGTACTTTAACATGTACCATAAGAAAAAAGTTGTCGAATTGTTATACAACACATTTAGAGCATGGACAAACACAGAATTAACAGAACAACAGATTCTCTATAGTGGTTAGACAACAATGTGATAAAGGAGTTGCATAATATCAGTATGTACAAGATTTAGCATGCAGTTCTCTTAGGTCAGAAGCAGTCCGAGCTTTCTTGTAACGTAAACAACTGTTTCCAACTGCATTCTTTTTCTACTCTCCATTTAATGCCTGCAAGGAAGATAAGAAAACAAATGCAGAGAGTTGTGTTCAGGTGCGCTTCCAAACATAACGTCACCTCCAAAGAAAATATATTTTTAGTATATGAAAGGGACTATAGAAGAGTTTAAGCTTTAGTGCTTTCGCTTTACCTTTATAGTCTGAGTTTTCTGCATTCAGGTTCTTGCCATTCATGAACAACATGAATCTTTTAGGCAATTGTTGTTTTACTGAATCAGGAATTGGTGTTCCAGCAATGAAATGATTCCAACTCCCCTCTCTTCCTTCCATTGGTTGAACCAAATTTGAGAAACACCCTTAAGTTGATAAGCGGCCAATTCTGTCTTTTCCACCGGCGTCACTCCCATGATCATCAACACCGTGTAAACCTCAACAATGAACTCTTGAGGATCTTCCTCAACCTTGGAACAATGAAACTCGGGAGGATTCATTCTAGTGAAGTCCCTCACTCTAGTTGTCGTCGTACCCACATTTGGGTTCACAGGGACCACAACCTCCCTATTGGCTTGGGCCATCATGGCTTGAGCCAAAACTTAAAAATAAGCCCTAAACTCTGCAGTAGTCACTTGTTCGGCCAAATAGTTGGTTGTAACTTGAGGAGCTTCTCACTTCCACATTCTCACCCACATTCCTTCTAGCATATGGCCTTTGAGTGGCCATATTTGGACATGGATTAGGAGAGAGATACATATAGAGTAAAACTTTATCGTACAACTTTAGAATGATGAAAGAAGTGCAATTTCCTACATCTTATAGCCTTTTGCTCATAAATGTGACGCGCTTCACACTCATGAACAAAACTCTACTTGATGTGGCTTATGATACATCTTAGGACCTTTCTAAACCTTGTGCTTTGAATATCAAGTTTGTCACGACCCAAAGTAGACCCTAGGCGTAACATGGTGTATAGGACCCTGAGAGTCCCTACATAAGCCACTTAGCATACATCATATGAGATGATAGAAATTAAAGAGTTTAAATGTAGCATTTCATGTAAAAGAGTTTGAAAAAAGTGAAAGTCTAAACATAAGTCTTAAGCCATCCATTACATCATAAGGAGAGTGAATGAGATGTAGCCCATACATCACATACAAAGTCTAAAAATGAGAATGTCATGAAAGTGATAAAAGAATCTTGGCCATTGGATCATGAGGACTCACCAATCTTCAAAAGCACAAATGAATCTACTAGCCACGAGGATGGGGAATAGGAGCGTCAAACCCTACTTTAGTGAAACAATATAGGCACAAGGATGCATAAGTACATGCACTGTACTAAGTATGATAGCAAGGCATAAGAGTTATGAAATCATGCTAAAAAGGAATTTACATGGCATGCAATGACCAATCTAAATCATAAAATAACATGTTAGAAAACATAAGTCATAATCATGGTCAATGCAAGCTAAACATCTTATAAAATACTTGTGACATACTTAAGAAAGTAACCTTAGTTCATTATTGTGGAAAGTTTACCTTTAACCAACATAAACCATGTGAGCTATAACATGGAATCTGGTGTCTATCTCGCACCGAAAATAGATGTCCTTACTTGCCAAGGTAAGAACCACAAATTTGAGCTAAAGTGGATCCACTAGCTAATGCCTATCTAAGACAAACCTAGCACATACCATGGGTAATCGTCGCTTGTTCACTCAGTGCTAAGTGTAAATCCCACGGAATAGTCATTAATCTTAACTTGTCTTATAATCCATGGAATGGCACAAATAAGTAGCCAATCTAAGATGGAGTTCATTATAATAGTTCCTTAATCTTGATTCAACTTAGGTGAGAAAACCTTTCAACCTTATGAATCTTTTATGTGAGAAAACCCTTTCACAGTCATGTTTTGAGTAGTATGTGAGAAATCCTTTCACAACAACATCGATACTTACTCTCAAGCAACCTTAATTCATTTATATCAATTTCATAAAGAAACATGCATATCTTCATAAACTTATCTTTTGTAGTTCATAAGCCTCATCATATGATCATAGTCTAGAAATCATGAATCATGCATGGGTTCATGTGAATTCAACTTAAGAAGATGTAATTACTTATATTCATGTATAAAAACATAGGAAACAATCAATTGGATCATAATTGAAAGGAACTATGAGATTGAATAAAACCCTAAGTTCAATTGGAGATTCTAACTTATTAAATTGAAAAATTTAGGAACCCTATGGATGAAAGGACCCCATGGGTGAATACTATCATACCTTGATGTCAAAAACCCAGAAAGATTGGAGGATTAGAGACTTCAAGTTGAACCCTAACTCTTCTTCTTCTTCTTCCTTAGACTTGAGAGAATTTGGGAGGATGATTTTTGTTAGTTTTAGGGAATTTGGATAATGAGTTGAAAAATGGTTGATTTGGGGCTTAAAACCATTATATATGGTTCAGGGTAGAAGGAAAAACGACATATTTTAGGCATTAACCAATTAGGAAATAGACTAAAAAACCTTTCAAAATAACTACCAACCGCAATCTACAGTTTGGACCTACGGTCCGTAAGTCCTTCTACGGACTGTACTGGTTAACCATAGAGAGTGATCAAAGATTCTTAATTTGGCCAACATTCGACGAAATCGATGTTAGGCTCGTAGGTTTTCCTACGGACCGTACATACCAACCGTAGAACCCAACTCTAAGATTTAAAATTTCACCAAGTCTGGGAGTCACCTATGAGACCTATCTATGACTCGTACATAGACGGGCCATCCTGGTGAACCATAATAAGGGTACTGGGACTTGTTTTGAAAAAAAATCTAGCTTCCTACGGTTCGTAGATGGGACCCCTAGACACAAACACCAGCCCAAAATTGCATTTCCTTCTTTTTCAAATCCAAGGTGTTACACTCATGCACCACGTACAATATCTTAAAAATATAACATACGAAGCAAAGTAAAGGTGATATGTTCCTCGGAACATAAGGATTTACCAAATTTTCATGGTGAAGCACTTAATTATTAGCCACGAGCGGGAGGAGGAGAAACGTCACACCCTACATTATGAGATAATGTAGGCAAAGTATGCATTTGTGCATGGAATGTACAAAGTATGAGGGATATACAAAAGAACGTAAAACATGATCATAAGGGCCTTAAAAGAAAACATGATATACATGACCAAGCTAAACATAGTAAAACCTTTAAAGAAGAATCATAAATAATTAACATGGTCAATGCATATAAAATCATAATGAAAGCTTCATAAAACCTTTAAGAAAAACTTAGTTCATTATGTTGGATATTTACCATTTACCGACATAGACCACATGAGCTATAACGTGGAATCTGGTCTCTTGCTACCACACCAAAAAGAGATGTCTTTACTGGCCAATGCAAGGACAATAAACTTCTAGCTTAGGTGGATCCACTAGCTATGTCTTTCTAAGACAAATCCTATGGGGGAACGTAGTTAGGGACAAGGTGATTGCTATAGAGACCCGATATCTACTAATGGGAGAGCCTTCATCTCAATAAATTGTCGGTGCTATGTAAATATCCCAACGAAATAGTCATATCCATAAACATATCATCATACATGGATAAGCACAATTTAGTTACCAATCCAAGCTAAAGTCATCATAGAGTAGTTTCTTAAATCATGAATCATGCATGTATAAGAAAACTTTTCACCAAATCATGATTTCTTAATATGTGAGAAAACCTTTCACAATTTCATTGATGCTTATATTAAAAGAAACCTTTGAATCATAAAACATCTTTCAAAAATCATGCATAAGCTTTCATAAAATCACCATTCATAAGTTCATAGCTTTCTTCATAAACTCATATCTTCATAAATTCAAAAATAATGCATGGATCCATATGAAATCGATTGGAAAACATGTAATTAAATCAAATTATTCATAAGAAAACTAATATCAAACAATGGAATCATAACATTTAAGACTCATGGAGAATTGGATGAAACACTGGCCAAATTTGATGGAATTGAATTGAAAACTTGGAGATCTTTTAGGACCCCATGGATGAATTGAATCCATTGGTAAATTTCCACATACCTTGATGATCAAATCCCAAATGCAATGGAGAAAGAAGGAGACTTGAACCTTGAACCCTAGTTTTCTTCCTTGAAGCTTGAGAGAATTTGGAGTAGATGAACTTTGATGGGATTTAGGAATTCGAGAGAAAGAGAGGCTTTGGGGTAGATTTAGGAATAGAAAGGTAGTCATAGGACTTAGGATTAGGGTCAAAAGGATATAGAATATTCATTAAATGCATAGAAGAATATCCAAATAACCATAAGAAATAATAGGCATACGAACCGTAGGTCCGTAGAACATTCTACGGCCCGTACTGGTCAACCATAGACCCAACTTCAGAAAGCCAAAATTCAATCATTTCCCATGAGACCTTGCTACGGTATGTTGTTCATACTACGGTTCGTAGAACCCACGTTCAAGTCTAAAATTTCACTAAGTCTGGTTTAGTCCTACGAGTTCCATCTATGTCCCGTCCAAATTCCTACAACTCGTCCTGGCTACTCATAGGTCAAACTTCATAAACTTAAATTCTCCAAAAACTTAACTCATTCCTACGACTTCCCTTCTATGGCCTGTAGGGCTTTCTACAATCCTTAGATAGGACTCGTAGTTACTGCCTTAGTGCAAAAAATTTGAAATTTTTCTTTCCAACTTAACTTTCCGATTTCTGAAGTATTACAAAACCCGAAGTTCCTCAAGATTCGGTTGATTATTTTGTCGATAAAGTCTCATATACTAAATTATGGGCTATTTTTTAAGTGTTAGCCTAAGCCATGAAGACACAAGCTTTCTATGTGGTTGTAGCTCCAGTGAACCCAAATATGGGTATGAAGGAAACTAGGATTTGAGACTTCACGAGGATGAATCCTTTATAATTTTGTGGTTCAAAGGTGGACAAAGATCCACAAGAATTCCTTGAGGGGATTCAAAAGATTGTGGACGTCATGGGTATGACTCTGGTTGAAAAGGAGGACTTAATCGCTTACCAAATGAAAGGGGTTGCTTAAGTGTGGTTCAACTAATGGAATGAAGAAAGAGTTGTTGATGCAGGTCTGCTGGATTGGGACAAGTTCAAGGGTATTTTTCTAGATCGATTCTTCCTTCTTGAGATTTAAGAGGATAAGGTAAAATAATTCATCAATTTGAGACAAGGTAATATGAGTGTGAAGGAATACGCATTGAAGTTCCCTCAATTGTCTAAGTATGCTCGGGCAATGGTTTCCGATTCTAGAGCTCAGATGAGTAAGTTTATTTTTAGTGACTTGGTAATGTTGGTTAAGGCGTGTAAAACCGCCATGTTAATCAATGAGATTGACATTTCTAGATTGATGACTCATTCTCAACAAATTGAGGAAGAGAAGCTAAAAAGAGTGTTAGGGAGACTAAGTGGGAACAAATTGATAGTGTTGACTACTCTTATCAGAGATCCTGTGATAGTGGTTATTCCCAGTTTAGATAGAAATTCTCCAGCCCTAACAAGGATAGAGTGTCTAACATTAAACCTTAAAGAGGTGCTTCTAGTGGTCACACTTTCCCCATTTGCAAATAGTGTGGTAAAAGTCATTCGATGAGATTCTTAGTCAGTAACAATAGATGATATGGTTGTGGTAAGGTTGGTCACAAAATGAAAGATTCACTTTCACTTGCTAGCAAGGGTAGGGATGGTTGTCAGACTCAACCTAGTGCTTCTTTATGTCACCCGGCTTAGTAGGGTGCTTCATCTAGTTCTGGTGGTAGTCAGGTCGAAACAAGTTTTACGCTCTCCAGACTCGACATGATCAGGAGAGTTCTCCAGATGTTTTCATCGGTATATTACATGTTTTCCAGTTTGATGTTTATGCACTGCTAGATCCGGGAGCTACATTGTCTCTTATGACTCTTTATGTCGCTGTAAAGTTTGATGTAAGTCCTGAAATCTTGTTAGAACCTTTCTCTCTCTCCATACATGTCGGTGATTCTATTGTTGGTAAAAAGGTCTATAGAAATTGTTCGATCTCAATTTTTCAAAAAATCACCTCAATTGATCTAGTAGTGTTAGATATGCTTGATTTTGATGTTATTCTTGGTATGGATTGATTATGGGTGGCAATTGAGTGAGTTGGGTTAAATTTGGGTGGGTCAAACTAGGTTAAGACAATAAACAGGTCAAGACCCAACCTAACCCAAATTTGTTTTGGCCAAAATTGGTTGGGCCAAAATGGGTTAGTAACGGGTCATAACCCAACCCGTTCAATTTTTACTAAGTTTTAATAGCTTTATTTCTTATTTTATAAGCTTTTAGTACCTAATAAAAGTATTTTTTTTCTTTATTATAACTATATAATAAAAGAAAATTAAAAATATTTTGACAAGATTTTTCAAAAATCAATTTAGGTTACACATATCAACCCAACTTTTAATGGGTTAAAATGGGTTGGGTTGAGCAAACTAACATGCGGATCAATAACCAACTCAAAGCTAAATGGGTTGGGTTGGATTTTGCCACCCTTATGAGAAACACATATCAGTGATGTGTGTAATACACTCCCTCTTTTATTTGCAAGAACTTTGTCACATGGCATTCCACATGAATAAAATATTGCACCTTGACAAAAATTAAATAAACTATTAATATTAGTTAAAAACTGAAGATTAAACTAACAAAAAAAATTATATTTTAAAAAAAAATTAAAATTTAAAATATTTTTCTCACCCCACTCCATCATCTCCTCACCCTCCACCCCCCCCCCCCCCCGCACCATCCCTCTGTCCTTTTGTTTTTTAAAAATTCAGACCTCGGCTCCCCCACTCCTTCCAAAAAAAAGAAATTGATATTATTTTTTCAAAAAAATTAAAATAAAATTCAACCCCACCCATTGTTATTTTTTTTTACATTTTTCTCATTTTGTGTTAGATGTGTACATATATTTTTAGGAAAATATTTTTTTCTACTTGCGTACCTTATATAACATAAATAAAAAATTTATTTTTAAAAAAAGTCGTGCGGCAAGTAAAAGAATACTTTTAAAGAAAAATATATATACTTAATACAAAACAAAAAAAAAAATTGAAACCGAGGGTTATATGGAGTGGTGTAGAACTTTTTTATTTTTAAAACATTAAAATAATATCTAAATTATTATTTGAAGTGATTTGGGGAGAGGGGAGATGAAGTAAGATGTGTTTTAAAAAACACTTTATAAAAGAATTTTCTTTTAAAAAAATTTAAAAAAATGGGATGAGGGAGTACGGTGAGAGGAAAGGGTGGAGCGGCGTAAGAAAAATATTTTACATTTTATTTTATAATTTTTTTGGAGAATAATAATACATTAATCTTCATATTTAGCTAATACTAACAATTGATTTAATTTTTGTCAAGGTGAAATATTTTGTTCATGTGGAGTGTGATGTGATAATTTTTTAAGGCTTCAGTCATAAGCGACAACTTAAAATTGTTTGCATATTTCATTTGAACAATTCAATTAAAATATGTACCTATTGAACACCTACACAACAAAAAAATTGTACTTATTAAACTCTTTGCTAGCATGGAAAAGTGTGTGTAATACACACAAACACAGGCGCGTAAAAGGACAATTTTTAGCCCAAAAAAGAGGTATTATACGTTCTTTTTTGTTTCAACAGATGCTCCGACCACCATTGCAACCATCCACGCCATCACTACCAACAACTCCTTCTTTCTTGATTTTCATCTATTTTTCTTCTCCAGTACACCACCTAATTCTTTCCATTAAATTGGTCGTCACTATCCACAAGTCTACCATCGTCAAATGACCTTAGTCTTTCAAAGGACCAATTACACCTTCAAATCTGGAAGCAGGTTTTTCGTCGGGGAAAATGATATCGTCGCTGCCACCATACATATATCTCCCTTCTTCATCTCTTTTGTCAAATTGAACCCAAACACAAATTAAATATAAATCTAAAAAGGCAAAAGAAATGCAAAAAAAAGGGGAAGAAGATGAAGTGGGATGCATTTTCTTTGACATGGAATGTTAAGCAGAGGTCATGACATAAAGACACAAAAAAAGAAACAAGTAACTAGTGATGGATCGTCTCTTCACTTTGGTGTTCATTATTTCCGGCAAGACTACTATGAATTTGAAATTGTTGATGTATTCAAACTCTAAAGAACTCACAACACAAGAAGAAGAAAAATGTTAATAAATATATATATAAATTGATGCTTTGAGAAAAAGAGTGAGATTTGAGGGAAATGGCAACAGCGTGTGTGGTGTTTTGGTGGGCGAAGGGTTCTGGCAAAAGAAGAAAAAGAGGAGGGGTATAATTTTTCTTTTTAATTTATTTTTTTAATTGTTATTTTAGCTCAATGTCACATGTCTTCTTTTGATTAGTCACTATATCACGTCATTCGCGAGTGTATACCCACATTCTCATTTTAGCTAATTGTCTAAAATGTGTTCGGTAGGTAAAAATATTTAATTAGTCCAAGTGTTCAATTAGAACAAGCCTAAGATGAGGTCTCTAAGTAAAATATACGAATAACTTTAAATAGTTATTGATGACTTAAGCCATTTTAAAAAAAATAAAAGAGAGAGTGTAATAAAAGAGAAGTTGGTTGGCTAGTACTATAACTTACTTCCTTTTACATTAATTAATATCTAATTTTTTTAATTTTCTTTATTTAAAATAAGACTCTTAATAAATTTTAGTTTGTTTTGTAAGAAACATTTAACTACATTGGTGTGATTAAATTTTGAGATTAACTTCTATCCAAGAGAAATTACATCATCAGTTTATTTTTAGAAATAGTTGAGAGAAATAAATATTTCTAAAAATGAACCGATCATGTAATTTTCGTGTCCATTGTGAGTGGATAGATTAATTTTTTTTTTGGTAAAAGTTGTAGCAAGAAATAAGAAAGAACAAGTCAAATAGATTAAAAGGAAATGTCATGTTTTTTCCAACAAAAATTGAATGATTATAAAAAGTTTATATAAACATTCCATTAGCTATCCGTATTATGGTGCTAAAATGGAGGATGGTTGTTCAAATGAGTGAAGAGGAAGAAGACATAAGGGAGACAAATTGCAAGTTTAACCGGAAGATCAAGATCGAGAAGAACAAAGAGTTGTACATACGTCACTCACCCTCTTTGCCTTCTTCTCGATTCTTGTTTCTTTCGATTTGAAAAGGATAATCATTTTTGTAATTTCTACCAATAATATCAGTTGTGTGGAAGATCATCTAAGGTGTGTGTTTTGGCATATGCAAAAGAGGTGTATACTCATCATACCTTAAAATGCATGTTCAATATCATTCATGCGTTTGTTTTGCATCATTCAGGTTATAACTTAATGGCACCAAGCAAACTTCGTAAAGCAATTGGGGTTGTGAAGGACCAAACAAGCATAAGTCTAGCAAAGGTAGGAGGAAGCAATTGTTTGTCCAACCTAGAAGTTGCGATTGTTAAGGCTACTAGACACCAAGAGTACCCGCCTGAGGAGAGGCACATTCGAGAGATTCTAAGTTTGACTGCTTATTCTCGAGCCAATATTGGCGCTTGTGTTGACAACATTTCAAGACGTCTTGGCAAGACAAAGAATTGGGTTGTGGCGCTTAAGTCAATAATGTTGATCCATAGATTGCTATCCGATGGTGATCCATCCTATGAGCAGGAGATTTTTTTTGCCACAAGACAAGGAACAAGGCTTCTTAACATGTCTGAGTTTCGAGATACCAGATCTAATTCATGGGACTATTCATCACTTGTTCGTACCTATTCTTTGTACCTTGATGAACAACTTGAGTATAGGATGCAGAGTCGGCGTGGAAAGCGCAGTGCCTACGCCTATGATGAGGATTTAGACAATGCTGATCCTGAAACTGTCGTGGTGAAACAACCCACTCCGTTGAGTGAAATGAAGAATGAGCACATTTTCTCAAGGATGCAATATCTCATCCAACTTCTTGACCGATTTTTAGCTTGTAAACCCGCAGGTTTGCATTCTATTTTAATATTTTAAACTATTTAGTGAAACGTATTTAAAAGGTTCTAATTTTTGTTTGTCATTTTATAAGAGTAGGTTTGGCAAGGACCAACAGAACTGTATTTGTGGCTCTATATCCACTTGTGAATGAGAGTTTCCAGATATATTATCAAATAACAGAAATAATAACTATCTTGATTGATAAGTTCCAAGAACTATCAATTCCCGACTCTGTCAAGGTTCACGAGATCTTCTGTCGTATTAACAAACAATACGTTGATCTTGAACAGTTCTATAATTGGTGTAAAACAGTTGGAATTGGACGATCTTCTGAATATCCAGAAATTGAGAACATTCCGCAAAAGAAACTTGACCTCATCGATGATTTTATACAGGAGAAGTCCATATTGGGACCGAATGGGAATGCAATGCGTTATGAACCTAAAAGTGAGCTGGTTGAAAAAACTCAAGAGCCAGAACCTGAACAGGCGATGAATGAAATAAAGGCATTACCACCACCAGAGGGAATTCCTGAAGACATAAAGGAAGAGAAACACGAAGAAGAAAATAAAGAGGTGGTGAAAACCCAAGACGTAGCTGACTTTTTGAACTTGGGTGAAAATGCATTATTAACTATGGAAGAACTTGGAGATCAACTGGCTGTTGCACTCTTTGATGGTGCTGGTGGTCCAGCAACTGATGGTCCGTCAACAATTACTTCACCGTGGGAAGCGTTCAACAATTCAGGGGATTGGGAAACAACACTTGTTCAGCACAAGAGCCATTTGTCAAAGCAAAAGGCTTCCCTTCCTGGAGGTTTCAACACATTAATGCTAGATGGAATGTATCAACAAGGAGAAGTAGCTCAAGTGGTAGCCAGCTCAGGTGTTGTAGCTACTGGAAGTGCTAGCAGTGTCGCGCTTGGATCAGCTGGTCGGCCATCAATGCTAGCCTTGCCTGCACTTCCATCAGCAGACGGCGGAGCTCAAAGTACAGCCGGTACAACCACTGATCCTTTTGCAGCATCACTAGCAATAGCTCCACCATCATATGTTCAAATGTCAGAAATGGAAAAGAAGCAGAGACTATTAGTAGATGAGCAAGTAATGTGGCAACAATATCAAAAGGATGGAATGCAAAGACAAGTAGGATTAGCAAGGACGACACAATCAAACCCTTATGCATACAACACAGGAGGTTACACACAAACCTTCTAGCTAGAGGTTCCCTAAATTAATTAGAACGTCTCTGTAAGAAAATTGTAAGGAGCAAAAGAGGCCTGGCGAAAACTATTATTTAATCAAGTCTCTTATTTGGCAGCTCCACGAATTAGGGAATTTAGCTACAATTTTGTTTAAATATGTCACTACGTGTTAGAGAAGATTCATATCAGAGTACAGAATGTAATAAATTCCAATTTTCTTTTTTCCTCCTTTTCCTTTCTACAGTTAGCTCTGAAGAGATTATTCAAGCATCATATATAAATGATAAGTAAAAGCTTATCACTAACGGCAATTGTAGTGGTCAGTAAATTTGAAAGGTACAAGTGACCAACTTTAAGCACTCCTAATACAATTCTATTTAAATAAGAACTACTGATAATCCAACAACTTTAGGTCATTTTTTTACTTCACTACTGGCAAATCTGAATCTGGAGATGGAGATCAGATGAATGTGGAACGTAAGGAACAAGGAAGAAGAACAGAGAGAATCTATTTGGGAATTTTCATCTGTAGTGAGTTGATCAGTACAAGCTACTTATGAGTATATATATACACTGTACATTGTATTAACTGAATTGACAGTTGGCCTAACTAACTTCACAGCTCACTAATTCACTAACTTTACTAGCATTAACTAACTAACTCAGTAATTAACATTTAAGCTAACTTGTGCTACTCCATGTCTATGTCACTCCTGAAGTTTCAATACTCCCCCTCAAACTAGGTCCCATGAAGACATTCAGGACTCCTAGTTTGGACAATAAGTATTCATGTCGTGTCCTTCTCAATGCCTTAGTTAATAAGTTTGCGAGCTGATCATGTGATGGAACATAAACAATCTTGATCAAACCTTGCTGGATTTTCTCCCTTATGAAGTGACAATCTATCTCGATATGCTTAGTCCTCTCATGAAATACTGGGTTTGTAGCTATTTGTATAGCAGCCATGCTATCACAATATATTGATGTTGGACCTTCAATCTTGATTTCCAACTCTTTAGCCAGATTACTCACCCACTACTTCAGATGTCAACCCTACCAGGCTTCTATAGTCAGCCTCATTTGAGCTCCTTGATATTGTTGCATGTTTCTTGGATTTCCAAGCAATGAGAGAGTTTCCTAGACTTAGAATGTATGACCTTCTGGTATTTGGGAATGCAACCCAATCTGCATCACAATATCGTGTCAGCCTCGTGTTTTTCTCTAATGACATTAGCAGTCCAAGCCCTGGTTGAGTCTTAATGTATCTCAAGACTCTTAATGTCGTATTCCAATGCTGCATTGTGGGCTTTTACATAAATTGGCTCAATGTATGCATTGTGTAGGCAATATCAGGCCTAGAGATTGTCAAGTAAAGCAATTTCCCAATCATCCTCTGATATTGTTGTACATCTTCAACTAGATCAACTAGTTTAGTTGCTTTACCATCAACCTGCTTAGCTACAGTCAACTTCATGTTGCACTCCAGAAGAGTTAAAGCTACTTTTCCTCATGTCAAGCCAGCTTCAACTAATACTTCTAGAGCATACTTTCTCTGATTCATTAGGATTCCCTTTTTTGATCTACTGAATTCAGTTCCCAAGAAGAATTTCAGTTCTCCTAAATCCTTAATTTTAAAGGATTGATGGAAAACCTGTTTAGTTTCCCTGATCAACTGTGTGCCATTCCCAGTTATTAGCAAATCATCCACATAGACTAGTATTATTACCATCTTGTTTCCCTGCTTTTTTGTGAATAAGGAATAGTCCAGATGACTTTGCTGGTATCATGATCTCACTAATGCTTCTGTCACTTTGAAGTTCCATTGTCTAGGGCTTGTTTGAGTCCATACAAGGATATGACAAGCTTACAGACCATAGGTGTCTCCCCCTGAACTTTCAAACCTATAGGAATCTCTATAAAGACATCCTTCAATAAGTCTCCTTGTAAGAAGGCATTATAGACATCCATTTGAAATAAGGGCCAGTTCTCAGCAGCATCTAATGCAATAACCATTCTAATTGTCACCATTTTCACAACTGGTGAAAAGGTTTCTTGATAATCAATCTCAATAGTCTGATTGTAGCCCTTAGCTACAAGCCTTGCGTTATACCTCTCCACAGTACCATCAGACTTGTACTTGATTTTACAAACCCATTTGCACCCAATAACAGACTGACTATGAGCCAAAGGAATCAAATTCAAAGTCCCATTATCCTTCAAAGCATGCAGCTCTTGATTCATAACATGAACCCATCTAAAGTCCATTATAGCTTCTTCATATGTGGATGGTTTCACATTAGTGGAAATGATGGCTATATATGCTTGATATGGTGGAGAAATGTGTTGATAGGAAACATAACTTCCCATAGGGTGAGAGACCTGTTTGGCAACCTTAGGACCAGTTTGATAATCTTGATTCTATGTAGGTGGTGCAGTAGCCCTTGTTGATCTTCTAGGAGTAGGAGTGGTAGCAGGTAATTCAGGAACTACCTCCAGAGTGTGTTGATCATCATTTACATCTGCAGTTGGTGCAAGGTCTAGGCAGCTCATCAACAATGGATGTATTTACTACAGTGTCTATAGCACCATCATCTGGAAGTAAGTCACCACCACTAATATTGGAGTCTACATGTGTTCCAAGACAAACTAAGGATTCTCATCCAAGTGGACTGGTATAACAAACAAGGAAGTAGTAGTAGGTAGGCCCTAGGAAGGACCAATTTTGAATGGAAACATATTCTCATGAAAAACTACATCTCTACTTACCAATATCTTATTGTCATGTAAGTCAAAAGGATATAACCCTTTTGAGTAGCAGAATATCCCAATAAGGAACAAGCAGTAGCCCTGGGTGAGAATTTGTCAACTTTGACAACCTTAGTTGCATAGCAAAGACAACTAAGAACTCTTAGATGATCAAAGGAAGCCTTGTGTTTGTGAAACAATTCATATGTAGATTTACCCTTAAGCATTGGTGTGAGTAATCTATTAATCAGGTACACTGTAGTCAAGACACACTCACTCCAAAACCTGATAGGTATACTTCCTTGGAATCAAAGGGATCTAACTACCTCTAATATATATATCTTCTTCCTCTCCACAACTTTATTTTGTTGCGGAGTGTGAGGACAACTGCTTTGATGGATAGTCCCTGAGTTTTCAAATAGAGCACTGCATTCTTTAATAAAAAATTCACTACCATTGTCAGATCTAAAAATTTTCACATGGATGTCAAACTGTGTTTTTATCATTGATGTGAAATTCTTTAATGTAGTGATAACATCTGATTTCAACCCGAAAAAATACAACCAGGTAATCCTGCTGTAATCATCAACTAAAGTAAAAAAATATCTAAAACCGTTATGTGTAGCTATTTTATAGGGACCCATACATCTAAATTGTAACACCCCAGATTTTTTTTTGTACTAAGTGTAATGCCCCGAAAGGTCATTTTTGGAAATTAGGATTATTCATCTAACTTGAGTTAATTAATTGATGGGTAATTGTAGATAATTGACAATTAATGGGCTAAAAGTGATCATTTATTTAAAACCCTATGCCATTAGCCCCATGTATTAGAAATAAGTTAGTAGGGTTTATCAGTTTTAATATATAATTATTTTTGAAAAAAAAGAAGAAAAACTAGGTTGAGATGCTTTACCTATTGCGCCATTCGCACGAGATCTACCACCAGGTAATATAGCCCCTTTAAGCTTCAACCTTTAATATGTATTATACATGTACTTTCAATAACTGTTGCCGTATATACCAAATGGATGAAGGAAGAAAAAAATCAATTTGTTGAGGACTAGCGATATTGGACAATAATGGGCATAATGACGGTGTAATTATGACCATATGATTAGGGATTTAGTGATATAATATAGCAGCTATGAATTAAAGTTAAGGGGAACAAGTTTGAGGAAACAAAATATTATTAAGACTTTACGGAAATTCTCTTCATATATTTTTATACCCATTTCTTTTATGCTTAATTGTTTCCTAAAGGATGGCTTAGCCTCTAAAATAAAGAGAATTTAGTGTCTGATTCTGCTTGATCTAGGTGAATATAAAGTAGCTGAGTTATATGTTATTACTCTTAAAGTATAATACGCAAATTCATAGAAAGAGATTTTTATAAATTTTAAGTTACAATGTCAGTTCATTAAAGGCTTGGTTAATTAGTGTGTAGCAAAAACTTAAAACTTATTTAGACTCTACGTATATACAGGTCAACTGATTTTAATAAAATCCCAGGTTTGCCTTTATGGGTTTAGATTTATAGATTGGGTACGAGTTTTTAGGTCTAGCTTAGATCTGTAGTGCTATAGATGTTGTTAGTTTTGAAACCTTATTATGATCATTTATTTGAATAGATTGCTTTCAGTTGGAAGTTCAACGAAAGGAGAAGACTCAAGTCTCGGAGTGATTCTTTATTGATTGAGTCAAGTGGATTTCTAAATTTTTGTTACGTGTATGAAATTCGTGTATTTCCTTGTAATATGTATTTGGGGGTAACGAGACTTGGTGATGGGTTGACTTGTCCACATTGATTAATTCTAAGGATGAAAAAAGGGTAATAAAAGACAATGTGATTAATTGTTTGTGGGTGATGTGTTGAGAATGGTTTGAAAGGCTTGTTGAATCATTGTTGATGTTGTATCATGATTGTGTTGTGAATTGTGCAATGTTATGAAAATGGTCATCTCCTCATTATTTGTGTGAACATGTCATTTGCATTGTTCTGAGACATGGTTGTGACAAGTGTTATGTGAATTGAGAAAACATAAGAAATTAAAGAGGATGTACCATTTCGAGGGATGTATCGCGCGCCGCGATGGATACTATATTTCGAGGGATGTATCGCGCGCCGCGATGGATACTATATTTCGAGGGACGTATCGCGCGCCGCGATGGTTACTATTTCGAGGGTCGTATCACACGCCGCGATGGATGCATGGACAGATATGTCCCCCATGGGTCCCGAACTGAGAGACAGCGGGTGTGTATCACTAGGTCAGACATGCATCACTATACTTGACATTGTATTCCATTGCATTGCACATATTTATCATTAGTGAACTTGATATTGTGTTTTTCTGATCTTGTGAGTGCTTTTCTGTGGAACTTTGATTGATGAATATTGAGCTTGTTGTTGAGGATATGTAATTGTTAGAGTGTTGTTGTTGAGCTGTGTGCTATGCGAATTATGAACTGTTAAGTTGGCTGATTTTATACAGGTTGTAGTTGTGGAGGTTGTAATTGATGAATATTGAGCTTGTTATTGAGAATATGTGATTGTTAGAATGTTGTTGTTGAGATATGTGCTTGTGAATTGTGAACTGTTATGTTGGGCTGATTTTATGCAGTTTATAGTTGTGGAGGTTCGGTTGGTGTGTAAGGAGTACCCGTATTCTACCCCCTTAGCTTGTGTTTAGAGGTATACTTGTTGAGTACCATGTGGTTTGGTACTCACCTGTTGCTACTACATTTTTTTTGTAGGTTACTAGCCCGGATCTTTGTGATATATTCTTTTATTTTCCGAGGCTTCTTGGAGATTTGTGAGGTAGTTGTTTGTCATCTCAGTAGACCTTCTTACTCCTATTTATGATCTTGTTCTATTTTAGAAACAAGGTCATTTGAGACTTGTATTTTCTTTTGAATCAATTGCAATACTTTAGAGGCTTGTACACGTGACAACCAAATTTTAGGGGTATTTTTGAGTTGATTATGAAATTTCCTCATTTTATTGTAGTGGTTGAGTTTTAGGTTGACTTGTCTTGGTGGGATAAGACGAGTGCCATCACGTCCATTTTTGGGTCATGACACTGAGACTCAAACCATCCTCCGTAGTGAGTTACTTTTTACCAAGGAATTTAAATTTTCCTAAGCGTTAAGGTCACTAGATGTAGTACCTTTAGTTCCAAGAAGAACTAAAGAGAAAAACATTCAAGTCATTCCTAGTTCTTCTAAGTTTTGGGTCAACTTAAAACGAACATAACTCCTAGTAAAAGATGAGTTAGGTTAGCTACAAGATGGAAAATTATATCCCTTCGAATACTCTTTCCAACGCCACCGAGTTTGCTAAATTTCTAGCTCTGAGTGAAAAGTTGTGACTGATTTACTAACGACGCACAAAACTTGCAGCAACTCCGCATTACGGAGCCAATACGGACCTCACTGCCTGGTGAAAAATTATTCCGACTCCCAGCTCATTTTATTTATTTCTTTAAACGTATTTTGGTCCTAAAAACCCTTAGGAAGTCATCTAAATTACCCTAAACGTTTAGAAAATTAGTTTTTAATAAATCAAACCCTATCATCCACTCCAAAAATTCTACGCTTAGGGAATTCAAGAAACGCTAAGGCTAGGGTTTGCCTTTCAAGATTTTCCTTCAAGTTGCTTCAAGAAGATGGTTCTTTCAGGTATGTAAGCTTCAATGGTGTTGGATTTATTCACCCACACCCCAATCATATTTATTTCAGCGAAATTCGTTCTAGAATGTTGAAAGTTTGATGATCTTGAATTGTGTTCTTGAAATTGGTTATCGTTCTTGAATTAGGATGGGATTGTTGAGTTCTTGAAGAAATCGTGCCGATTGTAGAGTCATTTATGAGTAGATTCTTGTTTACATAGGTTGGGTATCCGAATCTAAGGAGAAGTTGAGTAAAAGAATTGAATTTAGGCGAATTGGGGTTAGAAAATGAAAAAGGAAAAAGTCGGGCGAATCTGGCACCTTGCTCCGCATCGCGGACATGCCTTTCCCTTTCACAAAAAATTTCTTCACGTCGCGGAGAGGTCACGGACCTCTCTGCCTCAAAAGTTAATTCGCGACCAATATTTATGCATCTCCGCATCGCGAACTTGCTTTCAGACAGTGATTTCTTGATCGATTCTCATGTTTAACTATCTAAAAGCACCCCTAAACATCCCAATATCTTTCCTATCACAAATCACAACCTTGAATTCATAAATCAAATTCAAGTTAGAGTTAAGAGTTAAGTTTTTGAGAATTATTTCAAACATTCTAAGGAAGTCCATTTGAGTCTTTTTGAGGAGTCTTCTACAATTTCTAATGACTTGCTTCAAGACTCGAGCAAGTGAGTATGAGAAATTGGAGAATGTATTCATGAGTCTATTTTATCATCACGAGATCCTTCATATCATGAATCATAACTTTTGAATTCATAATTCACATTCAAGAGAGAATTAAGAGTAGAGTTCAAGAAAGTCTTTGAGCTTAATTGTGAATCATTTGAGATCCACCATCGATTTGAGTTAAGTTTTGAGGAAGTAAGTAAGATGATGAGAAGAGTCGTATACATGAGTTCCATGTAGTTATGTAGACCTTCGAGTCGAGTCGTTCATGCCCATAAATTCCGCATGGGCTCTATAAATTGAGTATCATTGAGAGGAGTAGTATCTTCAAGTTCTAAGTCTTGAGTATTGAGTTCCTAATCCCCTTTGAGATTATATTTCTAATCATGGTACTATTACATGTTACCTATGAAGTCCTTGAGTTGAATTGTTCATGCCCATAATTCTGCATGAACCCTATAAGTCAAACAACCTTGAGATAAGAAGTATATTTGAGTCCTTGAGTTGAGTAGTTCATGCTCATAATTCTACATGAACCCTCTGAGTTGAGCATTCTTGAAATGAGTAGTATTATTGAAGTTCTTGAGTTCCAAGTATTGAGTTCTATCTATGGTTATTGAAAACCTTGCATTGAGTCGTTCACGTCCATATTTCGGCATGAACCATATTTTAAGAAGTATTTTACAAATGTTTTAACTTTGTTTTAAGACTTAAGCTTTGAGTTGAGTAAAGAGTAAGAGTAAAGTTCATTTTCTTTAAAATGATATATGGAACTAAGTATTTCCAAGAGTAAATGTTTTCACATTTAAGATGAGAGGAAACTGAGATTTCCAAAAGAGTTTTGAGCAGTTCAAGTACCATCTCTTTTAAGAGAAAGATTTTTGAGTAATTATCTCAAATCAAAGAAAAAGTTATGTTTTTAAACATATGAGCTGAGTATTTTAGGAGTAGTATTGAGCACCGATATGGGAACAAGTTTGAGTTCAGATAACTTACGTCTCCATAAACCATGTAACCATCATGGGTAGAAAGGATCATACATTGTAGATGATTCCTTAGTGATTTTTAGTATAGACTAGTGGATTCACTTAGTTAAGGCGTCCTATATGACGGCAAAGTATAGGATAGTTCTGGCAGCGTGGGAAAGACGTTGTATCACCACTTAGGCTCATAGTGGTGGTTGTCGGTTAGAGAAACGCCCACAGAGTTATATTATATTTTATTATATATAAATTGAGTTGTTATTGTATTCTTCAATACACTAAGTTGATTTCTATTGTTTTAAAAGCTTTTCATGTATTGCATGTGTATTGTTACTTTATATTGAGTTGAGTATCCAAAGTTGAGTACCTAGAGTAGAGTATCATATCTTTGAGTTGAGTATCTAATCTCTAAGTTGAGTATCTTATCCTTGAGTACTTCTGAGTTGAGTAAGTTGAGTAGTTTTGAGTATCCTTGAGTATTCCTTAAGTTGAGTAAGTTTGAAAAGAGGTAAGTATGTTTCCTTTTTTTTTTTTTATCAAGTTCAAGCTTATGTTTTAGGATTCCCTTTACATGCTCGTACATTCCACGTACTGAGCCATTTGGCCTGCATCCTTTCATGATGCAAATACATGTATTCAGGGTCATCAACAAGAGCTTTGTTGATACCACATGCAGCTCGAGTTAGTTATGGTGAGCCTCCTTGCTTCCGGAGGATTTCATTTAGCTTTCAGTTATATAAGTTGTTAGGAAGTCATGTGTCTTGTCCCGACTTCCATCTTTGTCATTTAGAGGCTTCATAGATAGATTGTAGAGTTTTAGAAGTCTGTTCATTTATTTTATTAAATGTTTTAAAGACTAAAGTTGCCTATTTCGCGGTGAGTTGAATATATTATATTATTCATAATTTTCTTTTGAGTTAAATCTTTGTATTTAAGTTTCATGAATTTTATTCAGTTTTTAAGCTTTGTATGCTTGAGTTAGTCTTCCTCTTCTATTCAGCCAGGATGAGGGTTTGCTTGGGGACCATCAATGGTTCTCGAGTGCCAACAATGTCCAGGGTATAGGCTCGGATCGTGACATAAATGTTCTATATTAAATACTTTACTACTTCTAGTATAACTCAAAAGAAATGGAAACCTAGTATGTTTTGCAAAAGGGCAGACTATGTATTCATTCTTAATGATGTTGTCATGTCCTCCCACTACTAATAACATTCTCCTTAGAGCATTGATTGAAGGATTTCCTAGTCTCTTATGCCATAATAGGTATGCTCCATCATTGTGTACATTGACATTCATTAACTTTGGTCCATTATTGTTGCTAGGATGATTATTACTATGATCCAGCAAAAAATAGAGGCCTCCACTTTCTTTACCAATCCCCTTCACTTTCCTAATAGAGAGGTCCTAAAATACACAAAACTCAGGGAAAAATATGATTGAGCACTACAATTGTTTAGTGAGTTGTGACACAGATAACATATCATACTTAAAATCAGGCACTACGAATACATCTTTCAAGCATACCTACCATTCCATTTATACTTTCCAATATGAGAAATTGTGGTGGTTTGGTCATTAGGTAGATGGACTTGCTTTCTATTTCCTTGTGGAAGAACACATGTGTCAAATAATGCTCCTAAGTCTGAGGTAATATGTCTACTGGCTCATGAATCCACTATCCATTGTTTGTGAGTAAATTAACTTTATTATCTACCAGATAAGCATGTGCAATATATGTCAAGTCAGTTGCTCCTGCCATGTTGACTGTTGAGTATTCAGTGACCTTTTCTTTGCTGAGCAGTTTGAGTATATGTCCATATTGTTCCTTTGTGAATACTGTTGTTCCATAAGATGCATGGCATGCACACCTTGGCTCCTCACTGTTGTACTAAAAGGACTGAAAGGATCGTCACAATCAACTACATTTGCCATCCTTGTTCCTCCATATTTCTTCCTAAACTTGGGATGACCATGAGGCTACCCAACTACCCTGTAACATGTCTCCTTCGTATGTCCTTTAAGATTGAAGACTTCACATTGCAGATTATAGTTCCTTTTATGTCTTTGTGAATTTGAAGTGGAACAACCATTTTAGAAACTGTAACCCACAACATTGGAAAAACTGTTGTTCCCAGTAAGTGGATAACTAGAGCTATTAATACCTAGACTAGCACTTCCATTATGAAAATTGTTATGATAGCTAGGTTTGTTAGAACTAGTGTTTCCTACATAGAGAGCTATTGATGATTCACTTAATTCAACCCTTGAGTATAAACCAACAATCATTCTCTAACCTTCATCAGCAACAATCATTGAATAGGCTTTATTAAGCGATGGTAGAGGTATCATCATAAGGATTTGGCTCCTTTGTTGGCTATAAGACTTATTTAACCCCATTAGAAAAGCAAACAAATGCATATATTGCAGATAACTAGCATATACTTTTGATTTGTCCGACCACATGATAGAGGAGGAACAAGTGCATCAAATTCATCCCAAAGTACATGCCATTTGGTAAAATATGTAGACAAATGAATTACCTTGTGCAATTGTACAGATCTCTCTGTGTAGTTGATAACCTTGTGAGCCATCAACCTTATCAAAATTTTCCTTATCAAACCAAACAACCGTTGCATCTGTGGCATATACGATTCCACTCATGAGCTCCTTTGATATAGAGTTGAGGATCCAGAACAAAACAAATGCATTGCACTTCTCCCATTGATATTCTAGATCAGCTCTGCAATCACTATTTTTGCAGGTTCCATAAACAAAACCTAGTTTGCTCTTAGCTCGAAGCATAAGAATCATTGATCTGTTCCATACTACACAATTCTCGACACTTGTGAGCTGGATGCTTTTCAGTAATGATCATGGAGTATCCGACTGATGAAAATACATGGGATGGTTATATTGCTTCTAGACTGTCTCAATTGTATCTTTGTTGGCCATGATTCTTCGAGAAAATCATAATATCTCGAGTGTTGATCTACCAAATCAGTTGTGGAAGGAACAATCGAAAAAAAACTTGAATCAAATTTTAATTCAAAGCTCTGATACCATGAAAAAATTTGAATCTGGCGATCAGATGAATGTGGAACTCAAGGAAGAAGGAAGAAGAATAGAGAGAATCTAATTGGAAATTTTCATCTGTATTGATTTGATCAGTACAAGCTACTTATGAGTATATATATACACTGTACATTCTACTAACTGAATTGACAGTAGGCCTAACTAACTTTACAGTTTACTACTTCACTAAATAACTTTACATATCATTAACTAACTAACTCAGTAATTAACATTAAGCTAACTTGTGCTACTCTATGTTTGTGTCACTCCTGAAGTTTCAATAACTACCTCTTCCATACCAAGTTAATCATGACTAATGGTGATTCTTATTATGTTGGTGAATAAGGGATTTTTTATATTAAAATTTAAATATTAAAGTGCATGATAATTAATCGGCATAAAGTGGAGAAAGTGATGTTATTATTCTTTGTAACTCATGCAACCATAATGACACATTCTCCTTATTATCTTCTATTAATTGACCCACTACTTTTCAAATTATTATTCACATTCTTGGCATTTAATTGTGGAATAAATTGGACACATATATAATGAATGATTCCTTCCTTGTGTTGGAATAGATGAGAAGTGGTGAGAAGTTACATATTGTATTTATATTTTACGGTCAGTTTAGTGAAAGAGAGTTGAGATAAATAAAAGTATTATAAATCTCCAACTTGTTTACTATACAAAATAGAGTAATTTATGTTGTAGGAAAGTGTTTTTTGGTGGAGTTTTAAACTCTTCAACTAATTTGGATTTGTTTGAGTTGTACGACGTCGTTGGATATCATGAAGGAGACTAGTCAAGATTTATACTACTAGATCAGTGTAGCTTATACCACAACGGGTTTAATCTTCTTTAAGAGAGCAGATATTAACACCTCAATCCTAAATATTCATTTTTGTTTATTTTATTTTCAATTAATTTATAGTATATTTACCAACATTATTATACGAAGTAATTCACATCTCTCACCGAACAACGTAAGACATTAAAATATTTGAGAATTGAAACATGTGATGCTCAGTGTTGGCACAAACACTGTTGTTTTGTTGGAGACCTAAAGCAGATTGAAATACTTACCAAAGAAAGGAGTATCAAATCAATTGAGATAGCATTTTAGCTTTGAAATTCAATGGTATTTATTTATTCTTCTCTCAACCATGTGGGATTCTCTAATTAAAACAAATATTGAAATAAAATGAGCATCAACACTAATCCTTAGGAAGGTGGTTCCTTAAGTTAAACTAATAACATAAAGTAAATAACAAGTGATTTGTCGTAGAAAAATTTCTTGCTCAAGAAAGTAAAAATCATGATCTATGATGTGTAGGATTTTCAACTAACTTCAAAGAGCAGTTTCTGATTAGAAATCTATAATTTAAGGAACTAACTTTAGTACCTCGACTAAATACTTAATTTTAAGGGGTTGTTTGATAGTTGGTTAGGGAAAATATCGTACATATTAAATTTTGTACAAGTAATACCATGTTTTGACGTTGTTTAGGAATATGACTGGATCTATGTGAAATTTTATGCAAGATATAAGATGGAATATTAAACACTCTTAGTCTTGCTCTGAATAATAATATTTATGACAACACATGAAAAAATACAAAATTCTTCTAGAACAAAAGTACCATACCTCACATACTCAAATGCAGGTCTACTCTTTGTTATTTGTCACGACCCAAGACTACCCCCTCAATGTGACATGGTGCCTAGAGCCGTGAATGACCCCAAGCTAACCACATGGAATAGCATGACACTAGGATAACATACACAACTAAAATAATCATGAAAAGCATAATAAGGTCTCAAATGACTAACATAGCATGAAGAGAAATCTGAATACAATGACTCATAAGTGGAAATACTAATTTATGAACAGCCTCTATATAAGTGAGTTTCTAGGACAAGTCCCTAGCTCACTCGAACAATATGAAAATTGATAATGAAGTCTTAAATGAACATATGAAACCATATATGGCTTGTCCCCAAACCATGAGGACTCACCAAGTAGTGCAAGACTAATAAGAGTTTGAACTAGCCATGCACCTGATGAGATGCGTTAGAACCTATATTATGAGTACTTTGAATATACTGAATATGGGTAAATGCATAAGCATGACATAATAACATGATAAATATGTAAAACATTATAATGCATTGACCAAGTAAACATAAGATGAAAACTGATGATCTCATTCTGAAAAAACATAGTACAATGTCATGCAATACTCTGAAAATCATAATCATATGTGGGAGATACCATCAATAGACATAAACCAATTGAGCTACAACATGGATTTCATTGTTCTGCACCCACACTGAAAAGAGAGTGTTCTACTTGCCAAGGTAAGGACCATGAGACTGAGCTAAAGTGGATCCACTAGCTAATGTCTATCTAAGACAATCTTATGGTGACACGTAGGCTTGGGGATTAGGGATTGCTAATAAAGGTACACGGACGCTAAATGGAAACCTTTATTCCAAAAGTCCACTCGGTGCTAAGTATACTCCCAACGGAAAATATGCATAATCATAGAAACAATAAGAATTTAGTAATACTGAATCATTCATGATAATCTGTGTAGCTCCTTCAAATCATTATAACATAACATAACATAATCTGAGACACACTTTATCTTAAAGTATTTATATCATGATATTTATATAAACTGAATGGTACTTTATCTGAAAGAATCGATAATTTATAAAAACCTTCATACATATCATAATGCATGCATATAGAAATAGCTTAGTCATGATCATAAAAATACTTGCATAACATGTGTTCATGAAAATACCATTAAAACATTGAATTATGATCAAATCACGCATAATAAGATCAAGAAGACTACATTGAATTTTAATAAGAGCCCATAAGAAATTATGAAACCCTACAATTGGGAAAGAATCATACACTGAGAAATTTAGGCTTATTTGCGACTCAATGGGTAAAGAAGGACTCATTGATGAAGTTTTCACATACCTTGATAGATACCCTAATGGAACTTGGGGAAGAAGACTTGAAGCTTTGGAATCCTTGTTCTTACTTTGGGAAAGAAACTTCAAGGAGAGGAATTTGATTTTGAGAGAATGAGAGTGAATAGGTATGTTAGGGGTATTAGGAATCCGTTATAGTCTCCAAATTAAGCCCAAAACGACATAGTATGGGGATTAAAAGAGTTGTAAAAAACTCAAATAGCCCTGAGAAATAACTATCAAATAGGTATTACGAGAATGTATACGGACCATAGTCCTTTCCACGGACCGTACTATCAAGCCATAGAACTCAACTACTAAAAACCCAACTTTATGAAAAATAAACCACAAACTCTTTCTTCGACTTGTAGTCCACTGTACAAATAATACAACCCCCTTGTAAAAGTCAACGTACTGAAATCTCTCAAGTCTGAATTCTAACTCTATGAGACCCAACTACGACTCGTGGTTCCTTTCACGAGTCGTAATGTTGGCTTGTACACTGATTTTTGAAATCCTAAAATTCTAAAGTTTACATTTGATGGTTCTACGATCCTATCCAAGATCCATACTCCTAACCACAACCCGTAAAATCTACCCATAATCACTGAACCACGATTCTTAGATCGTAAGTGTCAACCACGATGCTACTCCATGAGCTGTGAACCATTTTATGACCCATAAACATTGTTCATAAAACAAAAAAACTACAAACTTGATTAATAATGTTTCAAAGACACTGCATCCAATTCTAAGCGTTAACAATCTGTAATAAGTATAATAACCCAGCTACATAGGTTGGGGTCTAATCCCACAGAGAGTGGTATGAGTTTAAGATTCAAGAGTAAAGTGTGAACATATTCAAATCAGTCATAGGAATAGACATTATCGAATAAAATTATAATTCAAATCAAGGTGTGACACTAATGTCAAATAAAGGGGTTTTGGTTTTAGTTATCAACTATAGCATCAGCAAAACATTACGAAAATGACAATAATGACACGGGTTATTGGGATGTGATTCGATTATAGGCTAATGTAAACAAATGGGTCATTGTAATTGTTAGGAAATAGTTGTATATTAGTGAATAAGCTAAACTATAGAGGAGGTAAACTCTCTCGAACAATTTACCCCGAATCAAGTGGATTTCTCTCGAACATCGACAAACCTGCAAAATAAGAACAACTTACGCTTTAGTCCATTCACTCTCTCGAGCTGAATGTGTGGAAAATGGTTTAAGATTTACTCTCTCGAGCTGAACCCATGCAACCCAGTACCCACAGACCATTAATCAATAATCTTGGTTTTAAAACGTCTTTCTCGAGCAAGTCAAAACACAAAGGTAAAACTGGATTTGCAACTACAATTCTTAAATTAAACCTCAATTAATGATTAAAATCACTTCTAAATAGCATTTAAACTTACAATTAATAATATCCATAAACTAAATCAACCCATAATCACATAATCACACGCCAAAAATTATGGTTTTAGCTAGACATCATAAAAAGATTAAAAAAAAAATCGTTACCAAATTGAGTTTCCATCAACTGGTAAGATTGATTTCATTTTTACAAAGGTCCAAATTGAAGAATCTCAAAAATCCACTTCCAATTTCTCAAAAGTGAAAAACATCAATTCTTCAAAGCTAAGGAAAACTGGTCTCAATTCTCAGAGTTCAATATCCAAAAACTTATAACTGAAAATTCAATAATAATCCTCTAAAATGATAGAAGATACTAAACTAAAATGTTCAAAAATGTATTTATAGTTACCAAAAGTATTCTGCAAAGGGCCATTCGTTGCAGTAAGTCGAGCTCGCCGATCTACTCAGCGATCCGCCATTTGGTCAACTCTATCGCCTTTTAGCCTTGGCCTTCAACATCCTCCAGGTTTGTAACTTTAGGTGATCTAACTCTGTATCGGGAATCACTCGGCGGTCCGCCGACTGCTCCTTTCTCTTGCCAACTTGGTTCTTGCCTTCAAGGCTTGGCACACTGGTACTTTAGGCGGTCAAATGGCCACTCGACGACTCGCCAAATAGATTTGGCGATCACCAGGCTCTCTTTTCTACCTTCTTTCAGCTCGCTTCGTTCCTTTTTGCAAATTTGTATCCTTACTTTGTTCCTCAATCCAAATATCTGGAAATCAAAGATTTTAGATTAGTTGTTGGCACAAAATAAGCATTTGAGGACATTAAATCTATAAAAATAAAGCCCTAAATGAGTCCAAATCTCGGACTCATCAACATCCCCAACTTAAACTTTTACCTATCTTCAAGTAAAACTCAAGTTTAGCAGTTCAAAAAGGATATCTCAAACAGTGCTACACAAAACTCAATCATGAATGCACACAACAAGACTCAACTAACTCATGCAAGGGTCAATTGTGTACTCAAAGATTCAAGTAGTGACTCACCATTACCAAAGATTCTCAAGTTCACAATACTTGCTTCAAATGCAAGTTCAAGCTCAACAAAGGTACTCAAATGCCCTCACACAAAGAATGATTCCATATTTACACACAATGGTTCAACACTTTATAGTTCCGGAATCACATACAACTCTCACACTAAAAGAGATGAACACAAGCATGACTTCACCCATAGGTTTGCCCTTATTTTCCAACCAATATTTATTTCAGCTAACTCAGGATCACTAAGGTCTTTTCAAGGCTTGTTATGAGGCCAAGTGTAAAGGTATGATCATTTAGGCTCAGTGGATGCTATCCTCGTGAAATGTGGTAGGAACATCACTTCCTTTCCTTTTCTTCATCATTCTCATTCATGCTCAAAATTCAAACCATTATTCACTTTCCATTGAATGCCGAAAACTCCATATCTTTTGCAACTTTATTTCAAAACTTTTTCGTTCTTTTTATTCTCCTTTTTTCTTTTCTTTTTCTCTTTTTTTTTTTATGGAGGGGTTCCATATTTTTTTCAAAACCATGGGTAAAGAAGGATTTCTTCACACTTCTTGATTTATCTTCTCTTTTCACCACACCCCCAACTTAGACTTTTGGCCTAAGTTGGCTATTCTAACAAACCACAATTCATGAGGATTATGGGTGAAAGGCTAAAGAGAGGTCTCATTTGCTCAAGTTTCTTCCAAGAAAATGATAAGGCTCGAAGGATGTTCAAGCAAATTTCACACACTCACAAGGCAGGCCACAAAAGAGGTATAGTGTCAAATTGTTTCACTCTTTAAAATTGTTGCCTAAGATCATTTCAAGAGCTTACACCACTTAGTCAACCGGATCAACAGGAAAAAATCTAGGTGTCATCAAACATGGTTCACAGTAAGCTCAGCACACAAGGAATTGGAACCAATTTCAAACAAGACTCCACACTTTCGCTAGTGCACAATGTTCATCACAACAGACTCAATTCGATAATCAGCTAATCACAACGAGATGTAAAAAGTTCACATATTGTCTATGCAACTTCATTTCGCCTCATCGTAGCCGCACATTTATTTTTGTTTGATTGAGAACACTATTAAGTCATCGGTATTGATCACAATCGACACTCAAATTTGCACAAGAACATCTACAATTAAATACACAAGAGCTGGAAAAAGTTTTTGGAAGGGTCCAAATATCATTTACAATTAAAATAAGGAGCCACAAGCTCAAACATCCACAAAACATAGTCAAAACACAAATTAAACACAAAAACCCAATATATACAAAAATAGCAATCACAATAGGTAAGTATGGAAATACCTTACCCCACCACAAATAAAAAATAATTTATCCTCAAATGCAATGAAAACACTAAAAATCAATAAAAATAAGAAAGAAAGAGGTAAAGAGAATCATGTCTACGCAGTCGCTCCATCTGTCGGGGCCTCAGTGCCCGGTGTAGTAGCAGCAGCACTCAATACGTCTCTGTCACCAATGTCTGAATTACTGATTATACAATCATCTTCTCTATATCTGGCAGGTCTCTATAGATGCTCTCACCTCGCACCTCAATCTGCTCCTCGTCGATCTCTACCTCTAACTCATCAACTACCACATCATCCATCAGCACACTTCTGGTGGTGACAGGAGGAATCTCAGAACTGGACGGAGCATCCACATCATTTGTTGCCTCCAATATTGAAATGAAGTCAATTGCCTTCAAGTAGTCCACGTTCTTTCTCAGATCTGCAACCTCAGCTTTCAAAGTCGTCACCTCAGAAGACTCCCTCTGTCAATGCTCAGAAGTCGTGACTCTCGCTGTCAAATCATCAATAGAAGTCTGGAGGGGTGTCAATGCAACAAGAATAGAACTCTCAATCATCCATGGTACCACAGCCTCCAATCGAGTCGCCCTCACATCCGCTGAATGGGCTAAGTGCCCCATCTTCAAGATCATAGCCTGACTAATCCTGGCGGGCTGGGAAGTGGCAGAAATACCAGGAGCCTGGGAGGAAGGAATGGGAGTAGGTGTACCTGATGGCCTAGAGGCCGGAGTAGGTAAAGACGCCTATGCAGGTAAAGAATCAATGTCCACATCTGGAGATGCATCCACCGAAGTTGCTCTCCTCCTGTCTGCCTCCTCCCGCGTGTACTCAGCCTCTATACACCGAATGTCTGTGAAAGATGTGGGAGTGACCTCAATATCTCTCATCTCATCATGAGGAACTCCAGCACACCGACATAATTCTATGATCAACATCGGGAAAGACAGGGATGTCTGGCATTTTTTGGCCCTCATGGCCATCTCTTACTCAATAATAAGTCCAAAGTTAAGCCATTTTTTTGCAAAGATTAATGCTAAAATGGTTGTCTTTGCATGACAGAGGATGGATTCATTCTGTGAAGGCATGATGGAGATGTTGATGAATCCGAACCAATATCGTGCAGCTACATTCAAACCCTTATTGTCTATCTGGCCTCCTCATCGATCCATCTTGGAGTGGTATCAAAAATAAGGGGGGAAAGCCAGCCCTTAAGGTCGTCCAGGGACTGAGCAGTCGCCAGGCCCTTATACTTGTGCTCGAATCTTGTGGCTCTTTCAAGCACAACATTTATGTAGTCACCGCTACACCCTACTTCTCTTTCTCAAACCATTACAGACTTCACCGATCTGAAGGCACATGCCTTCTTCTACCTTTGAGGAACTAGATCACCGTAAGCAAAATAGAATTCACAGACCCAGGTGGGGATATATGGTCTTATAGGCCTGATGAAGATATGGATTTGGGCCATTGGAGTATCTTCCTCACACTGGAATATTTTCCCTCTAGGCCCTTTGTGAATAGTAGCTTCTACTCTAGAATTGTTCGTAACCCATCGACTTTCAATCTGTTAAGTAGTTGTGGAGGAAGAACCACTGGTAGCACTGGGATTACAGTTGGTGCCGAAGTTGGCACTGTATCTGCTGTAGGAGAAGGGGCTATTAGAGCTTTAGATGAGTTTGGGTGAGACCTAGCACGGATCTCCAATTGCCTAGACTGTAGGGGCTGGTCATCATCTGGCTCGGAGAGTTCAGCCTAGAAGTCAACAGACTCTCATTCCCTGTTGGAGTTGTGATCTGCGGTCTCAAATACGGGACTCTTGCCCTTGCCCTTGCCCTTGCCTCCCTTAGGAGGTGTCGTCTTTCCCTTTTAAGGGGATTGGCTTTCCCTTTATTTATCACTATTCCCCGTGCTCTTTTACGATGAGGCATATCGAGGTTGGTTCTAGCCATATATGCAAAGACATAAAAAATAATTTGATTCATTTCAAGAAAAGTTGCAGACAGACTCGCCGTTGTCGAATCATTTTGGCGAGCCAGATCGGGTTCGCCGAAAGATTTGACTTAAAAATTCTTTAAAAAAATTGGCAAATCGTCAATGGGAAGGGCCTTTCAGCGAGCACAGACCAACCCGCCAAAAGTTACAGTATATTTTAAGGGTTAGGGGCGCAGAAAGGGCGATAAAAGAAAATCTTCGGCAAGTCACCGAGTGCACTCGGCGCACTCAGGCTTCTCGCCAAATGTTACAGAATCAAAAGCCTTAAAAACCAAGAAATTAAAGGTGAGCAAGGGGGGATTTAGCGAATCGCCGAGTGGTTCGGCAAGCTCGACCCAGCTCGCCAAACTGCCCAACGTGCCTACTTTCTACCCCGACTTCCAAAATCAACCCCGTAGCCCTCGAAAAGAAAATCAAACCACACACTAGTTCAATTAAACTAAGACCCATAAGACCCACGCCCCCAGGATACTCAGACTTTTCCCAGTTTGGCCAAATTTGGCCATTTGACGGCTTTAGCCCCTTAAGAATGACGTCAACTGCTCCATCATTGGGCAAAGAAAGTCATTTGGCACAAATGTAGGTTACTCAGGCTTCACCCGACTAGACTCAACAATAACAAAACACAACCCAATAAGATTTTGATCAATTTTAAGCACAAAATTTTGGGAAATCAACAATTAGGCAATATAGGCAAGTCTATGAATTCAAAACAGGCAAACAAGCACACATTTCCAATTTAGAGAGGCCCAACACACATCACTAAGATAAAAACAATTGCAAAAGAGTAAAAATTGATAAATACGAGTTCGAGGTTTGGAAAAACCAACCTTTAATACCGAATAAATGAGTTAAAATGCTAGGCGGCAAAGATATCCAACTCCGAACACATAATCGATGACTAGAAAGCGATAATAAAGCAAAAATACAAAAAAATACAGTGCAGGTGTGAGTTTGGAAAATTATGAATCTTAAACTCTTTTCCACACATTCAGCTCGAGAGAGTGAATGGACTAAAGCGTAGGTTGTTCTTATTTTGTATGCTTGTCGATGTTCGAGAGAAATCGACTTGATTCAGGGTAAATTGTTCTAGAGAAAGTTTACCTCCTTTATAGTTTAGCTTATTCACTAATATACAACTATTTGCTAACAGATGCAATTACCCATTTGTCTACAATAGCCTATAATCAAATCACATCCCAAGAACCCGTCTCATTATTGTCATTTTTGTATTGTTTTGTTGCTGCTATAATTGATAATTAAAACCAAAACCCCTTTATTTGGCATTCGTGTCACACACTAATTTGAATTATGATTTTATTCGATAATGTCTATTCCTATGACGGATTGGAATATGTTCACACTTTACTCTTGAATCTTAAACACGTACCACTCCCTGTGGGATTCGACCCCAACTCATTTAGTTGGGTTATTATACTAATTAATGATCGTTGACGCTTAGAATTGGATGAAGTGTCTTTGAAACGTTATTAATCAAAATGGCATCGCTGCTGGGGAGTTGTGTTAGTTAAGATTCCTTGGTTAAGTTGAATTTTGTTCTTTTTAGTCATAGTTTAATCTACTTACTTTTAGTTTTGGTTTGTGTGTTGCTGTTTGAATAGAAGAAAGAAACATGTCTTGTAGCAACGGTGGCTCAATGGACCCCCCTTTGAGATTGATGATTCTCAGGGATAACATCCTAACTTTCAATCAATTAGAGGGTGAGACTATTCATGAGTTGTGCCCAAGATTTAAGGAACTATTGCAACAATGCCCAACTCATGGAATTTGAGATAAGATGCTACTGAAATGCTTCTATAGAGGTCTTGGTCTTGAGAATAGAGGGGTGGCTAACCAAATTTCTCCAGGTGGTCTCACACGACTACCCTATGCAATAGCAACCAAACTCCTTGATCATATGGCCAAGACCAACAAAGAGACTGAAAATGACCAAATTTTGGCCACACTGTTAACTCAGCTCGATCTCGTAGTCAAACAGATTATGGAATTAGTGGTACCATTCAAAAAGAAAGATTGGTACATTCCCCTTTCATGAGTGGATAAAGCCCAAGGAGTACGAGGGTGGACAAATAGAAGAGATACTCTCACTCATTCTCCACAAAGTCGAACAACACGATAGAGTGTTGAATGAGATTAAAGAGAATGTATCACTGCTAAATCAGATGAATGCTTCTCATTCCATGTCGATTCAGCTACTGGAGACCAAAATGAGTCATGTGTTGTCTCATCTCTACCCCACAAGTCAAAATTGAGTGGGGACTTGCATCGTGCCATGACGTTAACTAAGGCGCTGCTTGGGAGGCAACCCAAGTTTTATTTTCTTTCTTTTTGCTTTTGAAATAATTGTGTGTTAATTGTGCAGGTTAAAGAGTAGAATGTGTTTGAAAAGTGGTGATTGGCAAGCAAAATGTCCAATCGGTGACTCGCCAAAGAGGTCGGCGAGCCCAACTTGGACCGCCGTTGGACTTAAGAAATTCTAATATATTGGCCAAGTGGAAGAGAAGAAAATGGTAGAGAGATTTGGCATGGTGCTCACTGAACCTCCGTAACATCTAACAAGTCAGGTCTTATGTCGATCATATAGAACACCAACATATAGAAAAAGGGCTGAAGAAACCAGTCTATGACTTGACATCGGTAGAATGCTACCTCCAATTCCCTGTATGGCCTGGCTTGTCTGTCCTATTAAGTAAGTTAGTTAGAGATCGAAACTAGACCTGAGAGAGACTAGACTTCTAGTAAGAGTAGGTGCGCCTTAAGTAGAATAGAGCTATTCACAAGCAGTGGTTATGAGCTCTTTCTTGTTCCGGTTCAAAAGAGGTTGCACACCTTCAGTTGCATTAGTGGATTGAATAACCTTTTTTTGAGTGCCAACAAAGTGCATATGTTCTTGGTTAATAAATACATAAGTATAGGCTGGAGGACTGATACTATAAGTAGGACAAAGGCCTTCAAAGAGAAATGAAATGATTTTTTGAGCATTTTTCCACTTATCCAAGGAATCCCTTTCTTGACATTTGTATTTGAGAAAGAGAGCTATGCGTAGGTTAGTTCCTTCAGTCAACTTTTTTTGTAAGCCAAAAGTCCCCCCAAAAAAAAAAGAGACTGAATTTCTTCCACCTTCTATGTATGAGTAGTGAAGAAGTATAGATTTAGTTGGTTGTTGACTAACGGAAAGCATGGGATCAAAAAATGAAGAATTAATGCAATTTCTTTTCTAAGAAAGAGATCATAGTGATTGATGGCTATTTCAATCTGGCGAAATGGAATTGGCGTGTACCAATTTGGGTCAGATTAATAAGCTTATGAACACTGAACAAACTTAGTTGACGAACATAGTTTATGCGCAGCTAATGTAGCGGCTTGTCGAGCATTTGACAAACTCACACCATCCATTTCAAATAGGATTTGTCCCCTTGACACACAAGCAATTCGACCCGTAGGATTTCCTTTTCCACTTCCCATTCTTACTTCTGTAGGTTTCCTGGTAATAGGGATATCTGCGAGAACTCTTACCCATATAGTCCGAGAAGTTAGAGCACCAGGTTGGAAGATGCTGGTTCGAGAGGACCTGGAAAAATGCTAGTAAGAAGGAGGTTAGTTTGCTAGGTTGTAGATCTTTTCCCTTATTTTTTAGTTAGACGAGCTAGTAGCTACCCCAATTCACACCAAGTTCTCTTTGTCGGGCATGGAGAAAGCTCCAAGGATTACCTTGGTTGCGAGTTAAACGATCGAACATCAACAACGGCAGTCACTTTAGTAACAACTAGAATGCTAGCAAAATGGCTTCAGGAAACTACTAATACTAGAGTAGATGGATTGGAATGATTGCAAGACCCTCACTTCCAAGACTGGACAGTTACCTTCAAAAAAGAGGAAGAGAGGGAAAGGCCCCACGCAGTTAAGAAGCTGAAAGAGAAGCTATTAGGCATCCTCATTGACGCTATTTAGTTATTCGGGATCAGAATTCCCACTAGAGAAGACAGGAATTGAGGCATATCAGGGTTATCCCTGTATTGTATTAGCGAGAGGCGAAACCCTTCTTTCTTAATCAGACGATTTCTCTCCTATAATGTATAATTGATCAAAGTCTGGTATGTAAAAATCAGGATTTAGTTTTCATCAACTAGGTAAGATTGATTTCGTCTTTACAAAGGTCCAAATTTAAGAATCTCAAAGGCCCACTTCCAATTTCTCAAAAGTGAAAAATTTCAATTCTTCAAAGCTAAGGAAAAATGGTCTCAATACTCAGAGTTCAATATCCAAAAACTTAGAACTGAAAATTCAATAATAATCCTTTAAAATGATAAAACTAAAATGTTCAAAAATGTATTTATAGTCACCAAAAATATGCTGCAAAGGGCCATTCGGCGCAGTAAGTCGGGCTCAGCGATCCGCCCTTTGGTCAACTCCAGGTCTGTAACTTTGGGTGATTTAACTCTGCATCGCGGAATCACTCACCGATCCACCGACTGCTCCTTTCTCTCGCCAACTTGGTTCTTTCCTTCAGGGCTTGGCACACTGGAACTTTAGGCGGTCAAATGGCCACTTGGCGATCACCCGGCTCTCTTTTCTTCCTTCTTTCAGCTCGTTTCGTTCCTTTTTGCAAATTAGTGTCCTCGCTTTGTTCCTCAATCCAAATACCTGGAAATCAAGGATTTTACATTAGTTGTTGGCATAAAATAAGCATTTGAGGACACTAAATTCATACAAATAAAGCCCTAAATGAGTCCAAATCTCGGACTCATCAATTCAAATACTTGGTTTTCTGTACTTTCCAACTCCCAATTAAGTTATGCATTTCCAAGATTTTACACTATCTCTCCTTTGGAAACATTCGTCCTCGAATGAGATGATATTAGGCATGAAAATTGTAGAGAATTATCTACAACCCAACCGTCCAACATGAATGCAAAAAAACACATGAAACTGAAGGAGTAACTAACTCCAAGCTAAAACATGAAGTTTAAAACTGATTTCATGAACATGCATACACATGGAAACATGAGAATAGCTGAAACACGTGAATCCAAAGAACACATAGGAGGAATGATTACCTCATGTTGAAACTGAATAGGAAGGATAGAGATGGGGATACTTGGACATCATATCAGTTTCGGCCTCCCAAGTAGTATACCCTCAACAAATAAATTCCTTCAAAGGAGTATCACTGAAGCAACTTCTTTTTTTCTCAACTTACGAACCTTACTGTCAATAATCTCAATTGGAACTTCTTCGTAAGAGAGACTTTCCATCACACCAATTTTCTCCAAATGCACAATTATAGTTAGATCACCAATGCATTTCTATAAAAAGGACACATGAAATACTGGATGTACAAATGCAAAATCTGAAGGCGAATCCAACTCATAAGCCACATTACCGAAATACCTCAAAATATGATATGGGTCTACATAACGGGGACTAAGCTTTACTTTCTTAACAAACCTTATCATCCCTTTCACAGGTGAGATTTTCAAGTAAACTCAATCATCAATGACAAATTCAAGGTGTTTCTTCATCACATCCACATAAGATTTCAGTCTACTCTGAGTCTTTCTCAACCTATCCTTGATAAGTCAAACTTTTTACATAGCCTCGTGAGCTAACTCAGGCCATATCAAAGCCACCTCACCAACTTCAAACCAACCAATATGATACCTACACCTCGTCTAGCCTCAATAAAACCATTTGAATGCTCGAGTGATAATTATTATTATAAACAAACTCAATCAAAGGCAAATAATTATCCTAATTACCTTTAAAGTTAATCACACAAACTCTCAACATATCCTCCAAAGTTTGAATACTGTTCTGCCTAATAATCTCACTGTGGGTGAAAAGTTGTGTTAAGCTTAACTTGAAAACCAAGACCCTTTTGAAACGATCTTCAAAACTGAGAGGTTAAGTGAGGACCTCTATCAGAAATGATGGATAAAGGGACACTGTGCAACTTAACCATATCCGAGATTTAAAGCCTAGCATAATCCTCGACTGAATAAGAGGTCTGTAAAGGAAAAAATGCATTGATTTAGTCATTCAATCTACAACCACTCAAATAGAGTCATGCTATCGAAGAGTGGGAGGTAAAGCTATAATAAAGTTCATATTCAAATCTTCCCCCTTATAAGTAGGGATGCTAATATCCCGAGTCATACCACCTAGTTTCTGATGCTCAACTTTCACTTAATGGCAATTCAGATACTTAGCCTCAAATTCCACAATATCCTGAGTCATCTTATTCTACCAATAGACTTCATGTAGATCACGATACATCTTAGTGGCTCCTGGGTAAATAGAATATCGAGATATGCCTCAACTCATCAATATTCAGAACACACAAACACTCCACAATTCTTGTTTGACTCTGAAATTAGTCCTTTTCTATTTTAAGTGTTTTTTTTTGTCTAAAAGTCCGTACTAACATTGTGATTCTATTCTTGATAGTGTGGCAGCTTTGGAGGCTGTTTGGAAAGGAAAATCCCTGAGCTTGTTATTTGCAGCGCGCGAGGTTGACCTATAGGTAGGCTACGACTTTCTTTCTATATAGACTGAGCTGAATTGCATAAATTTATGTTGAATATAGTGAATTGAGAGTGGGTACCTAGTTATTCTTACCTCTCTTCATAGATACCATGTTTTAGGATTGATCATCACTATTTCGGGGATAGTACCATGCTAGTTAGGGTTTCTTGTACGTTGTTGCATGTTGTTGTGAATTACTTGTTATTACTTGTTATTTGAAGCATGTTTAAACTTAGTATAGGGTAGACTAGTGTTGTCTTAGACTCGAGAGCCTTTTAGCTTTGTTTTCATCTACGACGTCATTTCGGACGGACTAGGTCCTTGTAGATGGAAATATTAAACTTGAGTATGATAGTATGATCCTTAGTCTAAGAGTTTTTGCATCGTTGTAGACTTTCTGCCTTATCTCCCTATCTCTGTGGCTCTGATACGCTACTAAAGGTTGTGTGCCTTCTTGCGATTGGAGTGTTTCGGACTTAGATCCTTTTGTGATCCTTTGTGAGTTTATGTTGATCCACGATGGCTTGGAGCTTACTTGAGATCCTCTTCAGAGTCTACACGCCCCCAGATCACTCTTGCTATTTAGGCGTCTTACTCCCCTAGGAGTGGATTGACTGGCTGAGCGGCCTTAGTACCTGAGATTCTCTTCAAAGTCGACACAGCCCCAGGTTACTCTTGCTAGCTAGGCGGCTTACACCCCTAAGAGTGGACTGGTTGGCTGGGTGGCTTAGATTGATTGTCACTTTTTCTAGTTGGGCTAGGAGTTGTCTGGATATGATGGTTACTTGGGTTGGGAGCCCAACTTTCGTTTCGTGGTTTCCTTCTCTCATTAGACTTAGCTATTTTGTGTACATGTCGAGCTTATGGTGGTCTGTTTGGGTTTTATTTAAACTTGCGCATGAGTGTACCTTCTAGCCTTATGAGGTCTATCTATGTTTAGTTTATCTAAACTTAAATTTACTTTCTATATGCTCGTGTGCTTTGTTTCATAACTGCTTTGACCTCTATGTGTATTTAGATTATCTATTTTCAATTTTTTTTTTACTTTTCTTGCTCAGTCGGCCTTATGATGCCTATTGAGCACCTTTGTTTTGGTACACATGCTACACTCTGCATCTTTTTTTGTGATACAAGTCCTAGTACTAGCTACCAACGGTGATCATTCATGCCATTTGCAACATCTCACAATTTGAAATAGCTAGGAAGAAGCTAAGAACTTGGAATAATCATTTTTGGAAATAGTGACAAATCTGGAAATTTGTTTAAGTTAGGAAAATTGAGTTTTTGGTCAACTTCAAATGACCATAAATCCTAGATCAGTATGAGTTAGGTCTACTTCTAGATATGGTTGGAAAGCTCTTGGAATTATCTTTCCAACGCCACCGAGTTGGCGCAATTTCGAGTTCGTATAAGTAAGTTATGTCCTTTGGAAGTTGGGCTGTTGGAATAAGGAAATGTCCAATCCGGATTTTTAAGGCGTATTTTAGTCTTTTCCTTGCCCTATTATTTTAATCCATTTTTAAGAGTTTAAGATGGGTCAAATCAGATTTTAGTCAGTTTTAGAAATTTAGAAATTTACGCTAGGGCTTGGAGAAAGGAGAAAAGAGGAGAAAGAAGAAGAAAGGGGAAGATTCATCAAGATCGATCCATTTAGTTGTGGTTTTCGCCAAGGATATATTCCTACCAGGTATGTGGGATCACATAGCATTAGGTTAGTTCTCTCACACGCCAAACATGAATCAATTTAGCAAAATATGTTTGATTTGAAAGTAAATCCTTTGAGTTCTTGATGCATTGTTGAAAGTTTCATTAAATTCTTGCATGTTGTGTTATTGGAGTTTCTTGATGATTTGATTCATGTTTTCGGGTGAAAATTTTGAGTTGAATCTATTGTATATTGAGGGTACTAATGACTCTAAGTGTTTGGGGAAAGAACCATTGAAGTTTTGAGGGTTTGAAGATGAAAAACGAATGAGAAAAATCGGAGATTTTCTAGGTAAGGGCTTGGGGCGCCGCGCCTGCCAGAGCGCCACAAAAGTTCCTCTGAACTTTGGCCTCTAGCGCGTCGCGCCAGCCAGAGCACCAGAGAAAGTTCTTTGAACTTTGAGGGTTGGCGCCCCGCGCCTCTCAGAGCATCAGGGACGCCAGTTCTCCCCATTTATTCCCCACCTTTTCGTACTTGTTCCTTAGAAATGTACCTATGTTTTCTAGTCGATTCCAACATTCTAAGGTACAACTAAACATCATGAAATCATCCATAAACATGAGATCATGAACCTTGAATCCATAATCCAATTCAAGGAAAGTTATGATCAAAGTCAAGAGAAATTAAGAGTCAAGTCTAGAAGTTAAGAAGCAAGTCAAGCATAGTTTTTAAAGTTTTCAAAAGTCTTTAACAAACGTTTTAACTTTGTTTTAAGACTAAAGTTTCAAGTTAAGCAAAGAGTAAAGAGTTGAGTTCATTTCTCAAAAAGCTATAAGGGAACTAAGTATTCCCAAAGAGTTTATAAATGTTTTCACATTTGAGCAAGAAAAGGGAACATCGATTCCAAGAGAGCTTTTAAGCTAAGTTTTGAGTAATTATCTCAAACCAAAGAAAGAAGTTGTTTTAAAACATATAAGCTAAGTATATTTTTGGGAGTAGTATTGAGCACCGATATGGGGATGCGAGTTCATATTAACTCAAGTCTCTATAAATCATGTAGTCATCATGGGTATTAATGGGTCATACTTTTTAGATGATCACATAAGTTAATCTAGTGGATCCACTAAGTTAATTAGTTCTATATGACGACAAAGTATAGGACAGTCTGACAGCGTGATGGTAAGAACGTTGTATCACCACTTAGGCTCATAGTGGTGGTTGTCGGTTAGAGAATCTCCCATAGAAACCATATTATTTTCTTATGTGAGTAAAGTTGAGTTTGTTACTGCTTTATCTTTAACGAACTAAGTTGGTTGCAACTGTTTTATAAGCTTTATTTATATTTCACGTGCTTCATTTCTTTATATTTGAGTTAAGTTATTCATAAGTTGAAAAAAGCCTGGTAAGTGTTTCCTTTCAGAATCCTTTCAAGCCTATATCTTGTTTTAGCATTTCAACTCGCATACTCGTACATTTAATGTACTGATGCCAGTTGGCCTACATTGTATTATGATGCAGATGCAGGTAACCAGGATCAGCATACAGCGCCTCGTTGATCCAGCTTGAGCATTCAGAGTCTGTTGGTGAGCCTCCTTGCATTCTGGAGGACTCCTTTATTTGCTTTCTAATCTTTCAGATGTTAGGATGATCGGGGGTCATGTCCCGACATCCCTCTTTGTTTTAGAGGCTTCGTAGATAGTTAGTAGTCAGATGTCTTTACATTGTCATTTCATATGTTAAGACTTGAGTTGCCATTTTGGCCAAGTTGAATGTTGACATTTAAACATTCTAAGTTATTTGACTAAGTTATTTGAGTAAGTCCATTTGATCATTGTATTAATGTTTTGATTCTTCCGCTGAGTCAGTAAGTCAGGCCAAGGGTTCGCTTGAGGCCAACAATGGTGTTCGAGTGTCAGTCCGCTCAGGGTGTAGGCTCAGGGCGTGACACCACCTTTTGTAGCTTTGGGTATCAGAGACGAGGATGAGCACTTGGCGTCCTGTATTCTTCTGTATATATGCTTAGCTAGTCTTTTGACTTTGAGACGACTTGTTGTGGTCCACTTTTGGGACTTGTATTTGTTCATATTAGATAACTTTGTACTCGTGACTTCCTGGTTCTGGAGAGATTCTATTGTATATAATTTTGGTTTGCTTTCGTTATTGTCTTGTTTTTATTGCTAGTGTAATTATTGTCTAGTTCTACCTTTATACTCACTACTTGTCGTTCTAGGTACGGGGTTAACTTACCTACTTGTGGGTTATAGTAGGTGTCTTCATGACTCGAAAAATCGGATTGCGACAAATACGTACCCATAACTCATAAATTTGTATAAAAGCTTAACTGAGAAATTCTAAATCATAAAAACAACAACAAAGCTAAAAGATCATAACATTTGATCAGTAAAATGCAAATTCATAGCTCAGAAATTCGTAAAGATGCTTAACACAAAAATCCTAACTCATAAATCAACAACTAACTCGAATAGAAAGACAACCCACAAAATGATCGTAACATTTTATCTGTAAAATGCAAATTAACTTGTTAACTCGTATAGAAAGACAGATAATCAAAGAAACTTAATTAGTTAAATTTGGTCCTTAACTAAGAAGAAGAAATTCAGATGGAAGAAAAGAGCTCCATAGTTATAATCACACTCCAATCTACTTAAGTATAATCTTTTCAGCCCTCTCTCTTCAGCTTCCAGATATCACTCTCACCTCTCGCCGGCGATCTCCCTCTCACCTCTCGCACTCGTCAGTAGTAACAGATTTCCTTCGGCAGCAAATATGGCTCCACCAAAATCCGTCCGTTCAATATCTCAACAAGCCTTCGATGAATTGGTGAAGGAAAATATTGAAGATCTTGGAATGGATTCCACTGAAGCCCTTGAAGACGCTATTCAAACCCTAACTCTCCAAGGCGTTGATCTCTCCGGTATTCTCTGTTAAAATCATTTGCATTTGTAGTAATTACTATCAACTACCTCTGTATATATTCCTTTTTATTATATTTGTTTACTAATTACTGAATTTCATCTTTTACAGAAAAAAATTACTGTTTGATTCTCTAAATTTCATGTCTATTGCGAAACGGAGATGTAAAACTGTAACCAGATTAGATGACATTGGGCTTTATAAATGCTCCAGTTTGTAAATATTGTGAAAGACTAAATCTTACTTCAATCTGTTTTATGTCCGCACTCAGGGATTGTGACTAGCATTTTGGGTTCTGGGGAGGAAAATCCAGTAATTCAATCACTTGAGAAGCTGAAGGAATTGGATCGTGATTGGAAGCAGGGAGGCGGGGATGAGACTGATGTGAAGGAAATTATTGAATGGTTAGATAAATTGAATGATGCGTGTAATGTTGATGGATCAGGAAATGCTGCTATAGCAACTAAGAATGGTGCTATAGAATTGGTGTGTTCGATATGCGGTAAACTTGGGAGCGAGGGCCTTGTTTCAGCTCTGAAGACATTGGTTTCCTTACTTCATGGTATGATACATATATTACGTATATACAATAATGTTTCCTGAGGGAATGACTGTTAGTGGAATTTGATGTGTTCTGTGGGTTTGGGGATTGATTATGTTACCTGTTGGTTACTTTAAAGAAGAAGAAATAATAGATAGTGTGATGCATGATGAAGTACATCCTTTTTTTCTCTAAGTCACGAGCTGTCAGGTTTTCAGTACATGATACTTATTTTCTTAGTATTTTATATTGGCTGAAAATTATGATTCTAGTTCTTGTTTTTAATGGAACACTTTAGTTTTGGTGATTTATTACAAATGCCGTTAATTAGGTTAGATTTGTCAATTTTGTTTCCTTTTTTTCCCGTTCAGTTGTTGTAATTTACTATAGGCATGCATCTAGCACCAAAATAAAATGAAGGTTTGTAAGCTAATCCTGCTTTAGAGAAAGCAAATCCTAGCTCATACTTCTCATATCAAGTATTATATGTTAGTACATTATTTGGATCACTAGGACTCTTTTGTTGAAGGTTTGTAAGCTAATCCTGCTTTAGAGAAAGCAAATCCTAGCTCATACTTCTCATATCAAGTATTATATGTTAGTACATTATTTGGATCACTAGGACTCTTTTGTTGCAAATCTTTCAGCATTTATGTACACCTTTCATGCATCACTAGCAGATATAGAGAATGAAAAGATTATGCATAGTGCGCTGGTGTACTATTCTGAAACTTGTGATGCAGAAATCTCTCAAGATCATAATGATAAAAAAAAATAAAAAATCTGTCAACATCCTACTTTGTAGTTCATTATGAAATGACATACATGACTCAGAGGGTGTTGGGACTTTTCGGCTTATCTACGCGTTTAATAGAATTAAAAATACTAACAGTAGCTTATAAATTAAACAAGCCAAAATCCAGAAGTTCATTACTCTCAACTTATGATTTTTCAGGTTGTAAGCACTTTTGGTTTGACCAATTTTTTTTACTATTTTATCCCTAGTATTAATTCATATCCCTGAAATATCCTTACTGCAATGAAACCCCTAACCCTGTGCATGATTTCACTCCCTCACCTTTTACACGATTTCTGTCATAGCCCGGGTACCATCAAGAGCAATCAAGGTTCTTAAGAAACTCTGTACGTTGAAAGTGATCTGATTGATTTTGTGCTATTTTGTTTTGCAATATTTGAATTGAAGAACTCATATACATATATGTTATACACTTGCTGAGAACAAAAAAAAAAGTAAGAAGAAATGACAGTGGAGAGTTAAGAATATGAGTCTATCAACATTGATGTCAAGTGCTTGTTTCTTTTATGCACTTATTTTTTGTGTTATTTAAGTAGGTTTTTTTACTAACAATTTTACTCAAATTATTAATATCAAATTTTAGCTTTTCATTAAATAATTTTTTATATTTATCAACAAAGAATGAGACGTAAATAATTTTATATTTGTTTCAATCTGAAATGTTGAATCTTGTAAAAATCATGTTTTATTAGTGTAAATGGTTTTAAGGCTGTTTAAGTCGTTTAAACAGAAATAAGTGCATATGGACTCTTTTATACTAAGCACTTCAATGGTATATTATCAATTTTAGCGCTTTATTCTAATACGTAATTGCTTATTTATTCAATTAGTTTCAACACTTGGTATTTTTTGGCACTTAATACTTATCAACTACTCTAAATCAGCTAAGCCAAACGGGCTCTCATATTCCTACAATGCCAATTTGATTTTCGTATTATTTTGGTTGAAATTTCGGATAGTTCTGCATTCTCAGTAGATGGGAGAGCTGATATCATCAATGGAAAATGTCTAATATGCATAATTGTATTGTGTGCAGATCTACAGAGCACTGAAATATTTAGGGAGACTAATGGTCCAAAGATGGTTATGAATATCCTAAACAATAGGAAAGAAAACCTAAGCATCTTGAACAGTGGATTCGCTGTTGTTTCTGCTGCTGCAACTGGGAATGAGGTCCTCAAGGAGGCATTTATGAACTTGAAAATTGATGAGCTGATTCTTCAATGTCTAAGAGAATTTAGTAGGGGGAGCATTCCTTGTTTATATGATGCTGTACGAGTCCTGCTAACCTCTGATGATAATCGTGTTGTGGCCTCTGAAGTAAGTGAACATTTATAGTAGTTATTGTTATTTGATGTTAATTGCTCATCAAAATCAGAATTCTGATACAGGTGGAATAACTCACATGGACAGAGTCACGGTGTATTTTGTTCCATAATAAGTTTCAGATCAGGCTAATTTTTTGACTGAACAGGATAAATAGGACCTGTGACCTGGACTAGTCTATAATAATTTCCCGAAAGCACCACTTTATTTACTGGGTGAGCAGTTGATCAAGTTGCATGGTTGCATCGATCAATCACGTATGACCAAAGAAATTCAAACATTCACCACATGAACTATAGAAAACCTGAAGATTTCTCACTATTTTATATTTCTGGACAACCCTGATTTTATCACCTAATAAGAGTTGCATTATCCTAGTTGTCCATCATATTGAGACAATATTTTTAAGTTTTTCTTTTTTGATAGGTAATGTAAATTTATTAAATATAGAACCAAGAAGGTACTTTGAAGTACAAAGTAAATTGTTAGATTTAACTTCTTTTGTGGCAAACTAAATGGCACAGATTGCTTTCATGATTTAATGCTTTGACCAGTTTTCCTTTATTATTTGGTTATTCTTTAAAAGTGAAGATATGCAACTTCTCTTCTTATTTCTAATGTCAATTTTTTTTGAATGAATCTTTTTATTTACTCTCAAGCTTGTTCGAATTAATTCTCAAGCAACTATACTTTTATATGTGGAGAAAAATATTTTTTAGTGGATCCAGTATTGCTGATCAAATGATTGAACTACAGATCCATGATCCTTGACTCCAGATAAACCATTTATACGTTCTAATGGAGGAGGCTGTATTAATAATGGATCTTTAACTGCTTATCCTAGATCCAGTTATTATTGATTTGTGAATGTTCTGGTTTATCAAGATATCAACTGGGCTGGGAGTTGGTTGAATTGTTAAAGTAGGCAGACCTGGATAATTAAGAAAGTATATGGCTATATCAGCAATGATTGAATTTCTTACGTTGCTCTAACGCATGCTCTAAACAGTGAGACGTTCTGTAAATGTTATTGCTCTTAACTGTAGGTTTATGGGTATGCCAGAAGGTTTGCAAAAATAGGAATTGTTGAAGCACTTGTTGATTCACTTCATGATGGGATCAAGGCACCTAGTCTGGTGTCTGCAAGTGTTGCTTTAAAAGCTATTGCTGTTAATGTAAGTACTGAATAATATATGAAATAACTTGAAGACACAAGGAATATGTTAATTAAATACTTTGCACTTTGCACATAAGCATTCTTAAATCCCTTAAGCCGAAATCTTCCTTGCATCTATTTAAAATTTATCATCCCTATTATATTTGACATTTTGAGCTCATTACAGAATTCAGAATGTAGCGCTCTTGTAATTATCTTTCAACACTTGTTTCTGGAGTCGATATACTCTTTAACAGTAAAAATAAGTACATTATCTCTTTTATATCTGTGCACATGTCCACCCTGAAAGTGATAAACTGTTGATGATAATATAGATCTGTGCTGGCTGTAGTTGATCAAGTTTTTCCTGCAGCATTGTCATCAATTGAGTAATCCCGTTAGATGGGTTTATAAATCTTATAAATAGGAGATGGTTTTTGTCACAGGTCATCTTATCGACTTGCATGAACTTCCTGTGGCTAATAGGGAGAACTTTAATTTAATTGTGGATCCATTAGAAAAACTTGGGGGTAGGTTAAATGATGTTAATCAATCATTTCAGAAGCTAATTGTCACTCATCTTTTTCCTGAATGATTGCCACCTTAGTCCCAATACACAATGCCTACCTTGGCTTACACAATTAGGGGTTGTTTGGTATGATGTATAAGGAAAACAAAAGTTAATTTCTCAGACAATCACTCAACTAATAATTTTTAGCTTGGAAAGTCACTCAACTTTGTTTTGTAACACAGAAGTCACTCAACTACTGTCATTTCATCTAGACATCTACAAAGTCCCTCAACCAATTCAAACACTATATTCTCTGTCGTTATATAATGCTATACATCTATAATTTGAATGATAAACCTACAAGAAAAGTAGGATACAGGGTAGAGCTACTATGAAAGGTAGGGTTAATAGTAAATAAAATTATTAAATAATAAGTAAAGACAAAATGAGAAAAAATATATTAAGGTAACGATGCGATCACTCCAAATTGATCATTACACAAAATGGGTCTATACGTCGTTACCTAACAATGTATTTAAACGATGCGAAACAATACAATTTCTGTAACAATCAAAACAAACATTGTATTTAAACTAACAATGCAATACAACGAGTAACAACCATCCAAACAAGGTGTTAAGCCAAACTTTTAAAAAATAAAAAGTGGTTCATTCCAGTTGAACAAAAAGCGGGTCAATTTAATGGTTAATTAAAATAATTTTTCTTTCCCAAAAAAATTGACTTGAAAATTTCCCTGCCAACAATATCTACCGAAAATGTCATTGGAATTGGTTGAGTGATTTTGGAGGTGAAATGACAATAGTTGAGTGACTTTGCTGTTACAAATAAAAGTTGAGTGACTTTCTGAGATAATTGTCATTAGTTGAGTGACTTTTGTGTTACAAAACAAAGTTGAGTGACTTTTCTGTTACAAAATAAAGTTGGGTGGCGTTTTTGAGATAGAAGTTGTTAGTTGAGTGACCGTCTGAGAAATTAACTCGGAAAATAATCATGGTAAATAATTTGTTATAACTTTATCCAATGCTTGGTTGTAATTTGAATCATGTATAATTTAACTCTTGTATAACTTAATACATCAATTGGTGTATTATTTTATACCACCAATAACATGGATCGAATCAATGTATAAGTATATATGGATAAAGTAGCAGAAGGACAAAACTACCATTATCTTTTTCCTAGAAATCAATGAAGGTCATGCATTCAAGAGTATAATTGTCAACTCGATACTTTTTAGTTTAAAAAATAAATAAACACTTTAAATCAAATCTTGTATCTCCAATTTTTGTGCAATTAACCAATCACATCCAACAAGAAATAATTTCTGGATTACTAATCCCTACATTATAATCCTCGTATAACTTGTCTTCAAACCAAACTTCCCCTTAAGGTAAGAATATCTTATGGAAGGTTCAGTGAAAAGTTGGATATCTTCCATCACATTTGAAGTGTTTCAAAGTAGGTCCTTAGAACTTTGCAAGTGATAGAAGCAGATAACAACCTTTATTTACAGATAAGTGTAAGTTTTATAGTTGCCTTTCGGTTTCACTAATAACAAACTAATGCTTATAACAATTTTCCTGTAGTTAGTGACTTGCAACTTTAACTCAGTTGCACCATAATTCCTAATCGTTAGCTGTCACTTTTGGATTCAGGATGATATATGCAGAGCCGTTGCTGAAAATGGCGGTATAGACGCAATTCTTCGATGTATAGATGACAGCAGTGAACAGGGTGAAAAAGTCGTAGCCATAACTTGCTGCTCCTTGTTATCTAAGGTGCAAAGTTTATTTACAACTTGAACTAAACTTTTCCTGTTTCTTCTTTCCTTGTGTTTGATTATTAAACTGGGGTGTGTAGTTTTGCATGTTTTCTGCTGAGCATTTTTTATTATTGATCTATGAGAACTGATCTTATAAATAGTGTCTTGATATTTCATGATCCTTTATCATATGTATGGATGTACTTTAGAAGGCCCAATTGTCTCATAATTTTTTTTGGGGGGAAAGATGGCCCAATTTTGGGACCCCTATTTAAGGCATAGCCGAAGCTTTAAAGTTTTGTAAGTTTATCCACTTTTGAATCATCTTTGATACGCCAACAAAGTTTTAAAAATCTGGGTCTGAACTCTGAAGTTACAGACTACAGACATTTGGGTCTGAAACTAGGCTTGACACAACCAAACGTCAATCAATTTGGAGCATGCAAACTTCAGACGTTTTGTTTGTAGTTTTGGCATATGGCTCTGAAGTAGGCTTGACACAACCAAATGTTAATCAATTTGGAGCGAACAAACTTCAGACATTTTGTTAGAAGCTTTGTCCTGTCAGTTTGAAACTTCAGATATTTTATCTGAAGTTTGGCCTGGCAGTCCAAAACTTCAGACCTGTATGTTTGAAGTTTGGGGGACCTAACTTCAGACCCCGATCAATACCTTCTTTCTGGTCATTCTAGTGGTGATTAGGACATTGAAACATAGTTGACCACTTATCTTCTCCATCATTGCATAGGGCTCTAGTAGAGGTAAATAATATAATAGAGAAGACCTCTAGGATATCAGTGCAAGTTTCTTCCTCATAAATGCTGAGTTCTTAACTCAATGTTGTATTCTTTGGTACTGTACTTCAATGAATCATGCTTGGGATCATTTGCTGCGTATTCACTATGTAAGCTAGCAACATAATTTTCACTAAATTCAATGCCAACGTAGCAATAAGCAACTTGGGCCACACCTTTACTCAAGCAACAACTATGAAGAAGGAGAAGCAGAGGAGTATACAGACTTTATCTGAAGTTTGTCAATACTAGCTACAAGTTAAATTATTTGAGATGGATATAGTTTAAATAAAAGGGTCAAAACTGGCTATCAGGTGCAATTCCTAAATTTTGTTCATAGCATAGTTGTACACATTAAATTTGGTTTTTGATGTATAAATTGTTTTTTTTCTGGTAAGTAGATTGAATATTCTGAATCATGTTTAATTTTGTTTGTCATTACTTATCAAGTTTTCTGGTTGTGCATGTGGAATAAGAACTTCAGCTTTCTTTTGGTCCCCATGAATTGATTATCTGCTATTCTTCCTTTCTTAAAATTAAATTTTAATATATTATAGTGAGCAGTTGGCAGGAAGTGACATAAACAAGAGTGCTATTGTAGATAAGGATGGCATGGACAAGCTTATGAAACTTGCAACGAGATTTTCCGATGATCCGGCTGTGCTACATGAGGTAATACCATTGATATAAGTTTATTATGTCTTGCAAGCCATATAAAACATTTCATTTTTTCAGGAATCCGAATTTTTCATATATCAGTCCATCTTCTGTCATTTGGGGTGTTTCATCGTCACAAGCTATATCTCGTATGCTGATTTGGTGCTGAACTTCCCATTACCTGTTCCATTTCAAATGATTTTATCTACAAATACAACATTTTTTGCAATAAAATGGGATAAACCAATAATTATGTCAGATGAGTCAAGATAATAAATTGTAGAAGATAGATCCAATTCTCATTCATCATCACATCAGATGCGGTAATGAAATGTCTACCCGAGTCAATATCAAAACAGGCTTGGCTTTTCAATATCAAAAAGCAAAAAACAGGCTTAGCTTTCATAAGACTTCTCCAAAAATGGGAAGCATTTTGCATAGGTAGCCAATTCGACCAAGTTTGATTTTGAATAGACTTGCTGCGAATCACATAGTCCAAAGATCATTAAACTCGAAAGCTAGTTTGGAATCATATTTTGCAAGCATTACAAGATTGTGGTTTCTTTACATTTTTTTATATCCAAACCTCCTTTCCTTTTGCTTTTACAAACAGTATCCCAGTTGACAAGGTGTACTTTTTTTTCTTCTTTTTCATTCGTGTCATTGCATAGGAAAGTCCTATTAATTCCATACATCTTTGTGAACACCTCAATAGGTACAGAACTATCTCCATGTATACAATTTAGGCACCAAAAGACCTCTTTGCTACTCTTTCCATGTTTCAGGTTATGTCTATGATAACTGTACTGTCCTTGAGGTCTCCACATAATGCTGCATGTGCAATTGAAGCCGGAGCTGGTGATATTGTTGTTCAAGCTATGCAGAGGTTTCCAGAATCAGAGCTACTGCAAAGAAGCTCTTGTTTCATGATCCGAAATCTTGTGGTTAGGAATCCAGAAAACAGGCAAGTGCCCCACCACTAGACTTGTTATTTGCTTGCTGCTGATATGTTAAGGATTTGATGTGCCAGTTTGTAAGGGTAGACGGTTGCAAAACACTTATCTGCACCTGGCATCTGTACCAAACCAATACATCTACTTAAAACTCTTATCACTTAATCATGGTTAGTTAGCATATATTCTCACTTCAATATGTATCACAAAATCATGGGAAAGTAATGTGGTTTGGTGCAAGTGCTGGTTGTCAGGAAGTTTTTTCTCGGCCAGTCTCGTAGGAACCAAGTAAGTTTGACACTGTGAATGTTTTTTGCAGAACTATTTTGCTTGGTAATGGCATTGAGAAGCTTATAAGAAAGGCCAAGATGAATTACAAGAGCTGTAAGAATGCTGCAACTGATGCTCTTAGGGATCTAGGACTAGATAACTATAACTTGTGAGTCCCTGGAGTCCAAGCTTAGATTTTGTGAAATCCCATTCCCCGCCCCCTAATGTCATCGGTAGATCATTTATCTAATCTACCTTCCAACCACCACCATCCAAAGTTCAAAGGTCACAGTGCTCCCCAACTCTTTGGGTCCGGAAAAGGAATTCGATCAATGCTGTTTATGCTTGTTAAGCTCCCTTGTGAAAATCGCTTGCAGATACGCGAATGCTTACCATCTATCCATTGAAAGGGAGTATGAATACTGTTGGAACGGCTTTGTGGTTTTGATTTGGATTATAACACAAATATTATCCCTATCTTATTTAAGTGTACAAGTGCAGCTTCAAATACAAATTCTAACAAGCAGAGTTACTAATACATTCCTATGACTCTCATTAGGGGTGTTCATCGTTTGTTAAAACCCATCCAAATTGAAAACTGAACCAAATCAATTAAATTATGGGAAAAGAAAATATTTACTATTTATAGCTATATAATTTTAGTACATGTACTATTCATTTTTACTCTCACCGTTCCTTTTTATATGTCTTCCTTACTATAAAGAGTTGGTCCATAATACTTGTTATTTCATTAAATAATGCATAAATTATAATATTCTTCCTATTATAACCCTTGATAGTTAATCAGCCTTGAAAATAAATATTTGATCAACTTGGAAAAATTAATAAGTAATTAATATTCATTGTAATTACTTTCACCATTGCATTACTTAGGGGGTATCAAAAGAATATGAAAAATTGACCGAACTAAATTGATTTATGTCTTTCTTCAATAAAACTGTGAACTTTTATTTAAGTGTATAACGAACAATTCGGATGGTCTTTTTCATTTATGAAAAAAAATAAAATTGAACTGAACTAAATAACCTTACGTGTATGTAAATATATTTTATATATTAACAATATGTTAAATTTAATATTTAATAACATTTTTCAAATATAAATATAACATAGATCCTAGGCCTCTGATGATTGGATGACTTTCGGTCTTTGCTCTTTAATTGGAGTTTAATTAATTAGATTTAAATTTAAAAGATACTATAATAGATACTCTATCAAACAATAGAGCAAACTTATGCAAATACTCCTATTAAATAATTAAGATCAAACAATACGGCAACAATGTTTTGCATTCTTGACTTCTTGGTAAAGAATTAAAGTGTTTCTTCGAGAACATACTTGCGAAAGAAATATTTTAATGATAGAATAAGATCAAAGATTACAACACAAGGTTTTACATTCTTGACTTCTTGGTGAAGAATTGAAGCGCTTCTTCAATAACATATTTGCGAAAGAAATATTTTAATAATAGAGTTATTTGAGGTGATATTTTAAAAGGAAAAAAAAGAAGACAAAATTAACCAAACTGTACCGATACCGAAGAGAAACCGATATGATTGAGATGGTTTTAAAAAAATTAATTTTGGTTATTCATTATAAAAAAAAAAATCAAAAAATTGGGATGGTATAATTTTTTGAAAATAACTGACCGAACCGTCCGATTGACACTCCTAGCATGACTCTATAAAATATGATTTTGAAAAAGAAATCTCAACAAACAAATTTAAACTAAAAGATGGATTTATTTATCATTTATTGAAAAGTAGAGTTTAAAAAACATTAAATAAGGGTAGAATTGTAAACTTACTTAGTTTATTAATGCAAGTGAATTGTAAACTTACATAGTGCTGATTTTTTACCTAAACAATCTTATTATATATTAAGACACTTATAATAAATATACTTACTACATGCAAATCTTATTTTTATACATAGTGTAATGCGTCTATATTACATGCGTAGTTCGTTTTCGTCACAGTCCAGTTTTTAAAATCAAAACAAGTATAATACATTTTAATTTATTTGTAATACATATATATTGCATATATGTTTAAAGATAGTTGATATTTTATAAAAAGCTCTTTAAAAGGTAATTAGTTTTGGTTAACAAGGTTTTGTTTGGTTTCATAAAAACACTAGATACAAAAGCCGAGTAAACTTGAGCCAAATATATATTATTTTATTTGTTTCAATTTATGTGACACAGATATAACTGGGAGAGTCAACAAAATTTTTACATATTTTTTTCTTTAATTATTTATATAATATTTTAGCGTACTTTTCAAATAATATTTGTGGCACATGTGATATTTTAAGAGTTAATTAATTTTTTAATATATTTGTTTAAATATTTTAAGTTGTTGATTATTGTGATATGTGGCACATGAGAATTTTTGAGAGTTAATCAATTCTTAATGCATTTTTAAAAATATTTTAAGTTGTAAATTATTGTTATTTATGGTACCTTTAGTTAGCGTAGTTTTCAAATAATATATGTTAGCTCATCTGTCTCAATTTAGATGGAATTTAGAAAGTTGATCAAATTTTCATATGTTTTTTTAAAATATTTTAAGTTGTTAATTATTGTGATTTATAGTACTTTTAATGCAATACTTAAATAATACATGTTATTCCCTCAGTTCCAATTTATGTTGTATATGTGAAATTTTGAGAGCTAACCAAATTTTTATAAGTAATTTTTAAATACATAATATACCAAAAATGAAAATAAACAAAGAAATACTAAATATAAAATAGAGGAAATTAGAGGGGAAGGGCAAATCCGTCAATTGATTGATTGAGCCTAAGCTCCTCAAAATCGCATTTAGGAAGTTAATAAAAATTTTAATATATTTTTAAAATATTTTAAGTTGTTAATCATTGTGACTTTATATTACTTTTAACGTAATTTTTAATGATATATGTTATTCCCTCAGTCTCAATTTATGTGGCATAGGTGAAATTTTGAGAGTTAACCAAACTTTTTGTAAGTAATTTTAAATACATAATATACTAAGAAAGAAAATAAGCAAATAAATATTAAATATAAAATAGAAGGAATTTGAGGAGAAGGGCAAATCGGTGAATTGACCGACTGACCTTAAGCTCCTCAAATTCGCTCTTCTAAAAATAATAATAATAATAATAATAATAATAATAATAATAATAATAATAATAATAATATATATATATATATATATATATATATATATATATAGTAATACTGAAGAAAAAATCAATATATATACCTTAAAGTATGAATTTCCTAACTTGAATGTTAAATTACTATAATAACTATAACTTAAAACACTCATCTATATAGTTACTATTATATAAACATTTCTCTTCATTTTACTTAATTACTTTTTTTTTTTAATATTAATGTATTTTAGTTGAAGAAAAATTCATATGATTTATAATGACGCCGGGTTGAAGGGTGTATTGGTTTAATTTCTATTTATACTTAATTTTTAATTTTTTATGAGATAAATATTTTCATTATATGTCAATCTTTATATATAGATATATATATTTGGGTAGGTATTTGTATTTAAATTAAAGTATTTTTATATGTCACGAAAGTATCATTAAGTTAATATGGAATAAACGTGCAACGCATGAGAAGCTTTAAAGTACAAAGTTGAATTTTCATTTTTCCCCAACACTAAATTAAAATATAATTAACTATCTAAATAAATAGTAGAATTAATTAGAATTCCAATTTATTTAAGTAAATACAAAACTAATAAGAAATTCAGTTTTTGCAATTTAATTCTTCAGTTATGGCATTAACTTTTTTCCCAGTAATTGTTCACATTATTATACCAACCCTATATACCTGATAACACAATGTTTTTATTGACCATAGAATGAATCATGTATGGTTGAATAAATTGAAAATCGTTTACAAAGATATGAACAATATATTTGTTGGGTGTAAGGTAAACATGTGATTATATATATAATTTTGCAAATTAAATATATTTATTATGTTTAATTTTAAATTTATCAATGGAAAAAAGAAATGAAAAGTTAAATAACTATCTTTGATTTATGTGCACATTTCATCGAGAAGTCAAACACGAGAACCAACAACAAGAACATTATCTATTATTTACCTTATAAAATAAAAATCAATGAAAAAAAATAGTTCTAAAAAATATAGTTGTTTTCTTCACATATTCATATGACATCCAAAAAATTTAATTCACATACTTTAATTTTTGAAATATTTATACTATTACGCGTGGAATACACGTGCAACACACATGTTCGAGAACTAGTATATATATTTTGAATATATTAATTTATGTGAATGTTCATTGCACAATTTTAATTCAAACATACATATTTAATTAATTGAAACTTAAATAAATTGAGTGATCTCCTCTCTTCATGCTAACACAACCTTAATCAATACTTCCTGTCTATGGTCATGACGGTCAGTGGGCAACCGACGATAAGGACTCGTCAACCCTCTTAGGAGACATCCCACTACCTTCACAACAATCCTAGACCCTCAACTATGCAAACACTTTAAACCCCAAACTCATAATCAAAATCCTTAGAAGTATGTTCTAGTTATTCTTGTGAAATCAGGCACACTCTTACATGAACAATTCTTTATTAAATGTAGAGAGCACGTGATAAAAAAAATTCAACATATTGTTTTAGATGTAACATTTGAAAGAGCTAAAATAAGAAAAAACTAAATTGGAAATAGCAAAATCTGAAAATTTTCAAGTTAAGCTTCAGAAGTGAGTTTTGGGTCAACTTTAAATGGCCATAATTTTCAGTTATGATGATTTAGGCGGCCCATGAGTTATCAAATGAAAGTTCTTGAAATTCTCTTTCCAACTCCACCAAGTTTGCTAATTTTCAAGCTCATATGAGTGAGATATGAATGTTTGAAATCAGGTTGTCCGGTTAAGGAAAGTTACCCGGATTTAAGAGGGGTATTTTGGTCTTTTCCTTATCCAATCAGGTTAATTCATTTTCAGTAATTAATTAGGGGTATAAACTGATTTGGTTTAGTTTTCCCAAACCAATATATGCTTAGGGTTTTGAGAAGAGTTCAAGAAGAGGAGAAAATGAGAAAAGTCAAGGCGTTCTTGGAGTTTTCTTGCGGAATCGAAGGTCGTTTCGCCAAGGGTTTGATCCCTAAGAGGTATGTGAGTTCTCATACTATTGGGTTCATTCACCAACACTCCAATCATGTTAATTTCAGTACAATTTCGTTCTTGAAATCGAAGAAATTGAGTTCTTGATAAGTGTTCCTGAAGTTCATTCGTAAATCTTGATTTATGGGGTTGTTGATGAGTTCTTGAGATAAGTATTAGTGTTTTGAGTGAATTATCGTGTGCTAATGTTGGGTATTCAAATCTAAGTGATTGGGGAAGAAACCATTCGATTTTAGTCGAATTAAGGTCAGAAAACGAGTAGAAAAATTTGTCGAAATTGTCAGGGGGAATGGTGGTGCAGTGCGCCACAGATGCACCAGCAATGTGCCAGAAATGGGTTTATGAACTTAGGGGCTGACTCCCCACGCCAGCAGTGCACTCGGGTCGTGTGTCCCCACCCTTTTCCCATCATTTAGCCCGTTTAAATCCTTCTAAAGTATACCTTTACTCCCTATCGATTCTAACTACTCTAAACTACATCTAACATTTAGAAATCATTCATAACATGAATCATAACCTTGAATTCATAATTCAAATTCAAGATAGAGCTAAGAATCAAGTCTTGAGAGTTCATTTGAGTCATTTTAATAAGTCTTTTACAATCGTTTTAAACTTGTTTTAAGACTTGAGCATCTGAGTTTAAGGAAGAGTAAAGTTGGATTCATTTTCTTTAAAATAATATACGGGAACTAAGTATTCCCAAGAGTAAATGTTTTCACAGTTAAGCAAGAGAGGAAACATTGATTTCCAAAAGAGTTCATGAGCAGCTTTAAGTATCATCTCTTTTAAGAGAAAGATTTTTGAGTAATAATCTCAAACCACAGAAAGAGGAAATATTTTCTTTAAAACATAATGAGCTAAAGTATATTTTGGGAGTAGTATTGAGCACCGATATGGAGGAGAGTTCATACAACTCACAGCCCCCATAAACTATGTAGCCAACGTGGGTAGAAATGGTCATACTTTTAAGATGAATCATTAATGTTTTTAGCATAGACTAGTGGATCCACTTAGTAGTAGGTTCTATACCTCGGCAAAGTATAGGACGACTCTGGCAGATGGATTAGACGCTATATCATCACATAGCACATAGTGATGGTTGGCGGTTAGAGAAACTCCCACAGAGATATTTTGTATTCTTATATACATAGAGTTTACTTTGTATTTTCATTTACAAACAAAGTTTATATTGTATCCTTGCATACAAACTGAGTACATTGTATTTTTATTTTATTTTTTTAAATGACTTATATAAATTTCATCTTTATTGTCGTTTCTATATTGCACTGAGTTGAGTATCCCTGAGTTAAGTTGAGATAAGGTAAGTGTTTCTTTCATATTCCAGTTCAAGCTTATGTCTTGTTTAGATTTCCCCTCTCATGCTTGTACATTCCATGTACTGACTCCATTTGGTCTGCATCTATTAAGATGCAGATACATGTAACCAGGATCAACATCCAGTGCTTCGTTGATCCAGTTGAGCTTTAGAGTTGTTGGTGAGCCTCCTTGCTTTCGGAGGATCCCTTTATGTTGCTTTATCATTCTAATTTAATTAGGATGTTGTGGGTATTGTTCTGACGTCCATCTAAGTGAGGAGTGGATTCATAGATAAATAGACACTAGTTCATGAGTCTTTTCATTTTTCAGTTGTTCATGTTAAGACTTGAGTTGCCACTTTGGCTAGTTGAATGTTTATTTCTAAAACATTATGAGTTAACTTTTGAGACAATTGAGTAAAGTTTATCTTATTTATGAGTAAGTCTTCCGCTAAGAGTTAAGCCAGGCCAAGAGTTTGCTTTGGTCCAGCAATGGTTCTCGAGTGTCGGCCACATCCAGGGTGTAAGCTCGGGGAGTGATAGTAGAGCTCGTTTATGGTTGGTTGGAATTGGAGGAACTAGGAGTTGTTCTCCCTTAACGGTGCAACATTAAATGAGATTTTCATCAAGGTTTCTTCAGGAATCACCACATTTTTATTAGATTATTTCTAAAGGAGAATTCATAAACCTAAGTCGAAGCCATGTACATCATCAAGTACAAAGATGGAAATTCTTACCAGATGAAATCATTCACTTATGACTCAAAGTTTAAGGTGGAGTGTCAAGACCCAAGACTCCCCCCTAGACGTGACATGGTGCCTAGATCCACGAGTGACCCCATGCTAACCACATGGCATAACATGACACTAAGATAACATACATAAATGAAATAAATATGACAATTGGAATCAAGTCTCAAGTTCTTTTCTACAGTAGTTGCATATCCACCTTTAAATAGCTTCTGCATATTTGTTTAGTCTTTAATTTAGTAGTAAGTTAGACCAAAGATCCGCTTGAGACCAGAAATAATTTTGAGTGTTGGCCACGTTCAGGGTATAGGCTCGGGACATGACATTTCATTATGAACAAAAAAGAGAAAAATGTAGACTTTAGTATAACTTTAAACTTCTCACAAAAATTGAAATTGATTTACAGACTGACACATAATTTTCTCAAATATCAGCAAACTATCCTTTATGGTATGAATTTTTAGGGAGTGTGTTTCAATTCATAAGGATCAAATTGTGTACCTTTTAGCACCAAACGCATAGTTTTATGTATAATAAATAAGAGCAAATGACAAAGCGTTGCAAACAAAAATTTCATAATTCATAATCAAGAAATTACTAGCATAAAATAATGAAATTGCAGTAGGAACAAGTGCAACATTTTGTAACGCACAACTGCATCAGCTCTTACAACTCCATGTTTTGATCAATAAATAGATCAAACAAGGTCCCTTGTGATAGTGTAGCGTTAATTTACCAAGTTTAAATCAAGAAAACACTATAACAAAATAAATATATTTAAATTATAAATCAATTATAGAAGTGAAAGTATACCTCATTATCAACAGGAGAATCATGTTCTATGATTGTACCTCTGCCTAGCCTGTTACCTCTACTTTTGTGTTGACTAGTTCTAGCACTACCTCTGTCACCATGATTTCCACCACCCTTTTCACCAACCCTAACACTAGTTCTTCCATGATAACTAGCTCTGAATCCATACGCAACTATGAACTTGGAAAGTGATATTTGATTTTACTTCTACTTCGAATTGTGTGTGGCCTGCCACATGAACAAATGTATTAGGGCTCTCACATAATTGTACCTTTAGTTTGATTTATGTCATTCAAGTCAGGGTTTGCCACAATCATCTCATTGGTCCAGTTTTGAAGATCATGCACAATTTTCTTTAAATAATGCTTAACATAATGAACTTGCTTGACAATGTCCAATGTTATATCACAGGCCTGATCAAAACACATCAGCATGTCCCCATATGTCTTTTACTTAAGATTCATATATGGGTAATCTCTCCAAAAGAATCAATTTTTCAAACGGGGTCGAATAACATCTTTTCTCCTCCTAGTCAATATATACCTTTCATCAATTTTAACAATCTTTTTGTGTGCCAAAATCTTGAGCATATATGACAACAAAATATACCTCTAGACTTAAACCGTTTACAACTACAATTAAAACAATCACCTCTAGGCCTATATTCAATTATGTATTCTATTGATTTTTTAATCATTTTTATGTATAACTGAATAATCACTAATTATGATTTTTTCAATATCGGAGATACATTCATGATTAGTGGGGTGCTGATTCACAATGATACTATTTTCTTTAACTACATCTTGAAAAATTAATACATTGTGTGAGTGTAACACTGAATTACTTATTTCTCCCACTTGAACAATGACTCACTTACAATATGAAATCCCTTTAACCAGTATTCCATTTCCAACTCTTTCTCATGCCTAACTCTTATAGTTAACTTGTATTGATGCACAAACAACTTTAAGGTGCTTTCACCAAAAATATATCCATTAAAAAAATTCATACATACCCTTATTTTTTGTGTAAATAGCATACCAGTCGAAAAAAACACATCATCATACGCTTGAACTCATTTCTCCTTCTCAATGTATAGGTTGTTGAATCAGTATCTTGTTTGCAAATCATACTTTGTAATATATTTTGTCCATCTTATCTCAAAGTTTTCAACACTAATACTATCAAGGACCATGAACTTGAATTTTTCACGTGCAATTTTAGAATCAGAAAACTCACTTAAGTAAAGAGGCAACTTCAAGTATATGTGTCAAATGTAATATCTATGTATAGTATGTGACATCACTTCCAAAATGATTGGTTAGTGCTCGAGAACTTATCGGTTATGATAGCACCTAGATGAATGTTTTACATGGCCTCAAGCCAAGTACTAAAAATTAATATGTAACTAACGATATTTTTATGAGGCAAGAGAGCATATCATAGTAGTATCGATTGTCTATGGGGATTGATGACAACAAATGAAGCACATGACATATTGTAGTGATTCACAAGATACAGTGTATCAAAACGTATAGCATCACGAAAGTGCTCATAAGCTTCCTTATAATGTTAATGCACTCATACCACATTTCACAACCTTCCCCTGTTATAAACATTTATTGAATAGAAAAACTTTGTATATTTCACTTGCATTTCATGAAAAAAGTTAAGCAATGACTGTGCATCCCCTTCTTGCATTTCAAAATTCCTACTCTTTAAAATAAAATTCCTACAATCCTTTAGAGTGCAACCCAAAATTGTTGTCCACCACGTTAAACCTCTACAAGTCTAATGATTTTGGAGGGTTTAATTTCATATCGAACGTGAACTACAAGACCCCTCTTCAAATATTGATTAATCAACATATGACCAGCCATCAATCCAGATATGATAGAGAGAAAATGATGATCGTTCTCATTAACAACTTAAGAGACACGCCAAAAGGGCAAAAATCATAGTTATCAACAACAATAGTGATCCTAACTTTACAATTGTCACTCTTTATGATATACTTAGCTTTGCGATTTCTAGCCCTATTACAAATTTACAATAATAAGTTATATATCTAGCAGTGTTACCACCCATCTTGTTAAAATTTCTTTTTTCACTATAGAAAAACCATTCAATCGTGCTTGTTCTTTGTACATATTTTTTTTATTTCTAAATCATATTTCAGAAATTGGACCTGCACCCACATCCTTTTCGGTGAAAGAATCATATGGTTCACGATCAACATCAATTTCTTTAAAGTCATCTCCTTAAATGTGTTCCCTCATCGCTCTCAACTTCTTCATTGTATTCTCTATTGGTTTCTCTTGTAATGACCCTTCTGTAGACACCCAATTTTGACCCTCCTTTCTTCAAATTACATTTTTCGAGCTTCTAATTTAATAAATATTTTTACCATTAATTCCTATAATATTTACAACTTACTATTACTATTTTATTATTAATATTATTTGTTTTATGATTGTCATTCCTTTTAGAATTAGTATAAAATTGCTTTTTAAACTTTTGTTATTGTCATCACATTTCAAAGTTCCTACTTAATTAATTAGTTATAAGTTAGTAAATATTTTTCTAAATCATTACCGAAAATATAATATTAGTATTTTATTTTTTTACATGCCACTTATATATTATGTTAGTTATTAAATTAGAAGCTCGAAAGAATTGATTTAAAGAATGAACGACCCGAAAACTATTTCAGCTAATTGGGCCACAAAATTTGATTCAATTTGAGACCCAAATATTATTCAGCCTTTGGGACTACTAAATTTATCCAAAAAAGACCCCATTTGGAGGCCCAAAAATGCAACAGCCCAACTATCCTTATTTTTAAAATTTATCAAAGTCCTGTCTTTTCCCTTAGCAGCCGCACATCATGTCTCCTCTTTCATTTTTCTGGAAGAGTAGCGTAGTTTGTCAACAATAAGCAGAGGGTAGGTACTCCATCTTCACGCCAATGTCCCCTCAATCACGTGGCTCCTGCATATCTTATCCGAAGGGCTTCCAAACATTGGGATCTAAAGGTTTTATTTTTGACCAATTTCAAAATTGGAATTCCCGTTCAAGAACCTTATTTTTTACCTGTAAATACTGGTATTTGGAATCAATTTCGGAAAAATAATAATTCAACTACTTGTTTTCCCTGAAAGCTTTGAAGCTATCACACCTAGTTTTAAAGTCTTGTTCGTCATTTTGTTGCTACAATTTTGGATTTGAACGGGCTTAACCTCGTCTTCGTATTCGAGAGTAGATCTTCGACCGAAAACGCCCCAAGTTCACTGCTCCAAAATAGGTCAGTAACATTTTATTCTCATCCTTTCTTTAGTTATGGAGTTGAATGATTAGCTCATCTTTGATTATATGTTAGTTTTGTATTATTTGTCGTAGTTAGTGAAACTTTTAACTTTTTCTTTAAACTGTTATTAGTGTTGGTCATTAAGACAGTAATCATGTGTTCAACTTTGTATATAGGAGCAAATGTTAAGGTCTGCTTGTATATGGGATTTAGGATTGGTATCTTATTTGTTTGTTTAAACTATTTGATACAATGTTCTTAAAATCTGTTTCATTTGGTAAAATTATGCATTCTGTCAAAATAGATTTAAGCGAAAATCATACATAAACCGAGTACTTTCTGTGATTAAACTTTAAACTTTTGACGTATTAAGCATTGTTTCAATCACTGTTTTGCATTATATGTTGTTCATCTTTTAAATCCCGTAACTAATTAAATCGTCGTAAACCTTTCTTTTAAGAGTGAATATTCAGCTATGTCTCAAGAGTTCCTTCTATTAATCTACATACTATATTTACATCTAAGATAAAAAATATAATGTGTTTAACCTTTTCCAAATATATGTTTGTTATGTATGGAACGTTCATCATATGTACCATATAAATATATCATTTGTGTAAACAAAAATTATGGCATATACCTTTAAACAAAACTTTAGAGACTATGTGTTAATTTTAGATTAAATTCCTAAAGAATAAGTTGTACAGTGATTCCTTTAGCCCTCTCCAAGTTTTGATTTGTTAATTGTATCAAGCTTTCACGTATGTTTTCTCTTTGCAGCTAGTTACATCTCTAATATGTGATGCTAAGGATTTTTTTTTTTTTTGTCCTTCTTATATTTTTACTTGCTAAATTTGTTCTTCTTCTAATTCCCTTTATTTTGTTTCTTTGTTGTTTTTTTTCATGGCAATGGAGCACAAAGAGTCTCGTTTGGAGACTCAACCTCATCATCGCAATACCCGAAGATGGCATCTTTCTCTTCGTTGTCACTCATCTACTGCTCTTGTCTTTTATATTACTTCCAAACATAAATGGAAGTGATAATAAAAGAGCACATGGAGTCTTCACTACATCTTTGACTATTCGAAATTGCAAGCAAAAAAGTGATCCTATCTTGGAGTCACATATAGCTACTTACATTTTGCATTATTTGTTTACGTGTTTTCTCTACATGTTGTACTTGTGTGATTTAGATAATTCTAGTTTGGATTCATAATAGTTGACTTAATATAGATGTTTGAATTTGGGTACCTTTAGTTAGAAACAAACCTTTATAGTTACTTTAGCTTTTATGAACTTCATGAACAAACTTTTTTAAAACACTTCTTTTTGCACCACTTTAAACTCACTAATTTATTAAGTTTGTTCAAACTTGGTTCTGTATTTCAAAAAAGGAAAAAAAATATTCTAAACTCCTATTTTTCTTCTTTTTTAAAATTTTTTTTTCTAAAGGAGGCACTTTGTCAATAAATGAGAGCAAATACTTTTTTTTTTAATCACCTTTCTTTTAGCCATTGGATTACAAAATTTGTCTAAATTTACGTACACGAGTTACTTTTTCTTAAATCTTTATCATTCTATTACAATTACAAAAGAGCTTTCACAATTAAAAAATGTTTCCAATTTGATTATTCAATCACTTAATCATTAGCATTAATATCTTTCTCTTAAAATTAATTAACCTAGGTTTGACCAGTTAACAGTTTTTAATTGATCTTAGAGGATGCCTTACCCCTTTCCTTTAGGATAATTAGAACTCTTACCTAGAATCACATAGGTTTAGTAGACCTTAATTGAAGTCAATTTTAGTATTACTTAGTTAAATATTTAGGTGTCATAATTCACCGTATTAATTAGGTGGCGACTTCTCAAGTTAGTTAATAATTTGGAAATCACCAAAATGTTGTACACGTTTTGACCTTGAGTTAAAATGGGGTATAACACCTCCAGGTCATTTTCTTTGTTTTCTGATATTTTCAGCGTTTAAAGCTTTCCTATAGAGGCCACAAGTTATTTATTCGATCGTTGGGTCGTTCGTTTAAATTTTATGCAAGTTTTCGTATTTTGGAGCATTTGAAACTTGAACAGTTGACTTCAATCAAAAGTTTAGGAAGACGGCCTCAAAATGCAATTTTGACAGTTTTATCATCTCTAGAAGGGTCATTTTAGGCTAAGGGAATGGTTGGTTCGATCCTCGAGACTTTTGGTGTGAGTTTGTGTCGTTATGCGTTTTAACTGTGAAGCTTAAGTCAAAAATTAACTTTGGTCAATATTCTTGATAAATGTGCTCGGATGAGAATTTTGCCAGCGTGATTAACTTCGAAATGTCAAGTTTAGTTTAGAATGACCTTTCATGTGATTCCCTAAGCTTCCAGTCTTATTTTGAGCATTCTTGTGATTTTTAGCTTGAAATGGAACTTGGGTGTAGGACCCATTTTTCATCAAAACGATCTCAGATGGAAGTTTCGATAGTTCCGTTGAGTCTGTAATGTCGAATAATGGGCTAGCATATTTCATTTGCACGCACGGGGTTCCAAACAAATCCTAGACACCCCATTGGAGAATTCAAAGTTTGAGCAACCAGCTAAGTGCTGATATCTGGTGCAAGCTTTTTAGCGACCAAAATTTAGTACTGCTAGTGAATCAACTTTTAGCGACCAGTTTCAATTATTTATACCTAGAAATTTCAGCATTAAGCCCCCATTTTCAAATAACAAACGATTTCTGTGTGATCGTTGGGAGCCCTTATTAAGGAACCTTTGTTTGAGGTAAATTTGATATTGAATCTACTACCTTAGCTTAGTTTTCTTATTAATTTTGAGTGATTCGACGGAGTCAACACTACAAAAAAACATATATTGCTACAAAATTGATGGAATTTTCGTGGCTAAACACTTTAGCTATGGGAGCGTGGCTACGTGGGTTTGTGATTAGAATCTATTAAGGAACCTTTGTTTGAGGTAAATTTGATATTGAATCTACTACCTTAGCTTAGTTTTCTTATTAATTTTGCATGTGGCGAATGATAAAATTTGGGATGTATTTGCCATAGAAATTTTTGTATTGTAGCTAACAATTCATATCTTTAGCCATGAAATATATTGAATTATAGCGAAAAATTCACTTACTACGGAAAGTGAAAATTTATTGCTCTTATTATGTGATATATATATATATACACACACGCATTCTATAATTTCATTACTATTTAAGAATTTTTGCAAGCTTTCTTAGTCACAAGAGTTGCATAATGTAGATACAAATCTATTTCAAAATATTTCCCAATTTATCAATAATTGTGTATTACAATTTTGAAAATAGTCGTCTTGATTTGAATTTAAAGCATCATAGTCTTCCCTTATCACTTCTTCTACGGTTTTCAATTGCACCTTAATTTGATCAACATCATCTTGATTTTTCATTGATATCCTTTAATTTCATTAACTTACCAGTAAATAATAAAAACGGATTTTAGCACCAAGAATAAGAACCAACTATATATATACATAGAATCTATATTCTAAGGAGAAACAAATATGTCTAGATAATTCTTTTACTACAATTTTAATAGATAAAATCAAGGAAAAATGCAAAGCAACAGTAAAAGTAAACAAACCTACAAACTTTTTAAACTTCTTAAAAGGATCTTCATCCCAATATAATCACAACACTTTGTTGTTGTACAAATTATTTCCATTGATCAAACTTTGAAATCTGAAAATTCATTCATAAGACACAATTTATTAAAATTCCAAAATAAGTATAAATTAAAAAATCTAAATGAAACAGGCTTAATACAAATTCAAAAATCCTAAAATATGAAGATATGAACGTACCTTGATATAAAACCAAAAAAAAAAAAGATTAAAAAAATATTACATAAAATTTTTAAGTTGAGCAAGAAAGTAAAGTAAATGAACAGTGAGGGATAAATACTTTTTAAAAATAATAATAAGTGCTTATATAAAAAATATATATCTAAAACCCTTATTTTAAAGTAGTAATAAAATACCAAAATAATTAAATATATAAATATATTTATGACTCTTAATTTTTCTTAAAATTGATTATACATTTAAAAGGTGTATTTCTACAAATTGTTGCAATTTTAAAGTGTCAAAATATTCATAATGAGTATTTATTTATTAAAAGTATATTTGAAATTTACAAGTAGGTCTATAAAAGTAAATCAAATCAAACAATTAACACCTCTAGAATAGTTGTGTTTGATAATTCAATAGTTTTCAGCCAACTATATTTCTACAATATTTTGTACGGTGATCGGAGGTGCAAATAATTGGATGCAAATAACTATATTTTGTTTCAAATATTTTATGGTGGATTGAATAATTAGGAGCAGAAAATATGTGGCTATATCATTTAATTATTTCCACAAATTTTATAACTTGAAGCAAAAATACTTATTTGTTCGACTTTGCTACAATAATTTTTATAGCGTGTATGGCTTCCAATTTTTGCCACAATCATCTACTTCTTGTTATACAAATTGAACTTCTATGAAGTTCAAAAGATAATACCTTTATATAGATTTCATGTAATTTTGGATGGTATTTTCTAGGTATTTAGTTTTCCTTGTGTTTGATAATTTATTATTCCATCATTTCTTAATTCCGATCTACTTCTTGATTGAACTTCTAAGATAATACCTTATATAGATTTCATGTAATTTTGGATGGTATTTTCTAGGTATTTAGTTTTCCTCTTATTATTCCATCATTTCTTAATTCCGTAGGAGCCTTGGGTTTATTGTAGGTGTTGGGATGCTTAGTTTAGACCGTGGTTCGCTTGTAGAGTAGATGATCTTGCTTTTCCTTGTAAGGATTGATTCGCAGTTGCCTTAGACTAGGTTGGACATTAGATGCTTTGAGTTGTGTTTTATTGCCTTATGGTTATAATTTTCTTTATTTAGGGCTTGTTTTGGGTCGTTCTCCTTGAAGTGATGCTTGTGACCTTGGTGGGTCGTTATAGCCCTAGGTTGGTCCTAACTGTGCTCAATCTAGGACTTGAGCGGCATGATTGGGGTAGGGCGTCATCCTTCGAGTTTTCTCCCCCTTTTATTGATTTGAAGTATCTTCTTGACCCCTTTGCTTGTTGATTAGCGATGGCCATGTTGTATCCTTATTGAGCTTATGATTATATTGTTGGACCTAAGGACGTGTACGAGGACCAGTTGGATCCCAGGTTAGTACTCTCTACTTTGGTAGCTTGGTTTCAGTGGTTGTATAATTATTTAATTTTTAGTGCCTTGTTTGAATGTTGGTGATGCATGTATTGCATTGTTTGCTCATTCTCATGGATTTTGTGGTACGATCCCCGCCCATGCATTGGCATATTTATCATTCATTATGAAGTACTATTTTACTCAATTTTTATTCTAAACTGGTTTTGACAGGAGTTGTACCACCTGGATCACTTGACTTACTGATTTTTGAGATTACGAGGCGTTAAAGACGTGCTCTTTTTTCTACTTGAGATATTAGAGGCATCTAGGATGTGCTTAGTTTTTACTTGAATATCTGGTGCATTGACGCCCTTTCTTGCATACTTTTGGTTTTACTTACACCCCTGGGTCACTCTTGCTAGTTGGGTGGCTTATGCCCTCGGGAGTAGACTGACTGATTGGGCAGCCTTGATACTTGGGATCCTTTTCAGAGTTGACACACCATTAAGTCACTTTTGCTAGCAGAGAGACTTATGCCCCTAGGAGTGGACTGTGTGGCTGGGCTGCCTGGATGATTTGTCACTCTTGCTAGCTGGGTTAGGAATTGACTGGAGTCATATGATTATGGTTTTGGATGGTCCTTTTGCACACCCAGCATCCATATGCATTGCCTATCACCAATATACTTGTTTGTTGTTTGTATCATTTGGTTTATGGGGGCCGGTTGGGTTATGTTTGATGTTTGTACCTTCCAGACTTATGGGGGTCCGGTTAGATTATTATTTGACTATATTCAGTTCTTTGCTATTGTTTTATTGTTACTTGGTAGGTTTTGACTTTAGAATTGTGGTTGTGTGTCTTCCTAACACTAGCTAGTTGACTTGTTATCTTAGTTTCTTGCGATTAGGTTATTGGCTTGCAATCTAGGTGTGTTCTTGACTCGACTTCTTACCCCTTATTTCCTATTTCTATTTTTTATTTCCTAGATACCTTAGCATATCTTATTTAGTTACTTATGATATGTTTCCTTATTACTTGTTGTTTATGCTTGTGAAATCTTTTGAGCTCAGTTGGCTGTTGCATGCTGAGTACCGTTTTGGTGCTCATACTATACTTATTCCCCCTACAAATTGCTACAGATTGCAGTTGAGTTATTGTCATTGATTTGGAGTCATGGAGAGCAGCTTAGGATTTCAGAGATTAGGGTGAGCTTCTTGCGTCTGGAGCTACCGATTTGTGTCTATTTTGGCTAGGTTTAGACTTTATATTGTATTCAAAGACAACCTGTACTTCTCTGATAATTGTGAAAGACTTGTACTTCTATTTTGGATTAGATGCTCAACTACTAACTAATGTCAGGTCTTGGGATGGTTCCTACATTGTTTTTGTTGGTTATCTTTTCTCTGCTTGGTTCTAAGCTCTTACTTCTTATTGTTGGCATCCACTTGGTAGTCCGTCGCTCATGGCTCTAAGCTACGGGTTAGGCTTACCTTCTGGTGGGGTGTAGTAGGTGTCATCATGACTTGAGAAATTGGATTGTGACATCTCTATTCTTATCTAAATGTACAACATTGTTGAAATTGTAGTGCAAATCGTCATCGACCTATTCATTTTCATTCATCAAACTATCAACTGATGTCATTCCTAAAGATTTGTACAACTCCTCCCTAACCCACTTATATCTATTTTCTTGGTTCATAAACATGTTTGTAGGATCATCTATTGCTTCTTCGTCTATATTAATATGTTCTTGAGCTAACATTTTTTTCATTTGTATTCATGTTTTCTTGAGTTGTATTCATATTTTTTGGAGAGAAAGTCGAGTAGAGAAAACAAGAAAAAGAGTTAATAGTAAAAGAATAAGAATAAGAAAGCTATGTATGTTGTAATTGAATTATAATTTTATGGAATAACAAACACTTTAATATCCTTTAATTAAAAAAGAAAAGAAAAGAAAAAAGACTTCATTTATTTTGGAAGAGAAATGTTAGTATGATCTTTGCACATTTGTGGCCAAGCTTTTGTGGGCATTTAGCACTTCCCAAAGAAAAATATACTACTAAAATGTTGTTAACTAATTTTAATAAGTTGCTTTTTACTTGAGTACAACAAGTATATCCTTTTCAATGTTTTCACAAAATATCAACTTAAACCTTAAAAAAAAAGGTGGAATGACTTGGGAGGCCCTCGTACTTTGCCCCATTTGTTAGTTGGACCTTTATACTCACGACTTTGTCAACTAGTGGCGGAACTAGGACTTTCGTCAAAGGTGTTCATACTTTAGGACAAGGCGAATTTGATTAGCCTTAATCAGTTGGCTATCTTTCTTTACTATGTCGAAGGTGTTCAACAATTAGTATATATATCCAAAAATATTGATATTTAACATATATACTCACAAAAATTTTCCTGTCACGCCCCGAGCTACCCTCGAGACGCGGACACGGGACCTAGGACCACAAGTGATCCCAAGCTAACCCTGCTGGCATAATCATGAGCATACTAAAGATAATAAACTGATGCGGAAGCTAAATCATAAATAAACTGAAGAGATGAGGAATACCCATATACTATAACTGAGATATATGAAAACTGATGAGTTTAATACAAAGAAGTTATTAACTCAATACTAAGCTGAATCTAACTATGTCTGAAATAAGCCTCTAAACTGTCTAGAAATGTTGGGACATGCCCCAACTAGATCTAGCAAAACTGAAACTAAAGACTAAAAGTGATAAAGGTAAACATGTCACTAGTCCTCGAAGAATGAGGACTCACCACTGATGTTGCTGAACCGAAGATCGGGAATCGATCTAAGCGTGATCTGGATGCTGAGAACCTGAACCTACATCACGAGAAGATGTAGCGCACGTATGCGTCAGTACTTGAAAGATACTGAGCATGCAGGATAGAGTAAAGCTGAAATAACATATAACTGAACAAAGCAATAAAGCAATGAAATAATCTGAACATGATATAGATACTGAAAATACTGAATACCAATCTAATTGATGCAATGACCAAATTTATAACATGCTGAGACTGAATACTGACTGTATGAAATATGGTCAATGCAATAGAGTCGATGAACTGTGGGAGCTACTAATAACCGACATAAAATCACATGAGCTAAATGTGGAGTCCGATGTATACGCCCCATTGAGAGGACCCAATATATCCTGCCAGAGGTATAGAGGCATGCTGGTGTGATCACTAAACTGATGTTGCCCACAGAGGGGACTTACACCTACGTGACTCGTAGTTCTGGGACTATACGGGTACGCTGAACCCTAGTTCAACTCGGTATTATGCTACTCCCAATGAATTAAGTGGTTAACTGGTTATGACTGAATTTCTGTAAATATTGAGTAGCTTGAAACTGAACATGCAAACTGAGAATGCAACAATTAATCTGATAATGATGCATTCATAAACTGAGGCATGTAAAACTGAATACTGAAATATTTGACCTAGCATGTGTAATTCAAGAACTAAAGAAATACATAGCTAGGGTTCTGAAATTCATGTGAGAAACAATGTAATAACATGATAATCTGATTTGGAAATGTTAATAACTAATTCATGATGATCTGCTGTAATTCTAGAAACCCTAGGTCTATTCATAATAAGGGAATCAAGAAACTGACTGAATTCTAGGGACCTAATAGGTGAAAGGAACCCACTAGTAAAATCCCACATACCTGGTGACGAATTTCACGAAGAAATCTTTTGATTTCGGGGCTGGAACTGATGGAACCTTGCTGCGTTTTTGAACTAGGGTTCTTAACCTTTTTTCTCCTTTCTTGATTCTAATTTTCTAAGTTTGATTAATGATTTTGACTAAGGTAAGTTCTAGTTATGTTTCCAGGCTTAAACTGACTAAAGCCTCATGATTTAGGGTTTAAACGACGTATCTAAGGGGTTAAACGAAATAGGAAAAGACCAAAAGACCCCTGAATTAACTGTTGTCGGAGTGACCTACGGGCCGTAGGTCAATCTACGGTCCGTAGATTGTGTTCGTAAGTCAAGCCTGCTCGACAGGCCTTCACTAAAACTATCATAACTTTTTACTTAGAGGTCAGATTTTAGCAAACTCGGTAGGTCATGGGACACACAATTCTTTTTTTGCTAAAAGTTATGACTATCTGAAGTTGATCCATCAACAATTTTCAGCTAATTGGCTGATGATCCTTATCTACGGTCAGTCCTATGGACCGTGGATCGATTGACGGTCCGTGCTGGTCAACCGTCAATCGGGACTGAAATTGGGATTTTGGGGCATCGATCCACGAACACGAACTACGGTCCGTGACCTAACCTACGGACCATAAGTCCGACTGTGGGTCAACACTTAGCCAAATTTTCTGACTGAGTTCTAAGGAAGTTTTCTGTCATGAACCACGGACCTGCAGAACAGATCGTAAGTCCATCTACGGTCCGTAGATGATGTCCGTGAGTGCCACCTGTAACACCAGAAATCTGAAATCTCTATTTTCGAATACGGGGTGTTACATTTTCGATGAAGGTTGTTCATCTGATCACCCTTGTTAAGGTGTAGCTTCGCCCTTGAATTTGTCAACTGAACTCTTAAACTCACTAAAACACAATATTTTAAACCCCTTTTACATTCGATGTATGTGCGTATAGCACAATCACTTACATATGGAATTCCATGTCATTTTACAGAATTTCATGTCATTTTTAATGCCACATAAAAAATTAAATGTTAAAAATAAATTTGCACATTCCGAAAATCTTCAACATCATGTTCTTCATAGTTTTCCATAATTGAGCACTAAATTCATGTTAAATTGTTATAATTTTTTCCTATTTGACTTGAAATTTTTTACACAAGGGTCTGTTTGGAAAGCCACCTGGTAATTGGAATTGGTGTAATTACTAGGATAGTAATTACTACCCTAGTAATTACACAGTTTAGTAATTACATTGACCTGTTTGGTTGCCACAGTGTAATTACAGTGTAATTCCCTTTGTCCTGTTTGGTTGGACGAATGTAATTACACAGTTAAATTTTAAAATAGATCATATTTTGAATAAATAATATTACTATGTATAACTGATTGTTAGAATTGATTTTTAAATTTATTATTATTATTATTATTATTATTATCAGAAATTAAAGAAAAAAATTAATTCTCATATTTATTTTAATCTCAAAACTAACAGGAGAAAATACAAAAATAAAATTCATACAAAATCTACCTAGACATCAAAATATGAAAGTAAAATGAATCAAGAAATAAATCATACTTGAAAGAAGAAGTAAAGGGCTTGTTGCTGTCTTGGTATTCCAAACAAAAATATATTAAAAAAAATATAATATTAAAAAATTTATGTAATTACATGGTGTAATTACACTCAATTCCTTGCCATCCCTTGGGAATTGAGGAGTGTAATTACTCCCCTTCAATTACACCCAATTTCTCTCTTACCAAGTAATTACTTGGTCTACCAAACAGGACAAAGAGAGTAATTACACCAATTACACCAATTCCCAATTCCATTATGGCCTTTCAAACAGGCACTAAAAGTTCACCAACACAAACTTAATAATTTTTCATCATAATTTTGGATTTATTTCATAAATTCACAAAATCCATTTATTGTTCTTCAAGCTTCTTCATGAAGTTTTTCTACTTTTCAATATACACCATTACTCTTCACAATAACTATTACAAGATTTAAAAAAATACATAAAATTAAAATTTTAGGGATGAGAGTGTTGTAGAAAGACTGGGGGTGGTGTAAATTTTCAACAAAAGAGAATTTTTTTGCATAGAAAAAAATTCACTTTGTTTGAGAAAAACACTGCATACAAATAAAGGTGAAGGTGAATTTTTCAATCTTATCCCTCATTTTCACCTCCTTTTCCTGCAAACATTTTCTATTTTTTTTTTACTCTCAAGGCTTCAAGATTATCTAAAATTTATCAATTCACAAGCAAGATTCAAAAATCCAAATTTTAGAAATGTGTAAATCGATCAAGATTCATAAAAAAAAAATTAATTTCAAAATTAAAGAAACCAAAATAGAATTTTGAAATAAAATATTTGATTGGTTGGGGTGAGGGATGGGTGGGGCGATAAGAAGAAGATTAACCCATAACTAGAGTCTCGGGTTCGAGCCCTGGGAATGGAGAAAATCTTGTTGGTGACTTCGGGCCCTGGGTATGGAAAAAATTATGTTGGGAGCGTCACCCCCGAATGAACCCTGCAGTGCGCAATTCAGATTTAATCGGGAGCTCTAATGTGGGCTCCAGACATGGGGTGGGAAACCAAAAAAAAAAAGTAGGAGGAGGGGTGGGGTGAGGGTGGCGGGTGGTTTCAAGGAAGAAGGAGAGCATGCGGTGGGGGCTGAAGGAAGAAGAAAATTGTGGGTGGGGTGGGGTCGAAGAGTTTAATTTTTTCTCTATTTTATTTTAAGTTATTTTTTTAATACAAAAAATTATATTCACTCATTTTAAGATGTATACAGTTAAACATTTTTCCAACTTAGCAATAATAATGCCACATAAATTCGGTCAATAATTAACCGTGCTTAAAATATTGTGTTTAAGTAACTTTAGGAGTTCACTTGACAAAATCCCTAAGTATAAAAGTTCACTTGACAAACGGAGCGGAGCGTCCGGGACCATTTCACTCCACGTTTAGTATGTACTACTAGTATAATAAAATTCTAACCGCCTATTGTTCTCCTACCACTCTCACATGTAAAAAAGTCATTCTTCTGTGCAGTTGTTGGTTGTAAAGGAGAAGAAATGAAGTTTAAGATAAATTATGATACAATAAATTATCCATCCACAGTGTCATTTTAGCCTGAAAAAGGTAAAGAAATCGAACATGTTCTTCCCCTTTTTCCTATTCACTCACAGCATGTGACATCTGACACATTCTTCTTCATCTTCAACTGAAACTTGGATCGGTTACACGCTCGCATATATAGTTGCTTGACGTTATCTTTGATACCAAGTCAAGTATTTGGTTAATATTATTTTTTATTTTTGCGGTCAATGGCTGCTTCTTCGTCTAGAGGACGAAGTAGCTCGCCCTTTCAATATCGTAAACAATCAACTCCATTTTCGTCTTCATCATCTTCAAATTCCTTCATGAATGGTGGTCGTCTTATGCCTCGATCAGTCTCTTCTTCAACTACATCGTTTATTGACTCTGGCTCTGGTTCCAGATCCATGACTCCCAGCCGGAACCGAACTGATTTAGCTTATTCACGAGCTCATGGGAATCGTTCGCCGGTTAATTATCCTTCGGCTGAGGAGTTGTTGGTTAATGAGCCAGTGGATGTGTCCAGATCGGGAGAGAGTATTTCTGTGACTGTTAGGTTTCGGCCAATGAGGTAAATACTAGATCTAGCTCATTTTATTTGGATCTGTGTACTGGTTTATTGGAGGTGTTTTGACATTTGAAATTGAGTTTCCTGACAATGCGGTAAGGATTTGGTGTTATCGTGTGGTGGCAGTGAAAGAGAATATCAGAAAGGCGATGAAAGTGCTTGGTATGCAGACGGTGATAAAATTGTGCGCAATGAGTATAATCCTGCAACAGCTTATGCCTTTGGTATAATTCTACCAATTTTTTTTTAGTCTTTTCATGATTTTGATTCTGCTGGCTGTGAAAAATTTAGTGTATTAGTATTTCGGGAATAGTATGGAGTTTAAATATTTTTCCCGATCAATTCTTAGAAACTGGCATTGCCTTTTATGATGGCTATTCCAAGTTTAATTTTTTTTTCTTTTTCATATTCTGATTTCTAGATAAAGTATTTGGACCTGATACAAGTACCCAGGATGTTTATGAAGTAGCTGCGCGACCCGTTGTCAAGGCTGCTATGGAAGGCATTAACGGTATGATAATTGATCGTTGACGTGTAATATCTGCGAGCATGTCAGGTTTTGAGCTAGACAGAACATGTCTATGAGTTATTTCGTTTTACATAATTCGGTTCAAAGGCCATGCTTGAAGAAAACTAATCTCTGCCAAGTGATTAGCAATAGTCGAGCTATCCACCGAATGTACTGATAGTACTAGATGTCTTACAGTTCCAAGGGACTACATTCTTGTGCTGAAGTTTTTTTATTCGAGTGTAGCAAGTTGCATTTTCCAGTTCAGTTTCATTGACACGAGATCTGCTGATTATGCAGGCACAGTTTTTGCTTATGGTGTTACAAGTAGTGGCAAGACGCACACTATGCATGTAAGTTATTCCTTTGGGATATCTCCTTTTTCCTTGAATTTCACAGAAGCTTTGCTGACTTATGCTGCATCCCATACAAACAGTTTAGGATTATTTAACTGCTAACGCTGACAAAGTTAGTTTAAGAATATTTCTTTATAATTTCATTGGGCTAGTGGTCAATGAAAGTGGGTTGAGAATCATGAGGTTGTAGATTCAAATTTTAGTGGAAGCAATGATTTTTCCCCATATGTCCAAGCCTTGACGGATAGAGAAACTCAATACTTGTGCTGGTTGGAGGTAGCAGATGCCCAATGGAATGAGTTGAGGTGCACGTGAGCTAGTCCTGACACCACACTTAAAAAAATTTCTTTATTAAAAAAAAGTTAGTTTAAGAACTTGTGTTACTTTAATATCAGTAGCATTGTTTAAATTGGACGATCAAACTTAGTATTTACTTCATTTTGATCCTTCATTTGCCAAGAACACCCCCCCCCCCCCCCCCCCCAAATTAGATTAAGGATATATCCTTATAAAAGGGCCTAAAGGCCCGACTAGTGGTCAATAAGGTTGAAAACGAAGCCCCACAAAAGGTGGAGGATTTGTGGCTTAGGTCGCAGGTTCAAGTCCCACACCATGCAAAAAGAAGCTCGGTATTTAAGTGGAGAAGGGTAGAGGGGCGGGCCCATTATCCATCGAGTTTAGAAGGCTGTGATTGGTCCAAAGGGCGGGTCACAGACGGATTTCTCGGTTATCAAAAAAAAAAAAGTAGGTTGAAAACCGTGAGGTTTCAGGTTCAAATCCTAGCGGAGGCAAAATACTAGGTGCTTCCTTCCCCATCCTTAGTGGATAGAGTTACCCTATACTTGTGTTGGTGAGAGGTAGTAGGTACCTTGTCAAATTAGTCGAGGCGGCAAGCTGGCCCCTATTCCACAATTATATATAATTTATTTTTGATAACCATAGTGTCCAGGCCCTCTTGTGTGCATGTCGACATATTTTATGGGGCACCTGCCACCTCCCACCTTCCACCAACAACATGTTACTCTGCCTACCAAGACTAGAATAGATGGAAATAAATCACCTAGCATTTTTGTTTTTAATGGGGTTTGAACCTGAACTTCATGGTGTTCAACCCACTTCATTGGCCACTAGACCACCCCCTTCGAGTGCATTTCTACAGTTATATATATATATATATATATTATAAAAATAAAAAAGAACTTAGTTTAAGGATACAGTGTTATTTTTATGTCTGTAGCATTGATGAAATTAATGGCTAATTAAGTATTGTTTCATTTTTATCCTTATCACCCCCCTCCCCCCCACCCCCACCCCTTCCCAACTGAAAGTTTTCTCTATCACCATATTAATTAAGATATTGGTTCCTACAGGGAGATCATATTTCTCCAGGAATAATTCCGTTGGCAATAAAGGATGTTTTTAGCATCATTCAAGATGTAAGTCAGCTTAAATTACATGTTCATTTAAAAGTTTGATCCACGCTTCTCTTCAAGCACGACTCGAAGGCACATGCCTTTCTACACTTTTATTCAAGCTTGATAGCAATTCTTGTTTAAAATTCTAGAATGCCTTTATGAAGGCGTGACTTACTCTTACTTGTCCAAACAGAAAGTGTGACTAATCTTAAAAATTGTCTTGCAGACTCCTGGATGCGAGTTCTTACTTCGCGTATCATATCTTGAAATCTATAATGAGGTTAGTATTGTGCACATTAGCCATCTACTTATAAATATGATGAAAGTGGCACTGAACTAGAAAGATTAAAAATTAATTGTACTGAAAGAGCATCCTTTGTTACAGAGGCTGTATCCATCTTTAGAGTGTTGGTGAAATTTATGATTCACTTCTTCCTGAACATAAAAGACAGCTGATATACACTGTGAAATGATTTCTGAAGTAGATTTATCATCTCTCTGTATGCTTTTATCTGAGGCATACTTGTTTAATTTCTCGTACCAAATATTAACTTGAGTTGGTGTGCATGCTTGTTATGGTTATGATGCCAGGTTATCAATGACTTGCTGGATCCAACTGGCCAGAATCTGCGTGTCAGGGAAGATAATCAGGTATTGGTTGCCAATAGTACTAGTTGTTGTTGTTCAGGGAAATTGCAGGATTATTGAGCAAGAGTTTTTATTTGTTTAAAAAATGGACCTGTTCCAGGAGTTATTTTTGGCAGTTTGATCTCTTTCCTTTGATGTTTGTTTTTGAAGATGAGAATGATTCAGGAAGAGAAAATAGCACACTACTCCTACAGATGATCATTTCTGAGAAATCATAGAAAATTATCAAGAAACTTGTCTCCCAGCACGTCATATATGTTTGAGATTTATATATGATATCAATTCAATATGACTACCCTCTTTATTTCTCAAAAGTAATAAATAAGTAGAAGCTAGCATATTAAGTTTGAAGTGCTTAAAAGGTTGAGATCATTGATTTCCTCACATGTTATTTCAAATTCTACAAGTCCTATATCTAATAGCCTCGGACCAAATCATGGTGTTACTGGTGAAGTTCTTCTATCTATATTAGAGATATTAATGTTGCTTTCCAAACCTGACTTTATATGTTGCTCTGTAGTGCTTGATTCTTTGTACATGCAATGTATGTGCAGGGTACTTACGTTGAAGGTATAAAGGAAGAAGTTGTTTTGTCACCTGGGCATGCACTTTCTTTCATTGCTGCAGGGGAAGGTAATTGGTGTAAGCTATTCAGGTCTGTCTTTGTTGACAGCCATGGTTCTTGTTACCTATATTGATATTGATTACCATTTGCCTATTCCAGAGCATCGACACGTTGGTTCAAACAATTTCAACTTGTTTAGTAGCCGTAGTCACACAATATTTACCTTGGTGAGTATAGTATGATGGTTCATTGTTATGTATTGCCTATTGCAACTAGAAACTTCTATGTCATGCACTTATTTTTAAAGGAATGCAAGCTGTTGTGTGTAATTATGGTTAACTTTCCGTAAGATGGGAGAATTTGACCTACTGGTCTATTGGGTCACTCTTTCTAGTAAACTTAGGTTTCTTTCAATTTTTGTTGAAAAGATAGACTGGATAATAGCTGATATCCAGAGCATATGATACCTAAATTGTTAACCATACAACAATAACATACTCAATGTAGTCCCACAAGAGGGTCTGGGCTGGGTAGAGTGTATGCCGACCTAACCCCTACCTCGTGGAGGTAGAGAGAGACTGTTTCCCAGCCTAAATTGCTAACCATATATATATATATATATGTTGCCATTTCGCAGCCTTTGAATGATAGACCTATAAAACTTTTAGTGCTTCAGCCTTTGAATGATAGACCTATAAAACTTTTAGTGCTTCAATAGAATGCTCCATTTTATTTTTCTAGTTGTTTATTAAGTGTCAACTTTGTGTGATAACTTTTATTCCATTGGGATGGAAAATGCCTTCTTTTGTTTAGAATTGGAGATGGGGAAGGTTGAGCTTTTGGTTATCAAAAAACAACGGAAGTTTGAACTAGACAATGTCTTATTGTGACTTAATTGATTTCGCAGGGTGACTAATCTGTCAACCCACATAATTTTGTTCCTCTGCATAATCTCAAAATATGTTTGTTTTCCAAGTTTTATGATAATAAAAGAATCTGCCAGTTCTTAGAAAGTTGCATGAGAAACTCTTGTTGAATGAAGACCTTCAAAATCATCACAAATATATATAATTTTCTTATTTGTCTTATTTATTCATTGCTTAACATTATATAAACTTGAATATCTGTAAAGAACTAATGAGAATAACTTTCCTATAACATCAAATCCCGGTACAGTGTTGGGAAGAAACTTCTGCTGAAATGGGATTATGGGATTCAACTGTGTGTTGAGGTTCATTCATCCAATTAGCACTATCAGAATATTGGATGAAAAACTGTTGGAGCAGTAACTAATTATTTTTTTTGTTCCATGAATACTGCGTTGGAAAAACTGTCAGTTATGCCTTATCGAAAACTGTCAATTATGTTTGGTCCACTCCTTGTGATATTGCTTTCTTGAAAGCACTGACGTATCTTCCTTAATAGCTTTTTTTCTGCTCTTCTAGTGTAGACATTTTAATTGTTATATTTGCTATTGGGTTTAGGTAATCATATCTCATTGTCTACATTATTACTCATTGTGCAGATGATTGAAAGTAGTGCTCATGGAGACGAATATGATGGAGTGGTCTTCTCACAGCTTGTATGGCTACTAGCTTTGTGTGTTCTGTATTAAAAAACAGTGCATCATAGCATCTAATGTTTTTGCTTTTCCCATTAGAACTTGATTGATTTAGCTGGATCTGAGAGTTCTAAAACTGAAACAACGGGATTGCGGAGAAAGGAAGGATCATATATCAACAAAAGTCTTTTGACTCTTGGAACTGTAAGTACTAAATCATCAGTGGTTAATGTCTCTATGTAGTTTTGCTATAACTGTTGCATATTACCCTCTGTTGTGATATCTCGATTATGTGAAAAATAGAAGAAAAAAAGAGAGAAGACTATTTACCTCTAGGTTTTCATCACAAAAATAAAATAAAAAGAAGAGAGAAGACTCTATTGAATTGGTTGTAGACAACAAGAGGGCTCCACATGGAGGAGTTGAGGCTGTGAGAAATAAGGCAAATTGAGACTAAATGAAACGAGGAAATTACCTAAATATCTAGATTCCTAATTGTGACAGAACTAGAAAGAATATTCTATTCGACTAACCTAAACACATGAAATGAATCTAATGTTCTAACAATAACTAAATCATTTCTCTTGGTTTTCAACAAATTATTTATGCTCATGATCTATCATTATTTTGCATTGGGGCTAGCTGACGAGTAGAGTAGATTTTTTTTCGTTTATTCAGTTTCAGTTTGACACCTTGATTCTGCAATCATGCATAGGTCATTGGAAAATTGAGTGAAGGGAAGTCATCTCATGTTCCTTATCGGGATTCTAAACTTACTCGGTTGCTCCAGACTTCACTGAGTGGGCATGGACATGTCTCTGTGAGTATGATGAAGATATACAATACATTTCCATTTCATTGACCTTTCTTATCTTTATTCAGCTGTAATGCTTTATTTGATATGCATCTTTTACTCCTAAATTCGTTTCATCTGTTCTCACCTGATACTCCCGTTGCTTGATAAGACCTAAAGAGATTACAGATAGGTCTAATTTACCTCCTCTTGCATGTCTTCTGTAGCTCATATGTACTGTCACTCCTGCATCAAGCAATATGGAGGAAACACACAATACGCTGAAGTTTGCAAGCAGGGCTAAACGTGTGGAGATTTATGCATCACGCAACAAGGTTTGCTCTGTTTGTTATTTGAATATTGTGGAATTGGAGTTGTGAAGGATGAAGCTTGATATATCTCTCTTTCAGATTATTGATGAGAAATCCCTGATTAAGAAATATCAAAGGGAAATATCATGTCTCAAAGAAGAGCTTGATCAACTAAGAAGTGGGATGCTTGTCGGTGTTAATCCTGTAGAACTTATGACTTTGAAACAGCAGGTAACTTTTCTAGCTACATATGTGAACTCTGTCTACCGCTAAAGATCAGAAATGTGTGCTCAACGAACTATATGCTTAAAGACATCTCTGCTATATAAGCATTTGGGGATTAGAATTTTGGCTGTAATTGGGTTCTGGGGCTTATAACTTATTCATGGTCCTTTGCAGTTGGAAGAAGGGCAAGTGAAAATGCAATCAAGATTGGAAGAGGAGGAGGAAGCCAAGGCAGCTTTAATGAGCCGGATACAGAGGCTAACTAAACTGATCCTTGTTTCTTCAAAGAATTCAATCCCTGGGTATTTGGGTGATGTTGCTGGGCATCAGAGGAGCCATTCTCCTTCTGAAGAAGATGTAAGCTGCTCTTCCTTTCATCATGACTTCTGTTTCTTTATGTTGTTCTTTGCCACTCAAGTACATCGGTAGATGGTCTCAGAATCCTATCCTCGATTAAATCTTGAAGATGCATCATACTTTCTGATTTTCACAAGATTTTTGGCCGGTAGCTTGGTTAGGTACTACGTATAGTTTCACTTAGCATGCACTAATTTTCTTCTTTCATCTATTTTACCACTTTAATGCTGTTCCTCTATTTCAGGGAAGTAAAAGTACTCTTTCTCATTTTTCTTCTTTTTATTCTTTTCTCAAATTCAAAGTATTTTAGGAATAGCTATATTACATATTATTCTTTTCTTGCAGATTATATGATATGTTATCTAGGATAAAATATCTTTTTCTGTGTATTGATCTTTGATCCTTATTCCCCCTACTCTTCCATCAGAAGATGGATAGTTCTATGCTAATAGATGGCGAGAATCAGAAAGACCCTTCAGCAGATACTTCTGATCCCAAACACAGAAGATCTTCTAGCAAGTGGAATGATGATATATCTCAGGTTGGGAATGCAATCACTGAATCAGCTCAGGTGGGTGAACATATCATTGTTTTTTTTCTTTGGTTTAAAACTTCCCATAGGTCTTTACCTCTCTAAATTTCACATTCTTAAAACCTTTAAGTGGAGAAGACTACCACAGTGATTCTTAATATTGCTAACGTTAATGCTCTGGTGGATTTGAAAGATTTGTCATTAACATATGATGTTAGTTTGTCATTAAGCTTTATGTTGTGAAGTTTACTGCGAGTGCTTTCTGAGGTCTTGTTTTTCTGCAGAATTTGATGTGTCTGCATTTATATTCCTTGTGAATTAAGAAGTTACAATGCCTAAATACTCAGCAAGCTCATCATTTTGTATTAGGAATGAGAAGTTATTTAATTCCAATAGCTATACTACATTTACTTCAAGTCCAGTATTGCACATGTAGATTTGAGTTTCCTGTACCTCTGATGTTTGAATGGGGCTTATGTAGTAAAGCTTTCAGTCAATTCTGTAGTGTGTTTAGATAGTAAAGCTTCTAGGAAAAGGTGCAACATTATTGCCCTTTACTCGTTTATCAGGTTTTGTTTTTTGTCTTCTTTTTTCATTTGATTGTCTTTTTATTTGATTATAGGAAGGAATTTCAATGTCAGATCAGATGGACCTCCTAGTTGAGCAAGTCAAGATGCTTGCTGGAGAGATTGCCTTCAGCACCAGTACATTGAAACGCCTGGTTGAGCAGTCTGTTAATGACCCCGAGAGTTCGCAAACACAAGTAACTCTTTTGTCTTTCTGGACTCAAATGTTTCATAACAATTTGCTGGTCAAGTTGTAATGAGACTGATAATTTTATGAGTGCTTTTCCTGCTCGGACTAAACAATTTGTCGAGTCACTTATAGAAATTAGAATGTGATATCACTAGGTTCTGCATTCTGCATCTCTTGTAAGGTCTTCAATTTTCTGATGTTTAGAAAAACTTCAACGAATTTGTCAATGATACTTTTCAGAAAGTCATGTGTATATATTAGTGTTTCAGCTGTGGAACATAGTCAATTCTAGAAGCGTCACTAGTAACAATGGGGTATCTTGGATCTTTAAAGTTCCTAGGATCCTACAAGTTCAAATCCCTACAGAGACAAAAACTCTAGGTGATTTCTTTCCATCTGTCCTAGCCTTGGTGGGCAGAGTTACCATACCTGTTGTTGGTGCGAGGTAAAAGGTTTCACGTGGAATTAGTCGGTGCACGCAAGCTGGCCCAGCCACCACGTTTGTAAAAAAAAAAAGTTCCTAAGATCTTGAATGCTTGATGACCTACCACAAGATGTAGCAGTTTGTTCATTCTGACTATTTTGCTTCTTCCTTATGCAATTGCAGCTGTCTGAAGCACATGGAGACAAAATTTTCATTCAATCCTTTCAGTAGATGTATTTTTTTGTATCTGGACTTATTGTAGTTCTGAATTCTTATGACAGATTCAAAATTTAGAGTGTGAAATTCAAGAAAAGAGAAAGCAAATGAGGATGTTGGAACAACATATTGTTGAAAGTGGTAAAGCATCTGTTGCAAATGCATCCTTCGTCGAAATGCAGCAGGTGATGTCATGTTAACCTTTTCTACTGTCATGGACATATCTCCACCTTTTACGTGGTTTGTACTTTGTCTCATATTACTATCTTTGACAGACTTTGATGAAATTGATGACACAATGTAGTGAGCAGAGTTTTGAGCTTGAGGTTGGTTACCCTATAAAAGCTCAGTCAAGTACACTTAAACAAAAAAATCTAAAAAGTCTCATTCTTGTTACAAGCTTGTAACCATCTATTTTTTTTTGGATTAAGTTGTTTACAATTTGACCTTGTAATGCAGATCAAATCTGCAGATAATCGGATTCTCCAGGAACAGCTGCAGAACAAGGTCAAACAAGGCATTATATCTTGTTGCAAATGGAATAACCTAGTTGCTAAATATTATTGACCTTCCCTATTCATTTTATAATGAGTAGCTTATTGTCTTTCCTAGGCATAATTTGGCTGTTATATTATGTTGTTTTCAGTGCTTAGAGAACAAGGAACTACAAGAAAAGATTTGTCGTCTTGAACAGCAGCTAGCTGCATTCAAGGCAAAACAAGCGTATCCCTCATCAGAAAGATGTGTATCTGATGAATATATTGATGAGCTTAGAAGGAAAATTCAGTCCCAGGTGATTTTAAGAGCTTTCTGTCCACTGACATATTTGATCTGCATCTTGAGTTCTTGAGGTGGATCGTAACTTTTGATGGTAGTTATTGATCTGATGAACAGAGGATCTTTTATCTTCTGCAAAAAGAAAAAAAATGGTTGTGGCTTTCCTTGGGGGTGGGGGTTTCTTAGGAGCAAGTATAGCCTGATAACCTCTGAGGGTTAAATACATGGTGCAGAATGCATCATGCCTTGGATTTAAATAAAACATAAGAGGAATTCAAGGACTATATGAAGGTTTAAGAAATCTTCTTTCATACAAGTTTGACTAAAACAGAAGAAAGAAGAAACCTGTGTTATCCAAGTTGATGGATTTTAGTATTGAAAAGAACCTGTTGTAATATGTTTCAGAATAATAAGCAGTTTAAAATTTCTCCAACTAAGGAATTTAAATGATTTGATTAATGGATTTGATGAGTGTGCCTATTCTCTCCCTTCTCTTTATCCTAAGTTAATGTATCAAGCTTTACCTCTCTCTCTATGACATTGTTAGCTGTTCTGAGACTCAAGTTTTTGCTTTAAAACAATCCAATGCTGTTATGAGGCTCAAGTTTTTGCTTTAAAACAATCCAATGCATGTCGCCTAAACAATCTATGACATTCTCTCCCTTCTCTTTATCCGAAGTTAATGTATCAAGCTTTACCTTTCTCTCTATGACATTGTTAGCTGTTCTGAGACTCAAGTTTTTACTTTAAAACAATCCAATGCATGTTGCCTGAACTCATTATTTTTGTTGTGATTGACTTTCTGTAGTTTTTGTTTTCTTGATGAAATTGGCATTTAAGGTTTATTTTTGAGAATGAATTGGTATTTTAAGTTCTTATGTTTTCAGTATTTAATGAAAATAAAAGTTGCCATGAATCTGTGTTAAACTTTTGATCTTCTATGGCTTCGATTATCCCCAATTATCGGACTAAATCTCGAGACCCTTTGTTTAATGACCTTCATGATTGTACAGGAACATTAATGTGGTTGTACATGCTTTATTTGAATTCATATCATGGTTCTAATTTGTTTTGCAATTTGAGCAGGATGTTGAGAATGACAAGCTTAAGCTGGAACATATTCAACTTGCGGAGGAGAACAGTGGGCTGCATGTGCAGAACCAGAAATTGTCAGAGGAAGCTTCATACGCAAAAGAATTAGCTTCTGCTGCTGCTGTTGAACTGAAAAATTTAGCTGCTGAAGTCACAAAGCTCTCATTACAGAATGCAAAACTGGAGAAAGAATTGTTGGCTGCTCGAGAGATGTCGAGTTCTAGGAGTTCCAATGCACAAGCTGGTAACGTTAGTAGCAGAAAGCATGGTGAAAACTTAAGACCAGGGCGTAGAGGCCGGGTTTCTGGCCGAGTAAGTGAAGTTTCAGGAGTGATTCATGATGACTTCGACACGTGGGACCTAGATCCTGAAGATCTAAAGATGGAGTTGCAAGCAAGAAAACAACGTGAAGCAGTTCTTGAGGCTGCGCTGGTTGACAAGGAGATTGTGGAAGATGAGTACAGGAAAAAAGTAGAGGAGGGAAAGAAAAGGGAGGCTTCTTTGGAAAATGATTTGGCAAATATGTGGGTGCTTGTTGCTCAACTAAAGAAAGAGAATAGTGCTAGGCAAGACTTGAAACTGGAAGCTGACTGGCAATTAGGTGGAGAAGGCAATATGATGAATCCAGAAATTAATGTTGGTGACAACAAGGACCTCATCTCTGATGTTAGCCAAGACGGGGTTCATACAAATGCAGCTACTGAGATTCTGAAGGAAGAACCTCTGGTTGCCCGCTTGAAGGTAATTAAGCTTGTCCTTTTCTGATCGGTTATCTGCACCTTTGTCTGGCATGTAGTGTTTGACATATCCTTTTCATTCATCTGAACTTTCTGATGTTGTTTATCTTATATGTGAACATTTGTAAAATGTTACATAAAATCGAAAGTTGGAGATAATTTTAACTGTAAGCTACGTTCTTCACTTTCTGGTGTGGAACTTTCTTCTTTAAACCGGGGTTGTAGTTTATTTATACTTGTTTATTCTAATGGTAGTTGTGGAAGAAGATCAAAGTGGTAATTTGAAAGTATTTTGGGGAAAATTTTGCTGGAAAGTTAACAAAAGCTGAATAATCAAATAAATTTAATTTTTGACAAATAAAGTTATATAGAGTGCTACTTGCTGTAAATATATCAAATGGATTTTACATTATGAAAGTATGTTTTATGTAAATAGGATGAAGAGTCGGTGATAGGGATGTAAATGGGGCAGGGCAGAGAGGGGGCAGGTCAAGCTTTGACCCGCTAAAATTTTAAACCGCTTGCCCCCTCCCCTATTAAATGTTAGTCCTATTCTTTTCAATGCTTTAATCTTTTCTAACAAAAGAACTGTTTAATTTTTAAAGCATAAAGGATTGGGTATTAACAAATACTGTTGGCTTTTCTTATTACTAAACATAAAGGATGAGTATTGTGTTGTAATCTTTTATTAATTTTCCCAATATTATCTTTTATTATTGGATCAGTGGAAATTGATCTAGAATACAATATCTACCAAATTATTTTATTTGTCGTGTTTCTCTTTTGCACGTTCCCTAAGAAAACATAAATTAGGTGCTTTTGTGTGTGACTAATTTACCCTCATTTATATCTTAAAATATAATCTCTCTCCATTAAAAATATTTACTCTATTGAGATGTTCGTAATCTTCAAGAGTAATTACTACTAAGTATAAAATGGAAAATAATAAATAATTTTGTCTTGAACTTCTAAAATGACAAAAATTTGAGACAATTATTTTTATACATCATGACACATAATTTGAAACGGAGGGAGTATTGGACAAGAATCAGAAGATTCCCATTATAGTATAGTGAAACTACTAACATTACACTGATCACACAACAGCATTCTTATATTGAATTAAAACACATCACATGAAGAACAACTAACTAATACTCTCACATCCTTTTTAACATTATGTGATATGATCGATATAACAGTTTTCCTGATTGCGTCTGCAGTCCTTTTTTAAAATTTATATCTAATATATATGTCATTCTATACATGCACATTAAATATTATGTATTTATCACTAATATCGTTGTTTTCATACAATTATTTTATGGTTTTTCCAATTTATATTTGTATGTTGGGTGAACCAAAGTGCCCCTCCTGGTTACCTTGGTATGAAGGAAAATAATTTGTTCATCTCTTCCTGTCTGCATTTTTTCTTTGTATTTTAAGGAAAATAATTTGTTCATCTTCTTCCTGTCTGCATTTTTTCTTTGTATTTTAAGGGGGGTTAAATTGACAGATAGATTCCACTAAAATAAATAAGTATTGACAAAGTTCGTCACCCCCTTAAAACCCATAGAATTCACCATCTCTTTGGTGAACTTGTATGATTGGTAGTATTTAGTAAGCTACCAACAAAAGTTAGATAGTCAGATGAAAGAATGGGCCAAATGCCCAAAACAACCTGCCCCCCTGCCCTGCCTCATTTGAAGTTCTTACAATATATGTTTTTTCCTGCCCCTCCCCACCCTGCCCACTCCATTTGTCATCCCTAGACTCAGGGATCACATCTTACTGTTTCGGTTTACTAGAAGGTTGTGCTCACTATTGTTATTTCTGTGTCATAATGACTCCAAAAAAAATATGGGAGTTTTCCGTGATGTTTTACATTTGCACCTCCAGGCTCGGATGCAAGAAATGAAGGAGAAAGAACACAGGCACTTGGGCAATGGTGATGCAAATTCACATATATGCAAAGTGTGTTTTGAGTCACCTACTGCTGCAATGCTTCTTCCTTGCCGGCATTTTTGTTGTAAGATGCTATTTTAATTCTTTGCTTCCATTATTTGTGCTCTCATGTTATATAGGCTGTTCTGATGCGGTCTTAATATTGCAGTGTGCAAGTCTTGTTCCCTGGCTTGCATTGAGTGTCCAATCTGTCGGACAAAAATTGTAGATAGGATTTTTGCTTTTACTTGACTTTGCACACTTCAATTGCATGGAATTATGGTGCACAAAAAGGTTTGACTCCTTATGAATCACACTCTACTCTTACCTCTGTGCACACATACATTCTGAAAAATATTTCTTACTCTGTCTTCTCTTTACTGCAGGAGTTCATTTATTCTTGTCAACTTGCCATTTTCTATTATATTCTTTTATTAGTTCAACTGTATGTAAATTTCCGGCTACCCAATTCAAATGCTATATCATTTTTTACAATGTACTTAACCAAGGTCTATTAAACAAGAGGACGCAAAACAACAGAGGAAGTGACGCAAATTAGTAAATCTGAAGTTCTCAAGGAGTTGCTATATGATCCATCTCCTTGACCTTTAAATGTAGTGTATAGAACAGATGTGTAATACAAAATGTCATGTTACTGTTGTATTTTTTTTGCAAATGTTTCTAACCGTCTATATCAGTTGTCTGCAGTAAAAGTTGCTAGATGATATACAAGTTGTAATTGTAAATGATTAGCTGAGCTGTCATATAATTAGTTATGCAGTTAGGTATTTGTTAGAGGTGGTTAGTAGTGACAAATATCCCCAAGTTTTTAACTGCAGGTACTTTCTTTCTCTTCACATGAACGTATGTTTTAGTGGTGGATGATGTAACGATACTTATGGTCTTTTTGGGGTTTTTTTTTTCTGCTTGTTTTTCCTATTTTGACCCTTTTCATAGTTTTGATGTATCATTTTTCTGCTTGTTTTTCCTATTTTGACCCTTTTCATAGTTTTGATGTATCATTTGTGGCTTGTGAGGATGGTGAAATACTCAAAATTACACCTTTAAGATAATGTAATAGTAATTATATGCAAATATAGTAAAACTCAATCAAGGTTACAGTTGAATCCTACAGAGAATAGGGAGAAAGACTACAAATTTAACGTATATTTGATGAATAGTCTAATTTATATTCTGTGAAAGTGGAAATGATTTTGTTTTTACTTAAAGACTAAAGTTGCATTAATACTTGAGTTTAAATTATATGATTAAGGAACTAAGGCTGTGTCCCACAATAGAATGTCCTTTTCTTGATGTTCATGCAATTACAAATATTGAGTTTTTGGATACGCACTTAGTTTCTACACCATTATGCAATCTTTTTCAAGAGTTTTGAACAATTTATCTCAATGTGATTTCTATAAATTTGTATGAGTTATTAGGATAAAAATGACATATTATGTCATATAAATTCAATTGATTCTTAATAGAATTTGTTAAATAAGAGGTTGATGCCTTGAGTTCATACATATTGTTTATATCAAATTTTATAATAGAAGGGAAACTACATAAATGAGTCATAAAACCAAAAATAATTACATGTTCATACCTCAATCCAAAGTAATTCAAGAAGTATCATTCTCTCAAAAATAATTACAGCCCTATCCCCCATTCTATTTTCTCATTTATTCTTTTTGTCCTATTTTTTTTTTCTCATTTACTATTTTTATTTTTTATTTTATTCGTTTCTCTTTTATTATTATTTTTTTTCCTTTATTAAAAATACCATTTAGTAATAATTTTATTATTTCTACTTTTTTTTTGTTAGTTTATCTTCTTTTCTTTTTTTTTTTCTCTTTCTATATTTTCACATTTTTAAGAAAATAAATTACTTTTGTTCTTTTCTTATTTATTATTTTTATTTTTTCTTTTATTATTTTCTCATTTTTTTCCTCATATTATCCTTTAATAGAAACACCATTTGGTAACAATTTTATTATTTCTATCTTTATCATTTTTCATTTTATCAGAGATACCATTTAGTAATATTTTTATTATTTATTTCTTTGTTCTTTTTTATTTTATTTTCCCTTATTAGAGATACCATTTGGTAATATATATACTCTTACAGTATCATTTACCGATGAGTACGGAGTGTAAAACAAGAAATCTTAATGATATCACAACAATATATATATATATATATATATATATATATATATATATATATATTTATATATTCAGTGTCTACAACTTACTGAATGGTACCATACCATCTTGGGTGTTTAGCCTCCCTTTGCTAATATCTTTTTTGTCGCTCGGTCAAAATCAATTTAGTGGACTACCCGATGAGCTCAAAACAAATCCAGCATTAATAAAACTGGATTTAAGCCATAATCAACTCAGTGGTTCTTTTCCTCAAATCACTTGTGAATCTCACAACCTTTATAGCCTTGACCTTTCATCAAATAACATCACCCTCGATGCGGGAACACATATCACCTTTCCTAGTCTAGCAATTTTGTCCTTATCATCCTGTGAACTGAAGGATTTTCCACACTTGTTGAAAAATGTAAAGACACTCAAGTTCTTGGATATTTCTAACAATAAGATTCGTGGTCAAATCCCTGACTGGTTTAGCAGCATGAGGTGGGACTCGTTGTGGTTCCTTATTCACTTACAGGACACGTAGAACAATTTAGTTACTATAACCTACATTATCTTGATCTTAAATTTAACTTCATTCAAGGTCCACTACCTTTATCCATTTGTTACACAAACAAGCTTAAATTTCTAGGTTTATCACACAACAACTTCAGTTATTCAATTCCAATTTGCATGGGAAGTATGGCTAATCTACCGGTGTTGGACTTAAGAAGGAACAATTTCACAGGGAGTATTCCACCATTATGTGCGCAGAGCACTTCATTGAGAACCATTGTCCTGAATGGTAATCAATTTGATTTGAAGGACCTGTCCCGATGTCGTTGCTCAACTGTGATGGTCTAGAAATCCTTGATGACACATTTCCAGCTTGGCTAGGAACTCTTGAAGAGCTTATATTAAAGTCGAACAAGTTCCATGGACCTATAAGTACGTGTCAGACTAAGTTTTGCTTTCCCAAGTTGCGAATTTTTGTTCTTTCTCGTAATGAATTCAGTGGCTCACTTCCTGCATTCAATTCTAAGTTTGGCACCTTCATTCAGTTCCTTGAATATCTTTAACCTCCAAGAATGTCAATTCTAGCTCTGGCCATATTCCTGATTCCATAGGCAACCTAACACAAATTATGGAGTTGGATATATCTCTTAATCATTATATTCCTTCCACAATCTCTAAATTGAAGCACCTCAAAAATTTACGTCTTTCTGATAACTCCTTTTCAGGTGAAATTCCCAACGTTTTCTCTAACCTCCAAGAGCTACGTTATTTACATCTTTCTAATAACAGCTTCATCGGTCCATTTCCCGCTTCAATTTTAAGTTTGACACAACTTAACCGAATAAGAGGACTAGCCGACACCCAACATTAAAAGAACTGCATTTAAGCAATAATCAACTCATTGGTTCTTTTCCTCAACCACTTGTGAATTTCACTAACCTTTTTACCTTGGAATTCATCTTGTGAACGGAAGAATTTTCCACACTTCTTGAGAAATATAAAGACACTTTGGGCCTCAAAAATGGGCTGGGCTTCTCTTCTATTAAATGGGCCTTATGCTGCACGGGCCTGTATTGGTTGGAGCTCCGAAGTAGGTATAGAACATCGAGTTAAGGATTTGAAAATTATCTTTCCAAATGACATTCAAGCTAGGTGCTCTAATATATTTATTGTAAAGTTCACTATCACTTTATAATAGGTGACAATTTGTTTGTTTGCCTTGATTTCAAATTATTAATTTCACAAAGAGTCACCTATAGTTACTTTTTAGATGACTTGACAGTGAAAAAAGATTCTTTGAAGCTCTGTTTCAAATTATCTAGCATACAATTATCCGAGGAACGAAATATATGACAAATTCCAAGTGCATGATATTATTTCTAATTTATTGTAGTGATTTTAAAGTTATTTTTCCACCTAGCTAAACATAACAATGTAGGGGCGAATCTAGTAAAGCAGCTACGTGTTCATCTGAACCAAGTAGCTTTGATTAAAACTCTTTATATGTGTTAAAATGAATTAAACATTTTTCAACCTTCAAAAATAAATGGTACTTGTATTGTTACTATGTTGTACCTATAGTGTAATGGTTACGTAGAATTTGTAAATTTTGTAATGGAGGGTCTATAGGAAACAACCTGTCTTTTCTACCTCCACAAGTTATAGTAAGGTCTGTGTACACACTACCCTCCTTCCCAGATCCCACTTGTGGGATTACATCAGAGTATGTTGTTATTTGTATCATTTAGTTGTTGTGAACAACTATAAGATACTACCATTTTTTGTTATGTGTTACACATGGTTCTGTATATGTCTCAAGTTAACATTTCTACTTTATTGCGGGACCATTGTTTGGATTGGAATCTCCTTTGAAAAATCTCGTGGATTACAAGATGGAAAATGGCAGAAGATACGTGTAAATCCATCACTATTTCGGAAATTTGTTTGAAGTTACATCTACACACTGGCTTTGCAGAAATTTTTTCTGCAGTGTGTGTTACACATGGTGCAATCTTCATATATATATATATATATATATGGATACTGAAGAATGATTTGTAAGAAGAGAACATCCATCCTGTTATTTGCTGAATTCGAAAAAGAAAGATGAGGCGTTTCTTTTTCTTTTATTCATTTCTCTATTTTGTATTATTAAGAAGTGGATGCTTTTCTACTTCCTTTGCTCTCCCACTGAAGCTTCTGCTTTGCTTCAGTTTAAGCAATCTTTTGGAGTTAATTCTGACTACTCCGACTGTTTTACTTCTTTCCCAAAAACAAAGTCTTGGAATGAGAGTAGGGATTGCTGCACTTGGGATGGAGTCACCTGTGACGTGTTAAACGGTCATATTATCGACCTGGACCTTAGTTGCAGTCAACTTGGTGGAAGTATTCATCCCAACAGCAGCCTCTTCCAACTTCATCATCTCCACACACTAAACCTTGCTTACAATTACTTCAATCCCACATAACATTGGCCAATTGACAAATTTGAGGCATCTCAACCTTTCTGATGCTTGATTTGAAGGGAAAATCTCATACCTTTCCAATTTGGTTTCACTTGATCTTTCTGTTTATGGATTACAACTTGATGAGAGAACATTTGAAACTGGAGGTACTTTCTCTCTATCTTGTCAACATCTCATCTCCGTTACCTATGAACATTTCTTCCTCCTTAAGGTACGTGGATCTTACAGCTACTAATCTGCGAGGTGTTCTCACAGAGAGCTTTTTCCTTGTGACAAACTTGGAAAGACTCAAATTGAGAGGGAATGATCTTGTCAGAGGAGTTTTTCCAAAGATCCACCGGAGCAACACTCTGTTAATGGAGTTGGATATTTCATACACAGGTATCTTTGGTGAGCTGCCTCATTCAATTGGCACCTTGAATATCTTGAACCTCGAAGGATGTCAATTCTCTGGTTCCATTGGCAACCTAACACAAATTACAGAGTTGATTTTATCTCTTAATCATTTCACTGGCCATATTCCTTCCAAATTGAAGCACCTCACAAATTTACATCTTTCGTCCAACTCCTTTTCAGGTGAAATTTCCGATGTTTTCTCTAACCTCCAAGGGCTACGCTTTTTAGATCTTTTTAATAACAGCTTCATCTGTTCGTTTCCCTCTTCAATTTCAAACTTGACACATTTTCAACGGTTAGACTTGTCGAGTAATTCCTTATCTAGCCCATTTCCTAATAATGCGAGCAATCTTCAAAAGCTAACCCAACTGGATTTGTATGACAACGTACTGAATGGTACCATACCATCTTGGTTGTTTAGCCTCCATTTGCTAAGACCTTTTTCGTCTCTCAGTAAAAATCAATTTAGTGGACTACCCGATGAGCTCAAAACAAATCCAGCATTAATAAAACTGGATTTAAGCAATAATCAACTCAGTGGGTCTGTTCCTCAATCACTTGTGAATCTCACATACCTTTATACCCTTGACCTTTCATCAAATAACATCACCGGTCCATTTCCCGCTTCAATTTTAAGTTTGACACATCTTGAATACTTAGACTTCCCTATCTGGCCCACTGCCTAGCAATGCAAGCATGCTTCAAGAGCTATTTTTTGTGGATTTGTCTTACAACTCGCTAAATGGTACCATACCATCTTATAACCTCCCTTTGCTATCTTTGTTGTGGCTCAATCATAATCAACTCAGTGGTTCTTTTCCTCAATCACTAGTGAATCTCACAAACCTTTCTACCCTTGACCTTTCATCAAATAACATCACCATTGATGAGGGAATAAATATCACCTTTCCTAGTCTAGAAGTTTTGAAGTTATCATCTTGTGAACGGAAGGATTTTCCACACTTCTTGAGAAATGTAAAGACACTTCAGGTCGTGGATATTTCTAACAATAAGATGTTGGGATATATACTATTAACCATGTGTTAAGAAATAATATTTATTATAGAATAAATATTTGCTCAATTTTAATAGATCATATATTCGTTTATGGTGTCTGTTTACTTATATAGTAGATGATTTAGTGTGTAGAGTTTTAGCTTATACACAGAGGATTAAATCATCGGTTTTTATAAGTATAAAGTTTTTTGTTCACAATCTAGGATGGAAATTGGGCATGTCATCGGTACAATTGTAGCACAAGATTATATGTAATTTATCTTGATTATGGGAACGGTATAGTTCCAACTTCTTGTGCTAGTGCATTTTGTATGTATTGAACAGGACGAGTAGAGATAGTTGTTTTAGACTGACTGACAAAACATATTCTCTAAACTATTAAATGTACTTATATTCTTAATCATGATATAACTATTATGATCTGTATATATTAATTATCGTTTTGATTTATTAAAAGGTGAGATTCTAAGATGGGTCAATATGTCTGGTAAGTTGGATGATAATAATATATATTGGTGAAATAATAAGTTAGTTGATGGAATCCATGTCTCGTTATAGAGATTGATTGATATGCCTTTTTGAGAAACTTATAAGTTTTCATCGTGTCAAACCTTGCAAGTGGATTTATGAATCCGACACATAAAATAAGTTAAGTAGTGCTCTAAAGAAAATTAATCATTAAGTTAAATTCATCAGTAATTTAATTTATTGATTAGTATCGAAATCTTAACATGGGGAATTACATAAGTGTTTAATGGGGAATTATGAAATATAAATAGAGGAGTGCAATTACGAATTTCTAGTGGAATGATTTGTAATTTATTATGGTAAGAATAATTCAAATTAATTATTTGAAATTATTCCATAATAGGAAGCCTTAGTAAATAATTATGTGGTCCCTCCAGTGCCCATATTTAACTAGAACTCAGAATCCTATTTTCTAGGAGAAGGAAAAGTAAAGTGTATTTTCGGCCAAGGAAAAAACGTGGGTTTTAGGGCTTTCTTGAAGAATAAGGATTTATACTTTCTTCTCCTTTTTGGACTAGGAAGACATCTCTATAAGTAGGGATTCTTCTAACCTAGAAAAAGAATTCAGTTTTCTATTCGATACTTGCCCACCCAAGTATTGAGAGAGTTCAGATGTGACATTGGGATCACTGTAGAAGACCATAGCTATCTTGTAGATTCACTTGAAGAACTGTCTAAATTGGGGATTCGCTTGAAGGTATATGTTCACGCTTCAAAAGGTATTTATCGAATTAAATTTCAGTATGTTTATGTGTTCTAGCATGATTATGTGGCCTAGCATAAACAATATTGGTTATCTATTATTCATGTAAGCAAAAAGATTTCAGTATGCTTCCGCTGTGCATATAGTTTTCCAACATAAGATTTGTGGTCAAATCCCTAACTGGTTTAGTGGCATGAGGTGGGACTCGTTGCAGTGTCTTGATATGAAATTTAACTCCCTTCAGGGTCCACTACCTTCATCCATTGTAACATGAGCAAACTTACCTTATTAGATTTATCACACAACTACTTCAGTGACTCAGTTCCACATTGCTTGGGAAGCATGACTTTTCTAACGGTGCTGGACTTAAGAAAGAACAATTTCACAGGGAGTCTTCCTCCATTATGTGCACACAACACTTCATTGAGTACCATTGTCGTAAATGGTAATCGATTTGAAGGACCTGTACCTGTGTCGTTGCTCAAGTGTAATGGTCTAGAAGTCCTTGATGTGGGGAACAATGCTATAAATGACACGTTTCCTGCTTGGCTCGGAACTCTTCAAAAGCTATAGGTCCTTATATTAAAGTTGAACAAGTTCCATGGACCTATAAGTACTTGTCAGACTAAGTTTTGCTTTCCCAAGTTGCGAATTTTTTATCTTTCTTGTAATGATTTTAGTGGCTCACTTCCTGCAAAAGTTTTTGGCAATGATTAAATTAGATAGTGAAGACACAGGAAGGATCAAGTACATGGAACCATCTGAGAAGTCATTCGTATGAGGATTCAGTGAGTTTGGTAATCAAAGGGCACGATATTGAGCTACAAAGAATCAGCACAATTATGACAACCATAGATCTCTCAAGCAACCATTTTGAAGGTGTCATTCCATAAAGGATCTCAGCTCACTTTGGCTACTCAATTTATCCCATAACAATCTCATAGGTGGTATTCCAATGCAATTGGGGAAATTGAATACACTTGAAGCTTTAGATCTCTCTTGGAATCGGCTCACTGGAAAGATTCCACAGGAATTGACAAGAATGAACTTTCTGGCCTTCTTAAACGTCTCTCAAAATCATCTCGTCGGACCGATTCCTCACGGTCTACAGTTCAGCACATTTGAAAATGATTTGTATGGCGGCAACCTTTATTTATGTGGTCCTCCTTTATCAAAACAATGTGGAACGAGTGATTCATCACATGTTCCTCAACCATTGGAGTCCGAAGATGAAGGCGAGTCATATTTTTTTAGTGGATTTACGTGGGAATCAGTAGTCATAAGCTACAGTTTTGGACTAGTTGTTGGAACTGCATGTGGAGTCTCATGTTTAAATATCGTAAGCCAAAATGGTTTGTGGAAATTTTTGATGGACTCATGCCTCACAAGAGAAGAAGGCCAAAGAAGAGAGCTCAGAGAGGACGGACTTAATAGAAGATTGAGAGGGCCAACTTGTCTTTGTTTGATTTTGTGGACTAATTAGTGAACTCTTCTGTTTTTGTCTTTTTTAATTTTTTGTTTGTTGTTTGTATATGTTTGATAGAAACATAATTATATGTGTGTTATTTTAGTATCAATGGTTATTCAAGTTATGTTGGTTTGTTTCTGTTTTAAATTGACATAAGTGATCTACACAATCACTCATTAGCTATGTTACTTAGATTTTTCAAAAATGTCAACGGGTGAGTGTTGGATTCTTCAAAAGTTGTGTATTTTTTAAGGAACCAACATGGGTGCAACATCATCATATTTTAGGAGAATCCGAGCAACATAGCTCATTAATACAACAAAACTGGAAAAAGCAGTGCAGAGTTTGGTTCATGATTGAAATTAGTTTATATTTGTGAAAATTGATGTAGAAGAATACTCAAAACTACAAAAGTGGTTAATAATTTTGTGGTACTTTATCTTTCTAGTCATAAAACATCCTTAAAATGTTCTCTAACTCAATTTCAACTTCCGCAATTTTGATTTTGGTAGATTTTTACATATATTTATACTTCATGACTAGTGTTATATATATTGAAATTGCGGAATATATGTAAAAATATATGTTCACAGCAATATATATATTATATTACCCTTATTTATAAATGACACTTTGTTGGACAAATACTGCATTAAAAAGTTGTACAAATTGAATTGCAAATAGTACTATAAAACTAATCTTGGCCCATTAAAAATTAAGTTGCTCAAATTGAATTGCAAAAATAGTACTATTGTATAAATTATAGGAACCACATATTATAAGTACTAAATAACATCCTATCCCTTCTACTTTTCTATTTACCAAAAATCCCTTAAAAATGATGTTTGCGGGATACATAGCGTTGTGCACGGGATACATTAGGTTTGATACATTCCACATAGCGGGATACATAGCGTTGTGCACAAGATACATTAGGTTTGATACATTCCACATAGCGGGATACGTAGCGTTGTGCACGGGATACATGCGGGATACATAGCGTTGTGCATGGGATACATGCGGGATACATAGCGTTGTGCACGGGATACATAGTGTTTGATACATTTCACATAGCGGGATACATAGCGTTGTGCACGGGATACATGCGGGATACATAGGTAAATAAGGAATTTTTGAAATTTTTGAAATAAGTAGGGATAAATGGATATTAAGGTAAGTAAAGGAGTGTAGTTAAGTAATTTGTCCTAAAACTAATCTTGGCCCATTAAAACATAGGAATAAACACATCTACTACACTTGTGTTTCTACCCGTACAACAGCCCATATGCACCCCCCTTTTCCAATTTATAATTATTTTTCCTGATTTTTTTCTCAATTTCTCCATTTTCTCCCTCTCTGTATCCATTTTTGTTTTTCTTTTATACTAGTGAAATTATCCGCGCTTCACGCAGTTATATATATATAATTTTTTTTTCTTATTTTTAAAAGAAGTGGTATGTAATATTTATAGACATTCATATTAGGCAATGAAGATATATATATATATATATATATATATATATATATATATATATTATTTTTTTCTTATTTTTAAAAGAAGTGGTATGTAATATTTATAGACATTCATATTAGGCAATGAAGATAATATAGATATTTGTTTTCATCCTGAATATAATATATAGTTTTTTTTTTCATTTTCTTCAATATGTACAATATTATTTGTTAAACAAAAACTAATATATAAGTGGCAAGGTAAATGGAATATAAGAGGTTAATTTTGAAACAATAATCTACTGTATTGAATTGAAGATATATTTTCTTTTTAAATTTTCTCTATCTTTTGTAGACTACAATCTTCTATGTAGACATTTATTTCTTTTTTGAAACAAAAGTTTTTGAATAATATTATCAATCAGTGTAACAAAACTACTATTACAAGTTAAAAGTAAGAAAATTTCTAGCAAAAATAATCATATTTATGTATAAAGCTAGATAAAAAAAAAAAGTGATGTGGCACCTCTCAATGATCAAGGATTCAATTTATCTTTTTTGTGGTTTTTTTGACATTTTCTCTAATTTTCTTCAATTATTTTATTTTATAAAACCATCTCCTTAATTCATACCTCTTCAATTACATAAATTCAAATCTTAATTAATTTAGTAATATATATAACTCCTAACCTTTCATATTCATAACCTTTAAATTATTTAATATACAAATTTATAACTCCTAAATATTACACTTATAAAAATCTACTTTGAGACATGTATGATGATTATTTTATTTTCACTTTTCTTATTCTTCATCTTTTGTCTCTTTGATTGGTTAATTTTTTTTGTCTTCTTTGATCTAATTTTGCATGAGAGAGATTTATAATGAAGAATGTTAGATATTTTTGCATAGTTTGATTTTATGAGGTAAAATGATTTGACATGTCTAATACTTATAATTATCATTGTTTTTAATTATACATTTAACATTATTTTTTTGGATTCTTGATGATACAAATCATGATTTTTTTATAGAAAAAATAATTTGTTTTTTTCTCTTTTGCTTCTCTTTGTAGTTTCTTGAGATTTTTTCTTTGCTTATTCTTGTAGTTTCTAAAGATTCTGATTGGTTTTACTCTCTTCGTCTCTTTGTAGATTTTGGAGATCAATTGAATAATGTTATGTTGAGAACATGATCCTTCTTTCCTCTTCAAATCATAACTAAATATTCTTTAATATTTTTGCTTGATTAGTTAACTATATTTTTATGTTTTTTGGTTGTTGTTATTGTAAGGCTTTTTTATAGTTCTCCAGCAAAATCTCCAATGCAACAAGAGATGATTGGTTCCTTATCAGCTTAATTAATTGGAAAACCGTCAGTATATTTTATTTTTACTAATCTGAAATTCGATTTCGTCTAACAATCTCTTCCTACTCGCTAGATATAAAATTGTTATACAAATATATAATAAAGATAAGTAACAAAAAAAGTAATATTTCAATCTCAATATAAAGTATAATAAAATACTAAATATTGCACACAAACATGTTATATAGAGAGAGAATGAAAAGAATCCTCAATTGAAATATGAAAAAAATCATACAATTCAATTTTAAAAAAATTCATTAACAATATGAGTCATTAAGAACCAACACAATATTACATATTAATTTTTGAAAAAAAAAAATATCATCAAACTAATTATTTTTCTTATATAGCTAAGAATCAAATAAACAATTCCTCTTTCAGTTTCATATGTCACAATCACATAACAATGATATGGTAAAAATAGATAATTTTAACCCTACATTTTTAATTATATTATTTATATATAGAAATTATTTATAAGTCAAAAAGTTGTTTCACAATTTAAACAAAAAATCAACTATTTTTTTAATTTTAATTTATAACATCCGCAGCATAACTTTTTTTTGACAAATTTAAATTTTTTCTATTCCTTTTGATTAACTTTTTGATTCTCTTCCCTTTTTTAATTTGTTTTTAATTAATTTTTCCCTTAATAAATTTCTCTCCTATAATATAAAATAAGAGAAAAAGTAAAAATTATATATATATATTAGGTAATGCAAAATATATTGTTCAAAATAATAGTAATTATTAAAAGTAATGTTTATTAGTAGAAGCATATTTAGAGACTTTTACTTAATTTGAAATTTCTAAAATAAGATAAACAGAAAACATGTCCTATAGTAAAATTAAACCATAAAAAGTGGTGGAGGATTTTACTTAAACATACTTTTGTTTATTAAAAAAGTAAGTTTTTTTTTTAACTTTTTCTCTTATTTTTATTTAATTTTTACCTAAACTCACACCTTTTCATCTTTCACCTCTATACTTAATTAGTACTTATTAGTAATATCTATAACTTCCAACTTTATACCTTCATAACCCCCAATTACTTAATGTTCAAGCTTGTGACATCTTAAAATCACATCAAAATAATATTTCTATCCAAATATATTTGTTTTGAGCTTAATTGTCCTCTACTTTAATTTTGTAGTGCAAAAGCTATCGACAAAGACTACTTTATGTAATTATTTTCATTTCTAATAAGGAGGACACAAAATAAGATATATAAAAGAGCAAAATTGATTTGAATTTTCTTTTATGAAATTATAAGAGCAAGATCATTAATAAAAGTTAGCATAAAAACAATTATCAAAAAACATTAAAACGTGTTTGTGGATACACTTAGCGGCGGGAGATAATTAAAATTATTATGAAGTTATTTTTAAATTTTCAATAAAATAGGAATCATGAAAAATCTAAGAAAAAATAATTAAGAGATTCATTTTTGACATTTTGCATAAATTAGTAAAAAGCTAAAGACAAGCTAACTTGATTATGTTAAGATACAATGCTAATTGTTACTGTTTTCTTAGTGAAATTAAATGAGCGAAGATGAAAAAAATGAAAAAGAAAATAAGAAAAATGGGAGAATCGAAAAATAGTATTGGAATAAATTCAAAGAAACATAAAATTATAGTAGAGAATTTATTAAGGAAAAAATTAATAGAGATAATTATTCCAAATATACTTATTACTTAACCATTCATCCTCCATTATAATTATTTTAAATATTTACTTAACTTTTTCTCTGACACTTTAATTATATGGAAATATTATTTATCATTAATAATTATAAATATTCATATTATTTGTGAACAATTTTTTTATATTTACCTTATTTAAAAAATAAATTCAAGAGTCTAATTATAAGCTTTTATTAGATATTATAAGAATTATTTTTTTAATCTTTATAACATAAAACTTTTTATCATTCTTTTATGATCGCTCATTTATTACTCGTTTTATTATGTATTTTAACCACAATATATAACAACAATTTTTAATTTTTTTTGTTAATCCTTTATCAACCAAAATTATTTTGCAGACCTAAAATCATGTATCACCCATTTCCTTTCCAAAGAATCAACATATAGGGTGTGTTTGGTATGAAGGAAAATGTTTTCCATGGAAAATGTTTTTCTAGAAAATGTTTTCCTGGAAAACAAGTTGATTTTTGACTTATTTTCTTATGTTTGGTTGGTGAGTAAAAAATATTTTCCGGAAAATATTTTTAGTGTTTGATTTATGAATGAATTTTTTTTTGAGAAATATCTTTTATTTTTACTAGGGTAGAAAATAAATTTTGAAATTGAAAATATTTTTTTAAAAATAAACTTAAATTTTTTTTGGGGGGGGGGGAGTTGGGGGTGGTAGGGGGTGGGTTGAGGGTAGGGGTGAAAAATTGAAATTTTGAAGTTGAAAATATTTTTAAAACCAAACTTAAAATTTTTTTGGGGGTGGGGGGCTGGTAGGGGTGGGTGGGTGGGTTGAGGGTAGGGGTGAAAAATTGAAATTTTGAAGTTGAAAATATTTTTTAAAACCAAACTTAAAATTTTTTTGGGGGTGGGGGCTGGTAGGGGGTGGGTGGGTGGGTCAAGGGTTGGGGTGAAAAAATAAATTTTTGGAGTTGAAAATATTTTTTAAAAGCAAACTTAACTTTTTTTTGGGGGTGGTGGTGGGGGTCTTTGGTACGGGGTGGGTGGGGTGGGGGTGAAAAAATGAAATTTTGAAATTGAAAATATTTTTGAAAAATAAACTTAATTTTTTTTTTTGGGGTGGTGGTGGGGGGGGGTCTTGGTACGGGGTGGGTGGGGTGGGGGTGGGTAGGGGTGAAAAAGAAATTTTGAAATTGAAAATATTTTGAAAAACAAACTTAAAATTATTTTTGGGGTGGTGGTGGGGGAGGGGCTGGTAGGGGTGGGTCAAGGGTAGAGGGTAGGAGTGAAAAAAAGAAATTTTGAAATTGAAAATATTTTAAAAAAAAAATTTGATTTTTTTTTTGGGGTGGGGGGGCTGGGTAGGAAGTGGGTGGGGAGGGTCAAGGGTAGGGTGAAAAAAGTGAAATTTTGAAGTTGAAAATATTTTTTAACATAATTTTTTTTTTGGGGGAAATTTGGTAAGGGTGGGGTGGGTGGGGGGGTGGGTACGAGGTGCATGAGGGGAGGGGTCAAGGTAGGGTGAAAAAATGAAATTTTGAAATTGAATATATTTTTAAAAAAAAAACTTAAATTATTTTTTTTGGGGTAGGGGTGGCGAGTAGGGTGTGGGTGGGTTGGAAGGTGGGGGGGATGTGGGAGGTTTGAGGGTAGGGACAAAATAAATTGATTTTTTCAACAAAAAAATAATTGTAATTTGAAGTTGGAAGAGAGTTTTGGAAAATGTTTTCCTTAAGTTTAGAAGGGAAGTCATTTTCCTTAAATTTGAGGAAAATGAGTTGATTTGGAAAACATTTTCCAAAACATTTAGCCCAACCAAACATGAGAAAATTGGAAAACATTTTCCGGAAAATGTTTTCCTTCATACCAAACACACCCATAGAGAAAAAGCTTTAAATTTTAATATACAATTGAAGTACTCTTTTAAATCTTCAAATTATAGGTAGCTTATCTATTACAAACAATTTTATTTCTAAGAGCGTATTTGAATGTGTTACTATGTTAATTTTGTTGACATTTTTTTTAAAATTTTAAAAGACTAAAAGTCTCAGTTTAAATTTTTTACAAAATATCAAAGGTGACCATATTTAATTTTGAGAACTCATTCAAATGGATAATAAAGTCATAAATTCTTAATTATTGTATTATAACTAACATAAAAAAATAAAATAAAAAAAGAGGTACTATTCAACCAAAAAAAAGAAGTATAGGTATTAAACAGTGCTAATTTGAGGATTACAAATCTTAATATTTAAAATTGTTATCTAATCTATTTGAATTTGATTTTTTTTTTTTAAACTTTAAAACTTTTATTCACCGCGCGTAGCGCGACTAAGTTTACTATTTCTATATATGCTTCAAAAAGTTTTCTAGGCCTTCCTTTACAAGTAGATCCATCATCATGTTCCGCTCCCTGAAACTGTGCCAAAGCCCTTGTCATATGCTACTAATTAATTTACACAAAAAATGTATGCACGATTGTTGATATGATACTACAATGTGTATGATATTTATAATATTTTTATTTCGATTATACCAATTCAAAAATAATTATATGAAAAGAGAAGAAAGAAATATATACTATACAATACATTTGCAAAAAAAAATAATGAGTGTACTAGCAATCAAAATTCATGATTACTTGAAATCTAACAAATATTATAATCAAACTCAACTATGTAATTGTTAAATTAGATTAACTACTTGACCAACCATACATAAATAATGCATTTAAAATATTACTACTACTATCAAAATTACCTCAATATCATTGTCATGAAAATTTTCTTTATCGATCATGTATATATACTTACTTGGAGAAGTATAACGATTACGTAAAAAACACATTCAATTATGAAAGCAAAACTAACTACATAAAAATGAAAAAGATAGACTTGAGATGAAATATTTCTTATCTTCATATATTCCTTTTGTGTTGCAAGTTATAAAATACAACTCAAAAGTGATGAAGAAAAGAAAGACTAACTTTGGGAGTATTCATGAACAAAACATGAGTTTATATAGGAAAAAAAAGGGAAATACAATAAGGCATTACAAATTAAAGTTTGGGGGGTTATGAACATAAAAATGGTAGAAGTTATAGTTATTATTAAGAGTAGAAATTGAAGAGTTATGAATATTATTAAGAGTAAAAATTGAAGACTTATGAATTATGAGTAGTTACTCCTTATAAATACATTAAATTTATAATATATATATATAAAATATAAACCAAATATTAGTATTAGTTTATAATCAGAAGAAGGTAAAATGAATTATTTAGTATCATATTACTTTTTTTCCAACTTTAGTGTATATATATTAAAAAATATAAAATAAAATATGGAAATTTTAAAAAGAGTAATTAAAATGGATTAAGAAAGGAGAAGACATGGAGTGACTTTTCACTTCTTCAACCGATACATTATAATTAATAAAATCAATGTAGTAACTTATAGACAATGAATTAATATGATTATTAAAAAACTAATGAAACCTCATAAATAGGATAGGTTATAGTTAATTTTTAAAATAAAAATTAAGAAAAAAATAGAGAAAATGTCAAAAAAAGATTAGAAAAAAAAAAGATAAATAACAATGGTGGCCTTAGAGAGGTGCCACATCATCTTGTCAACATTTGACTTTATATTATATACTAGTTTTTTGACACGTGCGTTGCACGTGATTATCAATCCAGAGAATATATGTTATAGTAAATAGTATTCCTTATTTAAATGAAGATTTGAATAATAAGTTTTGCACAAAATAATATTACATATTCTTTTGTAAATGTTCAATGTGGATCGTCATATATATATATCTTATTCACGCGAATCTATGAAGATGGTCAATAAAAAATTTATTAGTTAAATGCAATAATGCATATATTTATTTCAATTTGATGAGGTTCAATTATGTAATTAGCCGTATCTCAGTAATATACTTTATAAACAATATTTGTTGTGTATTTTTCTTTATCATCTAATCAGATGTGCTTTGCATGTGTATTCCACGTTAAACTGTTTAGATGTCATATGAACATGCAAAGAGAACAACTACATTTTTTTTTAGAACCAATCTTTGTATAATAATTTTTATTTTATAAGTTATAACATAATAAATGACGTTCTTGTTATTGGCTCTCATATTTTACTTCTCGATTGACTATATACATAAATCAAAGATAGTTATTTGATTGTCCATAGTTAATTGAGAAATGTTTCCTTTTTTTACTGGAAAAATTAAAAATTAAAATTAAATAATATATTCTATCTGTGAAATAATATATATAATTACATGTTTATCTTACACCCAACAAAGATGTAGTTCATATACTTGTAAATGATTTCAATTTATTCAATCAAGCATGATTCATTCAAGGAAAAATAGCAACATCGTGTTATCACATATATAGGGGGGGTGTAATAATATGAAAAATTATTGGTCAAAAGTTAATATAAGAAAAGATGAAAGATAGAAATAATTAATGTAATAACTATGAAAATTCAAAATATTATAGCTAAAGAATGTTAAAGAGCATGAATAACATTTGCAATAATTAGTAATAACTAAGAGAATTTATAATGCTATAACTAAATGATTAATGTGCAATAGATGTATTTCTAATAAATTTAATACTTACATAAATAAATATGACTTTTAATTAATGTTACTATTTTTTCATAAAGTTATTAAATTTTAGTTTAGTGTAGGGACAAAATGAAAATGTTTATTCCATATTAATGAATATAAAATTTATTTTGTAATTGATAAATTTTTAAATGATTCATATATATTCACATATTTTCACTCTTGAGAAGTTTAATAATTTTGGAAAAAGATGTTCAGAAGTATATATTTACATCACAAGAAAAATTGTTAACAAAAACAAATGAATTTAGACTACATCTTAACTTCATATATTGGAACATTACAAACTAATGTATATATTAAACAAAAAATTAATTATTATATCATCAAAATTATTTTTCTCAAGTACTCAAGGTTATGGAATGTACCATCTTAGTATAGAACGATTTACTTCATCAGAATAGTGGTACCTCATATCCGCTAAACTTCGAAGTCACTCAACAACAATAAATCACCAAAAAAATTAAAATGCAAGAAGAAGAGTAGGAGATTAAAAAAAATTGTGGTTGAAAAATGAGAGGAAGCCCCTCTATTTCTAGTCAACAAAGGGTAGTATGAACAAGTGTTTTTTGTGTCTTATCTGAAAAGTCATGAGTCATGACCTTTCCGAGAAGTCACAACCCTTTGCAAAAGGCACAACATATTGAAAAATTCACAACTTTTGGAAAAGTCACAACTCAACGAAAAATCACAATCCTTTGAAAAAAGTCACAACTTATTGGAAAAGTCATAACTCATCGAAAAAGTGACCTTTCTGAGAAGTCACAATCCTTTGAAAAAGTCACAACTTATTGAAAAAGTCACAACTCGTTGGAAAAGTCACAACCTAAGTTAGGGATATTATAGTAATTTAACATTTAAGTTAGGAGTTCATGCTTTTAAGGTAATATAGATAGATAGATAGATAGATAGATAGATAGATAGATAGCTATAGATATAGATAGATTCTTCATTTCCCCCTTTTTCTTTCTCTTTGGTTTGTTCTATGTTACTTTTCTGCATTTTAGTTTAATATAACTATAAATTTCTTTCACTTTATTTTTTATTTTATCCTAATTTTTCAAATTGGGTTTGTACCAATTCAATCGATTTTACACTTTGCAGATGAATTAAGAAATGGAAAGTTTTGCATATGCACATAACTTATTTTGGAATTCACATATTGCGAGGTAAGGAACGAGACGACTGCAATGAAACTGTTTGATAATTATTGCTTTTCTAAAGTAGTTAATTTGTTATGTGTATCGTTTTTGCCTAATTTTGGTTTCAAAATTTCTTTAATCCCTTTAATCGGTGATATATTCCTATAAAATGGTAGTATATCATTTGGGAGGGTTTCATTTGATCAACTTGGGGACATGACATATGCACGTAAGCATTTAAGTTCATCATTTGATTGCAATTGAGCGACTATCTCACCCACAACTTAACTCTCCAAAAATAAATTTGAGATGTCTTAAGATGTTTTTTTAATAAGAATAAAGCTTGAAAGTACGTTAGATAAAGCGGAAATAATTTTAAAATTTTCAAGTAGTATAAAGATGCTTGTTTAACTATTTGGTATATGCAACTTTCTATTAGGATTTCATTAGTTATGGTGTCAATTTTTTTTAAAAAAAAATAGATTATTTAGTAACAGGTAGTGCACTTCACATTATTGCTACTTTAATGATTAAAAAAACTATACCTAAAGTATCTCAATTTTTCGAGTTGCAGAACTTCAATTATCAGGCATGTGAATTTTCTACCAGGACTATTGCCAACTATTTGTCAAAACACACTTCAACTATCAGGTTTATCAATTTCCTACCTGAAATATCACCATCTTTCGAGTAGGACAATTGGTATTTGAGGTGTTTTTTTTTTAATGATGAATAGTTGTTGATAGTTCATGTAGTAAAATTAAGAAAATAAAAGAAAGAGAAAGGTGTTCTATTTCTTCAAATTCTTCAACAAGTTCCAATGATATGTTAATCTCCAATATGATACACATATTCAACTGTTAGGATTAGTTGAAACTTATGTATCCACCGGATAGCAAAAGAAACACCCACCTTAGGGAATCTCACTGTGTTAAATTTTCATGATAAGAAGAGTTTCAACTTTGCGGCCTAATTATGTATTTATTGAAAAACTAGCGTAATATGAAAAAACAGTTTTAGTATCCTATGACCTCCACCATTTTGCTTTGAAGGAAAACATCTTGATGTTTACTATGGCATAGCAGATAGGCGAGTTTTAAATTAGATCATTTTTTCAGGGGGCTTAAAAGTTCTGCTCTACTTTTCAAGAGCAAACTTGCCTTTTTATTACTGATTGTTGAAGAATATTTCAGTTTAGTCTTGCATACTTTTCAAGAGCATACTTGCTCTACCTTTGTATGTTCTCGATGTGAAATGAAATTGAGATTATATATACATGTTTAAAAATTGGCTCTACCATCTTGTATTATATATTTGCAGGTTGATCTCTTCAGGAGAAAAAGTTCAATCTATTCATACTCAACAAGTGTATAGTCACCACATGTACATGAGGTGTTCCACTGAAGAAGCTCAACATTTTCATACTCAAAAGGTGAATATATAGCCATCACATGTATTTTGAGGCGTGGAAGATCCTTTTAGATGGATGAAAATGCTCGTGTATGATGGTGTACTTATTTTGTTTCTAAAATCATGTTTGTGTAATTATAACAAAAGTGATGTTATGTGAATATCATTCACATATAGCAAACATAAAATCATATGTGCATGCTATAGCTATAGTTTGCATAATTGCGCTTCATAACAAACATCATGTATGTTTGCTATAGCTATTAATATGTATATTTTGCTATACATATACAAAAGAAACAATTATATAATCTGTTTTGGTATACATATACAAAAGAATCAATTGCATAATTTGTGTTTGTATAAAGCGAGAAAGAGAAAAAGACAAAAAAAAACTGGGCAGGGAAAGATCTGTATTTGTATAATCACTAGTGTATAGGACGAAAATATATGTATTTGTATTTGTATATACAATTTTCTCTCGCTTTATACAAACACAATTTATATATTTGTGTTTGTATAAAGTGAGAGAGGCGAGTGAGAGTGGCGAGTGAGATCTAGGAGAGGGGAGAGTGCGGAATGAAAAGATATGTATATATACAATTTTCTCTCATTTTATACAAACACAAACGCATTTTATACATTTGTGTTTGTATAAATAAGAGAGGTGAGGAGAGACTTCCCAACGAGAAACGAGAGTTGCAAGCGAGAAATTCAGGGAGAGAGGCCAAATGGAAACGATTTGCTACGGGTAACAATTAAATCAAATTGTGGTTAAAACATTTAATTTGAATTAATAGTTTGCTATTTTATACAATTTTCCCTTTAATTAATGTGAGCTAACTTATACATGTATAAAAAGAAACTAGCTTATGTTGGACATGTTGGGCCCGTGCATAGCACGGGATTACCTTGCTAGCCTATATAGAAATGGGACTTTTGAGTAAGAACATAGCAATGGATTGTTGTACAAAAAGTTGTGTAGATTGTACTGCAAGTTATGACCAATTTTATTAGTGAATAAACACGTTTATTTCAATTCTCTTTAAGTAACCACGTGTAATTGTAACCATTTATCTTACTTATAACATACTCCCTCTGTCTAACAATAGTTGTTCGTTATTGACTTGGCACATCTCTTAAGAAACAATAAATAATAAAGGTAATATTACTATATTATCCTTTGACTTTATTAAATTTAATGTTTTGAAAATGTGTTAGATGATGAATAGTATTTAATTGCAACAATAAAATAGACATAAAATATAAGTTATCTCTAGATTTTTTAATCCTACTACTGAACCCGGAAATTGCGTAGATTGCTTTGCTTGGAATTCCCTAGGTAACCAAACCAATCCCTGTCATTTCACACGAAAAATGGTCTATTTTGAGCGTTTGAAGTGGACGAACAATCAGCGTACGTAATCAAGTTTCATGCCATCATGTCTTTCTTTTTCTAGCTCCTCGCGGATTTTCTGTATTCTCTCCCGAACAACGAATTTCCTCTTTCTATTAAGAAATTCTAAAGAATAAGTCCCTCGACGAGGAAAGAAGAGGCTTTTGATCGAGATGGGTAGAAGAAGCACTGCAATGTATGCAGACATTACAACTAACTCGTGGAGGTAGAGAAACTATTTTCGAAAGACCTCGGCTCGAGTGCAACAAATCCAAATACAAAGGAGAAGGAAACATTGCACCAGAAAGTCAAATCAATAAAGGCAAGACCACACTAATTGAATTAGGCCGTTTAGTTGGAAACAAGTTATCTCGGGATAATTAATCCTGAGATAAGTTATTTCATCAATTATATAGGATAACTTATATCATCAATATGTTAAGAATGGTGAAATAAATAATACAGGATAATCTAATACCTTCAACCAAATGTGGATAAAATAATATCATGTGCACCTTACTTATTTCAGCTCAAGAGCAGCTCAACCTAAAAATAAGGGCCTCCAAAACAACAAACAAAAAACCCCAAATTCAGTAACGAAAACATACCAAAGATGCACACAAAAGAAACAAATTCCAATAAGAGGCAAGATTAAACGAAGAACCAAAATCAGATGAAGGAGATACATACATAAAAGAGACGATCAGATCTAATGAAACCCTAAGTATAAAACAATTTGGTTACTTCTTCCTCCATTCCTTTTTAGTTGCTATGTATACTATAAATACTTGACAACATTAATTAATTTTTTTTTAATAGTTTGCTGCTAATCTTACTAATTATTATGCACATATTTTGAAATTTTATTATTGATGTAATTATAATTAAAAATCATAAACAATTAAATTTACAGTTACTTTTTATTTATTAATTTCTTTAATTCACTTCAATTTGAATCAACCATGTTTTAATATTGACTTTGTAAGATTGTCTTCAATTCTTTGAGATGTTTTATTAAACATTTCAAGCTAAAACTAATTAGATTATCAAATATTTGTCTTATAAATGTAACAATCAGTATAATATTGTTTTTAATTTAAAAGTATTATGGACTATTATAAGTAAAAAAAAATTATACTCTAATTGACATATTCAATGAAGTGATGTCTTAATTTTATTTTTAAACACTTTTAGAATAATCTTGATAGTTTATATAATAATTGATGCCATTGAAAAAGTTTTCAAAAGTATAATCAATAAAAGAGATTTAAACATTTGTGTTGTTATGTAACGCACAATAATTTATATATGCTTATTATTTTCTTACAAAATATTAAAAGAAATGTTATATTGTCAACTGAAAAAGAAAAATTAATTATTAAATTATAATTAATTACAATATTTTTTAGAATTTATGAGAATAATATATATATATAATATATATATATATATATATATATATATATATATATATATATATATATATATTGTAATCAACTAACAAGTACAAATTAATATATGACTGCACGATTACAAAGAACACAATTAATATGAATCTAGACCAATCATAACACAATTTGATAAAGAAATAATGAAAACTCACCCAACCAAAATGTGGGTAGCAAGTTGAAAGAATAGCTGATAATTTGCTCCTGTTTTCCTACTTTCTGGCCCTTGTTTCGAGTGGACTCACTCAATGACTATGCAAAACATCCATCGCTTGAAAATACAATTTGTTGGGCCCGTGTTGACACGAGCCAAACCCATCTAGTGTATATATATATATATATATATATATATATATATATATATATATATGACATACTGTAAAAGAAAGTTAGATAAGTAAATTGAAACAAAGAAAATACTAAACATAATATGTATTAAAAAGCACAAAAATACCCAAACATAAAGTTGGACTTAAAGAATTGTCAAGAAAAACTAAAGGAAAATTCTTTTAAAATAGCCTAGAAAGAAAAGTAAGACAAATAAATTAAAACAAACGGTATATATACTATTGTTTTCAAAGACTGTTGTAAGTCAAGGTATTTAGCATTTTCATGAAAGTTACCTTACCTATGAAATAGTATGCATGGCGCATGCCATAGTTTAGAAAGACCAATATTGTATAAGTCAAGGTATTTTTACTTTATGAGTTATGACTGTGTTTTACTTTAAGCAGCTTCCAGGAAACTGCTAATAATAGTGACAATCATTATAAGAAATATACTTTGCATAATAATTTATATACATAATATTAATCTTCGACGAAGAATGATCGAGCTGACATCTATATATGACTATTGTAAGTCAAGATACTTTGACACATTGATGAAAGTGCATTTTCCAGGAAACTGTACTTACTAATTGCTTTACCTAAACACAAATTGTCTTATATGTATTAAATTAATTTAAACAAGGACAATTGCTTAATGCTTGCCGGTACCAACAAAAGGGTGAATAAACTAATTTGTTGAAAGACTTGGTTTAACAAACAACTATACTTTAATTTGTTCAAGGTTAACTTTTCGTTCGATTTTCCTCCCAATTAGTATATTTTTTCGGGGAAATTAACATAGATATACTATATTAAAAAAATATTTATTATTTATAGTAATAACATTTTCTTTTCACTTGATCACTTTTAATATATTTATAATACAGTTTTAATATATATTACAGAGAACAATTTATAAAACACATATAATACAAGTTTTATTGATGGATAATACATTTATCACTCATTGTAACACAATGTGTCAATTTCTTACCAAACAAGCATAATATATTTTAAAACAGTTATAATACATATATATTGCATACATAATTTACTTTTCATACATATTGCAGATTTATCATAGTATTGCTATAAATTGTAATAAATAAAAAAATATCACTAAAATCGATATTTATTTATTAAAAGGTATTATTTTTTCCTTTATTGTTCCTCTTGATATCTATAGTCCTCATTATGTTATTTTCCTGAATCACTTAACCTAATTTTTGATTTAACGTTTGTGATTCACCCCCCGTTTGGTCTTTATGTGTGAATTTGTACCAGATGATTTAAAACATCTTATTTTAGATTATATATGTAGGTCATAATTCGCTCTTCCATACGTAAGTACAATGACATCTTATAAATATATGGTCCCCTTGGAAGAAGACAAATGTTCATATGCATTATCGGTTCTTAATCTTAATTTAACCTTCCTAGTTCACAAGGGACCTAATTATATATGAATTAAAAGTCTACTAATCAGGACATGAACAGTATTTCAACATTGGCAATAGAAACGTGGTTCCAATTTATGTGATGTACTTTTCTTTTAAGTCTGTCAAAAAAAGAATGACAAAATATGTCTTTTTATCTTGTCTTAAAGGCACTGTACACGCCCTATAATCAATTCAGGATCCAACCCCGAGATCCAATTTAGGACTAGACCTCGACTCCCGACTCGAGACACGACATTTGAATTGGGACCTACCCCCAACACCTGACTCTCAATCCGACCCAGGGCCTGACTTCCAAATTGAGACCTGGCTCAGACTCTCAATCCGGGACCCAACCCCAATACTCGATCCGAGACTCGATTTCTGACTTGGATTCGACCCCGACACCCAACACCTGACTTGGGACCCGATCCAACCTCGACTCTCAACCCGAAACCCGACTTTGTCACCCGACCCGGAAACCCACCACGACACTCGACCTCGAATCCTGACTCGGGACCTGACACTCCGATCGGGATCCGACTCCGACCCGACCTCAGACCCGGGAGTTGAATCTCGAATCAAGACGAGAGGGCCGTGTCCCAATTTATGTGATATACTTTCCTTGTTAGTCTATCAAAAAAAAAGAATGACACAATATATCTTTCTGTGTTTTCTTAAAGGCATTGTGCATGCTCACTCTGGCGATTTCTATATATAGGAGGCCATAACAAACATTAACATACACTTTGAATACTCCTAATAACTTCAAGATGATGCAAGATGTTTGGACTCAGTTTGGTCCATCCATTGCAGCAATCATGTTCACTTGGACCATGTACCAAAACTATTTTCCTCACGAACTTCGTGGTCATATTAGGAAGTATACCGATAAACTTGTGAGCTATTTTTATCCTTATATGCACATTACTTTTTATGAACTTGAAACAGAAGGGTGGTTTGAGCGGAGTAAAGCTTACGTAACGATTGAAAGGTACCTTAGCAAGAACTCGAGCACACAAGCTAATCGCCTCAAAGCCAACGCAGCGAAAAATGGTCAATCTCTTGTCCTAACCATGGATGATCATGAGGAGATAACCGATGAATATAAAGGCGAGAAGGTTTGGTGGATTTCGAGCCAAAAACCAGCCAATAGACAAACAATATCTTTGTATAGGGAGGATGAGAAGAGGTATTTCAAGCTCAAGTTTCACAAAAAGAATCGCGACCTTATCACAAATTCATACTTGAAGTATGTGTTGGATGAAGGGAAGGCGATATCCGTGAAAGAGCGACAGAGAAAGTTGTACACAAACAATAAGGGAGATGGAGGTGGTTATAGATACAGGGGAGGGAGGATGTGGAGTGGAGTAGTATTTGAGCATCCATCAACATTTGATACTCTAGCCATGGATCCAAAGAAGAAGCAAGAGATTATAGATGATCTCGAAACATTTAGCAAGTCAAAAGACTATTATGCAAAGATTGGCAAGGCGTGGAAGCGTGGTTTTCTTCTTTATGGTCCTCCGGGAACGGGTAAATCTAGCATGATTGCTGCTATGGCTAATTTATTGAAGTATGACATCTATGATCTTGAGCTGACATCAGTTAAGGACAATACCGAGCTAAGAAAATTGCTGATAGACACTACAGGTAAATCTATTATTGTGATTGAAGACATTGATTGTTCCCTTGAGCTTACAGGTCAACGAGAGAAGAATAAGAAGAAGAAGAAAGAAGATAAAGATAAAAATGAGGAAGATGCCGTCAAGGAGAAGATGAAAAAGGGAGGAGAGGAGAAAGAAAAGCAAAGTGAGGTAACTTTATCTGGACTTTTGAACTTCATTGATGGTCTATGGTCAGCTATTGGCGGTGAAAGGCTTATCATCTTCACTACCAACTATGTGGAGAAGCTTGATCCTGCTCTAATTAGGAGGGGAAGGATGGATAAACATATTGTCCTATCCTACTGTTGCTTTGAATCATTCAAAGTTCTTGCACATAATTATCTTGACGTTGTTGAATCTCATGTTCACTTTCCTGAGATTCGCCGCTTATTGGAAGAAACTAATACGACTCCTGCTGATATTGCTGAGAATTTGATGCCCAAGTCCTCAAAGGAAAATGCAGACACTTGCTTGGAGAGATTGATTAAAGCTCTTGAAATTGCAAAAGAGGAAGAAGAGAAAGCAAAGGCGGATGAGAAGGATCGCGAGGAAAAGAAACAAGTCAAGAATGCTGACGGTGTAAACGAAAAAGATAATGGTGTTAAGGAAAATGGTGATGTTATAAGCAAAGGTTGAAAGTGTACTTGGGGGTTTATGTTTTCTACATTTGGCTTGTAATAAGTTTATATTTTATCTCTTAGTGGTGCTTGTACTTACTATGCTAGCTAGTCTAAGTATGATAATTATGCAAGTGGTTTTCATGTAGTTGGTGAAGGTTAATATATTAGAAGTGTTTTTTATGTCAAATTTTAACACTACAATCGACATTTTGCCTTGCACCTTCTAACGAGCTAGTCAGCACTGCAGCTCAATTACAAAGTGTTGCAGTGCCAACTTCTGTCTATTTGTATGAAATCAAACGATAATGACATGGTAAATTCTATTTGACTCAAGAAGAATGTTATAAATAGGTGCAAGAACAATGCAGGATGGAATCAGCATGTAAAGAACTAAGGCATTTTCGCAGTCATCGGATAGACAGACAATATATTTACTTGAATTAAAGGCATATTCACAAAAGAAATGTTGGGAACCACAGTTAAAGAGAAGGGAAGTGAATGTAAAGAAGCTGTACCTATATCATCAAAAAGTCCTAACGTATCGTGCTTCAAAAGTTGTCATGACCATAGAGACGGGTTCTTCTTCATTGTTGAGTTTGATCTTATATTCACTGCATGTTTTTACTTTAGCAGAAACAAACAGGTCTACAGAAGACCAAAGAAAATCTTGTTTAGTGTAGAAGCTAAATTTTAGCAGAGAAAATTTTGGTGAGATCATGAGAAGCACAAGGGTAGCACAACTCATAAGAAAGAAATGACAAAAGTAATGAATGCTAAAGCCTTTACCAACATTAGTTACTTTCCACTAGATACAATATCGTTATAGGCTTTAGCAATATTTACAAGGAGTGCTAAAATGTAATTGTCACTAGTAATTGCCAAGGCAACTTTTGATAACAATTTTGACAGAGTATCCATTTTGATCATGCTGCTTACCAGAGTATCCGTTTTGATCCCTGTGAATATATATATAATTACCAACATCATAACATTCTATTTCAAATAGTATAACTTCAAATATTTTATTGATCCAATAAATAAACTACCACTAATTGGTATATTACCATTTTATACATGCTTCGACCTTTCCATTTGAAACCATCACAAGATTTCTTAATCATAAATAATAAACCTTCTTATTGGTTTTGTTTCTCCATAACATAGTAAGAATTTTTATAACCTTTTCATTTATTTTAAAAATTATAAATAAGAAGAATTTTTTTAATACTAATTTTATTATAAATTCATGGAATTAGTGGATTGTCCATATTCTCAATACATGAACTACTTACCTTCATGTATGTGTATTCCCTATGAACCATTTTGAATAAGAATGTATCTATTTATTATGACACTTAATATGGTGACTTTTGGAGTGATTTTTCAACCTATAAATAGGGTTGCTCATTCACCATTGTATGAGACTTGAAAACATTTGAATAATATGATCTCTACATTCTACTCCCCATATCTTTTGTCTATATTGTTTGTAGTATATTGCTTATATTTTACAACACGTTATCAGCATGAGACTCTAGCCAATTGAGATTGAGTTTTAATTTTTCTTTATCTCATGTTCTGGTTGATCTCATTATGAGAATCGAGAAGGAAAAGGATAACTACAACAATCAAGAATATTTTATGCATAAAATCAGGAACCGAAGGCATATACTCCTATGGGTTGAATATTCTCTGCTCCAAAAAAATTCTTAACTGGAAGAAGGTATAAAGTTTCGGTAGCATAAGTTTGAGTATTATTTTGATTATGCTAATCTTGAGGTAAATTTTATATTTTTCCTTATTACAATTACTTATATTGTCAAAGGCATTATATGACATAAGTGATTATATTTTATGAATTTTATTTAAATATTTTGAAAGGCTCATAGGGTGAGTCATGTTGTACTTCGATTTATTATACCGTTGATTGAGGGTAAGATGGTGGGTTCAAGTCTCACTACACAAAAAGGGTAAGACATTATGTTAACGTCCAAAAGCACCATGATGAAAAATGTTTGAGGGTAAGACGGTAGATTCATGTTCTATCGCATCAAGAGGGTAAGACATCAATTTGAGTTTTGATGCACCATTCCATGATGATAAGGTATTGGGTTTGAGTCCCATAGAATAATGGCATAATGCGCCTTATATGGGTAAGACATTGAGTTTGAGTCTCAATGCACCATAATTGATGATATAATGATGACTAAGACTTTGATGAAAAGTCATGAAATTCGTCCCCTTGATTCGCTCCATTCCCTAAAGCGAATGTGATAGCAGTACATGATAAGTTTGACATCAGCCCAATTGCTCCATTCTGTCATATAAATGTGGTAGTAGTGAATAATAAGTCTAAAAGATGACAAGTGATTGAATGTATGAATAAGGGCGTCGAGGGACAAAATTATAATAGTCATCATTGTGATAATTATAAAATGAAGAACACTATGGGTTCTCCAAATAGTCCTTCAAAATGTGAAGGTAATTCTTATCATCATAATGGTATGAAAGGTCATTGGACCGTGGTCGTTGTGCAGCCTAATAATTTGATAAATTTATAAAAATCCTCCATCAAAAGAAAGGAAGATAAAGTGATGGTACACTTTGATGAAGAATGAATGGCTCACAATACTTTTGATAATGACAAAGTACTGAACCAGGTTCACACACACATGCATTGAGCTAGATATGAGAGGCAGGAAGAATGAAAACTACTTAGCTAAACCCGCATCCTCTTGGTACCAGATAGTCTTTCCAAATTAACATATATTCATATAATGTTCATAGGTATGAAAACTACTTAGCATCTTGAATCATATATGAGGCTAAGCTCAAAAGTCATATCTTAAAATAACATGTATTTAGGTTGTAATTCATATCATGCTTGTTTTCATGCTTCAAATCCATAAGGGTTTGAGTGACCTAAGAATAATGCTAAATCAGTACCATAAGGTTTCAAAATCAAAGTGGAAAAAGTGAAAAACATAGTTTATTGAAGAAAGATCATAATTTCATAAAAAAAAAAACCTAGCATTACTTCTAATAATTTTGTGAAATTATTGAGAATCAAAATACTTTAAGCATACGAGTGAAAAAGAATACTCTCATTGAAGCCTTACATACCTTAGTAGGGAAGTTTGATGGAGAATGTTGAAATATGAACCCTAGTCTTGATGTTTCTTGAAGTTCTTGAGCGTAGAATTTTAGAAGTGAAAGAGAGGATTCAATTATCAAAAAAAAAAACTAATTTTCTACGCGTTTAGGGCTATTTAGATGACTCCCTGGTGGTGTTTAGGACGAAAATATCCTTTAAAAAATAAATAAAAAGAGATGGAAGTCGGAATTTTATTCCAGCAAACAGTGAGGTCCGTATTCACTCCGTAACACGGAGCAATTGCGGAGTTGCTGCCAGGCTAGAGCGTCTCTAGTAAATCAGTCATAACTTTTTACGCAAAACTCGGATTAATGCAAACTTGGCGGTGTTGGAAAGAGTACTCATAGATCTTTAATTTGATGGGTTATGGATCACCTAACTCTTCATATTCTAAGAGATATGGTTGTTTGAAGTTGACCCTTATATGGACTTATGCGAAAACTTAGCCAATAGAAATGCTTTGAATTTGTCTTGGTGTTAGAGGTCCCTTATGACCCTAAATCACTTCCGATACCCTTTATGCGTTTGGTAAAGAACCTTAAAACGCATTATCAAGTTCGAAATCACCTAGTTCAAGCTTGTATACTTACAAGTTACGACGAACGATTCAAATTCTAAGAATAGAATTGTGAGCTATTACAAAGTCACAATAGTTAATAATTCAAAATATTTATACAGTACTTGGAAAAATTATGGTCAAACAAATATTCTTTGTCCAAACAGTAACAAATGAATTGAATACCATGTGTAATTTCCAATAAGCAAAGCAATATATATATCCATTCCAATTTCTAAATATAGTTGAATTGTGTGTAACTATATCATCTAAATTATTGAAGATCACATTTTTTACTTATCTCGCATTCTTGATATATTACTTACGTATGAGCCTAATTCTTTTTCATTTGTCAAATACGTGAAAATTATTTTTGAATAATGAATGGCAGTGGAAGACTCGATATCATAATTTTTATTTACTCTTAATTATAAGACTTGATGTCATATTCTTTATTTACTCTAATATCATATTGAACAATGGAGAGAAGAAGAGTCAAAGCTCGTTTGTATGTAATCAAACAAGAATACAACAATCTTACATCATTCATACAATAAATGCCAAATAGTCCAAATATACAATGAGGGAATCATTTATGATACACACAAATATAATGTTTCTCATCAATAATATAATGATCTATCTAGATTTATGTTTTTACAAATTAACCAATATTGTCACAAACATATTCTCAACATGATAAGGTTGGCAGCAATTCAGATATTTTTTGATTTCCCATCTAGTGTCCAGAGCCTACATTAGAGCCCCGATTAAATTTGGATCGTGCAATGCATTCGGAGGTGACACTCCCAACAGAATTGCAACAAACATGGATTGTGGTGCACTGGTGGGAGTGTTTCACCTTTAACCAGAGGTCTCGGGTTAACACAAGGTAGCCAAACTCTTTAGTGTTAAAAATTTATTTGTATCGGATGGTTATATATAAATAGACTAGATCAAATGCCTAAAAATATGTGACCTTCATGACAAATCAGATAAATATGTTTGAAATCAAACTATGAAAATTGACAATTGAATTTATACAAGACTATTCTAGAATGTGGACTATCACTTTTTTTTTTTTAATTAGAAGAATTAATTAACATAAATAGTCTTCATCAAAATACTTTGAAAGATTTATAACTAAGTATAGGGTCACGTGTTGCTCATCGGTGATATTTGTAACTTAATAATCCATCACAAATTCGAGTGTGAAAAATATCTTGTGACAAAATAGAACTATTAAGAAACTTTTCATAAATTTTGTCCATATTAATAAATTTTGTTATTAAATTTATTATATTATAAAATCATCGACAAATATAGAATAATTATTCATCAAATTTCATCACAAATCTCTCTATTGTGATTTGTTATTGTGCTAAACCCCGAAAATATCCTATACTTTGATTAAAATTGAAAAATCAATCCTCCTTGCTTGGTTGGGAGTATGTATCTCTCTTTTTATTTATTTAAGGAAAATACTTAAAATGTATATATTCATCCATTACTGAATTAATAATGAGTATTTTTTTATTAGTTATATAATAAAATATGAGCAAAATACGTGATAATTAGCCGTAATATTCCATCACAAATCTCGCTATTATAATTATGCTAAACCCCTAAAATTCTCGATACTTTAAGATGAGAAAATCAATCCTCCTTACTTGATCCCGAACTTGTCTTTTTCTCTTTTTATTTTTTTGGAGGAAAAATCTAGAAATATATTTATCCATTAATTGAGCCAATAATGAATAAATGAATTAATTAGCAGCCACTACCTAGGGAAAGAGTAATAGGGATTAGCATAACTCTCTACGGTCTAATTTTTTTTTCCCATATTACTCTCCTACTTTTATATTTTGATTTCCCTAATGTTAATTACTTGAAAATTTAATTAATTAATTAATTAACCAGGAGCAATTTAAAAAGTATAACATGACATATAAACTATTTTTTAAAAACTTTTTCAAGGATTGGGAAGAAAAAATAGGAAGAAAAGTATTCTTAAAGAATTAATTAATCAACTATACAAAAGTTATTAGTACTAATTACTTTGCTCTCTATATTTATTTGGTATAATGACGAGCTCGTAGCCATTAGCTTTTTATGGGTGAACTTTTGGTCAATGAACTCCTTTTTTTATATATTTTTATTGAAACTTGACGAAATTTGAATTCGTGCATTACATACTTTATTTTTTTAAAATAACGCTTTCAACAAAAATAAAAGGTTCATTTCCAAAAAAATTAAACTCAGCCCCTCTAATTAAAGGTGAAGGAGTTTCAAACCATTATAATTAAAGGTGAAGAAATTTCAAACCATTCTACCACGATCTTGTATTAATTAGTCCATCAACTTGCTAGTCCATCTATTAATCCTAATGTCAAAAGCCGTGCATCCATGCAAGTCTTTGCATTGAATAGCCACAAAAGTCTAGGCGGGGCATTCGAGTTAGTTTGCGCACCTCATTTTATTTTAAGGGATATCTATCACTTTTCACCAATCATACACATTAAATAACTTTTTTTATCAAGATTAAAAATGATAAAAAGAAATTATTTTATGGTGCTCTACTTTATTGACAATAAATTTACAAGAAATTTGAATTAAATTATTATCCATTGTTTAACCTATCTCGAATTACTTCATTTCAACTCAAGTAATTAACTTTTATATTAATAAATAACATATTCAAATTGAGGGCACTCCATACATTTGACACGTGCACAGCTCTACTAGCCGAAAATTAAGACATTTCTCCCTATATTAGATTTATGCCGTATGCACGGGCCCAACAAATTGCTTACTAAAAATTTTGATAAATTTCAATTATTACGAGATATTTAAAATTAATTATTTGTATTACAAAGTTGTAAGAAATGCAAATTTATGTTTACAAAGATGCTACAAAAGTGCCTCAGATATTGAGGAATGTCCATAGCCCTTTCCTGTTTGTTGAAAGTTAAACTAAAAATAAGAAACTAAATTTTTTTACAACATTTGATTGATAAGAAAAAACAAATAAACAATATAGATTGCTGACAGGATACAACTCGAGCTTTATTTCAACTGTTGCGTATCATTCAAACTGCAGCATATGAAGAAATGCATTAGATCACCTAGTTAAGCTACCATTGAAACTTTGTTTCGAATCGTCAATAAATAATTTCATAAAAAAAGATTTGCTATTCAAATTGATGGGTTTGAAACTTATGATATCTTTTAAGCAACCATCATATATGCCTGTTCACAAAATTTCAGTACCATAATAATTTGCAACATTTTTCGTAGTCTTCAAGGGTGAATCTTAGATCAGGTATATTGTGCACTTTCAATTTGATTTCAGTATTATCCTTTAAATCGGAAAGGATCTAAATACTTGGTCCTTAGGTTCATAAGATCAATAGTAGTGACAACATCCAAGTATATTAATGTAAACCAAGGTGTATGTCTAAAAATAAAAGAAAATAACAAGAAGAGGAAAAAAATTTGATACACATCTTACATCTTACATCTAAGCTTCTAATGCAGAAACATTATAACAAAAAAATGAATTGGAGAGTAGATGAAGATGAAGATTCAGATAGTGACAAGATGATCATAATCAAAGTAGAAAATATAATGTGAATAGATTATGGAAATGTCACCTTGGTATTGTTATTGTTAAAGAATTTAAGAGCAGGATAATCGTTAGGGTCGTCTTTAAATATATATATATATATATATATAAGTACAACAAAAACAATTGTTCTTCAACTAATTTTGCCAAGGTATCCACGACAACCTGAAAGCATGTAAGGTTATTGATTAAAACTTTACCTCATACATCTACACAAAGTTCATCAAAAAGCTTGAATAACTAAATACGAGGGCAAGAAGGTGATGAATTTGACCATGAGGAAGGAGCTGCGAAATTCTCAAATTTAAAGTGGTACTAATAAGAGGAAGAACTTTCAAATGATGCGTAGGTAAAATGTCTCAAGGAAAAAATAAGTTAAAAATAAAAATAAAAATCTAAAAGATGAACCTTAAATACAATAAGCATGAAAGTTTAGACATTGCAAACTATAAATTAGCTTGACCAATCACAATATGGCACTTTAGATTAAATCTATTTTGTTGAAACCATAAGAATAGATATTAAGCTTACTTTTACTCAATGCATTCTTATTTTCTAATATCTCTGTGTTCTTGACAATTATAGTTTTCTTTATAGAACAGAAAAATATCAACTTAATTGATGTCGTATAGCTGACCTCTGAAAAAAACTCTCATAATTTATCGCAACAACATGTAGTAGTGTAACATAAAGCAAGATTGGTGGATCAATTAAACTTAGGACTCTAAATTAACCAAGTTCCCTTCCTAGTTTTGTAATATCAAAATGCAAGATATGTATTTCAGTAAGTTTAGCTACAGTATCAGAAATGAAGATGAATAATAATTATAAAATTCATTCAATAGAGATAAACCTGCTTCAAGTTACCATTGATTTCTATCGTGCAACATTTAAATTGCATGAAAATTCTCTTTAAAAAAAACAAACACAACTATAAAATCTAAGTAAAAGAACAAATATAAAAATTGAAAAAAAAATGACTATATATGTTTAAATGTTAACCTTGTTCTTTGCTAGGGTTCAACATTGTTCAGTCGATTCTTAGAACCATCAGACATAGTTTTTCTCCTGCACAGATACAAATTATCATTTGACATACAAAAAGTGCTAAGCCAAATTTGTGACTCAAGAGTCGAGAAAATGCATAATACATTTTTTGACAATTCATACCTGGGAACTTCCTTACTGTTTGTACTTTAAGTTCAAATTGTGTATCAGTATACTCTAATGGTCCAATGTATTATATTTGTAGGAGCTCACTTATAGATGCTCCAAGTGCATAGTTTCCAAAATACATTTGTGGACATCTAGCATAAAATCTCATTAAAAGTTACTCTCTTAAAACAGGTATTTCTAAAACGGTAAATGTAAAATATATATGGACCTTTTGATGTTTCAACTCAACAGCTTCCAACAACTTCAAATATTAGGTAGAAATTGTGTTTCTCCCACATTCACAACACAATAAGCATTAGAACCTGTAACACGACATAGCCAAAGCAGGGAATTACTTGCAAGTATAAAGAAAAAAAATAGAAATATAAGATGCATCATAGTTGGTTTAGACATCTAGGGTATTCAGTAGTAGTAAATTCATTCAATAACAACTTTCAAGCGGCGATCGTCTCCATTTACCATCCTAATTATAAAATTCAAGGCCATAGCGTTAAAGGGTATAAATTTAAAAAAATCAAAAGTTTAGTAACATTAACTCCTTTAGTTTCTACCACTACTTGCCTGTACATGACATATATAGGCTTAGCTTTTAAAATCTTGGCTACATGGTGGTTCAGAAAAAAGTAGGAATACTATCAGTTACTTGTTTATATGTGTTCAACTAAACTCATAAAGAGTCTTCGAAAGATGCTCAACTGATCATTTTGTAGGAGAAGCATCTGAAAAATTGTTATGCAATATAGATGTTGTTGCTCGTAGATAATGGCATTACCATATCGTCTGAAGAATGGTGCTTCCCTATTGAAAAGATCCTGAAAAAAGCGCAATATATATCTGAGAATTTTTCAGATATTAGGTGACATGCTATAAGTTCTTTAGCAATGACGCTTGACAGCTAAATGTACTCAAGATTTTGTTGTAGCAACCACCAATGTTTCTGATTTGAAAAGGAGAGGAAGTTTTAGGCCATGTTCCTCAAACCTCGAACTGTATAGTTAATTTAGCTCATAACCCTTAAGCTTTAGGAGAAGTCGGAAAGAAGAGATATGATGAAGATGATAGCACTTTGGCTCTTAGGCCTAAGCAAATATCAATTGTTAATCATAATCAGGAAGTATAGGAGAGAGATCTAGAACGATGTGGAAGGGAGAGGAAAAGGAACATCATTTGTTAAAATATCAATTATGCGTAATTATAATTTTACCCCTGCATATAATGACATAATTACGAATTTGCCCTTGGTCATCTTGGACGCTATTGAAGGCATAATAAGACTACCCACATACAACATTTTTGAAATATTTTATGTTGTCAATTATCATGATTTATAGTATTTTTACGATAGATTCACTCCAAGAATCAGTGAAATTTTTTGTATTTTTTTCAAAACATATTTTATGTTGTCAATTATCATGATTTATCGTATTTTTACGCATTTTTTAAATATAAAAAACCCAAAAAAAAAATAAGACAAATAAATTAAAATGGACCCAATATATGTTATTTTTGTTGTCTCAATTTATGTCACACAAATAAAATTTGGAGAATCATCCAAATTTTAATTTTTTAAAAAAGAATGTTTTAAGTTATTAATTATTGTGATTTGTAATATTTTTATGTAACTTTCAAATAACCTACATTACTGGTCACTTTGTCCTAATTTATGTGATATGGATAAAATTACAAAATTAACCCTTTTAAAATGTCTTTCAGATATTTTAAGTTATTAATTATTATTATTTATAATACTTTTTTGGTAATTTTAAAATGATATGTGTTATTTTTTCTGTCCCAATATATGTGAGCCTAATAGAATTCTGAGAGTGAACTTATTTTATTATATAGCTTTTAAATATTTTAAATTGGTAATTATTGTAATTTTTAATACTTTTTAAGTCATTTGTAAATGATATATGTTGCTTCCTTTGTCCCATTTTATATAGTATAAATAAAATTCCCGAAATCAACTTAATTTTGAATATATTTTTTTAAATATTTTAAATTATTTATTATTGTGATTTATAATATTAAAAAAAATAGAAAATGCACAAAACTTGTATCAGCCTAAAAAATGACCACGATAATTCAAAGCCTATAGAAAGCAATATGGTTGTACGTAATTTTTAAATACTTAATATATATTACTCCGCTTGTCTCAATGTATGTAGCATAGATAAAATTTCAAGAGTCAATAAAATGTTGTTAATTGTTAAGATTTATAATACATTTTACGTAGTTTTCAATAATTTCACATTAAACAATACATATTACTACTTTTGTCTCATTTTATGTGACATTGATAGATTAATTTTAAGAATCAGTCAATTTATTTTTTTCAGTTTTTTTAATAAATATTTTAAGTTGTCAGTTATCACGATTTATTGTATTTTATACATAATTTTTAACGATAGATTAATTTCAAGAATCAATCGAATTTTTTTATATGCATTTATTTTGAAATATTTTATGTTGTCAATTATCATGATTTATAGTATTTTTACGATAGATTAACTTCAAGAATCAGTGCAATTTTTTGTATCTTATTCAAAACATATTTTATGTTGTCAATTATCATAATTTATAGTATTTTTATGCAATTTTTAAATATATAAAAAAAACTAAAAAAAATAAGACAAATAAATTAAAATGGACCCAATATATGTTATTTTTGTCGTCTCAATTTATATGACACAAATGAAATTTGGAGAGTCATTGAATATTATATATTATATTTGGGCATAAACTCCCTTACGCACGGGCCCAATAACTATTATTTTTTGTCTTAATGTATGTGACACAGATAAAATATAGTGAGTTATTTAAATTTAATATGATTTTTAAATATTTGAAGTTGTTAATAATGTAATTTATAATATTTTTACGTAATTTATAAATACTTAATATATATTACTCCGCTTGTCTCAATGTATGTAGCATAGATAAAATTTCAAGAGTTAATCAAATATTGTTAATTGTTAAGATTTACAATACATTTTACGTAGTTTTCAATAATTTCACATTAAATAATACATATTACTGCTTTTGTCTCATTTTATGTGACATTGATAGATTAATTTTAAGAATCATTCAATTTAATTTTTTTGTGTTTTTTTAATAAATATTTTAAGTTGTCAATTATCACGATTTATTGTATTTTAAACGTAAATTTTAACGATAGATTAATTTCAAGAATCAATCAAAAAAAATTATATGTATTTTTTTTTGAAATATTTTATGTTGTCAATTATCATGATTTATAGTATTTTTACGATAGATTAACTTCAAGAATCAGTGCAATTTTTTTGTATCTTTTTCAAAACATATTTTATGTTGTCAATTATCATGATTTATAGTATTTTTACGCAATTTTTAAATATAAAAAAATATTAAGACAAATAAATTAAAATGGACGCAATATATATTATTTTTGTTGTCTCAATTTATGTGACACAAATGAAATTTGAAGAGTCATCCAAATTTGCCTTTTTTTTAAAGAAATGTTTTAAGTTATTAATTATTGTGATTTATAATATTTTTATGTAACTTTCAAATAACCTACATTACTGGTCACTTTGTCCTAATTTATGTGATATGGATAAAATTACAAAATTAACCCTTTTAAAATGTCTTTAAGATATTTTAAGTTGTTAATTATTATTATTTATAATAGTTTTTTGATAATTTTAAAATGATATATGTTATTTTTTCTGTCCCAATATATGTGACCCGGATAGAATTTTGAGAGTTAATCTATTTTATTATATATCTTTTAAATATTAAATATTTTAAGTCATTTGTAAATGATTTATTATATTATATTATTATATATTATTATATATTATATAAACTCCCTTATAGTAGAAAAATAAATATATATTATATATATTATATAGTAGAAAAAATGATTTATTATAAATTACCAAAAAGATGATTTCTATAGTTGAAAACATTTTTAAAATTGTACTATTGAAAAAGCTAACTTGATTTTAGATTGTGAAGATTAAATATAGGGCATGTAAAAAATATAGTTAAGATTGAAAAGTAAATGGGATGCACAAAATATGAATGAAGTTGATAATTGTTGAGCATTTAAAATTTATAATAGATAGTAAGTTTGTAATGATATAAAGAGAATGGATCCACATTGTTACACATGTTTAAAGGCTATTGGTGAGGGAATAAGACAAGGCTAAGTACATAGTACAATTTGTATTGCTCATTGTACAACTCTTCATAGCCATGGTCGTCCTTCCATGGCTCTTCTATATAATAATAAAATAATAAAAATATATATTACTATATATTATAAGTGGAAAAAAGAGGAGCTTAGGGTCAAATTTCCCTATTTTACCAGGAGGGGAACTTTTCTTTTGAAATTACGAAAAGAGGAATACCAAAAATTCCACGCTTTGTGGGCCAACCTGATTTAAACTCTTTCACTTTTAAAGTGCAGATTAATATTTTTTGTTCCATTCATTAACTGTCACGTGTGGCTACTTAGCCATCCTAATAGTTACCTTCAAAAATGTTCTAGTTAATTTACTTGTGGTTAACGTAAATTTAACTGGATATTTATCCATATTGGTGCACTATTTTATTACTTTCTTCGTTTATGTTATTTGATTCTTATGGAATAATTATTTATTATTGTGATTTATAATATTTTTACACAATTTGAGGAGCTTCGGTCAAGCAGGTTGCTTAATTATTTTTCCAGGCTCCTCACATATTGTTGCTATTCAATTATTTCCACTATTTATGTTTAGTAGTTTTTTTTTGTTCTGTCTTGTTTTCATTTTTAATATGTCATATATTTAAATTATGAAATAAATTACTTTATAAATTACAATAAATAACAAATTAGAATATTTTAAGAGAATATTAAAAAAATTATTTACTATAAAAAATTTACATATGCCACATAAATTGAGATAGATAAAATAACATGTTATTTTAAATTCATAGAAATACAATAAATCACAATAAGTAACAACTTAAACTATTTAAAAAAGGAGAAGATAGCCACATAAATTGAGACAAACAGAGTAACATATATTGGGTTACTTAGGATGAGAATTCTCGGGTTAGTCCTTCTACTTCAATTTCTTCTATTTATATTTAGTACCTACTCCGTTTTAATTTATTTGTCTTACTTTCTTTTTAAGTATGTTATGTATTTAAAAATTTTGAAAATATAGTATTATAATCACAATAATTAACAAGTTAAAACAAAATTTCATACGTGCTCACATAAAAATTGGGACAAAGAGGAACATATATTATTTGATATTTACATAAAAATACTATACATCATAATAATTAACAATTCAAATTATTAAACTAAAACAAATAAAGTAACTTATATTGGGCCCGTGCTTGCACGGGCTATTGTATCTAATATTCTCTATATATATAAGCCAACAAGAGTTGGGACTAACACAGCATATACAAGTTGTACCAAAAGTAAAGTGAATTGTACTAATAGGGTTAATTTGGTAATTTGACTCATTGCTTTCTAACTAAGTTGTGTATTCATCTGTGAAACACGTGGCATAGCTCCATGATGTGTGATATATACCTATTGCTTTCCATCCATTCTCAGTCCCAAAAAAATGTTCTGCAAAATGGAAGCCCTCATATGAAATTCTCGTTAAACTGAGACCTTCCCGGTTATGAATGCTTCTTCCTTTCCTTCTTTCTTCTCATTTTTGTTTTGCCATTTGATTTTAGATTCGTCTTGTCGATTTTTTCATTCGATGAGTTTCGACTTTTTTTTATTCATCATTTTTGGTGTTTAGGTTGTGGTAATGTTGCATGCACTAAATCTAAACTTGAATGGATGTTGTTGTTATTTCCGTTTACTCCTCTTCTTCTCCGTTGTTCCTATTTGTAGCTTTGTATTTCAATTTTAGGAATTTACAGGTACTTGCAGAACAAAGGAAAGGAAAGAAATTGAAAAGATGCGATGCATGGAACATTGAGCCTAATTCGAAAAATCTAACCATTATCAGGTACATTGAACTTAATTTTGATTTTTTTCTCGAAAACATTTTTAAGTGGAAGGATTAGCTATTAGAGTTGCCCTATTTTCACAACCCTTTCTCCTATGTGGAAAGTCCAGTATATCTCCCTCTTTAGTTGATTTAATTTTCCAGTTGTATATGCAGTTGGATTATAATGTTGAATACTAACATATGTATATGTAGATAAACATAAACTATAATGTGCTTATATGACAAGGGATACTTTCTTTTAACATGAAGAATTCTTTGTAAAATAAGTTATTTGTTTTTCATAGAGTGCAAGTTTAGGTATATAAATAACAAACAATCTCCATATTTAACATATCTTATTCATTTATGTGAAAGCTCTGCCTTCATTGTGCTACGACTTTGCTTCTTAAAGCACCTAATTGTGAGAACCAAAACAGACAAGCCTCAAGAGTTGTACATGTTCATGAATAAAAGTAATAAGCTTGAGTTTATTTCTTTTACATGTGATGCACTCACTGTATTACTTCAAAAATAATGAATAGTTGATGGATTTATATAATGTCTCTTTACTTACTGTTTGTCTACTATAGATTGGAAGACCATAGGGTGAGATTGTATTCATTTTGTCCCTATATAAGATAACATAGTTATGTCGATTATTGTCTCTAACTCCTTGGAGAAGAGATTTTCCACTTTGTATAGGATAGTCAAGGGATGGGATGGGGGGCATTGTAATCCAACAAATTAAAACACAATGGAATGGATGGGTGAGGATTCAGGAGTAGCTGGTGTAGGATAGTCCAGAAATGGGACGGGGGATTGGATGCAATGGCGAATTTGGAATTTTCACTAAGGTTGTTGAGTAATTTCTTTTCAAAAAAATAGTGCTAGGCATTTGCACTTAAACATCAAGGTGAATTTTGAATCCATTAATAATATGAGTTGTTCTGCTTGTGCTGGATCTATAGAAAAGGCAATTATGGGATTAAAGAAGTTATTGTTGATGTTTTGAATAACAAAGTTCAAGTTATTTTTTACCCCGCTTTTGTCAATGTGAGTGATCTGATTCTTCATTTTCGGGATTTTTTGTTGCAGAATGAGCGTAAAAATTTGATCTTTATGAAAGTTTTAGTGGATTCTGGTAATGATTTAGGCTTATTATGTAGAAATTCTACAATGGGTTATCCATGTTTAAGATTTTTTTTGTTTGTTTTGATAATTGCGGTGTTTGAGCTAGCTTGCATGGACCTCGAATAATTTTATGGGTACTTGCTACCTTTCACGAGCATAGGCATCAGATAACTCTGTCCTCCCGAGGCTGTGAATCGAGGTTTAAGATTCTTGAAAAACAGAGTTTGAGTCATATTCTGCCTTAGCTATGTTAGTGTAAGTCCATTCTTTTGTGCTTATTTCAACAACAACAATATCAACATACCCAGTGTAATCCCATAAGTGGGGTTTGAGGAGGTAGAGTGTATGTAGACCCTTACCCCTACATCGTGGAGGTAGAGAGACCCTTTCCAAAAGACAAACTTATTTCTGCAAGAGAGTACAAATTTGTTTCTTTTTTCAAGTTTTTCTGGATTGTGCTGATCAAATGAACTAATTACGTACAGTTTGAAGCTTTCCTTTATATTTTATTTATGATTTTTATAGAAGTAAGACACATTGAATATGTTATGTATGTTCTAAGCATCTTGGTTGTTTATATAGAAGTGAATTATATAAATCAATTTTTTTATCAAGATATACTAAAAATCAATTGATTCCTAATTAACGGTCAACTCAATAGAGAGTGGACAAGACAAAGGTGCATCATATGTGTGTCGAAGTTGCTCATGAAGAAGTTATACGTTTTGCATGCACCAAATTGATCCGAGTATCCTTAACGCAATATGTAATTTTTGACTGCAGGGTGTTGAAGTATCAACACACAAGTAGGAACACAAAATAGCTATCCACCATCTTCTTGAAGTTGAACACTTGCTCAGGTATACGTTACTGTTTTTTCCCTGTTGGTTCAAGCAAAATTAAGAAATTAATATTTACTAACTTGACTAAGCATTAGTATTATTGAAAGAGCTTATTAGCTTTTAGCATGAGTGCGGATAAAGAAAAAAAGTGAGGACAAACTTTGTAGTTTGATTATTTTAGAGCATTTGTATGTATAGAGCTATATGAGGTATTATGGACCTACTAAAAGAAATATCATATTTGTGACGATGTGATGCTTTCTTCTCAGTTTCTATGCAGTAGTTGAGAAAATGTTGCTCAAACCTCATTTTGCAGGCCACAAGAGCCTTGATAATCTGTTCATATACAAGATCCAGGCAAAACCAGAGAGTTGAGAGAAAAACACACACACACACAGATGAAGACGAAGAAGAATGAGGTGAGAATATTACAAGATGTGGAATCAAATAGTTCTATTAGAGATTCCATCACTAACGCTCATCATAAGGTACTACTATTCCTAATTATTGCATTAGGATCAGCTGTCGATACAGAATCATGTTACTCATAGAGGCTGTGTTGCTCGGGCTCTCCAAAAATATTGTGGCACATGTATCGGGACATTTAAGAGTCCAAGCAACATAACATAGAGGTGCCTTTGCACCTAGCACTCAGTAGTTAGGAAAGTCGGGCCTGCCACTAATATTGGACTTTCAACTTCTCAGGTGAATTATGCAGTCTCACTCGATAGTGGGGATCGATTGTTAGGAACCAGGAAGAATGAATTAGCAAAGATGATATGCTGAGCTAGACTATATCAACCTCCTTTTGGATTACTCTTCCAAAAAACTTGATCTCCTATTTTAAAATTGAAAAAAGATCCAAAAAATAAAATTGTATGTGCCAAATTGATATGAGTTGTGGCCTTACATATTCTTCAACAACGGGATAATATTGAAATTGTTTGTTTCCTACTGTGCTTAATTTCCTTTTTGAATGATTCTGGAAATATCATGGTGTTTACAAGGTAGAATTATTACTTTTGCACTCATTGATGAACTTAATATCGTGCACGCTATGCAGTAGTGAAGTTGTTTCTCCTTTCTATTGCCAGGACTTTAAGGACTCTTGCATAAGTATGGTCCTGACAGAGTCATTGATATACCAATTATTGAGGTTGTTTTCAGTCATCTTCAATGGGCTATAATCTTACTTAATTCCCTTCCATTTTTAGTCACCGGAATATAATCAATTTGCATCCTTTATTTTAATTCTCTTTTAGCCATCATGACACTTAGAATTTTTTTTCTAGCAATATCTCGAAATCTTTTCAGCTGCTCTGCAATACATTACATTATAACTGGTGATGTAATCTCAGGCACACGAAAAGAGAGCAATTTGATTGTTGCACCCTTTAATGATAAGATACTTTAGTTGTTCTCCTCAGTCGTACATCTAGCTGACTAAATTTGCTCACCAAGTGTTGATTGGAAATTTTTAAAGTAAAGTATGATATTTTTTCCCTCTACATATCAAGAGATTCTTTATTCAGCAATTTCACGGAACATAGTAGGCATGAACATAATAGGAGACCTACTGGCTTTGAAATTGTTATTGTATGCATAACTTAACTACTAAGAACAAAAAGAGTATTATGGAAATTTCTTACTTTCCTGTTGAGGGTTTCTGTAAAGTTCCATGCAAGGAACTTTTCTTGAGACGAAAAAGAAATGCTAATGGAGTATGTTGAATATTTAGAATATTTTATGTCAGTTTCAATTTTCTTGGTGTATGATTTAGATTTAAAAAAATGTCAACTTTTTGTCATCTCCTTGAAGGTAAATTTGATTTTGATTTATTGAAAATTCTATGTCAGGTGTAGTAGCCTAGATTAAAGGAGAGAAAAAGATTATTGAGTTTTGTTTTCTAAATATATTGCTTTCGTGTGTACATGTGACTTGTGTTTTTGGTTGTGTAGAACTCAATGCGCGACCACTACAAAAATACAAAATTTTGAAGGTGGAAAACAATACACATCTTAAAGCTCTACCTACAGGTTACAACTTTCAAACTGGAGGAAGCACCAAAAAAAACTTGTGGTTGAGTTGGTAGATATAATAGACGGTCAAAACAGTTCAATTTACGGATAACCTGAGTTGAAGAAACGAGTATTAGATAAATAGTTTATTAATGGTGTTATTTTGTTTTGGATCTGTATATCGTCTTTGTGAAGGAGTTTCTTTGGTGTAAACTTAAGTTTTTGTTAATTCAACATACTTTTGTATCAATATATAATAGGTACAAACATTTATAATTGTGCATCTTTATGCGTTTATCACTTTAAAGTGTAAAAATATTGGGCCCGTGCTTGAGCACGGGCCATTATCCCTCTAGTATATATATATTCTCTTATTATATAAGAGGGAGTTTGCACAAAGCAAGCTCCTCTCCGTCAGCATGCCTGCTTGGCATAGGGCTGCTGCTCTTTATTTTATTTTTTTTAAAAAACGGCTACATGTTGCCTCTTCTTCATCCAATGAAAAAATGGGAAAAACGGCTATATGCTACCTCTTCTTTATCCCATGAAAAAACGTGGAATTCATTTAATATTTCAACTGTAAACTTACTTTCTTAAGATCCTTTACAAGATGGGGTCATGAATATATTTTATGAACTTCATTTATATTTTATATTTATCATGTCTATTTTTATTATTTATTTTAAATTTATTATAGTTAATTCTTGAAATTCTATAGACGAAATACCACAAATAAATATTACAAATTTCAAATAATAATGATTGGGCCTGTGCGAAGCACGGGCTCCGTCAACGTGTGTGCTTCCCAAAATTTCTACAATATCTTGAGGATTTTTTTGTCCATTACTTTTATTTTATAGTTTCTAATATTCAGCTTGTTGCAACTTTTATGACTTTTTTGGAATTCTCTGACATAATTAACCTTTGGTTACCTCATCTATTGTGCTTACGAGTGATACTTATTATGGGTCCCACCCAACTCTTTCCCTTCAATTTTAAGCTTCAACAAAACAATTCTAATATAGAACCTCTCCGTATAACTTTTTTTCAGTAAAATTTATTATTTCCTCCGGTCCAATTTATATGATTCATTTTGAATTTTAAAATTTAAATAAGTCTATCTTTGATCATAAATTTTTCATACATTTTTAAAGTTTTCCGATTATCGATTATTGTAACTTATAGTACTTTTTATGTAGTTTATATATATATATATATATGTATATAAATAAATTTCATTTTAAAAAATTGAAGATGTCATGAGCAAATTCTCGATCAAACTTAATTGTTTGACTCTCGAAAAGTGAAATGTGTCACATAAATTGAGACAGAGGGAGTAATTAATTTTATTTGAAAATTCAAAACTAATTTTACGTTATATTTCGAATTTAAAAAAATAACTTATAATTTGTTTGTTAGCTCACTTTTAAAATAGCATTCTATTCAAATATAAATATTATCCACATATTATAAAGGAAAACTTGCATAGATATCCTGTGTTAAGAAAATATTTATCATTGATAGCAATAACATATTCTTTTTCACTGGACACTTATAATACAATTTTAATACCTGTTAGAGAGAATAGTTTATAATGATGTAAATTTTATTTATGGATAAATCGTTTATCATACACTTTAATACACTTATAATATATTTATAATACCATTTTAATACATGTTAGAGAGAATAATTTATAAACACATGATACAAATTTTATTTTTAAATAATACATTTAAATGTTTTTGGATAATACGTTTAAAAAATTTGGACCAACTAATTTATGAAGTCTTTTATGATAAAAAAAAAAGAAGGGAAAATTGTATGAAATAACAAACTATTAATTCAAATTAAATGTTATAGCCATAATTTATTTTAATTGTAATTCGCAGCAAACATCCCCTTTTTTTATCATTTGATTCAATATACAATTAGCCATTTTCGGTATACAATTAGTCATTTTATACATTTCAGTATAAAATGTATAAAATACGTTTGTGTTTGTATAAAACGAGAGAAAAGTGTATATACAAATACAAATACATATATTTTTCGTCCTATACACTTATAATTATACAAATACAAATCTTATTATACAAATTACAATGTATAAATGAATTTATACAAAACTGGATAATTTGTATAAAATTGAATGTTTGTAGCGAATTATACAAATCAAAAGCTCCATAGCAAACATAAAATTTGTTATGGAGCACAATTATGTAAACTATAGCTATAACATACAAATATGATTTTTATATTTATTATATGTGAAAGTTGCTCTAAAAAAATATATCTTAAATATTTCACATATATTATTGGGCTCGTGCACAGCACGGGCTATCTTTTACTAGTATATATATATATTCATCCATTTAGACACTTTCCTTCACCCATCAACACTACGTTACACATATAACCTTGTCAATCATTACAAAAATAGCCACAATGTCCAATCTAACCTTTCTTTCACTAATTTTGACCATTTTCATCTCTACTTCTAACGCCATTTCCCAATGTAACGGCCCTTGTAAAATTTGGGACGATTGCGATGGTCAATTAATTTGCATAAACGGAAAATGTAACGATGATCCTAACGTTAGAACCAAAACTTGCAAAAGTAGCCCTCCTTCCGTCCCATCTCCAACTCCAACTCCAGCCAATACATGTCGTCCGTCTAGCACAATTGCAATGGTGTACACCCAATATACCAATGCTCGCCACCTGTCATCTCCTCAACGCCCGCTCAACTTACCTTCAACGACTTCAGTAGAGGCGGAGACGGGGGTGGTCCATCATCATGTGATGGGCAATATCATGACAACAACGAAAGAATAGTGGCATTGTCCACTAGATGGTTCGTAGGACATTCAAGGTGTGGTAAATGATACGTATTCGCGCTAATAACGGAAAGACCGTAACAGCTAAAGGCGTGGATGAATGTGATTCTACTATGGGTTGTGATGCAGAACATGCTTTTCAAAGTCCATGTAAAAACAACATAGTGGATGGTTCCATTGCTGTGTGGAGAGCTTTAGGGTTGGATACAAATTTAGGTAACTATCCTGTCACTTGGTCCATGGTCTAGGTCTGGACGGAGCAACCGTTATGAATTCGATATAATTTAATAACTTTATAGTTTAAATTATATAATTATTGAATAAGCGTGTCATCTTACATGTAATAAGATGTACACTGGAGTTCCTTAAAATTAATAAATTGCAATATAATTCCTAACTAATATTGTTTATGTGGTGATGTTTGACTCTCTTTTTTAATATCATGTGGCGATTTTACTACCCTTTGAATTTGCAAAATTACTTCCTCCAGCTGATAACTTACGGAAGCCATCATATCAGTAACTTGACTTGCTTCCCTGAAATAGTGGTTGATGAAAAGACCCTTGTCAGTTAACCATTTATTTAATTTCTTTACTTTGTTTCGATTTGTTTGATTAGTTGCTAAGTTTATAAAAAAAAAATTACTTGAAATTTGTGGTTTCAAACAAGTAATAAATATTTTAATGGTTATAGATAAGCTTATTAAAAATAAAATAAGTAGTTTAAAGTTAAATTAATGTCAAATTAGGAGGAGAATAAGTATTCTACAAAATTCTTTCTTTTTTTAATTTTATCTTAATTTTTTTATGCTTCTTTACTTAAAGTTTATTTTTTATTTATCTTCAATTAATTAAAGTTCACTGGTGACATTATTTCTCCCAACTTCTTTATCCTACTAATTTCTTTCTTCTTTTATTTTGTCTTATTTTTTGTGTATTTAATTAAAATTTATTTTATTTTTAATATTTTCGAAATTTTTTCTTATATTTTAATTAAATAATTTCTCAAGAATAAAGTTATTCTTCCAAAAAAGAATATGCCTCAAATTTTGTTTTGTTTTTGAAGTTTTTTTCAAATTTTCAAAAGACTGCTTTTTTTAAAAATAAATATAAAAAATGACCATATTGAACTCCTACTATTATCAATGCTACTAATTTATTTTACTTCCTTCCCTTAATCTCATTATTAATGTATTTATATTATTTCCTCAAATCACTTCTTTTTCTTTTTTTGTTCTTTATATTTTCTTTTATTTGTTTATTCCTAGGAACTAATTATTATAACTTCATAAAAATTGCAATTTTTTTTACAGAATTTTATTTGGCTTTTTGAATTTTTAAATTGTTTCTTTTGCTAGAAGATATATCTCTCTCTCTCTTTTATATATATATACTAGAAAGTAATGGCCCGTGCTAGCACGGGCCCAATATTATTATGTAACATTTCTTTTTCTTTTTTGTTAAATTTATTTTTACGTGAAATTGGAGAAAAAAAATTAATGAATCTATCGGTGTGTTCTGTAAAATGTTAATTTTCTATATTTGATGAGCTAAAATTTTTGCAACATATTTCCTCTAGAAAATAACTTTTTTTTTCTTTTGAAATGAGGAAATGATTTCTATAATAAATATCATAACTTGATATCAATTAATAGTTGGATTACAAGTATGTAGCGTAAGATAACCTTGCATATTAATCGTTTGTTGATATTTTAAGGAACTAAGTTTTACAAGATAGTTATATGTACACTTATTTTACGTAATAACAAAATGTGATACATTGTATAGAAAGTTAGCTGAGATGCAAATTGAGTTGTTTTGATCTTTGATCAAAAGATTAAAAGCTGATACATATGAGAGAAGAAGAAAAAATATTATTCATAAATTACAAGATTGAAAAAAGAATCAAATCAAAGTGGCTTGAAATAGGAGGTATGTACATACATGAAAGCAAGTGTACAATTACTTGAATATAATGACTTAAGAACCAAGTGCAAGGCTGATAAGGCTAGGTAGATAGCTATTGTTTCCGAGGTCAGCCAAAGCAGAGACAAATTCATAAACACAAATACAAGTAAAGTTATCGAGTTTATTCTTTAAGTTCACAAAGAAAACACAAGCACAAATCTTCTTGTGGTTCATCTAGGAAAATGACCGTAGACTGGAACTACTTTGATTTCAAGTTCCTTCATCATTCACCTCTTTATTGGTAAACTAAGAAGTGATTGACTGTACAGAAAACTATTGGTACAGAAAACTATCTCCAAACTACCTCCAATGCATCGATTAATAAATGAAAAGGATAAACGTAGTTGTTTTACACAATTCAAGTAGCTCATATATCATAAAACTCTAAAAAACTATATGAGCTCTAAGACAGTATATTGATCACAATAATCAAACTACTTTCACTGTTAGTAATATAAGCTATCAACCATAACTACACAAAGGCCAAGATATATATATATATATATATATATATATATATATATATCCCAGCAAAATCTATAAAATGAAAGATTTTTTGTACTATAATGGAATAGTCTAGTTTTGTGACTTCAATTGTGGCTTAAGATTTATAGTCTTTTATCATAGTTTTGTGCTCTTTTAATCGAAGGGCTTTTGAGGAATAGATTATAATGCCCAAAGTAAAGACACCCTGCACATACCGAGAATCACTTCAAATGATACATTCAAGAGTTCAAAAAAAAAAAAACTTACATTGAACCGTTGTTGAACTATGTCTTGAAAGTGTCCAACACTTTAGCCTGTTTTACCTCTTCTCAAATCTAACTCGAACAACGGAAAAAAATTGTGTGGGACATCCCAAGAGCTTAGAATCAATAAGTTAAAAGGAATGATATTGCTACTTATACTCAAGTACAACAATGATAGGCTTATTGTATTCCTCCGCAATTCTCAACTCTCCTTTTTCCCCAATAGAATACAAAAATAAAACATATAATGATGAAAGGAAGTAATTAACCTTTTCATGGTGCAAGTTTATTGATTAGACTAACTAATAGTGTATATGCAATCACTTGTGGTGCTCACTTATTTTTATTAAAAATCAACGGCAACATCGAAGACAAATTTGAGGTGAAACAAAGGAGCAAATAGCATCTCAAATTTCTGAATTCAACAAAGACGCAATTATTATAGTCCAACCGGTAACCCTACAGATCTAAAACAGAAGAATCGAATTGGGTGTTGATTTTCATTAAGATTTATGGAAGATGGAGAGAAATTTCAAAACCACAACCCAAAAATATAATCAAAAAGCAGAAAAAGATAACAAAAAACTGCACATTTCTTAATAATACAATATAATCATTTACCTATACAACAATAACACATGCAGGAAAACCAGGCAGAAAAACTTGATTTTTTTTTGCTTTGCAAAATAAAGAAGAAGAGAGATAGATCATCAACTCTCATAGAATGTCCTCAATACACATCAATTTGGCAGCATTGCTATGTATCTCTTCCAAAGGAGTATTAAGACACGTATGCAGCCTTTGTTGGTCAGTTTGGTAGCGTAAATGACCAAAATACCCTTATTCTTTTATAAAAATGGCAAAACACAGTCATGTTGAAACTGCTCAAAACTTGAAAAATGTCTCTTATATATAAGTATAAATAAAAAATATAAGTAAAAAAAAGAAATAATTTAAATTAATTTGACATTTTTCTTAATAAATTATTTATTAGGAGTTTATTTTAAAAAAAATAATTTTATTAATTATACTTTAAAAATATAAATATGACTATTAATAATCTTATATAGTTATTTAATGATATATATAATATTAAAAAATAATTTGTTTTGAATATAAAAGCTAAATAATAAAAGTTTATTAAATTATTTAACTATATTAAATTTAAACAATTTAATATATAGAGAATAAAAATGGAAATATATAGAAACTCAATAAAGTTATCACTGTATACATGTCAATTGTAAAATTTAATGGACCCCACTATACTCAATGATAGAAGGCATAATATGTAATTTAGTAGAAAAGTGTAGGGTTTTTTCTAAAGATGTTAAGAAGGTCCAAATAATAAGGTTGATGGTACAATTTTTTTCTATGCAATACTTATCACTTTGAGAAGTTGGAATGACAAAAATATTCTCACTTGCCAATTGAATGACCAATAAGCAAACAAAAATATCCCCACTTGCCAATTGAATGACCAATAAGCAAACAAAAATATCCCCACTTGCCAATTGAATGACCAATAAGCAACCTTTGAAACTCTCTCTCTCTCTCTCTCTCTCTCTCTCTATATATATATATATATATATATATATATATATATATATATATTGAATGACCAATAAGCAACATTTGAAACTCTCTCTCTCTCTCTCTCTCTATCTATATATATATATATATATATATATATCCTATTTGTTTGATTACACTTATGACGTTATTATTATTGTTATTGATCAATACTTCTGTCCATCATATTTTCTTTGTTTCTATGAAAATAAGGACAAAGTAGTGTGTTCGGTCAATCAAGTAACTTTGATCTCTACAAATTTCATTAAATAAATACACATAACTAATTTAGAATTCAAAAAAGTAAAAAAACTCAAAATTCATCAAATTCAAATTTTAACCTTACATCTTCGAAGCAAAAAGGGTTTAGCAAAGTGATAAATCTTCATCAATAATATTTTATATTCTTAAAAGAACTATAGTAGTAAAAATAAGTAATAATTTTTTAGATAATAACAATTTTATAAAACGACAATTCATTTCGCACGAAGTGCGGACAAGTTCACCAGTATTAAGTTAACTTGAAAAGTAAAATAAGAAATCTATTATAATTAATTAAATTTTGATTTAATTAATTTTAAAGTAATAAGATATTATAATGTAAATATACGTAAATTGGACTAAAAATACTCATTTTTTTACCAAAATTTGGTTGAGCACCTTCACGTTTAAATCAAACTTAAATTAGTTCACATATTTAGATTAATATGTTTGAAATCAAGTAAAGTACAAATTTGATTATATATTTGTCACGATCCAGACCGTCGTGATTGGCACCCACACTAACCCTCTGGTGGGAGAACCATTAATACTAATTAGCTAACTCAAGAACTACTCATTTAAAGATACGGAAGCAGGTTTAAATGTCTAAGGAAAAAGAAAAATAGGGAGTTCCCATAAACTCCAAAAAGTCTAACAAACAAATGCGAAAATAATGCCTAGAACCTGAAAGTCAATGTACCAAAACATCTAAAGTTCAACAAGTCTAAGAAGATGGGTACAACCCAATTAACATACGAATAACTAACTAGAAAGTCTGAGTTCGAAAAGCGTGGACTAAAACATAACGAGAACTCATGACAGCCTGAAAGAACTGACTCACCCTTGAATTCGATTGATCACTGATCTTCTAAACGAGGTCTGTCAGTAGCTGCCTAAAGATGCACAGTACTCAACAAAGAAAGAGCAAGTGCAATATCAATACACAACCACAGTGTACTGGTAGGATCATATAGCTATCCCAATAAAGTGAAACATATACAAGTAACCACAACATAATAAAACATTCATATACCGAACATATACAACATCAGTCATTATTTCAGGATCAATGTACAATTACACATTCTCAATAATACACATATATGACAAGTCAATGGTCTTCTCATGAAACCCACACCCAAACTGTTAGTGTACCGGTACGTGGTACCTGATCCAAGTCAGTGTGCCAGACATGACACCCGATCCCATATATGCACCGAAACGTGGCACTCGATCCAAGTTAGTGTGTTGGAACATAACACCCGATCTATTCAACAAGCCACTATCGCAATCATCATGTACATTCTCATAATCATACAATCAAGTGTTGATTCATGGCATACAATTATTCATTCATACTCATTTACGATTAGTGTGATCAATAATGCAACATTCACATACATACATGCATTAAAATGAAGTAATTACTAACATACATCACACCAACATGAAATCACAACCATCACCTACCTTGAACAAAGCTTGAACCCTCCTAAGAAACTTGACTCTTTCCTTTCCGAATTCTTTTCGCTTGCTCTAGGTCTACAAACAAACAATTCAATACGGGGATCAATAATTAAGGTCTAATTTACCCGGATTATGACAAACCCAATAACCCAAGACCCAAATTACGATCCTAATGTGCAGCTAAGGCTTTTCCCACCATCCAAAACCGTTCAAAACCCTCCCCCAATGATAGACAATCAAGACTTTACGTTCTATGGATCAAAAGACGGAATTGGGGAGCGAAAACCTTACCTTTAACACCAAATTTCATGGAAAACTATCAAGAACTCGCCTGGGGTCGTCTCCTAGCTCTCAAAAACTAAAATTGCAGAATAATGACGTTTTTGGGGTTTATTTCCGACTTAATTCGCGATTAGCTTGCTATGATGGCCCCCATCCTGCCACAGCAGCCCCGCCTTGGCGAGAACAATCCCGCTTTGGCAGCTTGCACAGAAACAGTGAGTTAATTGAAGAGTTTCAAGCCCCCATTTCAGAACACACATTCATCCCATGACACTCGGAAACTACCCTTTCACGCTAAAATCAGTTTCGGGAGTTCTACTCGACTGAATTCGATTTTGTAAAGTCGTACAAGTTCCTTAACGTCTTAGCTATCCACTCATGCGATCAAATTCGTTAATAGATCTTTCATTTGTTACCAGATTTCCCTAGACCTTATTGACTTTGATTTCATCCAAATCTGGACTAGTCTAAGAATTCTCAAGTTACTACGGAAAAAAATTAGGCCCAAATTCTTCTCCAATGGCTTTTCTATAACGACGAAAATAGGTCATTACAATATTTAAATGAAGAACTACTCTTTTATGATTTAGTAAATATTTATAGTTTACTTTAAATGCATATAGTCCATCTCATTCATTTCATTTGTAAAGATACTTTTTAACATCTTTTAAAGTATATTTTTAAAAAAATATTTAAATTAATTTTATTTGTTCTTTAGTTTCAATCTAATAATATCGTACGGGTTCCTTAACGTCTTAGCTATCCACTCATGCGATCAAATTCATTAATAGATCTCTCATTTATTACCGGATTTTCCTAGACTTGACTTCGATTTCGTCCAAATCTGGACTAGGCTAGGAATTCTCAAGTTACTACGAAAAAGTTTTCTGGCCCAAATTTTTCCCCGATGGCTTTTCTATAACGACAGAAAAAGGTCGTTACAATATTTAAATGTATAGTTTACTTTAAATGCAAATATTTCATCTCATTCATTTCATTTGTAAAGATACTTTTTAACATCTTTTAAAGTATATTTTTAAAAAATTATTTAAATTAATTTTATTTGTTCTTTAGTTTCAATCTAATAATATCGTACGGGTTCCTTAACGTCTTAGCTATCCACTCATGCGATCAAATTCATTAATAGATCTCTCATTTGTTACCAGATTTCCCTAGACCTTAGTGACTTTGATTTCATCCAAATTTGGACTAGGCTAGGAATTCTCAAGTTACTACGAAAAAAAATTCGATCCAAATTCTTCTCCGATGGCTTTTCTATAATGACGGAAACAGGTCATTACAATATTTAAATGAAAAACTACTCTTTTATGATTTAGTAAATATTTATAGTTTACTTTAAATGCAAATAGTCCATCTCATTCATTTCATTTGTAAAGATACTTTTTAGCATCTTTTAAAGTATATTTTTAAAAAATTATTTAAATTAATTTTATTTGTTCTTTAGTTTCAATCTAATAATATCGTACGGGTTCCTTAACGTCTTAGCTATCCACTCATGCGATCAAATTCATTAATAGATCTCTCATTTATTACCCAATTTCTCTAGACCTGACTTCGATTTTGTCCACATTTGGACTAGGCTAGGAATTCTCAAGTTACTACGAAAAAGTTTTTCGGCCCAAATTTTTCCCCGATGGCTTTTCTATAACGATAGAAAAAGGTCGTTACAATATTTAAATGAAGAACCACTCTTTTATGATTTAGTAAATATTTATAGTTTACTTTAAATGCAAATATTCCATCTCATTCATTTCATTTGTAAAGATACTTGTTAACATCTTTTAAAGTATATCTTTTAAAAACTATTTAAATTAATTTTATTTGTTCTTTAGTTTCAATCTAATAATATCGTACGGGTTCCTTAACGTCTTAGCTATCCACTCATGTGATCAAATTCATTAATAGATCTCTCATTTGTTACCAGATTTCCCTAGACCTGACTTCGATTTCATCCAAATCTGGACTAGGCTAGGAATTCTCAAGTTATTACGAAAAAGTTTTCCGACCCAAATTTTTCCCCGATGACTTTTCTATAATGGCGGAAAAAGGTCATTATAATAATTAAATGAAGAACTACTCTTTTATGATTTAGTAAATATTTATAATTTACTTTAAATGCAAATATTCCCATCTCATTCATTTCATTTGTAACGATACTTTTTAACATCTTTTAAAGTATATTTTTAAAAAATTATTTAAATTAATTTTATTTGGTCTTTAGTTTCAATCTAATATATATTATTACTTTGATCACACTTATTTCTTTCATGTATTTATATATATATATATATATATATATATATATATATTAAACTAATAAGCTTTTATAATAAAATAGGCATTTTTAGTAAATATGATAAGCAGAAAAAATATTAAAACATAAATTAAAGTTATGAGTAATAAAATAGAGCAATTAATAGATATCACAATAACTCATAAAAAAAATGTGAAGTAATAATAAAATGAGTTAGTAATAATAACAACAAATGAAGATGTTTCTAGAACTATTTAGTTTTCTTGTTATCATTCTTTTATAATTTTTGTTAGCATTAAATTACATTTTTACCCTTGATTATCATTTACTTCATATATAGAAAGATGCTTCTAGTATATATGATTTGTTTTTCTTGCTAACTATCTTAACAGATTTTTGTTAGAATGAAATTATATTTTTACCCTTAATTGTTCTACCACTTCACTCTTTTATATAATAGATAGAAACTAGATAGACTTGGCCCGCACGAGCCCAACATCAGACGATCTTTGTTTCCAGACGTCGGTAGAAAACTTCAATTTCAAGTTCATTGAGTAAAGCATGAAATATCTTCCTTTCTTAATAAAACAGGTTAAAAATTATTAAGCATACCACCGTTTTATTTTTTCACGTGGGACCTATACTATAACCAAACACTAATAAAATAGTAATCCAAAAGCTCTTCTTGTTATGGCATAACATTACATCTATATACGTACTTTGTTTCTTGCAATAATTGCATGCCATCAAGTTATATTCATCGAGGGAACACAACTGAAGAAATAATAATTTAGTTTTCAAACTATAGAAAAAATTATAGCCTTCGGATGAGATATTCCTCTAAAGGGCCTAAACCAAATACTCCCTCTGTTTAAAAAAAAAAAGTCTAATTTTCTTCTTAGTCTGTTTTTTAAAAAAAAAGATTCCTTCTCCTTTTTTGGTAACACTGTAACTTTAATTTTCCACGTGACATGTTTAAGATCACAAGATTAAAGGGCATTTTGGTACATTTGACATAACTTTAATTTAAAACCACTAGATTAAAAAATCTTTATTCTTTTCTAAAACTTATTCATTTTAAACGGAGGGAGTAGTAATTGAAAGACACTTTCTCTATTGAAGGAGATGATTGCCAAGCCACATGACATAGCCCCCTTTAAAGATCATTCTTTTCACAGCAACAAGAACAATGGTCTTAATGGCTAGATATTAATAATATATGTTTAAATTAATATTTCTTTCTAATATTTTCTGCATGTTCAAAATTCATCTACTTAGGGTGTGTTTGGTATGAAGGAAAATGTTTTCCTAGAAAATGTTTTCTTGGAAAACAAGTTGATTTTTGATTTATTTTCTCATGTTTGGTTGGTGAGTAGAAAATATTTTCCGAAAAAGATTTTTAGTGTTTGATTTATGAATGAAAAATGTTTTTGAAAAATTTCTTTTATTTTTACTAGAGTAGAAAATAATTGTTGAAATTGAAAATATATTTAAAAACAAACTTAATTTTTTTTTTTTGGGGTGGGGGCTGGTAGGGGGTGGGTGGGGGGGGGGGGCTGGTAAGGCAGGGGTGGGTGGGTCAAGGGTATGGGTGAAAAAATGAAATTTTGAAGTCGAAAATATTTTTAAAAACAAATTTAATTTTTTTTGGGGGGGGGGGGGGGGGGGGGGGGGGGGGGGGGGGGGGGGGTCGAGGGTAGGGGTGAAAAATTGAAATTTTGAAGTTAAAAATATTTTTTAAAAACAAACTTAAAATTTTTTTTGGGGGGGGGGGGGGGGGCTGGTAGGGCGTGGGTGGGTGGGTCGAAGGTAGGGGTGAAAAAATGAAATTTTGAAGCCGAAAATATTTTTAAAAACAAACTTAAAATTTTTTTTGGGGGGTGGGGGGGTCGAGGGTAGGGGTGAAAAATAGAAATTTTGAAGTTAAAAATATTTTTTAAAAACAAACTTAAAATTTTTTTTGGGGGGTGGGCCCCTGGTAGGGGGTGCGTGGGGGGGGGGGGTTGGTAGGGCGTGGGTGGGTCGAGGGTAGGGGTTAAAAAATGAAATTTTTGAAGCCGAAAATATTTTTAAAAACAAACTTAAAATTTTTTTTGGGGGTGGGGGGGTGGTAGGGGGTGGGGGTGGGTGGGGGGTTGAAGGTAGGGGTGGAAAAAATGTTGGGGGGCTGGTTTGAGGGTAGGGACCAAATAAATTGATTTTTTCAAAAGTTTTTTTTTAAAATTGGAAGTTGAAAGAGAGTTTTGGAAAATGTTTTCCTTAAATTTTGAAGGAAAGTCATTTTCCTTAAATTTGAGGAAAATGAGTTGATTTGGAAAACATTTTCCAAAACATTTAACCCAACCAAACATGAGAAAATTGGAAAACATTTTCCGGAAAATGTTTTCCTTCATACCAAACACACTCTTAATCCCTTTGATTTTTCATGTTGCCCTAATATGAGAGCAGATAATATATAGACCTCTAAATCCTACTTAATCCCTTTGATTGTTCAAATGGTCTGTTTTATTTTATTTTTTAAAAGAAAAAAAACACCTTAAAAGATCAAAATATATATTTGTTTTTTCTTTAAAGTTTCTTTAGATTTATCATTGCTCCACATAAAGTTCTTTTATTTTCTAAGTCTATTACACAACCTCAACACATCCCCAAGTCAAATTGAAATTCAATATTGAAAGATAACCAAAATATAAATAACTCTAATTAAAAGAGTGAGCTTACGACACACATAAATAGAAGAATAGAATAGACTAACTCTGAAAGAGTGAAGACTCACCTAAATAATTAAATGCAGTACAATACATACACACGGCCAAGCACATATACAATGTACCTCCTTGTCATTTTAGTACGTAAATTTATATATATTATTATTAATAAGTAAACAACAAGGTGTACTAACAATGCAGTTGATAGTTATACAAAAAGTAGTATAAATTGTACTATAGAGTTGGAACTAAAAGCAGATGTCTAAGTTGCTTGGACTTGGGTACGGATGTCTAATATGGGTGTCAATCTAGAGGTCGGGTCCTTCATGATCTATTTTTTTTATATTTGGTGATATATATTGATCAACGTATGAATACAGATGTGGAGATTCGTCTAAAAATAATTAAAATATCTAAAAATAGAGTTATAAAACCTAAATTATGATATATTTTGTGGAGAACTTGACAAGAATCCTGTAGGGAGATTAAAGGAAAAGGAGTAACATAGAAAATTCTATATAAAATCTTCAATTTCATCTTAGCTTTTGTATTGATTATAGAAATCATTAAAATTGTTAAGACTTTCCCCATCAATTTTGGTCAAAGTATCCAAAATTAGTTGATCAAATCGGACATAGATCCTACACCCACACCGATGTCATGCCGATACAGATGCGGCACCAAAAGTAAAGAGTCCGAACAACTTAGCAAACGTGATAGCAGTATACTCTTAACGAACTGAAGTTTTTTCCTACCCGAGCTGTCGAAATATCTTTCGGTACAAAATCAATCCAAATCAACTTTCATAATTTTAATCCACTTTCGGTAAAAAATAATAAAAGCCTTAGCTTTAGCCATTAGAGAGATTACACAGAACAATAGACATCAACCAAAAATTTTAGCTGAAGAAATTTGAGCAAAAATTGAAATAAAACACAAACTAAAATTGAAACACCCAAAAAGAGAAGATGAAGAGAACTAAAAGAGTAGTCTTTGAAAGTCTGTAGTTACTTTTTATTCAATGATTATTAGATCCAATGAACTTTTTATCAGTATTTCTATACCTAATTTGAAGAACAATTTTCCTTCGGAGAAGACAAAGTATTGTTCAAGATCAACGTAGGATCAAAACGTTTCTAACATGACATTTAAGCGATATATGAATAATATTTTCACAATATTCAATAATATTTCCGGCCCATTCAAATTTTCACCATTTATCTTCATTATGTGATGAGAAGACATTTTATATAGTGTTATTATTTTTTATTAACATAATAGACATTTTAGTTGTCTTTCTAAGATTCTATACCAATCGATCAAATAAGCCAAAAAAAACCAACCAATGAGAATTCGTCTAGTTTATCTCGAAAATCATATTTGTAGGTCTATTAAAGAGAACACTCACCAGTCACCCTCAATATCATAAAATGAGCCTTTCCACTATATTCTTAACCAAAAAACACTTAAATATTAGCAATAACTGCTAATAATAATTCAAAAAGTAAGAAAGACTAATCTATATAGAAAAAAAAACCTTTGTTCTCTATGATATTTTCTCAAATCCAACACACTTCCAGCGAATAGATAATAATGATGTCCACGTACTAATTTAATTTGCATAGCAACACAAAAATAAAAAGGAGTCAGCAACAACTAACAACTAAAAGGCTGATTCGCTCAACTTGGGACCATCAGCTTGAGCGATGCATAGACGTAAATTAATATAAAGGACAAAGAGTTATATAAAGATAATAATGCGACATAAATCATTGCGGCAATATCGCAAAGGTTAGTCAAGCAATACTTAACAATTTAGATATGAGAGATGAACAACGAAATTGACAAAGAACTTACCTGAAACAGAAAGAACCAGAAGAGTAAACAAACTTGAAACAACAGTAAGAAGATGAACTGTCTGGGAGAGGAGAAGATGAAATGCTATTTAAAGGTATGAGTGAAATTTTCTAGACAGGAGATATCTAGTAATTGTGTTTGATATTTAGCCATGTGGAAGGGATTTGATGGACAAGTAAAATAATATTTTATACATAAAAAATTAAAGTAAATATCAAGTAGAAAGACAATTCTATCTTTTTATAAAATGATAATAATACCCTTGAATATTACAAGAGCACCGTGTTGTTAGGTGTAGGTTTTTTTCTTTGAGATTGAGACAAATGAAACATACAAGAGATTGAAATTCGATTCATCCAAAAGAGAATTAAAATTATAAAAGAATGAACAAATAACAAATCAAGAAGATGAGCAAGTCTCTATTGATGATGAAGCATGAAGTTTGTTGATCATGAAATTCCCCTGTGTAAGATTTGAAATGAAAAACAACTTTAAGCTCTTAATATCTTAATAAATAATTGAGACATAAGAGTGAAAATGTTAAGAAATTGAAAATCTTGTCTTGCAACAAAGTCAAATCAAAAATTGAAAAAATGAAAAAAGAAGAAGATAGAACTAAAAGAAAATCATATCAAGTTCTAGGTGACTCTTCGATTTCAAGAAGATGAAGTTGTGCAATTTGAGTCTTCTCTTCCGTTACTCTAGATTAATCAGACACAAATATGCTTTTAGACCAATAACCAGGAAGATGAAGCTGTGCAATTTGGATATTCTCTTTTAGAACAACAATGAAGAAAACTAATTGAATTTGGATCTAAATTATTTTGCTAAAATTTTGAGATTCTCTAGAAAAACTGATGGACATATTGTGAAAAAGCATACAAGAGAATGTGAAAGAAACATCAAGAAGCTGATATATATACCATTTTCTTCCTTAATAAATTATTTACGGATTCGCTCATCTTTGGACCTTCACCATATGCGACGCATAGACGTAAATTTATATGAAGCACTAAAAGTTATATAACAATGATAGTAATGCGCCAGAAATCATTGCAACAATATATGTTGAAGGATAGTGAAGCAATATTTAACAATATAGATATGAGATAAGAACAAAGAAATTGACGAAGAACTTATCGGAAACTGAAAGAACCTGAAGAGTAAACAAACTTGAAATAACAGAAAGAAGATCAACTGTCTAGGAGAAGAAAAGATGAAGTGTTATTTAAAGGTATGAGTAGGAATTTCTAGACATAAGATTTAAGTAATTGTGTTTAAAATTAAGCCATGTGAAGGGGATTTAATGGAAAAGTAAATTAATATTTTAAAAATAAAATAATATTATATATATATATATATATATATATATATATATATATATATATATATATATATACATATATATATATATATATAAAATTTAAATTAAATATCAAGTAGAATGAGAATTTCATCTTTGTATAAATTGATAATTATACCTTTGAATATTACTAGAGCACCGCAATGTAAGGTTTAGATTTTTTTTGAGATTGAATAAAATGAAATATAAGAGATAGGAATTCAGTTCATCCAAAGAGAATGAAAATCATAAAAGAATGAACAAATATCTGTAACAACCTGTTCCCGTCGTTATAGAAAAAGCCAATGGGGAAAGAATTGGGGCCAAAAAACTTTTAAATAGTAACTTGGAATTTCCCAACCTAGTCCAAATTTAGACGAAATCAGAGTCCTTAAGGTGTAGGAAAATCTTGTAACAATCAGGTGACTTATTTATGATTTTGATTACATGAGTGGTTAGATAAGTTGTTAAGAAATTTGTACAACTTTACGAAATTGAATTCGGGTGAGTAGAACTCCCAAAATCAATCTTAGCGTGAACGGTATTTTCTGAGCATCGTTGGCTAAAGGTGTGTTGTGAAATGGGGGACTTGGAATTATTAAAATAGCTCACTGGTTCCGTGCAAGCCACTGGGGCGAGAATTTTGCCACCAGGGCGGCGACGCTGTAGCGGGGTGAGGACCGCTATGGTGGTTTCGACGCGACTTAAGATCGTAAATAAACCTCAAAATGTCTTTATTCTGTACTTTTCAATTTTTGGAGCTAAGGAACAAACCTCAGACGACTCTTGACAGTTTTCCACCATTTTTTAGGCTAAAAGTAAATTTCTCACTTTCCGAATCCATTTTTTGATTCGTAGAACGTAGTTTCTTGGGTAATTATCATTGGGGAAATTTTTTGATCTAAAGTTAATGGTGGAAAAAACCCTAAGATGGGTATGGGATCAAGGTTTGACCTAGGGTTGATATTATTGATTATGACTTGAGTAATTAGGCCTCATTTATTGATCCTTGCGTTAATTATATGTTTTTAGACCACGAACAAGCGGGAAGAATCTGGAAAGGGGAGATTTAACTGCCTTAGGGGATTCAAGCTTGGATTCGAGGTAGGTAATGGGTGTGATATATGTTTGTAATTGCTTCATTATAATGCATGTATGTATGTGAATGTTGCATTATTGATCACCCTAATCGTAAATGAGGATAATTGAATAATTATATGCCATGAATCACCTGTTATTGTATGATTGTAAGAATATACATTGTGATTGTGGTTGTGGTTTGTTGAATGGATCGGGTGTTACGTTTCGACACACTAACTGAGATCGATTGCCATGTTTTGGCATAAATATGGGATTGGTTGCCACGTTTCGGCATAAACATTAGAGCAGGTACCACAAATCGGTACACTAACAGTTTGGGTTTGGGTTCCATGAGAGGACCATTGAATTGTGTTGTGTATCTACTTGTGATGATTGCGTTCATATCTAATGATGATTGATATTGAAAGACTGTATGTTTCTCTAAATTGATAACCAATGTGTATTATTGAGAACGTGTGATGCTACATTGATCCTGAAAAGATGACTAATATTTTATATGTTTGATATATGCATGTTTTGTAATGTTGTGGTTACTTGCATGTGTTTCACTTGTTGGGATAGCCGTGTGATCCTACCAGTACAATGTGGTTGTATACTGATACTGCACTTGCTTGTTAATTGTTGAGTACATGACATCTTCAGGCGGCTATTGATAGACCTCAGTTAGGTGACTATTAAATGTGACCGGATTCAAGGGTGAGCCAGTTCTTTCAGGCTTCCATGGATCTCTCTTGTTTAACTCCACTCCTTTCGAACTCAGACTATTTGTTTAAGGTGTTTGTTTAGTTTTGGGGTTGTACCCCTTGTTCTTAGACTTGTCGTTATTAGAGTTTTGGTACATTGACTTTTAGGTTCTAGGGGTTGTTCTTCTGCATTAGTTTGGCTAGTTGTTTGATAAAACCTTGGAGTTTATGGGGACTCCCCTTTTATTGTCATTTAAACTTGCTTCTGGATCTTTAAATGCCTTGTTTTTTAGTTAAGTTGTTAGTTGGGTTGTAGTAATGGTTCTCCCACCGGAGGGTTAGTGTGGGTGTCAATCACGACGGTCCGGGTCGTGACAAAGTTGGTATCAGAGCCCTAGGTTCGTTGATCTCATTGTACCAAAATGAGTCTAGTAGAGTCTTGCGAAATGGTACGATGACGTTCGTACTTTTCTTCTAGAGGCTATAGGACTTTAGGAAAAACTCACTTTTTTCTACTCCTTCGTGCTATGACTTGAATTCAATTGGTATTTGGGTGATTGGTATCTTTCGTCTTTCACTCTATGGTCCGAACTAGAGCAATAAAAGTGGTAACACCATCACTAGCAAGAGAGGATGTGTATAGTCTATCGACAGTTAAATAGGGTCACCATTCAGAACAAGTATCTATTGCCTCAGATAGATGACATTTTTGACCAATTACAAGGTGCATCGGTTTTCTCTAAGGTTGATTTAAGGTCTTATTACCATTAATTAAAGTTTGAGGCGGTTAAGAATTGGGTTTGACCAAGTTCTATGATTGAAATTAGCAGTTTTGTGGGGTTCGCTAGCTACTATTGTCGCTTGTGGTATGATTTTAGTCCAAGTGGTATATCCCGATTCCAATTGGTATCTCAACGAAGTGAACTAGACGTCATAGTCCCAGTTGAAGGGACACAAGCAAGTTAATTGGAACTGAGAATGTTTCAATTAGTATCTGGCCTTAGGGGCCATATAAGGTATAGATGATCTGTAATGGTCTTCTATGGAACAAACTAATTAACGAATTTGGACTTGTCTACAAGTTGTAACTACTTGAGTGTCGTGAAACTTGTTGTGAAAAGAAAGTCATCACGAGATTAAGTGCAATGGTCTAGATAAATTACGATGTGGTTCATAAGCGAGAAATCTGGATGTGCATTGCGACCAACTGATAACCGTGTGAGAGTGTGGGTGTATCCTGGAGATATATGTATGGTAGTGTTGAAACGATGTAAAAGGATTTTAAAGTGCATACTTCATTGGGTTGACTGGGGGGGTAGACAATGATTGTCCTAGCTAAAGGCGTTTTCTTAAATGCCTAGTTATAGCCGGAGAATCTAAGTGAAATATAAAAAATAAATGAACCCCAAAAATTGTTGACAGGGATTTTGTTTCCGTCAGGGCCGCTGGGGTGGAATTTTCCCCACCACGGTGAGACCGTCAATACGGGATTTCTCCCCGCCAGAGCGGGACAGGGCGAGATAGAATCTAGGCCATGTCTCCCCTATTTTCCCCTAGTCACAATTATGGACCCCGAATTGTACCTGAACTAACCTCCGTGATCTAATTCAGTGTTCAACAATTGAATATAAGTTATAAGGTGTGTTAAAATTGTGGAGAACCTGGCATATGAGGAGGAAATTAGCGAGGTCGTAGAGGTCGGGGAAATGGTAATGCAGGTAGAGGAGTAGTGCAGCCAGGCGAGGAGGTTTCCCGCCAAGATGACAGGGCTCAGTTTTATGTTTTTTCGAGCAAGATCAAATTTGAGGGTGTGATGCAGTGGTCACAAGTGTACTCTTATTTGTGTCCGGATGGCTATTGTTTTGTTTGATCTGGGTTCCACTTATTCATATGTGTCAGTTCAATTGCCTTGGGATTTGATGTGGTTTGTGATATACTTGATGCCTCCATCCATATTTCTACCCCAATTGAAGAGTCAGTCATAGTCACCATGTATATCGTGTTGTCCTATTGTGTTTATGGATTTTCAGATTTGGGTTAATTTGGTGATGCCGGATATGACTGACTTGATATAATCTTAGGCATGACTTGGTTGTCCCCCTATTATACCGGGCTTAATTGTAATACTAAGTCGGTAACTCTAAAGATCCCCGATAGAAAAATATTAGAGTGGGAAGGGGTGTACAAGCCTAAGCTAGCTAAGATCATAACCTCTATTCGGGCTAGGAAACTGGTAGGGCAGGGTTGTTTGGCTTATTTGGCTCATGTTTGGGATGTTGAGGTTGATTTTCCCTCTATTGAGTCTGTTCCTGTGGTGTCTGAGTTTAAGGAAGTGTTTCTTACGGATTTGCCTGGTATGCCTCGATATAGAGATATAGATTTCTGCATTAACTTGGAAACTGACACTTGCCCCATTTCCATCCCTCTGTATCGTATGGCTCCAGCAGAATTAAGAGAGCTTAAGGCTCAAATACAAGAGCTTTTTGATAAAGGGTTCATCCGTCCTAGTGTTTTCAAATAGGGTGCTCCTGTCTTATTTGTTAAGAAGAAGAAGGGCAGTATGAGGACTAATGATTTTATCTTAATCTATAAGGGAGTGGATTAATACCGGGATAACAAGCTTATGGATAAGGAATGTCCCAATGAGTATACTTGGGTGAAGGCAATTGAAGCATTTTGGTAAGAAAGTGTGCATAAAAATTGGGTTAGCCCTCTGAATTTGATGAGTATACCTGAGTTTGAGGTGTCGTGTTGATGAAATGTTGGTTTCGTAGTGATAGTCAAGGCTGACTGAGCGTAATGGTAATAAGAGTTCGTGATTGATTGTGACGGGATACATTTATATAATAAAATTATTGGTTAAGCAAATTTATGTATAGTAATTACAACTTGCAAGTATCTACGGTTGTGGTTTTCTAATATTGGTGAGTAACGTGGTTGTATGAAAAGTTTTAAGAGATGATGGCACACCATTTGAATAGAAATTAAAGAGCGAGAGTCATAATGAAGAAAAATATAGTAGAAGGTAGTACAACCTTTAGAGTGAGGCGAGAGCAAGAATATTTTGTTGGATTCTTAAGGCTAAAGATGTATCTTCAAAGAGGTAGATAATTGGGTTCAGAGATGCGTGTTTTCATTGTTTTGTTGTGGCTATGGTAATAGTGTCATGGGTCCATCAGATGGGTTAAAAACTATTGAAAAAGACTTGAGAAAGGAGTGTACCCACATTAGCTTGAGTGTGATGATAAGTGCTTGTTTTTGTTTTTGAGTTTAGTAATGAGTACGATTGGATTGTTAGAGAAACATATTGTAAGATCGATGGAGATGCGATCGATAATAAGCGAAGATCTATGATTTCATAAAAATCATCAAGGTATAAAATAATGTTGATAGATAAGGGGATTATGTTATACGGTTGAGTTACAATTCAGAGTTTTCATTGTAAGTCTACATTCGTGGTGATATATTTTGTCAAGGTACAAATTTGTAAGGTGAGAAATGATCAATTATATCAGGTAGTGAACCTTTGAAAGGATTTACACTTGGTTTGAGTCGTAAATTTTATTACTTTTGATTGTTAAAGTATCTAAGAAAGGGTTCGTTGGTTTATAATAAGGTAAATAGTCGGAGTGTTTATGATGGTTATTAGTATTGTGAGTATGATTCACTAGCTATGCTCTCGTGTGTTTTCACTTTTGTGGGTGGATCCCTAGTGGTAGATCAGGGGTACCAAATCCTGCGATGTTCTCTTGGTTGAGTGGGAAGATTGGAAAGATTTGGTTATTTCGAATGACATAATTGGTGTTGTCTTGGAGTTATTAAAGTATTTTAGTGGTTCTACATGTACCACCTTGCTTATGAGAATTTATAGAAGAGCTACCATGTGTATTTGTAGTTGTCCGGCAATCTTAATATTCCTCTAGTCATCGAGATCATGTATCGATTATGTGTGGTTGAATTTGGGGGATCATTGGGTCCAATTCTACTGTTCTTAAGAGGTAATCTACAATTACTAAATCTAGCATTTTGATAGTATTGTTGGAGGGGTTGTATGCTTGGACATATCCCTCGATGAGTATCTGATTTCTGAAGATCAAATTTGTTATAACTGAAGCTCATGGGAATTTATGTTGTGGGATGGAGATATTGTTAAGAACTATGATTATTTGGGTATTATGAGTGTGTGTTGGTTGATTCAGGTTCACTTCTATTTGTAGCGAGTATTGACTTAGAATTTTATCATGCTTAAGTGATAAAGGATTCGTCTGGATGATTGTGTCAAGGTCCTTGATAACACGTGGTAGACGTGTGTACGATCAACTTTGGTGGTTGTTGGGAATCACTTTTGTTGTAGTTAAGTTTACATACAACAATATTTATCACTCGAGTATTGAGATGACTTCATTGAGGCATTGTATGAGAGGATGTGTAGGTGTTTAGTTGGTTGGTTTGAGGTTGAAGATGTGAAACCTTTGAGAGTTGATTTGGTGAAGATGTTCAGGGTAAGGTGAGAAGTATCCAATCTAAGCTTCTAGCAGCCTAGAGTCGACAGAAAAAGTATGTGGGACAAGTATCCCCAATTATTCGACGATTTAGATACTATTATATTCTTGTTTTAGCCCTTTTCTCCTAGTTTTTCACTCGGGGACGAGTGATGGATAAATTAGTATCTATTGTAACGACTTGTATCCGTCGTTATAGAAAAAGCCAATGGGAAAATAATTGGGGCCGCAAAACTTTTGAGTAGTAACTTGGAATTTCCCAATCTAGTCCAGATTTGGACGAAATCAGAGTAGTTAAGGTGTAGAGAAATCTGGTAACAATCAGGTGACTTATTTATGATTTTGATTACATGAGTGGTTAGGTAGGTCGTTAAGGAATCTGTACGACTTTACGGAATTGAATTGGGTAAGTAGAACTCCCAGAATCGATCTTAGCGTGAACAGAATTTTCTGAGCGTCGTTGGTTAAAGGTGTGTTGTGAAATGGGGGTCTTGGAATTATTAAAATAACTTACTAGTTTAGTGTAAGCCGCTGGGGTGGGATTTCTGCCGCCAAGGCGGGGACGCTGTAGCGGAGTGAGGACTGCTGTGGCGGGTTTAATGCGACTTAAGGTCGTAAATAAACCCCAAAACGTCTTTATTCTGCACTTTTTGAGTTTTGGAGCTAATGAACGAACCCCAGGCGACTCTTGACAGTTTTCCACCATTCTTGAGGCTAAAGGTAAGTTTTTCACTCCCCGAATCCATTTTTCGATCCGTAAAACATAGTTTCTTGGGTAATTATCATTGGGGAAAGGTTTTGATCTGATGTTAATGGTGGAGAAAGCCCTAATCTGGGTATGGGGATCAAGGTTTGACCTAGGGTTGATATTATTGATTATGATCCGGTAATTAGGCCTCATTTATTGATCCTTGTGTTAATTATATATTTTTAGACCACGAACAAGCAGGAAGAATCCGAAAAGGGAAGATTCAAGTGCCTTAGGGGATTCAAGCTTGGATTAGAGGTCGGTGATGGTTGTGATTTCATGTTAGTGCGATATATATTTGTAATTACTTCATTATAATGCATGTATGTATGCGAATGTTGCATTATTGATCACCCTAATGGTAAATGAGGATAATTGAATAATTGTATGCCATGAATCACCTGTTGTTGTATGATTGTGAGAATATACATTGTGATTATGATTGTGGTTTATTGAATGGATCGGATATTACGTTCCGACACACTAACTTGGATCGGTTGTCACATTTCGGCATAAATATGGGATCGGTTGCCACGTTTCAGCATAAATATTGGAGCGGGTACCACAAACCAGTACACTAATAACTTGGGTTTGGGTTCCATGAGAGGACCATTGAATTGGGTTTCATGAGAGGACCATTGAATTGTGTTGTGTATCTACTTGTGATGATTACATTCATATCTAATGATGATTGATATTGGAAGACTGTATGTTACTCTAAATTTATAACCAATGTGTATTATTGAGAGCATGTGATGCTACAATGATCTTGAAATGATGACTAATATTGTATATGTTCGGTATATGTTTGTTTTATAATGTTGTGGTTACTTATATATGTTTCACTTATTGGGATAGTCGCGTGATCCTACCAGTATATTGTGGTTATGTACTGATATTGCACTTGCTTGTTCATTGTTAAGTACATGGCATCTTCAAGCGGCTATTGATAGACCTCAGCTAGGTAATTATTGAGCGTGACTGGATTCAAGGTTGAGCCAGTTCTTTCAGGCTGTCATGGACCTCTCTTGTTTAAGTCCACTCCTTTCGGACTCAGACTATTTGTTTAAGGTATTTTTTTAGTTTCGGGGTTGTACCTCTTATTCTTAGATTTGTTGTTAGTAGAGTTTTGGTACATTGACTTTCAGGTTCTAAAGGTTGTTCTTCTGCATTAGTTTGGTTAGTTGTTTGTTAAAAACCTTAGAGTTTATGGGGACTCCATTTTTATTGTCATTTAAACCTGCTTCCGTATCTTTAAATGCCTTAGTTTTTAGTTAAGTTGTTAGTTGGGTTCTAGTAATGGTTCTCCCACCGAAGGGTTAGTGTGAATGCCAATCACGACGGTTCGGGTGGTTCGGATCGTGACAATATCATATCAAGAAAATGAGCAAGTCTCCATTGATGATGAAGCATGAAGTTTGTTGACCATGAAATTGCACTTTTGTAAGATTTGAAATGAATAACAACTTTAAGATCCTAATATGTTAATCTGTAATTGGGAGGTAAGAGCAAGAAGACAATGAAATTGAAAATCTTATCTTGAAATGAATCGAAAATTGAAAAAATGAAAAACAAAAACTTAAAGAAAATCATACCAAGTTCTAGGCGTCTCTTCGTTTTCAAGAAAATGACGCTATACAATTTGGGTCTTCTCTTCGGTTAATCTAGACTAACAAAGCACAAAGATGCTTCTAGAGCAATAACCAGGAAGATGAAGCTATGCAATTTAGGTCTTCTCTTTTAGAATAACAATGAAGGAAACTTGAATTATGGTCTGAATTATTTTGCTGAAATTTGAGATTTCTCTGGGAAAAGTCATGGGACTGATGTGAAAAATATACAAGAGAGAATGTTGAAGAAAGATCGAGAAGCTGATATAACATTTAATAGATTATCCTTCCTTAATAAATTGTTTACGCATACGCTAAACTTTGGACCTTCACCATATGTGATGCATGGACATAAACTAATATAATGCACTAAAAGTTATATAACAATAATAGTAATGCACCAAAAACTATTGCAACAATATCTCGCAGGATAGTCAAACAATATTTAATAATCTAGATGTGAAAGAAGAAGAAAGAAATTGACAAAGAACATTTCTGAAACTAAAAGAACCAAAAGAGTAAACAAACTTGAAACAACAGTAAGAAGATGAATTGCCTGGGAGAAGAGAAGATAAGTGTTATTTAAGGGTATGAGTGAAAATTACTAGACAGAAGATATTTAATAATTGTGTTTGATATTTAGCCATGTGGTAGTGATTTAATGGACAAGTAAAACAATATTTTATACATAAAAAATTAAATTAAATATCAAGTGGAATGACAATTCTATCTTTTTATAAGCAGATAGTTATACCCTTGAATATTACAAGAACACCGCGTTGTTAGGTTTAAATTATTTATTTTAAGGTTGAGACAATGAAACATACAAGAAATTGAAATTCAATTCATCCAAAAAAGAATAAAAAATCATAAAAGAATGAAGAAATACCATATCAAGAAGATGAGCAAGTCTATATTGATGATGAAGCACGAAACTTGTTGATCATGAAATTTCCCCATTGAAATAAATAACAACTTTAAGTTCATCATATCTTAATTTGTAATTGGGAGATAAGAGTGAAAATGTTCAGATAGAAGAAGAAATTGAAGATCTTGTCTTGTAACAAAGCTGAATTAAAAATTTTTAAAAATAAAAAATAATAGATGAAACTATAAAAATTTCATACCAAGTTCTAGGTGACTCTTTGATTTTAAGAAGATGAAGTGGTGGAATTTGGGTCTTATCTTCGGTTACTCTAGATTAACCAGACACAAAGATACTTCTAGATTAATAACCAAGAAGATAAAGCTATGCGATTTAGGTCTTTTCTTTTAGAACAACAGTAAAGAAAACTTGAATTTTGGTCTGAATTATTTTGCTGAATTTTGAGATTCTCTAAAAAAATTGATAGAATTGTTGTGAAAAAGTATACAAGAGAGAATGTACTTTTTTAATAAATTATTTACGGATTCGCTCAATTTTGGACCTTCACCATGTGCGATACATAGATGTAAATTAATATAAAACAATAAAAATTATATAACAATAATAGTAATGCACCAAAAATCATTGCAACAATATCTCGAAGGATAATCAATTATTATTTAACAATCTAGATATGAGAGAAGAACAAAGAAATTGACGAAACACTTACCTAAAACTAAAAGAACCAAAAGAGTTAACAAACTTTAAACAACAGTAAGAAGATGAACTGCCTGGGAAAGGAGAAGATGAATTGTTATCAAAAGGTATGAGTGCAAATTTCTAGACAGAAGATATTTAGTAATTGTGTTTGATACTTAACCACGTGAAGGAGATTAAATGGACAAGTAAAATAATATTTTATACATAAAAAATTAAATTAAATATCAAGTAGAATGACAATTCTATCTTTGTATAAAATGACAATTATACCTTTAAATATTATAATAGCACCGAATTGTTAGGTTTATATTTTTTTTAGAGCTTAAAACAAACGAAACATACAAGAGATTGGAATTCAGTTCATCCAAAAGAGAATGAAAATCGAATGAACAAATACCATATCAAGAAGATGAGCAAGTCTCCATTGATGATGAAACATGAAGTTTGTTGACCATGAAATTGCCTTTATGTAAGATCTGAAATGAATAACAACTGTAAGTTCCTAATATCTTAATCTTTAATTGTGAGGTAAGAGCGAGGATGTTCATAAATAAGAAGAAGAAATTAGAAATCTTGTCTTGCATTCAAAGTTGAATCAAAAATTGAAAAATGATAATAATAGATAAAATTAAAAGAAAAACATTCAAAGTTCTAGGCGGCTCTTCGATAGCAAGAAGATGAATCTGTGCAATTTGGATCTCCTCTTCAGTTATACTAGACTAACCAAATCAAAGATGCTTCTAGACTAATAACTAGGAAGATGAAATTGTGCAATTTTGATCTTCTCTTGTAAAACAACAATGAAGAAAACTTGAATTTGGCTCTGTATTATTTTATTGAAATTTTGAGATTCTCTGGAAAAATTGATGAAATTGTTGTGAAAAATTATACAATAGAAAATGTGAAAGAAAGATCGAGAAGCTGATATAAAATTTAATAGATTACCTTTCCTAAATAAACTATTTACTAATTCGCTCAATTTTGGATCTTCACCATGTGCGACGCATAGACGTAAATTAATTAAAACCGCTAAAAATTATATAACAATAATAGTAATGCACAAAATATCATCGCAGCAATATCTCGAAGGATAGTCAAACAATATTTAACAATCTAAATATGAGAGAAGAACAAAGAAATTGACGAAGAATTTACTTGAAATTGAAAGAATCAGAAGAGTAAACAAACTTGAAACAATAGTAAAAAGATGAACAACCTCGGAGAGGAGAAGATGAAGTGTTATTTAAAGGTATGAGTGAAAATTTCTAGACAGAAGATATTTTGTAATCGTATTTGATATTTAGCCACGTGGAGGAGATTTAATGGACAAAAATATTTTATACATAAAAAAGGAAAAAATACAATAATATACATTCTAAGACCATAATTTACATAATATTATTTTAACCTTTTTATTTACAACAATAATATTTTAATTATAAACATGACAATTTATTAAAAAATAATAGGGATAATTTCAGAGACCTCCCTTCAGGTTCCGCTCTATAACACTCACCTCCCCTCAGGTTTAAGATATTACGTCTACCTCCCTTATTTTAATTTTTTGGTAACCATTCTTTATATCTATTTAAAATAAATAAATATTAATTATGATTTGACATATTTACCCTTTTTATAATAGTTTCTTAATATTAAAACATATTATTAAAAATGACTTATTTAATAAATAATTTTAAAAAACTAACACAAATAAGTTAATATATAGATACACGTATTCATTTTACCGAACAAAGTTTGAAGGTATGCAAATAAAGTGAACTAATCCACTGGTGATTTAATTCACACTAAGCTATTATTTTCACCAAACATTAACTCATAATCTTCATCTTCATCTTGCCAATTCATGGGTGATTTCTTCATATCAAAGGTGAAAATGGACTCCTCGAAAAAGAAATCAGATGAGAACGGTCAATTTGATTTACGTAAATATTTCTGCTAGTTAAGAAAGAAAAACGATTCAGGAAATAGAGATAAAATCATCCTATATTAGATCTAAGCTTGCATGAGAGATCAATAAAGAGGAAGTTGTTGATTTCTCAAAGCAATCGAATTTGTAAGTTCTAAAGTGACGATATAATTATTGATTGCAGTGGCTAAGTCAATTCATCTCTCTTTCACTTCTAATACTCCAAAACATCTCCCATATGTTTGAAAATTAGGTGATCTGATATTAACCATAAAAAATTAAAAGGACGAGCATCAAGTAGGACGATTAATGTCTATGTTTTTAGATTCAATTAGGCTTTAATAAATATGATATTATCAGTAATGAGTATCAGGTAGATCTCAAATCAATACAAAAATTATGATAGCATGTCAAAGCTCTATTCTTGGTTTTAGGAGGAGCAATGTTATGTTGCTGGAAAAGATTGTGACGGAGAAGGGTTGCATACCCAATTTGTTTGGGGAAAAAATATTATAAAAAAGGGTAAATATGTCAAATTATAATTAATTTATATTTATTTTAAATAGATATAAAGAATGGTTACCAAAAAATCATAATAAAGGAGGTAGACGTAATATCTTAAAACACAGGGGAGGTGAGTGTTATCGAGCGGAACCTGGAGGGAGGTCTTTGAAATTATCTCAAAATAATAATATACATGATTTAAAAGGATCTACCCGATTTATTTACTATTTTTTTGGTTAGTGAGTTGATTTTTTTGGACTCATATTTTCTTTTTATTTTATTTACTTTTTAGAATCTCAACCAGAATTATATTTTGATATGTTTCTTTAATTAGTAAATATCTCACTTTCTCTCTCTTATTAATCTTCACACGAATGAATATCATTGTTACACGAGAAAAATTGCACTCATATTTTCATCGATATTGACGCACTATTTACTCCACTTTTCATCTTTTTCTATTTTTCATCCTTTTCAATGTGCACTGATTACTCCTCTTTTCATCCTTTTTTTTTCATCCTTTTCGAAATCATCCTTATCATCAATAGGTTTGTATCTATTTCTTTATTAACAAATTCTTGTAATTTTTTTTTTCTAAAGATTATCTGTTATAACACAAAATTGTTCTTGCTTCTTGAAAAAATTAATTATGGCTACACCCCGAAAGAGTCCTCGTTTGGTGAAGAATAATATCAATTTTAACAGTCCGATTCTATGTTCAACACCAAATTTTCAGTTGATTGCTTCCACCCTTTCTCCCAAATGACATTTCTATTTTTGTATAAAAGGACAATTATACTCTTGAATATTACAAGAGAATCGCATTGTTAGGTGTTTTTTTTAATTCTTTGAGATTGAGACAAATGAAGGATACAAGAGATTGGAATTCAGTTTATCCAAAAGAAAATGAAAAGCATAGAAGAATGAACAAATATCATATTAAGAAGATGATCAAGTCTCTATTGATGATGAAACATGAAGTTTGTTGATTATGAAATTGCCCTGATGAAAGATCTTAAATGAGTTACAGTTTTAAGTTCTTAATATATTAATTTGTAGTTGGGAAGTAAGAGCGTAAGTATTCAGAAAAAAAAGAAATTAAAAATCTTGTCTTATAACAAAGCGGAATTGGAAATTGAAAAATGGAAAGCAATAGATAAAACAAAAAGGAAATCATCGACTCTTTGATTTCAAGACGAAGAAACTGTGCAATTTGGGTCTTCTCTTCAGTTACTCTAGACTAAGTAGACACAAAGATGATTGAAACTAATAACCATGAAGATGAAACTGTACAATTTGGATCTTCTCTTTTAGAACAACAATGAAGAAATGTTGAATTTGGGTGTGAATTATTTTACCGAGATTTTGAAATTCTCTTAAAAAACTGATGGAACTGTTGTGAAAAAGTATACAAGAGAGAATGTTAAAGAAATAGAGAAACTGATATATCATTTAATAGATTACCATTCCTTAATAAATTATTTATGGATTCGCTCAATTTTGAATCTTCACCATGTGTGATGCATAGACGTAAATTAATATAAAGCACTAAAAGTTATATAATCATAATAGTAATGTTTCAAAAATTATTGCAGCAATATCTCGAAGAATAGTCAAGAAATATTTAACAATCTAGATATGAGAGAAGAATAAAGAAATTAACAAAGAACTTACTTGAAACTGAAAGAATCAGAAGAGTAAACAAACTTGAAACAATAGTAAGACTCGGAGAGGAGAATGAAGTGTTATTTAAAGAAATGAGTAGAAATTTTTAGACGGAAGATATTTAGTAATTTTGTTTGATATTTAGCCACATGAAGGGAATTTAATGGAAAAGTAAAATAATATTTTATACATAAAAATTAAATTAAACATCAACTAAAATAAAAATTCTATCTTTGTATAAAATGATAATTATACCCTTGAATATTACAAGAGCATTGCATTTTTAGGTTTAGATTTTCTTCTTCTTTGTGATTTAGACAAATAAAGCATACAAGTGATTGAAAATTCAATTCATCCAAAAGAGAATGAAAATCATTAAAGAATAAACAATTATCATATCAAGAAGATGAGAAAGTCTCCACTGATGATGAAGCATGAAGTTTGTTGATCATGAAATTACTCTGATGTAAGATGTAAAATGACAATCAACTTTAAGTTCTTAATATTTTAATCTGTTATTGGGAGGTAAGAGCAAGAATGTTCATAAAGAAGAAGAGATTGAAAATCTTGTCTTGCAACAAAGTTGAATAAAAAATTGAATAAATAAAAAGCAATAGATAAAACTATAAAAATTTCATACCAAGTTCTAGGTGACTCTTCGATTTTAAGAAGATGAAGTTGTGCAATTTGGGTCTTCTCTTTGGTTACTCTAGACTAATCAAACACAAAGATACTTCTAGACTAATAACCAAGAAGATAAAGCTATGCGATTTGGATCTTTTGTTTTAGATCAACAATAAAGGAAACTTGAATTTGGGTCTGAATTATTTGCTGAAATTTTGAGACTCTCTGAAAAAAACTGATAGAATTGTTGTGAAAAAGTATACAACAGAGAATGTGAAAGAAAGACCGAGAAGTTGATATAGCATTTAATAAATTATCCTTTCTTAATAAATTATTTACGGATTCGCTCAACTTTGAACCTTCACCATTTGCAACGCATAGATGTAAATTTATATAAAGCATTAAAAATTATATAACAATAGTAGTAATGCACCAAAACCCATTATATATTAAAGGACAATCAAGAAATATTTAACAATCTAGATATGAGAGAAGCACAAAGAAATTGACGAAGAACTTACCTGGAACTGAAAGAATCAGAAGAGTAAACAAACTTTAAACAACAGTATGAAGATGAGCTGTCTGGAAGAGGAAAAGATGAGCTGTTATTAAAAGGTATTAGTGAAAATTTCTAGACATAAGATATTTAGTATTTGTGTTTGATATTAGCCACGTGAAGGGAATTAAATGGACAAATAGAATAATATTTTATACATAAAAAATTAAATTAAATATCAAATAGAATGACAATTCTATCTTTGTATAAAATGACAATTATACCCTTAAATATTATAAGAGCATTATTGCATTGTTAGGTTTAGTTTTTTTTTAGATTGAAACAAATGAAACAAACAAGAGATGGGAATTCAGTTCATCCAAAAGAGAATAAAAATCATAAAAGAATAAAGAAATATCATATCAAGAAGATGAACAAGTCTCCACTGATGATGAATCATGAAATTTGTTGATCATTAAATTGCCCTAATGTAAGATGTGAAATGAATAACAACTTTAAGTTCTTAGTATCTATATCTCTAATTGGGAGGTAAGAGCAAGAATGTTCATAGAGAAGAAATTAAAAATCTTCTCTTGCAATCAAGGTTGAATCAGAAATTGAAAAATGAAAAGTAATAGATAAAATTAAAAGAAATTCATACCAAGTTCTAGGCGACTCTTCGATTTCAAGAAGATGAAGCTGTGCAATTTGGATCTTCACTTCGGTTATTCTAGATTAGTCAGACATAAAGATGCTTCTAGACTAATAACCATGAAGATGAAATTGTGCAATTTTGATTTTCTCTTTTTGAATTACAATGAAGAAAACTAGAATTTGGCTTTGAATTATTTTGCTGAAATTTTGAGATTCTCTGAAAAATCAATGAAACTGTTGTGAATAAGAATACAAGAGAGATTGTGAAAGAAAGATCAAGAAGCTGATATAGCATTTAACAGATTGCCCTTCCTTCATTAATTCTTACGGATTCTCTCAACTTTGGACCTTCACCATGTGTGTCGCATAGACGTAAATTAATATAAAACACTACAAGTTAACAATCTAGATATGAGAGAAGAACAAAAAATAGTAATGCGCCAGAAAGCATTGCGGCAATATCTCGAAGGATGGTCAAGTAATATTTAACAATATAGATATGAGAGAAGAACAAAAAAATTGACGATGAACTTACTGAAACTGAAAGAACAAAAAGAATAAACAAACTTGAAACAACAGTAAAAAGATGAACTGTCTGGGAGAGAAGAAGATGGAGTGTTATTAAAAGGTATGAGTGAAAATTTCTAGACAGAAAATATTTAATATTTTGACATTTAACCACGTGAAAGGGATTTAATGGACAAGTAAAATAATATTTAATATATACAAAATTAAACTAAATATCAAATAGAATGATAATTCTATTTTTGTGTAAAATAACAATTATACCCTTGAATATTACTAGAGCACCATGTCATTAGGTTTAGATTTTTTTCTTTAAGATTGAGACAAATAAAACATACAAGAGATTGGAATTCAGTTCATCCAAAAGAGAATGAAAATCATAAAAGAATGAACAAATACCATAACAAGAAGATGAACAAGTCTCCGTTGATGATGAAGCATGAAGATTGTTGATCATGAAATTGCCTTGATATAAGATCTGAAATGAATAACAACTTTAAGTTCCTAATATCTTAATCTGTAATTGGGAGGTAAGAGCGAGAACGTTCAGAAAGAAGAAGAAATTGAAAATCTTGTCTTGCAACAAAGTTGAATCGGAGATTGAAAAATGGAAAGCAATAGATAAAACTAAAAGAAAATCATACCAAGTACTATGTGACTCTTTGATTTCAAGAAGAAGAAGATGTGCAACTTGGGTCTTCTCTTCGATTACTCTAGACTAACCAAACACAAAGACGTTTCTAGACTAATAAGCAGGGAGATGAAGCTGTTGAATTTGAATCTTCTCTTCGATTTCTCTAGACTAACTTGACACAAAGATGCTTCTAGACTATTAACAAGGAAGATGAGGCAGTGCAATTTATGTCTTCTCTTTTAAAACAACAATGAAGGAAACTTGAATTTTGGTCTGAATTATTTTGTTAAAATTTTGAGATTCCTTGAAAAAACTGATGGAATTGTTGTGAAAAAAAATATACAAGAGAGAATGCGAAAGAAAGACCGAGATGATATAACATTTAATAGATTATCATTGCTCAATAAATTGTTTACGGATATATGCCATTGGTCGTCCTCATGATGGCTTTTCTATATAGTAGAAAATAATAAAATAAAAATAAATATATATACTATAAAAGAAAATTAGACAAGTAAATTAAAACATAAAAAATACTAAATATAAATATAGAAAATTTAAGTAGAAGGGCAAATCAGTCATTTGCCGATTGAGCCTAAGTTTCTCTCTCTCTCTCTCTCTCTCTCTCTATATATATATATATATATATATATATATATATATATATATATATATATATATATATATATATATATTTCTACTACTTATTTTGTACTTAAGACAAGTAAATTGAAACAAAGAAAATACTAAACATAAATAGCGAAGATTGAAGTAGAAGGACAAAACAATCAATTTGACGATTAAGTCTAAGCTACTCTCTACTCCCTTTAATATAAAAGAAAGAGAGACAAATTATACTCTACTTTTTTCGTACTTTTTAAATATGTAACATGTTTAAAAGAAAAATAAGACAAATAAGTTGAAACAGAGAAAATATTAAATATAAAGATAAAAATTGAAGCATAAGGGCAAAATAGTCAATTCATCGATTGACCCTAAGCTCTTCTCGATTCCTTCTATATATATAAAATAAATATAAAAGATAAAAGAAATAGAGAAGAATTATACTCTACTTTTTTCGTACTTTTAAAATACATAACATATTAAAAGAGAAAGTAAGATAAATAAATTGAAATGGAGAAAATACTAAACATAAATAGAGAAAATTGAAGCAGAAAGGCAAGCAGTCAATTCGCTGACTGACCTAAGTTCATCTTGATTCCCAGAGAGAGTAAGAAGAATTTTTTTTATATGATTTTTAAAAATATTTTAAGTTGTTAATTATTGTGATTCATGATATTTTTTTACGTAATTTTCAAATAATATATGTTATTCTTTCTGTCCTAATTTATATGAAACATATGAAATTTGATGAGTTCACCAAATTTTTAATATATTTTTTCAATATTTTTAATTATTAATTATTGTGGATATTATACTACATATTTCATAGTTTTTTAAATACATAACATACGTAAAATAGAAAATAAAAACAAATAAATTTATTCAGAGAAGATATCAAACATAAATAGAAAAAAATTGAGGTAGAAAAAACAAATTGATCAATTGACCGACTGACCAAAGTTTCTCTTCCCTTAACTAGAGCCGTCAAAACGGGCTTAGTCAATGGGGCTTATCCAACCCAGCCCATTATTAGGATATGATTGAGATCGGATTTTTCAAGCCCATTTAAAACAAGGGCTTATAAGCCCGACCCATATAAATCCTTGACCCTTGAGGCTTGATCGGGGACGGGCCGGGTCGACCCATGGGCTAAAACTTTTTATTTAAGGGTAACTTACAATAATCTCACTAGTTATAATCTAAGTACTTAAATACACGCTATGTCGTAATATTATGAATCTTATCAGATTTTGATACGTCCAGATACATGTATCTCAAAATATATCGACTTAAAATCAGGTTAGTTTGTTCTAGATACACTCTATCAATGTAGATTTGCATGTATCAATGATACATAGACAAATCTCGCGCCCTCGCCTCCCTCCCATCTTACTTGCCAATCTCTTACCTTGCTCACGTATCTAGTATGCGAGATACATGCTAATTACACTAAATTATTCACTAGTGTTATTGAAACAACACAATTGTTTGCCATATTTGATTTGAAAATCTTCTCATTTTCTTAATGTTATAGAATACAAGTTTGAAAAGAAAAAAAAATAAAAAATAGAAAAAAAAGAAGGGCTAGCCCGCCTCAGCCCTCGGCCCTTTTAGGGTTAGATTGAGTTGAACATTTTTAGACCCTTCCAAATGAAGGGCCGGCCCGCGCTAGCCCTTCAAATTCTTGACCCACGAGGCTTGGGCCGACTCTCTTTGACAGCTCTACCCTTAACTAATAGAAGAAGTAAATAGGAGAAAAATAAAAATAGATTGATAAAACATTTTATTTTTGGGCATAGCAAGCCACGTAGGACAAAACAAATCTTTTGCTAAATTCTCCAATGTAAAATAAAAAATAAAAAACCCCAAAGTCCAGCACATCACCCCCAATTCACCGGCGGCGAGCGAGCAACTGAATCCATTGCTTGAAGGTAAACTTTTCCCCTTCTCTTTCCCCTCTCTATTTGCTTCCATGGCTGAAGGTCCAGAGCTTTATACTTCACTTGCTTCATGATTTCGCTTATACATTTGAGAACGGTATCAAAATCTCAATTAGTGAGAATTATTTATCAAGATCTGTTTACCTTTTATGAATGAAGTTTTTGGTTTAACAATTTGAATTTTCCCCAAAAATGAGAACTTAGGTATCAGTTGATTACTGAAAAAGTAGAACACGCTTCAATTGGCTGATTTTGTAGTTATACCTGTGAGATTTTACATCAAAATAGGCAGAATTCATTGTAGTTTGTTGGTAGAAAAAAGTTGTAATTTTTGTTGATGTTCCAAGCTATCGTTGGGTATATAAAGAAGTTGAATTTTGTATTTTAAACGAAGTTGTGCTGCTAGAAACCCCGACGCAGAGCAAAGATGAAAGATGATTCGGAGTTATTGAATAGAGATTTGCCATCCCAACTCTCTGACTCTTGCGCAGTTTTGGGTTAGTGGAGCAAGAGAAATAAGTTAAATTAAACCCCTCTCCACTGGCCCAAAAATAAGATATTACCCTGTTTCCTTCTATCTTTATCTAAAAAGGATGAATCAGAAATATATATCTGATGTTGCACCTGGATCTAAAAGTAGTTACCATACACTATTTTATCCAAAAATACCTTCTGAGAAAAGTTCTATTGGTCGTGCTGTACTTAATTTATCTCATGAATGTGTTTTTGTCCATTGTTCGTGGTTAATATTCATTGTTCTATCAAAAAATAGGAACTTTCTTTTGTATCATTAAATTCTTATCTTTTCTTTTCTGATTCTTGTTAGATTATTTACTACTCCTATTATTTTTGAATTATGAGATTTATCAGCAGTTTTTGTGCACCTTCTTGCCCACAATTGTTATAGTTGAACCACTTTCTCTAATCACTTCTCGTGCCAACGATATCTGCAGGTGAAGTGTTCATTTTTATTTCAGTTGTGAATTAATGATCATCTAAAGGTTGATCATCTTTAATATCATGGTTTTATCCGTGGAAGGTTAGTATTTCGCTGCTTTGCATGTTTATATCACAGATGTAAATGCCATCTTAAGACCAAACGGAAAAAAATGTTACCTTAAAAAGATACACATGGAAAAGGAAAGAAGTAAATGGTGCTCTAACCAAGGGCCACAGATTCTCATGGTTCTTTTTTCTCCTTTTTCTTTGTTTTTCTAATTTTTTTTCTAGATTAAATCAGCTTATGATCCCTTTTTTTGATACGTGGACTTTATGTGTCTTTGACATAGGATGATTGTTATCTTTTGTAAAGAGAAAAATTCATTTGTGGTTGTGTTTTGCTAATTTGAAGTTGCATTCTTGTATACTGGCCTTTTGTCATTGTTCCATTTTTCTTTATTTTAAAATTGTTTTCTGTAATAAATTGAGTAGACAAGCCCTAATTCTTATACTTAAACCTTATGTGTGTGTGGAATGATTGTGTTTGCTACTTGAGTTGTAGTTGTGCGCACAGGCACCCATTATTTAACTTTCAGGATCATTTGCTGATAATGTTAAGGGGGGAAGGAGAGGAAAGGAGAGGAAAATACTCAAGGATGTAGCCTAGATGTCAATGAAGTGGACTAAGAGCCATGGGGTCTCATGTTCAAATCCTAGTAAAGACAGAAATACTAGGTGATTTCTTCTCATCTGTCCGCATTGTCGGATAGAGTTACCTAGTAGGTTGGTGGGAGGTGATAGGTATCCCGTGGAATTAGTCGAGGTGCGCGTAAGTTGGTTTGGACACCACAATTATTAAGGAAAAAGGAAGGAAAAGGAAAGAGGATGGTGGTGAATTTTGAACACAAAAGTATTGTATTTTTGATTCCCTCTCCGTCTCTTCCCTTGCGGATCCTTGTATGACATCTTTAATTCCAGAAAACTTGGATTCAAAGTCATTTTCTAGTAGTTTTTGAAATCTTCATTCATCTTTGACCCCATCCTACAAGAAAATTAGGACATCTAGAGTCTTCCTGTGAATGAGCTCCTTCGTTCACCAAGCCGTAGACATCCTTGGTGTCACAACTGCTTTTACATCATGAGCCATGACGAAAAGTACGGGAAATCGCATTGTCTTGTCCTTCCACCTTGTTATTTGATACAAATTTTGCTGAATGATTGGCGTTAAAACTACAAGTCTAAGATGGCTCATATAGTGCAATCAGCTGATGGATTGCACTTCCTTTTGGAGGGTAAACCTCTGCTGATTGAACTTGTATGATGATATTGAATGCAGTGGTGATTTTGGTTGTTCTTTATCACCTTTTGGTGAAAGTTTTACTTCTTCTGTTGGCTGAGTTCCTATTTATGATTGAATTACTGCTCTGTGAGGATTTTTTTCAAACTTTAACTTGCAAGTGAACATGTCATCAACTAATATAGCTATGATATCAGTTCTGTGTAAGGAAGCACAACAGTGTGAACAAAAGCAGAGGAAGAAATACACAGCCACCTTAGAACAATTATCGGCATTTGAAGTATTGCTTGATGAGGTTTATGTGGATTGTCGCCCTAAACCAAGCGATTATGATGCTCGAAGAGATTTGCTTCGTATCTTTAATGAAATAGCAAAGGAGGTTTATGGTAATTGAATAACAATATTTCTGTATTATTCTATTTGAATTTCATAATCTTTTGATGTGTGAAGGATGGTAGTCTATATTGAGTTTCACAATGTTCATCAATTTGTCAGGCTACTTCTCTTTTCATTGTTATAAGTAGTAGATGGGGGTGGGGAGTTAAAATTGTAAATCCGTTGCATAGGGCCATACTCTTTGTACAAGTGCTCATTACTCTTTGTTTCAGGCTATTCTGCTGATGCTCCTGTCGTTGAGGTGTTTGGGTCATTTTCGATGGATTTATTCTGTGTTAAAAGTGACTTGGATCTATCTGTCAACTTCACCAACAGAAAAGTTAACATTACACAGGAGAAGAAGATTCAGACTCTGAGGAAATTTGCAAAGAAATTTTATCTACTTCAAAGTAACCTTTGACCTTGTTCTTCAACTTTCTGTGATTTTCATGGATATTGTTCCTCAAGAATGTTGTAATCCTAAAGTGTCATCATAGTGAGGAATGAGTAAGTTTAGGAAGGACTTTGAAAGCAAGTACATAACACTTGCAAAATGAGCTAAAAATTTAAACAAATTCTGGTTGATAAACTTACTGTTTATATTGGTAGGCTTTGCAAGGGAATATGGAATTGTGGTGATTTGGTCATTACATGATGCCTGTTCATATTATACTAATGGTGGTGATGGCTCTTTATAGAATTTCCTTAGATGCTAGTCTTAGTTTAATTAGGCTTTGGTTTGTGTGTGTGGGGTGGGTGGGTGACTTAAACATGTGTAAGGAAATGGGAGTATTTGAGTGGTGGTTTGAGAGATTTGACTTGGCTAAGTCGGCTACACTAGGTAGAGTATCTAGGATGCTTTCTGTTAGCAATTTACTAATACTAGTTTTTTTTTTAGTAAGTTCTTTAGCTCCAAGTCAGTTAGATTTTTTAAACTTTAAGCTTCTAGAATCAAATTCGTAGATATTAAGTTTCTTTTCTTTTTAATCCTAGAATACCTTTCAGTTATGTAATTGAGTAGTCCAATGAATATTATTATTATTTAACAATAGTGAGTAGTTAAAAGTTAGTAATTTGTTACTTCTTCTTATATGAAACTCCTTTGTACTTGTTTGAGAAAGTACAACATTGAGAGACATTCTGGTCAAATTCTTATTGTCAACCTAATTTCAAAAGTTTATACTTATCATATCGTAATATTCCTAAGACTAATATGATTATCCTTGTAATGTTATTCTCTCATTACTTAAATTTATATCTTCGGAGTTCCATATGTTACTTCGATGACAATTAAAGCATGCTCAGTGTAGGGGTATTACATTCCGACTCCTAAGAATTTTTTTTTTGAAATTAGTAACTTTGTATCATATCAGGGATCAAAACAGTACTTGGGTAGTACTGAAACCATATTTACAATAGAGCTCTAGTGTCTTCCCTCTCTAGCTATAAAGAATCTAGAACATCTATCATAGACACGGTATCATTAAAGTAAATCTGATTACACCAAAAATATAGCAGTAAGATGAAGTTCAACTTGATCTGCTGTACATCATTCTCTAAGCTCTCAAAACATCTAGAATTCCTCTCCTTCCAAACTGTCCACCAGATTCAAGGTGGGACAGTTCTCCATCTACTCCTATCCTTAGCATGTGAACATGTTCCCTCCCAATTCTTATCCTCTGTTATCTTGCCTGGCATTGTCCATGCTATACCCTTAAGGTTTAGGATGATTCTCCACAAATGACCTGTGTATGGACAATGCAGAAAAGATGGTTGACTGTCTCAACTGTTTCTTTACACGGGAAGCATCTTGAGGACAATGTCATACCTCTACCCATCAAGTTGTCCACGGTTAAAGTGGCCTCCTTTGCTAGTCACCTCTAGGCTATCACTCCCTGCCCTAGCTACCTTAAAATCCTTTATCTGTCCATACAAATTAACTGTTTTGAACATAGTGTTCAGTCCTTCCATGGCAATGATAAACAAGAAAGGAGACAGAGGATCTCCTTAAGAAATTTGGTCCCCTAATTTATTCTTGTCCTCCTAAAGACTTGGAGTGTTGTGGGTGTCTTATCCTCAAGTCATCCTCGAATTTCCAAGTTGTTTCTTTAGCTATGTAGTTTTGACATATTACCTTTGTTGATACTACATTCTTCAAACGTAGTTTTCACACTTGATGATCCACTATAGCCACTGGTTCCTTCTTGGAAGTCATGTCCTTTTCCACTTGTATGGTAGTAGTTCACTATTTTTTTTGTTTAAACAAGAGTTGGTAGGGGAGACAGTAGATTTGGTAGATTTCATAGGAAACTTATAAAAGTACCCAAATGGGTGTGTGTCCACCACTCTGTGGGTTGTAAGTTTCCAATTCATCATTCAATGAATGATGAATTGTTTGTGTGAATACAAAGTTACCCTTATCTGAAAAAATAGTAATTCTTCGTACGCACTTGTGTTTGTATATTTCCTTCGAATTCATTTCTCCTCCTGTACTGACCAAAAAACTTAGCATTCTATCATTATTTTCTCCAAGTCAATAAATATCAAACCATTTAATTCCATGTCAATAAATATCTTTTCTTAGATTGATGCTTCGAGAACTTTGTGCTATGAAAATTTTCCCTCTGTTTTCTTCTTTCGCTCAGTCAGATATACATTTTTCATGTTCAAATGAAGAACATAGCAGCCTATTTGATTTAGTAATATTTATATAACCAAATTCAGTAGAAGTCTAGGGATAGATTAGAAGATATGATGCAGTAATGAAGCAGTGGAAGGGATTGCGCTGGCATTGGAGACATGTCTTGAATCATACCCATAGGGCCGATGCCATGTGCACTAAGTTATTCTACCAAAGCCCCTATCAACTACCGGATCTCAAATATTTAAAATGGTAGAGATAGAAAGCTCTATGCAGTGACCAACAGAAATATAATTCAATAATAAAAGTGTGCTCTCTTCAACAACTTAAGCTTTTAGATGAGATGGTCACACACTTCAATATAGTATAGAGCAGGCAAATGTCCTGAGATCGAATCTCACTGCCACCTATATCAAAAATAATTTTCACGTGCTTGGCCCATGAAAAAGAATTGGGCCCACATGTGAAGGTGTGTGTTGAGAATATAATTAAATAATAAAAGTGTGCTCTCTCTAACAACTTAAGCTTTTAGATGAGGTCGCACACTTCAACAAATATGAAGTAATTTCTTTGAAATCTCTACAAAAACATACATATATATATATATATGTTTTATACAAGGTAAAAAGACTTTGAACTTCATTGTGTTCAAAGGTAATTTTTTGATGCCCATCCTTAGAAGTTGATCGTCTTGACATGATATTTAGAGAATTTTGTGTAGTTATAGACCTCTATTAATGTTTTTGGTGGCTCTGATATTTAAAATTCTGCCTCAGGGAATGGTTTTGTTTATGGTGTCAATCCAGTTACAACTGCCAGGGTGCCAGTTCTCAAAGTTGTTGACCGAGGAACTGAAATTGAATGTGATATATCAGTTGAAAACCGGGATGGGATTTCAAAATCAAAGACAATTTACATGATTGGTGCCATTGATGAACGTTTTCGGAAATTGAGCTTCGTGGTAAAATATGCTTGTTGTCTCGCACACACAAACACACACATATCACAAGAGAGTTTTAGCTTCCTTTGCACAGGAAAAAGGTTGCAGAATCATGTTAAGGATCACATTACATATTTGCAATATATTATGAATATCTTTCTTTTCTTGATATTTTATGGGTATCCAGGGTTGGGAGGCCTTTTAATTGGATGCAGCCTTCGAATGAGGTCCTACATTTGTGATCTCATACATATACCTGGGAATCAGGAATATAAGAAAGCTGAAGAGTCTCCTCTCTTTTTGTTTTTGGGTGTTTTCATAAATGTCCATCCTAATTTGGCCTCTCAACTAATTCATTCACCTTTTGGGATGCATTTTTAATTGAAGGTTAAAAGCCTCCAAAAATGTTATTCGATGCGTTTATAATTTGAGGATATAAGGGACTTTTTATCCTGCAATTTCTGTTTGCAAGTTCTGAATTGGACTTCTAGGGGTGAGCTTCCATCATTAGGAGAATGTTAAGGATGCACCTCTTTGAATAGAAACAGACATAGTTGGAGCAGACATTTGGTGGACGAAAAATGAAATCGGGGTGCAGTCCATGTGCCTCTTTGATAAAGAACTCTGGAAAGAAAGCAAAACGAGTACACTTGGCCTCAGTTTGCAAAAGGAACCTGATGTGAAGGCTACAAAATCCTTGTAAACTGGTTCCCCAATTATAGGTGGAGGAAATTTCGAAGTTGAGATTGAGCTTTCATATGTTTCAAATTTGTTAATTTTGGAGTTATTGATTTGTCATATTGTCAGAGCTTCAACAAAATTGCTCGTGTGAGCAACCTAGGTTAAGAGGTTATAAGACTTTGAGAGCTAGAGCTCATATTCTAGGAAAGAAAGCACTAAGTATGTTGGCTTGTATAAGTGTGTGTTCATAATCCATAGAAAAAAAAAGAAGCTTTTATGTGTATCTTCCAAGATTTGACAATATATGGATGAAGCTTAATAATATGCTTTTTGCCTCCCTTTGCATTCAATTTTTGGAATAACTTGTCTAGAAGATAACACTGCAGGTGACAAAGCCCCTGGGTCTAATGGTTATACTATGACTTTCTTTAGCAATGTTGGGAAATAATTGGATCAGATGTCATAGCTGCAGTACTAAAATTTCCATGATCAAGAAGTTATTGAGAGGAGCTTCAATGCCACCTTTGTGGCACTTATATTAAAGAAGAGCTGTGGACTTCAATGATTTTAGACCTATCAGTTTGATTGGTAGTGTCTATAAAATCATAGCCAAGATGTTAGGTGAGAGGCTGAAGAATGTGATCAACAAATTAGTTGATGGTCATCAAATGACTTTAATAAGGGGAAGACAGATTATGGATGCAATACTCATAGAAAATGAGTGTGTGGAGGCTAGACAGAGAAGTAAAATACCTGGAATGTTATGCAAACTGGATATCCAGAAGGCATATGATCACCCAAATTGAGATTATCTATTGGGATCCTACTGAAGATGGGCTTTTGCACTAGGTGGATTGGATGGACCATATTTGCATCAGTACAGTGCAGTTCTCAATTCTTGTTAACTGTTCACCAACATGATTTTTCTCTTCTAATAGGGGGCTGAGGCAGGGAGATGCCTTGTCACCTTTTCTATTCATCATAGCAATGGCGGGGATGAATGATATGCTCCAGACTGCTAGAAATAGGTAAATACCAGAATAGACAACAACATAGAAATGTCTCATCTCCGGGATTCACATTAATTGGGGAAAGACCTTCGTTTATCCAGTTAACATTTTGGAGGAGATTCACATGTTAGCTGACTTTTTGGGAGGCAAAGTGGGAGAGTTGCCCACAGTTTACTTGGGTATGCCTTTGGGGGTAAACACAACTCAAAAGGGGATATGGAGTGGTGTGATAGGGAAGGGTGAAGTGAAGTTGACAAATAGGAAGATGCAATATTTATCTATGGGAGGGAGATTGACACTTATTAGTAGTATGTTAGATGCTCTACCAACTTATATGATGTTCTTATTCCCATCCCCTGTTAGTTAAATGGGATATCATGAAAAGAAGCAACGGAGTGGGAGGAATGTAATCATGAATCTGAAGGCTCAAAAGCAGAGTTTGATGCTGAAATGGTTGTGCAGATATCCTACAAAAGGAGGACCATTATGGAAAGAAATTATTAGAAAGAAATATAGGGAGGAAAGCAGTTGGACCACAAATTCAATTAATGCTCCTTATGGGTGGAGTATTTGGAGGTTCATCAGGAATTTGTGGCCTAAGATGATGAGCAGAGCAAGTTTAAAAGTGGGGAATGATATGAAGACTTCCTTTTGGAAGATAAGTTGGATTGGGAAAGGTGTTCTGCAACAAAATATCTTATGCCAACAACAAGAGGCTACGGTTGCTTAAATTTGGTCTGAACAAGGATGGAATCTGACTTTTAGGATATTCCTAAATGATTGGGGAATGGGAGGATAACTGAGTTTTACAATACCCTAAATAATTATAAGGGTTCCACTGGAAATTGGGATGTTATGGCATGGCTAGGAAATGATCAAGGAACTTTTACGGTGAAAGAGGTTTACAAGATTTTGAGCAAGTTAACTTTGCTCAAAATCTTTTTCCCTTCTCAAAAAAGATTTTGAGCGTAGTTAATTATCAAGTAGGCTATCATGGAAAATGATTTGGAAAGTAAAAATCCCACTGGAAGTAGCTTGGTTCTCTTGGCTTATGGCTAAAGAAGCAGTGTTGACACATGAAAAGTTGAGAAGTAAGGGATTTAATGCTCCAGATGTTTTTTATATGGGGAATGGGCAGAGATAACCAACCATCTCTTTTTGCACTGCAAAGGGACAAATCAATCTGAAAAATATTCATTAACCAGAGGGGAATCAGGTGGGTGGTGCCAGGAAACACAAAGGAGGCACTAGACTGGTCTTTGTCCAATATGAAGGAGAGGTGGAGGGTTGTCCCAGCATGCATTTGGTTTGGGGGGGGGGGGGGGGACAGAGAGAGAGTGCTCTTTACTATTTTTGTAAACAGGAATGATTTAGTACAAATGAAAGATATTTTGATGTTTTAGGCAATAAGTTTCTCTACTGATTTGGGGGACTGTACACTTGTTGTAGTATACCTGTTAATATATTGAATGCTACCATTATTAAAAAAATGATAGCACTGCTGAAGATTTTTAGCTTTCAGTTACTTTATCAGCTTGTTCTAATAAAAAATTAGTTTCACACATATATACGATCTACATGGACATCTTTACAGCAGTCACATGTATGAGTTGTCTTTGTTTTTTCAGTTTAGTTAAATACATTCAGTTCCTCTTTTCTTTTACTTTCCCTTTCTCAGTTTTGAGCAATGAGGTTCTTGAAGCCTCAGTTATGACTTGAATAAGGATTGATATTGAAACAGTTTAAATTTGATGTGATCAAACATGTGTTGTTTGTGGTTGCGATTCTCTTTCCGGGCTTGTCTAATATTTAGACCCATAATTTGCTTTGGGATTGATATCCCTTATGTAAACCAATATTTCTTTGGCTGTGTTTGGTTAGGTGCAATGCTCAGTGTTTTTCACTAAAAAGAATGTTTTGCATCGTTACTTCACATTTCTGTTGTTAGATCTCATGAATTTCTCTTTGCAGATGAAAGCATGGGCGAAAGCACAAAATATTAACAGCGCAAAGGATCAAACATTGAATTCTTTATCCATAATACTCTTGGTTGCTTTCCATTTGCAGGTATGCTTTTTAGGACAAGTTCATCATTTGCAGAAACCCTCAAGTTATCATTACTTTTCTATTTCCTCATTCTTTGTGGCATACCAGAACCTCTTGTTTATCACGTCTTCTATTCGAAATTCCCATGTTTTCTAATCATCTGGATGTCATGTTAAAGAAACTTTAGGCGTCGAGCATTTTTCGTTATTTTTTTGGGATGTTTGTCTGACGTGTTTTTATCTCCGCCTGTAAGACCTTACAGTTTATTATATGATATGGGCTTCCGAATCTTGAACATGCTAATGCATCTAGTTCCTTAGAAATGTTGATTGAACTTTTTGCCATTTATTGAAAGACTCTATAATAAACAAAACTGTCATTTACTATTTTCTTAATATTTTTATCTTTGATAATAAATAAAATTTTGGTTATTAGAAATTTCCATATTTGAATTATAAATGTAGATATTAAATTCCCTTCATTAGAAGACAAGGTTTTAATAACTCACGTCAAAACATTAAAGGAAATTATTGAAAACTTGCCAACTTTTTTTTTTTGACGAAAAGGATTGCACTATCATGTCAAGAAGTCATTTAAGGAACATATTGTCCCTTTTTTTTTCCTCTCTTAATTTCTTGGAGAACTTTTCCTAAATTATTAAGTTTCAAATTGTCTTCCTAGGCTAAGAGCTCGTTTGGATTGGTTTAAAAAAAGTAGTTTTTAAGTCAAAAATAAGAAGTCAAACTTTTAAGTCAAAAAAATAAAAAGTAGGGTGAGACCTACTTTTGGTTTTTGACTTATTTTAAGTCATTTTTGACCTTGCCAAACACTTCCTAACTTATTTTAAGTTATTTGTGACTTATTTTAAGTTATTTTTTATATTTGTCAAACACTTTCAAATGTCAACAACTGACTTAAAAGTAGATTTGATCAACTTTTAAGCCAATCCAAACACTCTCTAAGTTGCTTGGACTCTTCACTTTTGGTGCTGCACCCGTGTCGACATGACATGGGTGTGGGTGTGGGATCCGTGTCCAATTTGGTCAACCAATTTTGGGTACTTTGACCAAAATCGATGGAGAAAGTCCGGACAGTTTTAATGATTTCTATAATCCATACAAAAGCTAAGGTGAAATTGAAGAAAATGGAATACATTTTATTTAGAAATTTCTATGTCACTCATATTCTCCTCAAGTTCTCCACATAATATCTCATAATTTAGGTTTTATAACTCTATTTTTAGATATTTTAATTACATTTAGGCGAATCCCCGCACCATTATCCATGCATGGATCCATATCCCCGAATCTTAAAAATTAGATCATGAGGGATCCGACCTCTAGATCCGCACCCGTATCGGACACCCGCACCCGAGTCCGAGCAACTTAGTTCCTAGGGTGCTGATTTTCAATAGAAATATGGCAATTCTCAATTTTAGTAATATTATTATGGCATGATTAAAACAATAAATAAAAAAAAGGAAAGAATTGAAGTAGTGAAATTTATACAACACAAAATAAAGTATGCCTTTTTTCATATAAGTGGAGTTAGGCTAATTAGTTAGCGTAAGTTTCCTCTTACCTTGTATTGATCTCTTAGTTCTTTCCTTATCTTAAGAACTTATCAATAATGTCGCTCTTCTTTGTTCTTTATTATTTGTTCATGTTGAGAGTTCTATAGTACGTTCATGGACAAAATCAATATGTTTTTTTATAGATAACCTACTATAATCAATTTGGAGAGTTTCATAGTTTGGTGGCATAACAGTTCCTTAATGACCAATTACAAATAAATAATGCGTTTGTGATATGATATCAGGTGAAATACCAGACAATCGTATGTTTGAGATACAATATTCATTTATAGCATTTTTTTAATGTCAATTGCTATTTTTTAATAATTTTGTTCTTTCTTATATATAATTTTATTGATTGACATGAGATACACATGCAAAGCATGTACACTAAACTAGTATATTTATACATGTGTTTGTGTGTGTATTCCAGATCCTTATCAAAGTATATAATTAGATCTTTGTATAAATTATTTATGAATATTTTTCCTCATCATCACTTACTCGGCTTAATTGAAAACCCTGCAGACGCGAAATCCTCCCATACTGCCTCCATTTTCCGCCTTATTCAGAGGTAAAACTCTGACTTATTACATTTCAAGTTTCCTGTAAATCTATGTAGCGTAGTTAATTCTGGTTGAAATTTCACAATCCATCATAAAGGGCAAATTTCGTTTTAGAATCATTTTGGACTTCAGTATGTTTCTTTGAAGATTTAGCATTTGATTTGAATACTTGTTATTTTGCTTAATAGTACTATTTTACCATCACTTAAACAATATCATGTTAAGTTTACTTCTGGCATTTTAGGTTTTGGTATTAGACGTATGATGCTATGTGCTGATATAGTGTTCTGTGAAAGTTATCTGTGGGATTGGTTTTGTATTTAGTTCTGGTATATTGAGAGCTGTAAACAACTGTAAAGCACATCCATGTCAAATGGTGGTGCTGTCACAAAATTTAAGTCATAGTAAAGGAGGTCATATTTAAGAGGCTTTTAACTTGGAGAAAGGCAAAAGTTTGTTTGATCAATCAGAAGAACGTATGCAAGTGCTTGTTCAAATATGAGGATCGTGGATTGTCATCTTTGAGGAAAACTGTAATGTTGTTCCCTCCTGGTGCAGCCGTGAGTTGAAGGGAAGATGCACCAAACAAATTTATGACAAACATTCATTAATATACTATATGGACCTTGTTGAGTTGGGGATTTAGGTAATATGAATGTCATTCATGTGCATGGAAATTCTAGGCAGAAAGCTCTAAATGCCATAGATATGAAGCATTATTTTGCTTTGATGCGGCCTAAGTTTTCATACATATCGTTTAGTTATTAATCATGAATCTGTCTCGTTCTTTCTATTTCCAAGTATTATATATCCATCTTTCAGTTTGTATTTGATTGGTCACCGATTATTTTAATTGACTTCCCATCTTTGTGCTAGATGGTAATGACTCAGTAGCAGTGGAGAGCTGTGTGTGTAAGTTTTCAAACTATGGAATCAGCAATAAAGAATCAGTGGCTGAGCTCTTTGTTTCTCTATTAAACAAGGTTGGATTTTTTTTTCTCCGTTGGTATAAAATGGTTCATGTACCATGCAGGCTGTAATTTTTACATATTATGTTCTAATCTCTATATTGGCATTATACATAGTGTGATTTAACTATTGCAGTTGCTATCAGTTGAGAAGCTCTGGTCCGAAGGTTTGTGTGCCAGCACATTTGAAGGATCTTGGATATCTAAAACACGGGGTTTTGGAGTTGGCCGTATAAATGTGATTGTGCTTGGCTTTGTCATTTCTTGACATGTTCTTAACAAGCAATAAATTTATGTTAGTTTAACGGTTTTCACAGGTTGAAGATTTCGCTGATAGATCTCAAAATGTTGCAAGGGCAGTAGGAGCAGAAGAAGTTAAAAAGATTTACAGCTGTATCCAGCTTTCAGTCCAACACATATTTGATTTCTTACATAAAAAGATTGGAGGGAACTCTTTAAGGGAGTTCCTATTTGGCCAAGATGTAGCCTCCAAGCTAGCTGGCGCTGGTACTGCAAAATCTATTGCGAAAGGAATACAATCTCGTGCTTCTGGAAAAAAGGAGGTGCAATCTGTTGCATTGTCAAAAGGAAATAAAAAAACTGTACATGTTGATTCTATCTTGACAAAAAGCAGGACATCTGCGAGAAGTCCGAGAGGGATGGCACAAGGAAAACGTAAACTTCTGGGGCTAACCGACTCTTCCTTGACAAAAAGAAGTCGAACAGATGATTGGTTGGGGGGCACCTTCTCTGAGTTGTCAAGAAGGCAGCCAGGAGAACAGCCTATGCCTTACTACTTGACGAATAGTTGGGAACCAGTGGCAATGATCTCAAGAGAAGCCATGTACAATAGGCCTCAACCTGTTTCGTTTGAACCTACCTATGGAAGGATGAGATTTGCAGAACCTTCTGGACACCCAAATCTGATTGCTCCAGCTGTTCCTCATATGTTTCCATCCAGACCCCCTATAGGTAGTCAAATTTCTTATGAGCCATTGAGACATCCTGTTGGTTATTCTAATTCGGTTTATGATTCTATGCATTCCTCAGCATATTTTTTGCCCCCTCATCCTAGGAGGCTTTGATGTGTAAGGTTAAACCTAATGATTCCCCATCAATGTAATACTGCTGTGGGGATGTAGAAGTTGAAACAGATACTAGTTTAAGGGCAGCATCCAAATGTTGAGTGTACAAGAATTAAATTTTTCTTTTTCTTCCTTTATAGTTTATACCTTCAAAGCTCTGAGTTTATACTTTGCATTCTACTTTGCCTATATTAATGAAGTGCTTTTCATGTGTCTTGGGTATTCCAATCCGTAATTTTTGATAAATCCTCGCACCATTTTTTCTCAATGCGAATTGACTGAATAATACTCCTCTTACCTCTTTGTAACACTTGATTAGAAACGAAGAAAGAGCAATGAACATACACTAAGAGTTGAAGAAATTTACTCGAGCTCCACAGAGTAGAGTTGTCATGACAATTGTGTTTTAACTAGTTATTTTAGTGTCGTTATTGATCTTTTTTAACATCAGCCAAAATAGTAGAGAAGTTTATGGCTTGGTTTTTTGACCATCCCTTGATGCTGTCAAGTCCATTGCATCTTTACCCTTTTCACTAATAATATGAAATTATGAATAGGGCTTAGTGGTTGTGCTTTCAATTTGCAAGCCTGACTGTTTATCATAATGAGAATGGGATTGGGCATTTGATGTTCAATGATTGTTGAGAACCAAGTTATGTACCTATCTTGTTGAAAGCTTTTTCTAACTGTTTATGTTGTGGGACCAAAATAATATTAGTTGAGGATAGGATAAGAAATTAGTTTTGGTCCTATCTGTTGGAGTAGTTGGCAATACCATCTCATTTGGCGTCAGGGAATGTAAATATAGATAAGAATTGATGTTTCCATCATTTTTGGTACCCCATATTAAAATGTCTTCTTTGCAACTATCCCTATAATTGATTGATAGGAGTTAAGACAGTTGTTTATGGACAAGAAAAGTGATTGCTCATGAGTCATGAACATGCATTATTTTTTGTATTACAGGTCGATGAAATGATTGTCTTTTAAGTATACATAACAAAGTAAAAAATCTAATGTCAAGAGTTATAATTTCGAAACATGCACAGATCCCAACCATTTAGTAAGTTACAAGGTTTTTGCTATAAGTTTTCCTGCACCATATTACTGATGACTAGTACAAAATTCTCAAAAGAAAATTATAGTACTATTTAAAGGAAACCAAATTGACCTATAATGTAACAACAACTTGAAAAGTGGTGCAAGTTGCAACATTGGATAAAGAGGCTATGATGGGTTAATGTAACCACTAACGACTTCTCCATTCATATTTAGGCTTTTAAGTTCTATACAGTACCGATAAAGTGTACAAATAATATATCGAGAACCTAACATGCATTAACAACATATTCAGTATAGTCCTAGAAAGTAAGATCTAAAAAGAGTAAATTATATTGTATACAAATTTTATCCTTTCCTCAGTGGTAGAAAGGTTTCTTTTGATAGACCATCGACCCAAAATAATCCAAAGGTGTCCCAAAAGAAGTTATAGAAGTACAAAAACAACAAATAATAACATAAATAACAGAAAGTGAAGGACAAAAAACTATCAGAATAATACTACGACTACTAATATGAATGGGCAACAAGACAACACACTGCTACCTGCTAACCGTCTACTCTAATCCATGTCCTCCACACCCTCCTATCTAAGATCACATCCTCAGTAAGCTAAAACTCCGCCATGTCCTATCTAATTACCTTTTACCAGTGCTTCTTCAGTCTTCATCTACCTCTCGTAAAATCATCCATAGCCAGCCTCTCATACCTCCACATTGGAACATTCGTACTTCCCCTCTTCACATGTTCGAACCATCTCAATCTCGCTTCTCGCATCCTGTCCTCTATCGAAGTCACTCTCACCTTATTCCAGATATCCTCATTTCTATTTTATCTTTTGAATGTGAGAGTTCTTGACAGACCAACACTCTGTACAATACAAAAATATCGGTCTAACCATCATTCTGCAGAACTTGCCTTTAAATTTTGATGAAACCTTTTTATCACGCAATACTGCGCATGCCAACTTCCATTTCATCCACCCTGTATCAATACAATGAATGACAACATCATTAATCTCCTCATTCCCTTGACCGATAGACTCAAGATATTTTGAATGAATATAGAAAAAATCCAATAAACAAAAATAACTGTGATCCAAAATTCATAAATTAAATTCTAGTTTGGCCTCCAAAGCCACACTAAAACATATAAATTATCACAACTATCACAATTCACAACTGTCTATGTCTGTGACTTGATTTTTGTTCCTTTTCTTCTTTTTTTTCCAGAAGAATTTCAAGTTCTCATCCTTGTTACTATAGATGAGTTCTAGTGATCATGGATATAATTATTGTCAAAACAACATTATGCATGTGGGGCTTGGACATTGGTTCCTAACTACTTCATTTTCTTTAGTTTTATTTTATTCTTATCCTTTTTTTTTTTTCTGATGAATTTAAGATCAGCAATAGTAAGGTGCAATTGATGTACCCCTGAATAACATGAATATTTTATTAGTAAATCATTCCACTTGTATCGTTCCCATCAGTCATTAATTATGGTTTCTTCAAATGGGGTCTTTCATGCATAGAAATATTGGAGATTTGTCAACATCATGTCTTTATCAAACATGTTGTATGGTCATACTATATTTTTGCAGCCAGCCAGAGTTACGTTAAAGAAATTGCTACTAGCACTATAAAGATATACTCTACTAGTTGCGTACGATGTGAGCACTGAGGGTCCCTTGACTTGATATGTATAGCATATGATATAGTAGTGTTTAAATTTAGTCATTATCTAAAAGAAGAAAAACACAAGGGACACTTTTATGCAAAACCGGTTTTGAAAAATGTGACACTTATATCTCATTTGTTTTCATTAAGCTTTAGACGTATGAATCAGAATGGACATCTGAATGATGAAGATGTTGTCACTAGCAAAATATTAAAAGAATTAATAAAATAAAATCATATTTGATTTAAAAGAATTGGAGCACTTAGACTTGCTAGTGATGGTGGAGATAATTTGTAGTGGTGATGGTGATGGTAATAGTTGTTGCTAGTAGCTAGAAATGATGGTGGTGATAATTGTGACGGTGGAGGTGGTTGGTATTGTAGTGACTATCATAATAGTGACGATTAGTAGTGGTGTTGGTGGTTGTAATGATGAAGTTGGTTGATGTTAGTAGTAGGTTGATGGTGGTGACTGAAGAATATGTGGTGGTTGGTGATGCATTTGTGGTAGTTGGTGGCGGTTCTAGTTATGATCATGGAGGTAGTTGGTAGTAGAGATTGACCATAATGATGATAGTGGTTGATTTAGTGATCGAGGTGGTGATAGTGATCGAAGAATGTATGATAGTAGTTGGCATCAGTACTAGTTGTGATGGCGGAGTTTGTTAGTTGTAGAAATTGACTATAGTGGTGATAGTGGTTGATAATGGCGGTGGAGGTGGTGACGGCTACATAAACGGGGTGAGCCAATTAATCTGCTGAAGCTGCTGAAGAAGATTGAGTTTTATTGCCCCTACTACCTTGCCTCCCCCTTGGGAAATCTCTCAGACCACATCTAAAACACCCATTTGTGCCATCACGACACTCTCTTGGATGGTTCTTACCACACTTAGCACAAGTTGGGCTCCGAGTAGCTCGTTGTGCCACGCTGCCCTATAACTAAGAACCTTGACCTTTGAAATTCAGGGAAGTTTGATTCCCGTGATCATTCTTGTCCCATGGTGTATGCACACTAGCTTATGATAGAGCAGGTCCAGGTGACCTTTAGTGATGGGGTATTCAATTTCCATTTTCGATCTTATGCTGGACGGACTCATGATTTGCTCTCTTGGCTCTCTTATTTTGATACTCTTCCTTATCCTTCAGCTTATCCTCCTCCACCTCCTACACACTCATCGACTCCTGCTTACGGTTAAAGAACTCTCTTACCTTTGCCTCCGTTATCTCTCTGGGAAAGAAGCGTCCCAAGAAGGCATTCTAAAAAACAGTCCAACCTAAGAGTGGTGCACCTTCTCCTCTAGTCTTTTTCCATTGGTCGTACCATATCTTGGAAACACATATGTAGCCAACACCACACACTATACATCCGTAACATGCATAACCCCAAACACATTCTAAAGCTCTTCCACAAAGTCTTCTGGGTCTTCATTAAGTTTTCACCCAATGAACTCTGGGGGATTCATCCTTAAGAACTCTCAAATTTTGGAAGTGTTAGCCGCATCCTGATAGTCCGCTCCTTGGAGACCAACTTGTGCTGTTACTGATTGTGCCAACATCTGAATGGCATTCTGAAAATCAGTAGTATTAATGTTATCCTGAGGGTGTTGTACAACAGGTGCATTGGGACCTCCTGGTTCCTGAGGGCCCATAATCCTTCCAGCAGGACGTCTACCATTTTTTTGTGGAGGCATGTGTAACATCTCGTACTTTGAAAAGTCAACTAGAGATTCGTACAAGTAAAACTTTAGTGTTTAGTTTTGGGTTAACTTCAAATGACCATAAATTTTAGCACATAAGGAGTTAGGTGGCCCATGAGGTATCAAATCGAAGATATTTGAGTACTCTTTCCAACAACGTCAAGTTTGCTAAATTTCGAGCTTGGATGAAGGAGTTATGCTCATTTGAGTGCAGCCTCTCTAGTTAAGACATTTCATCCATTTTAAGGAAGAGTATTTTGGTCTTTTCCTTACCCCCACTAGGCCCAAACATTTTTTTCACCCAAATAGGGGTCTAAATTGATTGAAATCAGTTTCCATTCATTCCTAAACACTTAGGGTTGAGAGGAGGGTTCCAAGAAAAGAGAAAAAGAAGAAAGTTTCAAGCGTTCATTCAAGGTTTGAAGATTTTTGCTCAAGAACTTAGATCTTTTGAGGTAAGTAAGCTTTCATAATGTTGGGTTGTTCGCTCTCACGCCAATCATGAGAATTCATTCATAAATTTTGTTCTTGAAGTTGAGTTGTTGAGTTTCTTGAGGTTTTAGCTTCATTCCTTAACAATGAAGTGTTCTTGAGTTCTTGAGGTGAGGGTCTTGCAAATGAGTAATGTTCTTTATGGATTCTATGTGGGTTATCATTGGAATGGTGTTGGGTCTATGAATCTAAGGGAGTTTGGATGAAACCAATCGATTCTAGACGAGATAGGACCAAAAAATTAAGAGAAAAAAATTGTCAGATTTTCTAGGCTTGGGGATGGGGCAACGTGCCCCCATAACGCCAAGGGGGTTGGCGCCCTACACCTGCAGTGCGCCCCAAAGCAGGCCCAAAACTTTTGGGGCTGGTGCGGCGTGCCACTGTAGCGCTAGGGGCGTCAGACCCATTTCTTCTCTGTTCTTCGTTCTGTATGAGTTCTTTCAAATCATGTCTTCACTCTCTTCTTAATACTAACTATCTAAGCCTTCATTAATTATTAAGAGATCCTATATATCCTAATCATAATTCTTAAATTCACATTTTAAATCAAGGTAAAGTTAAGAGGAAAGTTCAGGAACGTCCTTTTGAGTCATTATTGAGAAGTCTTTTGCAATTATCTATAACTTGTTTTAAGACTTGAGTAAATGATATATGAGAACGAGGAGAGTTAAGTTGAGTTTCTTGTTTCAAAATGAGTATAAGGGAACTAAGTATTCCCAAGTATGTAACACTTTCACATGTTTAAAAGAGAAAAACACTGATTTCTAAATGAGTTTACAAATTTAGAGGAGTTTCAGAATATTACCTCTTTTAATAGGATCTTTTGAGTAATTACCTCAATTGATAAAGAGTTATGTTTTTAAATATTTGAGCATGAGTTATATATATATATATATATATATATATATATATATATATATATATATATATATTATTGGGAGTAGTATTGAGCACCAATATAGGGATGAGTTCAGACAACTCAAAATCCTCATAAACCATGCATGCCACATGAGTAAAGGATCATACTTTTTAGATTATTCCTTATTTCTTTTAAGCTCCACTTAGTTGCGGTGTTCTATACCCCGACAAGGTATAAGATAGTTCTGACAGCATGGGCGAGACGTTGTATCATCACATAACTCATAGTAATGGTTGCCGGTTATTAGATAATCTCCCAAATAAGAGTAAAAAATTTACTTTTGTATTTTTATACATATTGAGTTGATATCTAGTGTTTTAAAAAAACTTTATATGCTGCATGTCTTATTGTTGCTTTCATATTTGAGTTGAGATAAGGTGAGTGTGTCTTCCCAGAGTATCAGTTCAGTTGCTTATGGTTCAACTTTCCCCCTTACATGCTCGTACATTCAATGTACTAACGTCATTTGACTTGAATCATTTTATGATGCTGATACAGGTGTTCATGATCATTAATTGGCGCTTCGTTGATCCAGTCACATTCTAGCTAGCTTTGGTGAGCCTCTTTGCTTTTCGAAGGACTTCACATTATGGATTTGTTTGTTAAGATGCCGTGGGTCTTGTCCCGATATCTATCATAGTTATTAGAGGCTTCATAGATAATAGTAGTATGATGAGTCTTTCATTGTTCCTTGTTGATGTTTTAAAGACTTTGAGTTGAACGTTATGTTTATTTGAGTATTTCAAACAGTTTTGAGTTAAGCTACTGTATTAATGAGGTCTTATGAGTTAATACTTTCATATTGAGTTCCTATGTTGTTGAATAAGTCTTTCCGCGGAGTATTGAGCCAGACCAAGGGTTTGCTTGGGGATCAGTGATGGTTCTCGAGTGCCAACAATGTCTAGGGTATAGGCTTGGGGCATGACAACATGATATGAAAATACGTGTAAGCACGAATTAGACAAAACTTTTATAGAGAAACTTTTTCGCACGAACGGTAGTATGAAAGAAAATAAGACAATTCTTAATGTCTTGTAGCCTCCCTATCATCAATATGGCATACTTCACACAGATTAGAAGGGCTCTACTGTAAATGACTTCATAGACACCCTAGGACACTTGAACTTTGTGATCTAATACCAAATTTATTACGCTCCGAGCATACACTCTGGACGTGGTCGGCACTCGAGAACTATTACTGGTTCTCAAGAGAACCCTTGGCCTGATTGACTGCTTAGCGAAAGACTTACTCAAATCTTTATAAATTTAACACACTGAATATAATCTAGATCCAGCCTTGCGATTGGGCCGTCGATCCCAACAAAAGAGGCTATCGAAAGAGAGCTTTCGATCTTTCTTTCTTCCTTTGGAAATAAGGAAATTAGAAAGGATGTTTTGGAAGGAACAATAAGGAAACTCGACATGATCCTTTTTTATTCACTTGTGCTGGTGGCGGAGAGGTCGGCGCCTATGTTCTGGTTTTGAGGGTGGGTCTTCCCTTTCTCAATTATGATGTACTCGATTAGGTTTCCATCTAGGTCTCGGTCGGGGGTGACTTCTGGTAAATTACCTAACTTTGCATAACTAAAAGTTTCCAAATCAGTTGAAAGAATTGAAAGGAATGTTGTTACCCAGTCTTGGGGGTTTAGTTATAGGAGGCGTCGTAGCTTTAAACTCTTTTTTCGAGATGATAATCATAGACTTTTTTTATTGCGTCTTCAAATGAATGTTAAAATTCTCTCACCAACCAAGTTATCCCAAGCGGATTTGTCTAATTAAACAAAGGACTTGGTGATTAGTAGCTCCATGGTCGTTCTTTTAACATCTCTTTCTATTCTTCTAATGTAATGCTATCAGTCACCTTGTACTACCCCCATTGGGCATCCATGTAAAAAATAATTGTTTTAGCAAAAACATCTGAAAAATAAGTACTGAGAGACCTATCTATGAAGTCTTTATTGTCTAAAGATAGACATCGGGATAAAACCCATGACAACTTTAAGTAAAAACTACTACAACAAATAATGACTGGAGTCCTCCGAAAGTAAGGAGGCCTCACCAAAAGCTAATAAGAAGTTGGTGATCTTAATGAAATGCCTATTGATGATCTTGAACACCTATATATGCATCATAAAACGATACAAGTTGAATGACATCACTATATTGAATGTACGGTATGCAATAAGGCTGAATGAAACAATAACTGGACTAAAAGGCTAAAATATAACTCAACTGAAGTAAAGCAGAAACATGATATGAAATCATTTAAGCTTCACAAATAAAATGCAATAATAGAAAGTATTGGACTGAAATGAAATATACATATATGATTACTCTTTACTTTACTAGGGAGTTTCTCTAACCAACAACCATCACTATGAGTCTTGTGATGATACAACATCTTGCCCACATTGCCAGAACTAACCTATATCTTATTGGAGTATAGTACAAAACTCAACTCATGAATCTATGTAAAAAGCCTTCTCAAGAGGTAGTGAGGAGTCACCGAATGTCAGTGCAATCCTATCCCACGATGGTTACATGGTTTATAAGATTAGAAGTTATCTGAACTCTCATTCAAATCGGTGCTCAATACTACTCCCAAAATATATAACTGAATGCTCATGTAAAATACTCACTAGGTTGAGTTAATTGCCCTTGGGCTCACTTTCAACTTTCCAGAATCAATGTAAGAAAAATACTTGTTCAAAACAATTTTAGAAAAATCTCAATAAATAGGGTTCATGTGAAAATACAAGCATGAACAACAACTCAAGAATCTCAATGCATAAAATAATATCGCAATTCATAGTCAAGAAATCGGAATACAAAATAAGAACACAATTCTTATCTAGAATTTCATGGAAACTTTGGGTAGATACTAAACTGAACTCTTACTGACTAAAATTAGATGTAAGGTGTGAGGACAAACTTAGTCCATCACTATGATTTACCTTACATACCTGAAAGAACAAAGTTCTTGGCGAAACTGGAAAATCGCTCGGAAACCCTAGCTTTCTCCTCTTGGATCCTTGCTCTAAGACTTGGAAACGTTAATGAGAGTAATAGGGTTGATTAATACTATTTAGAACCTTATTTAGGTGTAAAAGCATCGGGGTTTAAGCTTAGAAGGGGTGAAAAAAGACTGAAATACCCCTCTTAAAAAGTTGTCAAAAACCCTCCACGGGGCCATCTACGCTTCATGATTTGATCTATGGACCATAGATCCCATCCGTGGAATTCATATTAAAATCTTAAGGCTCAGAAGTTCATTCTACTGGCCCAAACTACGACCCGTAGAAGTTTCTACAATCCGTAGATGGGTTAGTAGGAATGAACCCAAAAAATTGACTTCCAGTACTTTTCCCACGAGTCAACAATATGGATAGTAAAAAATTCTATGGCCCGTAGAAGTGGTTCATAGGTCATTGACTCAGAAAAATCTGTTATGTTAGTCTCTGGTAAAACAATCATTACTTAATTTTTTACTCCAAACTTGAAATGAGGCAAATTTGGTGGCGTTGGAAAAAATACACATAGACCTTTAATTTTGATAGGTCATACACCACCTAATTCCTTATTTGCTGAGAGATATGATAGTTTTAAATTGACCAAGTAGAAGTTTATATCAAAACTCAATCGGTAAGGAAACTTTCAACTCAATTTTGTGCTAGGGGATTCTTGTGACCTTAATTCATCTCCAAATCTATTTTCACACTAAAGAATTGAGCTTAACATATAAGATAAATTTAAAAATCATCTGATGTACACTTTGAATTTACGTAAATATAAAGAACAATTAGAAAGCCTCTCTTGGTTACTTTATTACTTATCTAAAATCGTGGTATTAAAAATGACTAGACTTTTGCTAAATCACAATTGGATACGATATCCAAACCAAGCCACACTCTGTAGTATTTGAATGACCGCATACACTTGTGTAAGTGTTTGGAGTCGCCATAGAGATGGTATCACTATTTCCCACTAATGCATAGCGGTGGGACTACTAAAATTGTTGGAAGCAAATATATGAAACATTTGTTATATCCAAATAATATCAGAATCTTGATTTAGTTTAAATCTTAGCTATTAATTTTAATTCATTACATTTGTCTTTCATTTAAATAACAACATAGAGAAAATGAGGAATAATATATAGAAATAGAGAGGAGCCAAATCCAATTGAACGATAAGCGTACGTTATTCACTCTAGTTATCATTAACTTCACACATCCATAGATAAGAGAACTCAAAGATTACATATATTCATACGCCATTTTCACCATCTTAAACGCAACCTCCTCTATATATACCCTTCTAATCCTCTTCAACCTCTCCAAGCCAACAAAATATGTTAAGCCAATAATACACATTCTTAAAATTATTATTTCCATTTCTATACATACATAATGAGTCAAAAATATTTTATTCTCATTATTTTTGTCCTTGCGTTTGCTTATTCCGGTGAGTCACGGCGGCAGCCATTTGCATGCGACCCAGCAAACGCAGGGACACCAAATCTGCATTTCTGCAAGACATCGCTACCAATTCACGTGCGAGTACAAGACTTAATTGGACGATTAACGTTACAGGAGAAGATTAGGTTGTTAGTAAACAATGCTGCACCAGTGGAAAGACTGGGTGTCAGTGGCTACGAGTGGTGGTCGGAGGCACTTCACGGTGTCTCCAACACCGGCTATGGTGTTAAGTTTGGTGGCGCCTTCCCTGGTGCCACCAGCTTCCCACAAGTCATTACTACTGCGGCTTCATTTAACGCCTCCTTGTGGGAAGAAATTGGCCGGGTAAGCAAGTTAATTTAATTTTTGGATATATTCATATTAAAATCAACTTGTGTGTCACTCTTTATCTTACCGAAATAATTTAATTCACATTTAGGTAATACAAACAAGAATTTGATGTTATGTTGCTATCACTACGTATAGAAAAAGAATCTTTTACCTGAAAATGACTTTATAAATTGAACTCGCTCGGACGATTTTTCACTATGTTTTCTCAATCAGTGAAAAATTTGCAATGATTATTTTCATAATTGTTTTGATTTAATTGGTGAGAAAAGAAAAAAATAGTACTCCCTTTATCTCAATTTATGTGACACATTTCGGGTTTCGAAATTTAAACAAGTCTATCTTTGACCGTAAATATCTTGTTATACTTTCAAATATTTTAAATTGTCAATAATTGTGACTTATAGTACTTTTTACATAGTTTACAAATATAATATTGAAGTGGACTTTAATTATAGATATATAATTAAGCCGATGTCCTTCCTCAAAATATATTAAAGGAAATTTGAAATTAAACTCTATAATGTAAAAAAAGATGAACCTGCAGTGTATATTATATAGTTTCTTTAGAATATTGTATTCTAGGTCTATTTTTTATATAATATTATTTAAAAAGTTAGAAGACAATGGTCACAGACCACCAGTAGAGTTAAGTGTTTCATTTTGTTTGTGTCATGAATAAGAGAGTGATTTTCAGCAGACTGTTATATAGATTGAAAGTGTCCAATACAGAACGTTAGGACTTAATTATTATAAACTATCATGTGATATATTACCAACATATTATTATCATTGGTCCAAAGTTACACATTTATTTATTTTTTTCCTTTCATTCAACAATACTAAGTGCCACTATTATCATGTGTTAAGACCCCAAATATCTAAAAGTGCCATCCATGAGATTCTATATATAAAATTGAACCCTTTTAACATTTTATTTTGTTTTTGGAAAAAAAGTATTCCAGTTTTCGTAAGGGTTTTAGAAGAGGGGAAAAATAATAGGTATATCAAATAATAATAATAATAATTTTTTAAAAAAAGGATAAGGTTTTGGCCATGCCTACACATGCATAAATGTTTTGTTGTGTGGTCACAAAATATTAAAAAAGAAAAAGATAGCCCAAAAGCAAGTCCTTGCACTGGCAGTGGGTGGAAAATGGGGAGATTCTGTTGTCATGATATCGATATTTTATGTATTATTTTCTTAATCATGATATTGATATTTACTAATTTAATAAGTGCTTTCTATTGGGGATCATGAAAAGGGTTAGGATGGAGAAAAACAATTAGTGAAATATATATTTGAAAGCAGGTACCTTACACAACATGAAATTTTGTATATATATTATTTTTGAAATAATAAACTAATAAAATAAAACTTGTCCAAAATATGACTCTACAAATACAAAAAAAAAAAAAAAAAAAAACCAAAGATATCAAAACTCCTGTTAAAACAAAAATTAGTTAACAAAGCTGCCATTTACACATCCACTGGAGACTGGAGAGAGAAAAAAGCAAAAACGCAAAGAATTTTATGTTTAGAAAGAAAACGTCAAAGAATTAAATTTAAGAAAGAAAACGTCAAAGAAGTTAATTAAGAAAGGAAACGCCAAAGTTATGGTTGATGCAAGTTGAGGAGGTTGTTATCATTTTCCTTGTCTCATTATCACTATGAGGTGTTCATGCAAATATGATGGACCACATCCCACATGACATGTATATATAATATTTATGGATATTCAAATTTAAACAATTTACCAATTATTACTATTATCTATCTTCTATCCAATTTACAGAAATCTCATATATTTAAAAGCTAATTACATCCTATTCTGAAAGTTTTTCCAATTACAATTTTTTTTATTTTTTCATTACTCTCGAATACATTACTTGGTTGTTCGATACATTGCAAATGATGCATTCCTTAATGGGAGGGATGTATCCGAGAAGGGATTACACCCCTTCAAATAATTTTAGTATATATTTTTTTAATAAATAGCGCATTAGGTGAAAAATAACAAAATATTTAGATAATTTAATTTTTCACTTTGAAGTTTCCATTTTTAATATAATATCAAGTATTACTTCAATATTAGTTCATTTTTAAACGAGTCAAACATTTTATCGAATATTAATATCATGTCACATAGATAGACAACAAGTGTAGGCTAAAGATAGATTAAAGGTATAGGCTAAAGATAGATTCAAATATATCCATTTATCTTTTGTAGTGAATAAAACTTGTACCTAGCAATTAAATGAAAATAGCTACCGGGATTATGTATTTATGTTGTCTTAATTACTTCTAATAAGTAATTTATTTCTAAAGACGTAGAGTTCCAAAAATATTGTACAGCTGCAAATTCCTAATTTGATGTCTTTTTTCTTCAAATTGATGTACTCATATTATTATTTTATTATTATAATAAGTAGCACTATAAAAAACGCAACCTTTTTCTTTTGTCATTGTATGGAAAAAGTAAATAAATGAAAATTAGGACAAAACTTGTTAATAGTTGGTTTTGGGTCCCATTAGTACTTAATAAAACGTCTTATTAATTTGTTGAGTTACAACTTGTTTGCGTGTAAATTTTGTCTTAATTAATTAAGAGTTAAAGGTCCCCATAAGTTTTTCCAATTCACAGCTTTTTCCTTAAAATAATGTCTTTATCTTTCACTTATTTTCCTCTTTATTTCTTTTGGATTTTTCGACTAATTAAATTACATCACTTTCCTTGAGGTCCTTGTAAGGACCTAGAGATGGACAATTTTTTGGAGTTTTTCAACGAAGCCTACAAGAGAAATTATTGTCAATGACAGACAAACGTTGCCAAAAAATAAAATAAAATTGGTTAGACTCTAGAGATCAAAGAAGTCATATAGCAATTTGGTATATTAAATACATTCTTAGTTTAAGAGCACAATATTCAAAAAATTTATTCTAATATTAATCAAACCGAGACATATATGTAAAAAAATGAAATAGAGGGATTGGAGTCAGGTGCGTAGCAACACTCATGTTGGACACCCTTCGTCGAAAATTATATTGTATATACAAGTAAAATGATAAACAAAATGGTTAAATAATAAATTTTGGACACCCTTGACACAACAATATGATGTAGCCCTGTGGTTTCGGGCGCCTTGAAAGAACAAAAACATGCAAACTTAAAGTGATTGTGTGTTTAATCTTTGGGAAAAAGGACAAATATACCCTCGAACTATCGTCAATGGTATGCAGATACCCTCCGTCATACTTTTGGGACAGTGGTGCCCTTGCCGTTAAAAAACTAGAGTGAAGGGCATATATGCTCTAGTTTTTGGACGACAGGGGCACCAATGACCCAAAAGTATGACGGATGGTATCTGTATACCGTTTACAATAGTTCAGGGGTATATTTGTCTTTTTTCCCTTGATTTTTTTTTAAGTACATGATTGTGTGTTTGAAACTCACTAGTAGTAGCTCTTTTTTCCACATTTTAACAAGAGCAGATTCACTTTAACATTTAGACACCTTTTATGAAATTAACATGATAGTATTTGTTTTGATATGATCAGGTGGTTTCTGAGGAAGGTAGAGCGATGTATAATGGAGGAGCAGCAGGACTAACATTTTGGAGTCCAAATGTGAATGTATTAAGAGATCCAAGGTGGGGAAGGGGCCAAGAAACACCAGGGGAGGATCCTCATTTGGTTGCACAATATGCCGTTAGCTACGTAAAAGGACTACAAGGAGGCGGCGGTAGTGGCAACACCCGCTTGAAGGTGGCTGCTTGTTGCAAGCATTACACTGCTTATGATCTTGATGATTGGAATGGCTATGATCGTTTCCACTTCAATGCTAAGGTAATTAACCATATCTAATTAATAATTAGCTAGTACTACTTTGATTTCCTTATCTGAATATTGAATGATTAAAATAGTTTGTTTTTCAACATCTGAATATACATAATTTATTTATTTATATGTACATAATAAATAAAATATTAAAATGTGTAGGTAAGCATGCAGGACTTAGAGGATACTTACAATGTGCCATTCAAGGCATGTGTGGTTGAAGGTAATGTAGCAAGTGTGATGTGCTCTTACAACCAGATCAATGGAAAGCCATCTTGTGCTGACCCTACTCTCCTCCGTGATACAATTCGTTCCCAATGGCACCTTAACGGGTATGAGATGAGATAAATAAAGTTATTCTATGAATTGAGATAAAATTATTTTCGCATTTTATCACACGAGTCATCATTTTCGAGCTAAATACGTTTCAAACTGTTGGAAAAGAATAAACATATATATTGAAGCATGTATATCTCTATCAAAATTTATTAATACTCGTACCAAATTTTGATGACGTACTATAAACTTAGTCCATTCTAATTATTCCTCTATTTTTTATGAATGAACTAGTTGCTTTGCAAACTAAAAAACAAATATAGGTTAGGGGATAAGAACTTAAGATTAATCACTATGGTTGAAAAATGAGACATAAATATATTGTAGTTGAATGATTATTGAAGCTACCTACTACTATAGTGTTGTGTTGTAATAATAATAACTTGTTGCCTTGTAAAACAGATACATCGTATCAGATTGTGATTCTGTTGGAGTTCTATTCGAGAAACAACATTATACTCGTTACGCTGAAGATGCTGCAGCGGCCACTATCAAAGCTGGTTCGTGTTTGTTGTTTCCCTAAATATAAGTTTTATACCTAAACTATCACTTGTTAATTTAATGATCGTATAGGGTTGGACTTGGACTGTGGGCCTTTCCTAGCCATCCACACAGATGAGGCTGTCCGTACAGGCAAAGTTTCAGAATTGGAAATCAACAATGCTTTAGCCAATACAATTACAGTCCAAATGCGTCTAGGAATGTTTGATGGGCCAAATGGGCCTTATGCAAATTTGGGCCCAAAAGATGTGTGCAGTTCAGCCCATCAACAGTTGGCCCTTCAAGCTGCTCGTGAAGGCATTGTTCTTCTCAAAAATATTGGACGGGCTCTTCCATTGTCCACTCAGAGACACCGGACCGTTGCTGTTATTGGGCCCAATTCAGATGCTACACTTACCATGATTGGCAATTATGCTGGTAAATATTTCATATACTCTCTCTTCTTTTCTTATTTATATAAATAAATAAATAACAAAGGGGAATTGATCTTGCACGAAATAATACCAAGGTTTTAGGAATATGTAATATTTACTACAAAACGTCATAACTATTGACTTCCCATCGTTTTGACTGGGTAGAATGAATGCGAGAATGAACACGGAAGCCCGCACCCCCCAACCTTTGTAAAATTGATATATTAATATCATATTTGAGTTTTCTACCATATATTGAGAAAATACACTTAGATACATGTATTTTTGCTACCATATATACTAAAATAGAGAGAGAGAGAAGCGAGCAAGATGGGGATAGAGGTGAAAGAGATTTTGTTATGCATCCATGTATATGGGATGTCAGATACATAAGAGAGTGGCGAGCGAGATGGGAGAGAGGCGAGCGGAGTTTGTAATGTATCCCAGATACAAGCGAGTCCACTTGGATATACCATGTATATCTAGAACAAATTTGGCCGCATATATTCTGAGATATATATATATCTGGATATATCTAAACGCATCTGGATGCACCAAAGTCTGGTAAGATACGTAATATTACAAATTAAACTGTATCTAAATAATTAACTCCTAAACTAGAGGGATATACGTAAGAATACCATCCTTTCTTTGACATTTTTTTGAAAATTAGTGGCTAAGTTTCTTACTAGCAAGCTCTCTCCTCTTCTCAATATATCTTGATTTTTAGTCTTTCTAAAACAGAATCTGATAAAAAATTTATATGCTTGCAAGAATTGTACTTCAGTACATAAATTGGCACATTTGTTACATTCTGAATTCTCATTCTAAATTTTCCTCTTTTATGTTATATGTATATAGGTGTTCCATGTGGTTATATTTCACCATTACAAGGAATATCAAGATATGCAAGGACAGTTCATCAACAAGGATGTATGGGAGTAGCTTGTCCAGGGAATCAAAACTTTGGATTAGCAGAAGTGGCTGCAAGGCATGCTGATGCCACTGTGTTGGTAATGGGACTTGATCAATCCATTGAAGCAGAGGCTAAAGACAGAGTTAGCCTTCTTCTGCCAGGACACCAACAGGACTTCATTTCTAGAGTAGCTATGGCTTCTAAAGGCCCCGTAGTGTTGGTTTTGATGTCCGGTGGCCCCATTGATGTTACATTCGCCAAAAATGATCCTCGTGTTTCCGCTATTCTTTGGGTTGGCTATCCTGGTCAGGCTGGTGGAGCTGCCATTGCTGATGTTCTATTTGGAGCAGCCAATCCAGGTATGTATGCATATACTTAATTATATCACTTTCAGTGAGTCATCGTCCCTGACTCACTGTAACAGTTTAACTTTAATGAAATGATTTATAATCACACCGCAATTAAAGTAGAGAAGTGCAGTGATTGTGGTATAGATAGACCTTTTTCAAGGTCAATTTCAACATATAGAAAGAAGATGCATATTGATCAATTCATTATATATACATATATATTTTATTTGGTGATACAATAATAGTTTGGAAATTTGCATATTTCAGGGGGGAAGCTTCCAATGACATGGTATCCACAAGATTATGTAGCTAAAGTGTCCATGGCAAACATGGACATGAGAGCAAATCCAACAAAAGGCTATCCTGGTAGAACCTATAGATTCTACAAAGGCCCAACAGTTTTCTCATTTGGGGCTGGCTTTAGCTACACAAGATTCAGCCAACACTTAGTCTCCGCGCCAATCACTGTTTCAGTGCCAACTCTTCATTCTCATCTTGTATATAACAACACAACAACATTAATGAAAACGAAAGCTACATTGAGAACAATACATACTAATTGTGAGTCACTTGATATAGACATGCATATTGATGTGAAAAACATAGGGGACATGGACGGAACACACACGGTCCTCATTTTCTCAACCCCACCTGATCCCACGGAGACAAAACAACTAGTCGCGTTTGAGAAAGTTCATGTCGTGGCTGGGGCTAAGCAGAGGGTCAAGATCAATATGAATGCTTGCAAACACCTTAGCGTAGTTGATGAATACGGAGTTCGAAGAATTTACATGGGAGAACACAAAATCCATGTTGGTGATGACCTCAAACATTCTATTACCTTTCAACCTTCATTTGAGGAGATCATAGTCTAAGAATACTTTTAAGGACTAAGTATTCTTGCAATTAATACTTGTTAATTATTTCTTTCCCCTCATCATAATAAAAGCCAACAACAAGTGTAAAGAAGCTCTGTTGTTTGGGAATGAGAGGGAAAGGTTAAGAACAATATTAGGGATTTGGGATATATATAATTAAGACAAAAATTTATAGCAAGTGTTGATTGGGTTCCAACATAATCAAATGTGACATAGAATTGCAGAATGAAGCATTTTAACACCTTGTTTGGATGATTGTTTCCCATTGTAAGTTTAAATATAATGTTGTTGTATAATATCATTTAAATCCATCATACTGAAAGTCCCATTTTGTGAAAAGACCTATTTGGTGTGATCGTGTCGTTACCGTAGTATTTTCTTCTCATTTTGTCTTTAGTTATTATTTATTAATAATCTTATTTTATCTTCCACCTTACCTATTATTCATAGTAGTTTTACCTCATATCCTACTTTTCTTGTAGGTTTGTCATTCGAATTGTTGATGTCTAACATTATATAACGAAGTTGGTGATGTGACTTGGATTTTTAAAATTAATTATAGCAACTAATATGAGATGGAAGAAGTATATATTTTCTTAGCTTTAATATGTGCATTGCTTTCAGATTATGAATCCCAAAAAGTCAATTTAAATAAGGGCGGGCTATTTAAATTGCAGCGGAAGGAGGTGGTGTGACTTGGATTAGAGTATATGGGTCCTAATATCATCTGCAAGTTGCATGTTTCTTTGATTATTTGCATGATATTATGTGGTGAATTTGGGTAGGTCGATGATGCCTATCAGTATGTGTTGTTTGTACTGATACTATTCTTGTTATGCCACTTGGCATAGTCTAGTTGCAGGATTCAATGATGTTTTATAGGTGAAGACAATAATGATCTATGATAACTTCTAGTCCTCTTTCCTTATGGTGTGAGCTGTGTCTTATTCTTTCATCATTTGTACTCTTTAAAAGATCTTGTACCTGTTTAGACCAGTTTCTTGGAAAGGGTTGGTATGTTTCTTTAAAGGGAAAAGGCTCAAATATGCCATTGAACTTTCAAAAAAGGCTCATTTATGTCATTCGTTAAAAGTTTGGCTCATCTATGCCATTACCGTTTAAGAAAAGTCTCATTCATGCCATTATTTTTTAACAGTGATTTTGCAAAACCATTTTTTACATGTAGCCAATTATATTTCGGCCACATCATTATTTTTTTATTAAAAAATAATCAAAATTCTGAATAAAAATTGAATTAAAATAACCTATCCAAGTAAAAACCCACCCAAATTTTAAAAAAAATCCCTATAACCCATCAGTAATCCAATTCTTTCATTCAATTTTTCAATCCAAAAAGCACACTAGCATGGTAACATGTGAAAACAAACATGATGTCAACACCTCGAGTCCAAATTTCTTAGACCAAATCGACATAGGTTTTTTTATTTTTTTTAAACATAACAAATAGTGGCATTATTTGAGCGTTTCAAATAGAAATAGGACATTGTTGTACAGCATCAGAATTTAGTTTATTACATATTTGCTCAAGCAAATGTACAGTGAAGAAAACTGAAAGTTGAACTTGACATGGAACCTCCGAAATTTCGTGAGCTATTTAGTCGCTCCAATTATCTTGGTCGATCGCAAAAGCTTGTCGATCGAAAGTTGAACTTGACATGGAACCTCCGAAATCTAGGGCTTTTTGGATTGAAAAATTGAATGAAAGAATTGGGTTGCTGATGGGTTATAGGTTTTTTTTTTTAAATTTGGGTGGGTAAAACTTGAGTGGGTTATTTAGATTCAATTTTTATTCAGAATTTTGACTTTTTTTTTATAAAAAAATAATGATGTGGCCGAATTATAAGTGGCCACGTGTAAAAAATGGTTTTGCAAAACCACTGTTAAAAAATAATGGCATGAATGAGCCTTTTCTTAAATGGTAATGACATAGATGAGCCAAACTTTTAACGGAAGACATAAATGAGTCTGTTCTAAAAGTTCGATGACATATTTGAGTCTTTTCCCTTCTTTAAAAGAACTTGTTTAAAAATCAAGTTTAGAGTATTTCTACTTTTGAATAGGGTTTTAGATTATGTTTTATTTCTTTCCGCATTTAAAGTTTCAGTTTTGGAGATAAGAATTCTCCTATTTAGGTGATAGAGTAGGTGCCCGCATGGTCCGGTGGATTGAGTTGTGCCATTATTTTTATGTTGCATGCTTTGACATGAAATAACTCTTTTTTAAATAACCATCTAATATATGATATTCATTTGTAAGACTTGTGTCGCATTGGTGGAGAAATACTTTCTACCAAAAATTTTATATTCTCATAACTTGTACTCAAAATTTTTGATTAAGGATTGAAGGATCTTATCCAATCCACCCCTCACACCTATGTTGATACTAAAAGTTTGTTATTCAAATGTTTCACCCTCTTCAAAACAATTTCCAAGCAAATACCAAAGTATTGGGTCATGCTTGTTTAGTGGAAATTAACAAATTCAAATTGTAAAGTTAATATATCACAAATAAATTCATTTAGAATTTTTTATAGAACACAATACACATAACGCCAAATTAATTTATCTAATAATATTTTAGATATGCATACTATCTAGTGAATCAAGAATGATTTTTCTTAAAAGAAAATTTGTTAAAAAATAATATTTGGAAAAGCTATTTTGTACGAGTTAATATCTCAGATAGTCACTCAACTATCTACTTTTCTCTCAGAAGCTACTTTTCTCTCAGAAAGTCACTCAACTTTGTATTTTAACTCAAAAGTCACTCAACTATTCACTCTTTTCTCAGAAAGTCACTCAACTTTGAATTTTAACTCAAAAGTCACTCAACTATCAATTGTTCTCTAGAAAGTCACTCAACCTATTTAATTGATATTTTAATTAAAACTTGTTGATATATATTTTTTATTTAAAATCCATAATTTAAAAAATAATAAAAAATACTAGTTAAACCATTTAGTGACCCGCCTCACTTGACCCAACCCGTTAAAAAAATAATATTGACCCATTTTAGTTTACCCATTCTCCTCCCTTATTCCCTCTCTTCTCGGACTCTTTCTCCTTTTCTTCTTTGCGTTTTTTTTCTTCTTCTGGTTCTCCATTGCTGCCTCTTCTTCCTCTTTTATCTATAAAGTTTGATAAAAATCCTACAGATGTTATATACAAAATTATAATGTAATAATTAGTTCCTATAGGTTTTAATTATGACTCATTTCTCCTTTAATTCTTCAATTTCAAGTTCTATATTACGTAGGAAACTAAAGAAATCTGATTTTAAAAAATCAAATTAAAAGAATTTGATAATCAGAATAAAAATATGTGATTTGGCCATGTTCAACTCTTAACTTGTAATAATTTGCTTTTTGGTTGGAAGAATCATATGAACCAGAATCTCCATAGAGCCTTAAGTAATTAAACTTGCTTTTGCATGTCTCTCTTCATACCACATTCACCTCTTTTTAGAGTTGTGAGAATTACTTGTTGAGGAAGATGTAATCAAAGGGACTCCTTAGTTTCCGAACAAATATTCGTATATCGAAACAATACTCTAAAATACAAATCAAAATAAATTTGTGCCAGTCCGAACCCATGCATTAGATTCCTTTAATTTCATATACTAGAAATTGAGATACCTAACTAAAACTCAACTAAAAGAAGAAGAAAAGGCAGCAATGGAGAACCAGCAAAAGAAAAAAAAAATAGAGGAGAAAGAGTCCGAGAAGAGAGTGGAATAAGGTAGGAGAATGGGTAAAATAAAATGGGTCAATATTATATTTTTTACGGGTCGGGTCAAGTGAGGCAGGTCACTAAATGTTTTAAATGATTTTTTTTTAAAAAAGAAAAATTGGATTTTAAATTAAAAAAATTATATCAGCAAATTTTAATTTTGAGTAACTTTTGAGTTAAAATTAAAAGTTGAGTGACTTTATGAGAGAAGAGTGGATAGTTGAGTGACTTTTAAATTAAAATACAAAGTTAATGACTTTCTGAGAAAAAAGTAGATAGTTAAGTGACCATTGAGATATTAATTCTATTTTGTACATGTGACAAACTATGAAAGACAAAATAATTTAAGTAAAACTAGCAAAACCAACCCCTCTCATCATCAGTGGCGGAGCCACATGTAGTTAACGGGTGTCGATCGACACCCCTTCGTCGAAAAATTACGTTGTGTAGCTAGAATAAAAATATTTTTTATGTATATATATTACATATTGACATTTCTTAGCTTCTACACGATTTTATTTCTTTATATTTTGACACCCCTTAGACAAAATTCTAGCTCCGCCACTGCAGTCATCATCATCTTCTTAAACTCCATAAAATCAACCCTTCCATCTCCATCAACATCCACATTGTTGATCATCTTCCTACAATCCTCAACGTTACCGCCTTGTTTGAGTCAGAGGGATCCCAACAGTGATTTCAACTCATCAACTGTGATAAATCCGTCTCCATTTTGATCAAACATATTGAATGCCTCTTGCATGTCTTCATCTTCATCTGTAAAAATTGTCTTATAAAGAGCACCAAACTCATCAATATCGACATAGCCATCGCCATTGACGCCAATATTTTGTATCATTTGGGCTAACTCACAATCCGGAATGAATATACAATCATTTTGCTCATTCATTGTTATATGTCCATCGTCGTTCTTGTCGAATATTTGGAACATCCGTCTCAGCTCATTCATTTTATTAGATGCGGTAATTAAACGGAGACGGCCACCGTTATTCTTCTTGTATTTAGCGTTTGTCTTTGAAGTTTTATTTGTGTGAAAATGAACGTATGACTAATTATATCTACTGGTTTTGCTATCTTTTGATTGAGAAAATTATGCAGAAAAACTCGGGGAAGGAAGCATTCACGATTATGTCTTTAATATAACTTTTTTTTCTAATTTATATATTATTGTATTTTGGAAGATTATAGTAATTGTGTCTAAACTTCATCTCAATTTTATTTATTTTCTTTTATTAAAAAAAATGTATGTAGGTATATTTGATCCTTTCGCAAAGTTAAGAGTAATATTGATCCTTCTCACATATGAATTATTATTTTTTTGCTTTTTTAATTCAGCTAGTACTATGAGTTTATCATCTTAATGATCAAATTTATTTTTCATTCATCTTCTTATAAAATGCCTCAATTTTTTTTGTCATGTACAAAAAATAAATTACCATATAATCACAAAATGTGAAAAATAATTCTAGTAGAATAGCATTTTTTTCCCTTTAATTGACCTTACATAACATGGATTTGGATTGTTCGAAACTCAATGTGAGTATAGGCCGTTATCGAATAGAAGAAAAATTTAAAACAGTATAAGAAAACAAATTGATTTTTCTTTTTATATTGACAGATTAAAAATCAAATTTACAACAACATAAAAAGAGAGGGACTTATTTTTATTTATTTATTACTTCATATGTCCCAATTTATATAACATAGTTTAAATTTTGTTTGTCAAACAAGAAAATCTATGGGCACTATTTTTTCATATGTATGTTAAATATTTTAAAGTGTTAATTGTTGTGATTTATAATATTTTTAATGGAGAAAGGCCTAAAATATCACTCAACTACTTGGATTGATATAAAATTATCCTCCGTCCATCTTTCGGCTCCCTAATACCCCTAACGTTAATATTTTGACTTAAAAATATCCTTTTTTTAATCGCACACTCTCATAAATTGGATGATGGACTATTGTATCAAACCCCACATTTTAAGGGTATTTTTGGCCCTTCTCCGTTAATAATTTGGAATTAGTTAATATACAAGATCATATGATTGACCTGATTTTGAATTTCATAGTAAATAAATAAAAAATGTTAGTCTTCTACTTTCTACCCCCCCCCCCCCTTCACTTCCTCTCTCTTCCATTTTTTTTTCTTCTTGGATCTTGTCCACCATTTTAAATTGTAATTTCTTTTTCAATTTATGACAAAACAAGGGAGAAAAAAAAGCAAGAGTACAAGGGAACTAAGTATTTTCAAATGTATCACTTTTTACATTGAGAAAAGATAAATTTTAATTTCTAAATAGGTTAATGAGTACAAAGATATTTCAAAGCATTTACCTCTTTTAAGAGGATATTTTGAGCAGTTACCTCAAATTGAGAAAGAGTATGATTTATATATTTGAGCATGAGTATATATTTATTAGGAATAGTATTGAGCATCGATATGTGCATGAGTTCAGAAAACTCACATTCCTCATAAACCATATAGCCAATATGGGAAGCTACCTTGATCTGTCTTCGGCTTCGATTCATTACGCTTAGAAGCTCCAACAAGCCCTAAAGTCTCTTGCCACCTAAAACTCTGCCAAGAGAGCGCTGCTTTACGTTTGATCCTATATATGTACCCATAGAATGCTATGCGTTCTCCACTTTTGAATCTCGCAAAGAGAGAGCGTGTTTTTTCCTCTGAATTTCTCTCATTTGCGGAACAAAGAAAGCGAGTTTTGCCCCAGAGACCGCTATCATTAAGAAACCAAAAGAGCTACCGAAGGAAAGGGATGCAATCTCTCCCTTGGCATTTGGAGAGGAGAGGGCAGAGAAGAAAACGTCCTTCATGCAAGCTTTTTTGCTTCTTGCGTCCTTATTATTGCATTCGAGCAAAGCTTTAGTGGATACACTTAGTTGAGATGTCCTATATCCCGGCAAGGTATAAGACAGTTCTGACAGCGTGGGTGAGATGTTGTATCATCACATTGCTTATAGTGATGGTTGTCGGTTAGAGAATCTCTCAACTAGAGTTAAAAGTGTATTTTTATCATATCACTTACTATGTTGAGTTCAGAGATGAGTAAGTATTTGTAATGCTTAAATGATTTCACTTATTTATTTATTCACATTCATTTGAGTATATATTTATATCTATTGCAGTCTTTTCATTCAGTTATTTCGCTTCGAATATATTACATACTCGTACATTCAATGTATTGATATCATTCGACCTGTATCTTTTTATGTTATAGATACATATGTTCAAGATCTTCAACTAGCGCATCGTTGAGATCACTTTGCACTTCTCATTTGATATTTTTGGTGAGTCCTCCTTGCATTTTGGAGGGCCCATTTTTCAATTCAGTATTTGCTTTGGGACGTCAAGGGTCTTGTCCCGATGTCCATGTTAAACTTAAAGGCTTCATATATAGCTTGAGTTGAGTTGTTTTCAGAAATTCCTTCTTTAAAGAATTTTGCGAATACTGATTTTTCTCTTTAAAACTTTTAATATGTTTGAGTCAAATCTTCTGCTAAGTAGTCAGTCAGATCGACGGTTTGCTTAAAAGTTGTCACGACCCAAAGTATCCTAGGTGTAACATGGTGTATTAGCATACATCATACAAGATAATAGAAATAAAGATTTCAAAGAAACGGTCTTATATCATTAAATAGTTTGACAAAAGTGGAAGCACTACTAAAAAAACAGTGAATACCGACCTAAAAATTTCCGACCTCAAATGGAGGTCGGTAATTTCTGACCTCCGGAGGTCGGTATTTATAAGTAGTCGGTTTTTATGCAAAATAAAGCAGGAAAACCAATTTCCGACCTCCGGAGGTCGGTATTTATAAGTAGTTGGTTTTTGTGCAAAATAAAGCGGGAAAACCAAATTCCGATCTCTGGAGGTCGGAATTTTTCCCGGAAAAATGAATTACAATAAAACAAAAAGCGGGAAAACCAAATTCCGACCTCTAGAGGTCAAAAAATTTCCCGAAAAAAATGAATTACAATAAAAACCGACCTCTTGATGTCGGTATTAAATTATTTTTTCTGAATAGGTTTTGTGTAAAATGAAAAACTAAAAAAATTATAATACCAACTTTCGTATATCGGTAAAATTAAATAGTAAAAATAAATTAATATAAAATACCGACCTCATGAGGTCGGTATTTTTTATATTTAATTGAGAAAATAATTTAATACCGACATCAAGAGGTCGGTTTTTATTGTAATTCATTAAAAATTCCGACCTCATGAGGTGTATATATATATATATATATATATATATATATATACATATATGCATCTATATATATACATATATACATCTATATCAAGAGGTCAGTTTTTATTGTATACATATATACGTATACATCTATGATTTTTTTTGGATGATCGAAGTAGGCCCATTTTAAGAATATCTGTTGAAAAGATAGCATAGACAATAGATTCAGTTGCAAATGATGAAGAACATCATATTACTATTGATATTCCTATAAACGAGGACATTTCTCAACATTTTATACCAACACAAGGCAGCCACATGGATGATGACGGTACAAGTTTTTATAAAGGTAAAATTTTCAAGGACAAACGAGAATTAACTAAATTGTTGAAGCTTGATTATGTGAAGAAACATCAAAGACTCAAAATCAGTGAAGAATTCTAAAGATGTATATTGTGCTAGATGTGTAGATCAAAACTGTGAGTGGTGGTTGCGAGCAACAAAACTTCAAAGTTGTAATAGATTTGAAACTAAACGATACCACAACATTCACTCATGTGGAGCACAACATCTTACAAGTAATGGTGTAGTTTCATGACTTTTTGTCATATTTATAACATGTACTTAATGATACAATTATTAGTTCAAACAACTTATATAGTTGTATCTCAACAACTTCTAATTTTTATATCGAAAGCTCGAAAGCTTCTAATATTTATATAAAAACTTTTAATGTTGTTGAACAACTGTAACAGATGAAGGGTCAAGTCCTTCAAACAACTGCATTAGTTGTCCAACGATATTGAAGAGTTGTCCAACGATATTGGAGAGTTGTCTTATAACCTTGCATAGTTGTCTAATAACAATTGAAGATCGATCTAGCCATTTTGTAAATTATTAAGTATAAAATAGGTCGTTTAATAATATCTGAAGATCGATCTAGCCATTTTGTAAATTATTAAGTATAAACTAAGTCGTTTAATAATAATGGAAGTTCGATCTAGTTATTTTGTGAATTATTAAGTATAAACTTAGTCGTTTAATAATAATTGAACATCGATCTAGTCATCTTGCGAATTATTAAGTATAAACTAAGTCGTTTAATAATAACTGATCATCGATCTAGTCATTTTGTGAATTATTAAGTACAAACTTAGTTGTTTTATAATAACCGAAGATCGATTTAGTCATTTTGTGAATTAATAAGTATAAACTAAGTTGTTTAATAATAACTGAACATCGATCTAGTCATTTTGTGGACTATTAAGTATAAACTTAGTCATTTAATAATAACCGAAGATCGATTTAGTCATTTTGTAAATTATTAAGTATAAATTAAGCCGTTTAATAATAGTTTAATATCGATCTATTCATTTTGTGAATTATTAAGTATAAACTTAGTCGTTTAATAATAACTGAAGATCTAGCCATTTTGTAAATTATTAAGTATAAACTTAGTCGTTTAATAATAATGAAAGTTCGATCTAGTCATTTTATGAATTATTAAGTATAAACTAAGTCGTTTAATAATAATTGAAGATCGAATTAGTAAATATAAACTAAGTAATTTAATAACAACTAAGGTAGTTATAGGAACAACTAAACTAATTGTAGGCACAACTGAAGTAGTTGTACTGACAACTAACAGTTGCACGGAACAATTGATAGAGTTGTACAAACGACTAAACAGTTGCATAGAACAACTAAAGGAGTTGTACAAACAACTAAACAGTTGCACGAAACAACTTAAGGAGTTATACAAATGACTAAACAGTTGCACAAACAACTGAAGCAGTCGTCCAAACAACTAAACAATTGTACTAACAACTAAATAACATCTGAAGCTTTGAAGCAGTAACATGAATAATTGAAGAAAAAAAGAGACAATTAAAGTTGTTGATAACAAATACACAAAAACTGAAATAATTATATCATAAACTAACACACAAAAATAGTTGATAACCAATAGACATAATACTGATCCAAATATTTTGTAAATTAAGTACAAAAACCACCTTCATACACAACTACTCTCTCAAGGAGTTAATTCCTTCTCAAGCACCGCAACAACATACTTCATCCTAAAATTATCTTGTATACGGATGTTGCAGCCATCCATTTAATTATTCTTAGAATTGTTCTTTCAGATGAAGAATTCTTGGCAAACCGTTGAATTGATGGAATAGCTTCAAATGCCAAATCCTACAATATAACATTAAAAATAGCCAAATACATAATAAAGTCAAATAATAATTTAACTAAAAATCATAAACTGAAAACATCGATTTAATTACTTACGGCAAACGCCCACAGAAAGCCATGAAGATTGTATTGAGATTTGGTTGAGTTTAGCTTTTTCAAAAGATACTCAATGGTAAGATCAAAGCTTTCTCGACTCCATGTATATGAATCAAACAAGCTTTTTTTCGACACCATCTTTAGCCAATTAATGTTTATCTTCTTATCTGCATTTTCTGAACACAATATACAATGCACAAATCAAACTATACTAATAACAACCTTTTGTTTTTTGGTTAAGCTTGGATCACACATTTTTTCTATGAGTACAACAATATTTGGAGATTTACCCACTTTATCAATCAAAATTTCACCTTCTTTTCCAATTTTCGCTAATTGTTGACTTAGAGGAGGAAGAGAATGACATCGAAGTCCAATCATAATAGCGAATTCATTAATGCCAAAACAAATTGGCAAGCCATTATAATCAATCCAAACCTCTTTTTTCTTTTCAGAAAAAAAACGACAAAGATTAAGACCATGTACTAACTTCATTGGAAGTTGTACTGCTACATCTTTATCCAACTTCAAAAAGTGACCAAAGCAAGATTTTTTAAATTCATTTTCAATATTTTGTGTGATTAGAATCTTTCTAAACTCAACAAATTGAACTCCAAAATCGAATCTCGTATTGATTCTAGAGTCATAAGAATCAGACTCATTCAAGTGAGTCTTAAATTTATACGTACTATTGACAATGATTTTGACATAACGTGGAGAGGATTCAATACCTTCTTCTTCTTTTTCATCTGATTGCTCATTTTCACTTTCATCACTTTTTTCTTCTCCACTAGATTTATCTCCATCACTTTCATTACTTTTTGCCTCTCTACTTAATTTATCTCCATCACTCTCACCATCTTTTTCTTTTTCGCTTGAATTTTTGTTGCTACTCTCATTACTTTTTTCTTCACCTAATAGGTCACTGCCGCTCTTACCACTTTGTTCTATCTCACTAGATTGCTTGCCACTATTTTCATCACTTTTTTTCTTTTCCTAATAGGTCACTACTTCTCTTACTACTTTGAAGTGTTCCAGGACCTCTTTTTTTAGTAACAATTAAGCTCTCAGCATTTTCTCCAACATCTAGATTGGATGAAGATGTTTCAATTCTCTTCCTCTTATATTGACACATTATATCTACACTAAAATAGTTTAAAAAATTAGTAAATAGTATAAAATTAACTTAATAGGATCAGTAGAAAATGTGTAATTGTAGTACATTAAACATCAATAATTATATTATTTGTCCTACAACTAATCAATTGATCAACAACTGAACACAGTTGTCCAACAACTGTCGTAATTGTGGGAACAACTTATCTAGTCGTTCGACAACTACATGCATTTGTTGGACCATTTTGTATCCGAAAGATATGCCTAATTATTCCTATAAACAATTTCAATAGTTGACCAGACAACTACGAAAGTTGTTGGCTGAAACAACTAAATTTAATTCACTAAATTCATTAACACAAAATAATTTTATACGGACGAAAAAATTCTTTTGAGTTAATTTCAACTTCAAACGGAATAAATGCAATGTAAAACAACAAAAAAATATCATATATAGATGATAATGATTTTCTTCTTTATGAAACCCTAGTTCTAATATTTTGAAATAGAAAAGAGAAGAAAATTTACCTTGTATGATCAGGAAGAAAACACAATAGAAAATGTTGAATGATTTTGAAGTTGAAGAAGAAGAAAAAAGTTTGAATTTTTTTTCCAAATTTTCATCAGTTCGTCCTCTCCGTCGTTCGATTGTGTTCTAACTGAAAAGGAACTCTTCAAAAACTAATGGGTATATACAATTTAGTTTTTAAGTTTTTATCACAATTTTAAAAATACTATTTTAAGTCCTTAAGTTTTTAAAATTAGTAGCTTAGTCCTTTTTATTAATATTAAAAACCAAAAAATAGAGAGAAAAAAAAGAGGGACCCACTTGTCCCTTTTTTTAATTGAAAATTTAAGAGGCATTTTAAGCTCATTTTCTCACTTATTCACTTGATAAACTATATAAGGTAGGAAATAAGGGGTCTCTTGGCTTACAACTCTAGTTAAATGAAATTAATTATTACTCTATCCATTAAAATGAATTGAGCACTAGTTAGTTCTCCTTTTCTCTCACTAGAGTCCAGCCATGGGTATCAATGGGTTCCGCCCTTATGTCTGATGATGTTTACTACAAGCTCCTTGTCAAGCTTTACCGATTCTTGGTAAGGGACTAGAAGCAAGTTCAATGTGGTGATTCTGAGCAAGATTAACAAGCCTTCACTATCTCTCTCGAGGTTGATTTCTTATGCCAAGGGAAAAGAGGATAAAAATATTGTCATTGTGGATACTATTACCGTCGATGTTAGGGATTATAAATTTCCAAAATTGAAGGTGATAGAAAATAACAAATAGAACGATGAAGAAAGCAGATTGAAATAAGCAATAGAAGAAAAAATTATTACTGCACAACTCTCTTATCTTCAATATCAATCAAGATAAGTCAATATATAGACTTTTACAAAGAGTTTTCTGTTACGCATAAAATCCACAAACCCACGACTACTAGAACTCGAAACAGTCGCTACTAACTCACTAAGAATCTGCCCACTTTCTAATAATTAGGAGTTGAACATTTCAACAAAATAAAAAGGCCAACAAACATTAAATAAACGCTTCCTAAACAAAAGAACACTTTCAACAATGCCTCCCTTAAACTGATAAGTCACATACATTGGTTTAACTATCTTCACAAGAGACAACATGCTTCAAAGTACAAACTCCCAATAGCTTTCCTAGCTTCACGACTGTTGCATGATTGAGAGGCTGGGTCAAAATATCAGCACCTTGGTCTTCACTTTTGTAGTAGACAACATCAATGATCTTATCCCTTGTGAGATCTCTCAGGAAATGAAATTTCACTTTAATGTGTTTGCTCCTCCCGTGCAAAACTGAATTTTTGGAAAGCTTAATCACTGAACCATTATCATAGTAAATTAGAGTTGACTTTTGCGAAAAAAGACATAGTTCAACTAGAATATTCTTCAGCCAAATTGCTTGAGTGGCGCACACAGTTGCTACCACGAATTCTGCTTCTGCAGTTGACAATGTAATAGTTGGTTGCTTCTTGGAACACAATGAAATAGCACCTGATCCAAACATAAAAACATAACCAGACGTGCTTTTCCTATCAACTTTATCTCCAGCAAAGTTACTATTTGTGAAGCCAATTACATATGATTTTCCTCCTTTTCTGTACAAAATGCCAAGATCATTCTACCTTGTAAATACCCGAGAATTCTTTTAGCAGCCAACAAGTGAGTCTCTCTTAGATTTTCCATATACCTGCTTATTAGACTTACAGAGTACATTATATCAAGTCTAGTCACTGTCAAATACATCAAACTTCCCACAATCTTCTTGTAGAAAGTGTTGTCAATCCTTGTTCCTGTAGGATTTTTTTCAAGCTTCAGCCCCCTCTCTGCTGGTGTGGCGACAGAATTGCAATTTGTCATTCCAAATCTCCTTAAAATTTCCTGGACATATTTCTTTTGTGAAATAAAAATTTCACCAGAGGACTGCTTCACTTCAATTCCCAGAAAGTAATGCTTTAGGACAAGATCCGACATATCAAACTCGGTCATCATCAATTGCTTAAAATTATTAACCAATACATGATCATTCCCATCATAGATTAAATCATCTACATATAAGCACACAATGACAAGCTTTCTGTCTTCAGTTTTAGTATAAAGTGTATGCTCATAAGGACACTTTTTAAAACCTGCGATATTAAAATAAGCATCAATGTGACTATACCAAGCTCGTGGAGCTTGTTTTAGCCCATATAATGCTTGTCTCAATTTGCAAATTTTATGTTCGTTGCCATACTTAATGTAACTAGGGGGTTGATCAACATATACCTGCTCTTGCAATTCTCCACATAAGAAGGCATATTTCACGTCCAAATGATAAATTGGCCAATTGTTCTAGGTTGCCAGTGCCACCACTAACCTGATGGTGTCAAGTCTGACTACTGGAGCAAACACCTCTTTGTAATCTACACCATACTCTTGCTTATATCCTTTGGCCACCAAGCTCGTCTTGTACTTGTCAACTTCACCATTCTCATTGAGTTTGGTTTTATAAACCCATTTAACTCCAATTGTTCTTTGCCCTTTTGGTAGATCAGCAAGCTCCCAAGTGTCATTTTTTCAATTGCCAAAATTTCAGCATTCATTGTCTCCTTCCATTTTGTTTCTTGGACAACACTTTTAAAATTTATTGGGTCACAATTTGCGAACAATGCAAAATGAGCACTTGTCTCATCATTGATATTGACATCGGTTACCTGGTAGTCTTGCATCCATGTAGGTATTCTTCGGACACAAGGAACAACTTTCTCTACTTTGATAGGTTCTTCTGTAGGTGGAAAAACCTCAACAGTTGGAGCAACAGTTGCTAGAATTTCAGACCTTGACTAGACAGCTCGTCATCTCAGTTCCAAGTATTGTCTTCATAAAAAACAACATCTCTACTAGTCACTATCCTTTTTGTCAAAGGATTAAATAGCCTGTACGCCATCAGGTTGGTGGTGGCACTGGCGGCCTAGAACAACTTTCTCTGCTTCGATAGGTTCTTTTGTAGGTGGCAAAACCTCAACAGTTGGAGCAGCAGTTGCTAGAATTTCAGACCTTGGAGCTACATCTTCAGATTCATCATCGCATAATACTTGACTAGACAACTTTTCATCCCAGTTCCAAGTATTGTCTTCATAAAAAACAACATCTCTACTAGTCACTATCCTTTTTGTCAAAGGATTAAATAGCTTGTTGATTAATGTTTCAAGGACACTACTTCCAATTCTAAGCGTCAATGATCGTTAGTCAGTATAATAACCCAACTAAATGATTTGGGATCGAATCCCACAGGGTACGTGTTTAAGATTTAATCGGTAAGTCCAAACATGTTTGAATCAATCATAGCAATAGACATAATCGAATAAAAATATAATTCAAATCAAGGGATGACACAAATGTCAACTAAGGGGGTTTTGGTTTTAGTTATCAACTATAGCAGAAGCAAATTAACACAAAAATAACAATAGAGAGACGAGTTCTTGGGATGTGATTCAATTATGGGCTATTATAAACAAATGGGTAATTGCAACTGTCAGAAAATAGTTGTAAATCAGTGAATAAGCTAGACTATAGAGGAGGTAAATTTTCTCTCAAACAATTTACCCCGAATCAAGTTGATTTCTCTCAAACATCAACAAGCATGCAAAATAAGAACAGCCTACACTTTAGTCCATTTACTCTCTCGAGCTGAATGTGTGGAAAAGGGTTTAGGATTCACTCTCTCGAGCTAAACCCATGACAACCAAATACCCACAGACTATCAATCAATAATCTTGGTTTTAAAACCTCTCTCTCGAGCAAGCCAAAAATATGAAGGCAGAACTGCATTTACAACTACAATTCTTTAATTTAAACCACAATTACTGATTGAAATCACTTCTAAACAGCAATTATATAGCAACACCCATTAGCTAAATCAGCCCATAATCACATAATCACACCCCAAGAATTGGGGTTTTAGATAAACATAATAAAAAGATAGAAATCGTTACCAAATTGTGTATCCATCCACTAGTACAATTAATTTCGTCTTTACAAAGGTCCAAACTGAAAAATCTCAAAGACCTACTTCTAATTTCTCAAAAATGGAAAACTTCAATTCTTCAAAGCTAAGGAAAACTTGTCTCTCAGTTCAGAATACTCAATATTCAAAAATAAGATATACTTGATAATGATAAAATGATATAACACTGAATCGCAGAACCACTCGGCGATCCGCCGACTTGAATTTCTCCTTCAGGGATTGGCACATTGGAACTTTAGGCGGTCAAATGGCCACTCGACGAGTCTCCAAATGGACTTGGCGATCACCAGGCTCTCTTTTCTTCCTTCTTTCAGCTTACTTCGTTCCGTTTTGCAACTTAGTTTCCTTGCTTTGTCCTCAATCCAAATACTTGGAAATCAAGGATTTTATATCAGTTATTTGCACAAAATAAGCATTTAAGGACACTAAACCAATACAAATAAAGCCCTAAATGAGTCCAAATCTAGGACTCATCAACACCCCCAACTTTAACTTTTGTTTGTCCTCAAGTAAAACTCAAGCTCAGCAGTTCAAAAAGAATGTCTCAAACAGTGTTACACAAGACTCAATCATGAATGCACACAACAAGACTCAACTTACTCAAGCAAGAATCAATTGTGCACTCAAAGGTTCAAGTTGTGACTCACCACTATCAAAGATTCTCAAGTTCACAGTGCTTGCTTCAAATGCAAGTTCAAGCTCAACAAAGATACTCAAATGTCCTCACACAAAGATGATTCCACATTCACACACAATGGTTCAATAATTTATAGTTCCAAAATCAAAAACAACTCTCACAATAAAAAAAATGAACACATGTATGACTTTACCCATAGGTTTGCCCTTATTTTCCAGCCAACATTTGTTTCAGCTCACTTTAAGATCAAAAAGGTCTTTTCAAGGCTTGTAATTGGGCTGAGTGTAAAGGTATGGTCATTTAGGCTCAGTGGCTATTATCCTCATGAAATGTGGTATGAACAACACTTCCTTTCCTTTTCTTCATCATTCTCATTCAAGCTCACAATTCACCCCATTATTAACTTTCCATGGAATACTGGACACCCCATTTTCTTTTGCACTTTCACAACCTTATTTCAAAACTTTTTTGTTCTTTTTATTTTTCATTCACCTTTTCTTTTTCTCTTTTTTTTTTATGAAGGGGTTCCATCTTTCTCAAAACCATGGATCAAGGGGGATTCTTTTGCATTTCTTGATTTACCTTCTCTTTCCACCATACCCCCAACTTATGTTTTTGGCCTAAGTTGGGTATTCAAACAAACCACAATTCATGAGGATTATGGGTGAAGGGATAAATAGAGGTCTCATTTGCCTCAAGTTTTAAAGGACAAGGCTCGAAAGGGTTCAACATCGTTCACATACTCACAAGATTGGCCACAAAAGAGGTATAATGTCAAATTGTTTCACATACTCATTTCAAGAGCTTGCATCACTTAGTCAACCAGACCAATGGGGCAAATTCTAAGTGGCATCACACATGGTTCACGGTAACCTTATCACACAAGGCATTGACATCAGTGTCAAACAAGACTCCACATTTTCGCTAGTGTGCAATGTTCATCACAAGACACTCAATTTGATAACCGACTAGTCACAACGAGATGCAAACTATTCACATATTATCTATGCAACTTCATTTGGCCTTATCGTAGCCGCACATTCATTTTTGTTCGATTATGAGCACTATTTAAGTCATTGGTATTGATCAAAACCGATACTCAAATTTGCAAAAGAACAACCACATTCAAACACAATCAAGTAGTGGCACAAAATTTTCAAAAAGGGTCAAAACCATTAACAATTAAAACAAGGAGCCACAAGCTCAAATATCAAAACAGTGTTAAAACACAAATATCAGCACAAAACCTAATATATACACAAAAATCATAATCACAAGAGGTGGGTATGGAAATACCTCACCCCACCAGATATAAAAGGAATTTGTCCTCAAATGTAATAAAATATCCAAAAAGTAAATAAAGATGACAGAGAGAGAGGTGTTGCATCTAAAAGCACACACAAGTTCACGTGGTCACTCAAGTAGTACAACAACACTTTTGAGCCGGATTATCGAACCAAAGGGACTTCAAATCAACAAATAACAACTTTGCTATGTCTAAAATAAGTTTACTTATATGATAAACAATTTTAGAAATTTGTTTGTATCTACTAAGTTGAACAATCTCAAAAATTAATTACTACAATCAAGCAGTTTCAAACAAGATAATTTCATAATATGGGAAAGTAATCCAGGGTTGTAGCATAACTTGATTTCCAACATAATATTAATCTATCCTAGCATTCGACAGGCTAACCTCATTATGGATTTGCAAGGTTCATTTTCCCGATCTCTAATCGCCTACCACCATCGACAGCCTAACTACATCGTTGAGCGGGGATAGGCATGAACCAATGGCGGAGCATTAAGCTATCATCTTGCATATTAATCAAGCGCGGTATATAGGTATAAGACTATTCTATATATGAAACACTCTAACTTTACTCTAGAATGAACACGCTTCTCACATTCTTTGGTCTATCCATCTATTCAACTTTCGAATTCAAGAGTGGACAATGAGTTTATTTTAATGTAGATTAGTCATTAAAATAGTTAAACAAGAATGTACGCATAAATCACAAGAAAACCCATCTTATGCTAGAAACAAATACCAATATGCCATTAATCATAGATACAACCCTAGAATAAGGGAATTTAGCTACTCATACAACAAAAGATCATCAAATAATGTTTATGGATCATAAAAGGGTTTTCCAAAATGAAGGAGTAGAAGAAAAACCCTAGAAAGTGTTAGCCAAATCTCCAAAATCGATGTTCTCTCATCTTTTCAAAACTGGATAAAATAAAAATAACACACTTAAACTATTTATAGTCTAAAATAAAATATGTGGCCAATCTCTGGTGTCCAGGTCCGCGACGTGAACCTATTCCCTTGCCTATAGTTGCACACAGATGAAACCTCTTTGCAACGCGCTCCTATCGCACACTCCACTGTTTAGTGGAATTCCTTTTCTGCATTTGTGTATTAGCTCCGTGACATGGAGATGCTCCCTCGTAGTGTATTCTCCAGCTTCTTGTCCCTTTTTCTCTCAGCTTCATCTTCTATTTTCCGACCTCTGACCATGTGCCCTATTTTGGCTCGTTCTTCTTTGCTTTTACCCTAAAACATCTAATCATATTGGTTAGAAGAAGTGACATCAAAAGACTCTCAAAACTTAATTCTGACAACTAAAAATGCTCTCAACTTAGCTATATATTTGGGATAAATTGGTTATTAGGCGAATAAATACGCCGAAGATCACCACCCCACACTTACAGCTTTGTTCGTCCTCGAACACTTCTACACTTTCAAAATACGACGACTCTACTACACTTCCCCTAATGGCATTTCAGCTTTTCCCACAACAACTATCATAGCCTCACACAACATGACAAATACTATGCATTCATTAAGACTACTAGTGCAAGACCATCTAGCCTCAAGAATAGACTCTTATATCGCAGCAAACTCATGCACAACTTTTGGATCCACAGATATATCCATTTTCAGACCTCATTAAACATGTGCCCTCACCACAAATGAACACCTTGATTTACTCACACATAACATTTTCCTACAAAAATGGGTGCGGGAAGCAATTTCGCTCACTCTCGAAAGAAATCACATACCACAACCAACGAACCATAGGCTTGCTCTTAGTGTACTGCCTCACTACTTTTGAGAATACATAAGTTCAAGATCAGTTAGGTCTTTTAAGGGTTGTAATGCAGGCTAGGGGACCGGTGGGAACTTTTTTTCAAATATAAATAGCGACTGCATTCCCAAGCGCTTTAATGCACAAAAAACTTCATTTTTGGACTTTCTTTTAACAACCTCCTCCTTAAGCTCCTTTTCATGGAACCATTGGCCCCTTGTTGCAAAGCATTTACATTCACCTCTACCTATAATTTTCATTCTAACTTCATTCATCAAAGTTTATTTATTTATTGATTTTTTTATACGGTTCAACGGGACTGTCCTTGGCCAAAGAACCAAAAACAACTTTCAAGGAACCCAAAAATGAAAATAGCAACAACAAACAAAACTATTTACATCAATATAGTACTCCCACCCCACACTTAAAAAGTCAACATTGTCCCCAGTGTGACACAACCCAAAATGACAACAAAGTAGGGAGGGTGTACTTCCCTGATCATTCATCCATGTCGGCATCACTGTCGGTGGCCTCAGGAGCCAAAAGGTCACCCTCATCTGCATTAGAATCGGACTCACTATTCGACATGGTTCGCCTCTTGTCCTATCAGTTGATACATCATCCCATACGTGTTCTAGAAATGCAGGTATGAGTCCTAGCAATGCCTCAGCATGTTCATTTAGAGGGTACTTCGTTGCAATTTCATCCAGTTGCTCCTGACTTGCAGCTCAGCATCCATTTCTATGACGCAATATTTCCAATCCAAACATGCGCGCCGTGATCATATCATCCTTCCTATTTCCCTCAGCGGTAGTGAGGATGAGTCCATACATGTTCTCTGGCCCTTTGTCTTTGTCACATCTAGGGGCATGGTGAACAAAGGTGCCATGTAGTCCACGCTCTCCTCTAGAACTCTAGCTCACCTGCACAAATTAGTGATTAATCCCCCAAAAGCATACCTTCGACCTCGATGTACTCTAGCCTTGCGCATGGCTGATTTTAGCACCGCTCCTACATTGATGGGTGGGTCCTTCATTAAAGAATAGACCAAGCATACTCGATCTTTTGTCACCTTGATAAAATACAGCCCTGGTATCAGACAATTCATGATAATTCTTAACCATACTCGAGCTTCTCGATTCATGTGAGTGTAAGGATATGACTGGTGATAATCACGGTGCCCATGTCGAATCCATTTTGCAGTGGATTGTGCCCCACACAAAACATGTTGGATCTGCTGATATGGAGGACTGATATTAATCCCAGTGAAGACATCAGAAGGGGCATCTGCAGTCCCCAGTATTTGATTTATAGCTGAAGGTGTCAGAGGGACCTCCACGCCTCGCACTATTACAAAGTGAGAACGGGCATCGGGCTTCCAATTTGCGTAGAATTCCCGCACCACACAACATTGAACTCTGATGGAACTTAAAAGATGAAACCCATATGCAGCTCTTATAGGTGACGCATAATGTGTGGGAACTCCCTCTCTAAGTTGACATCATCAAGTATCACATCCGAGAAGTACTTGGCTTCCATGTGTGATTTGTACGACTTCTTGCCTTCCGATGTGATAGCTTTCGCCCCATAGCGCTGTGTTTGTCCTCTTGGGACAACGGGTGCCGGGGGAATGGTGGTGCCCATTCTTACTCTCTTACGACTGCTAGACGCCACCGTTTTGGCTGACCTTTGTGTGCTAGACATGGTAATCTGCAATCAGACAAAACTCATATCAGTTAATGAGACTCAATAATTGAGGGCCACCCCACACCTACTCTCGAGCACAACTTCACAAACAACACAGTACTCAGACTTCCCATTGTCATTTCAGCATATGATTCACATAATTCACCCCAGCCCAAACATGCAACCCAAACATCTCAAATTCTACTCAAGAATTCTAACCAACACACATCTTTCTACTCCAATCACTTTCCTCATAACCTATTTTCCATTCAAGACTTTCCAAACCACAATTTTTTTATTTATATTGTCAACCAAATACATTCCAACAAATTTTACCACCATGACTAGTAATAATTAAGCAGAAAACCACAAAGAACAACAATTTCAACATACTAGGCTAACTCACCCATCGCCCACATGAATATTAGCCCTAACTTAAGTAAATCATCCAAAGAAAGAAACAAAAGTGTGTAGGACACATACCTTTCGTGCTTAGACCCACAAAAACTGATGAACTTGGTGAGAAATTCCAATTTTGCGACACGGATTTGTTCTTGGAAACAGTTAGAGTTGAAGGAGAAAGGGGAATAAAGAAAGTTAGAAGGAAAAATAGAGTTTAAGGGACAGATTTGGGGAGTAAAAGGGAATGGGGGTTGGTTTTTACCATATTGGCCGGGTAAAACCAGACATTTTAAATGAAAATACTCAAAAACTTACCTGGTCCGCGATGCAGAGATGTCGTGGACATGTCTTGTGTCTTTTTCGCCTTCACTTAGGGCTCTCCTTTTGCAGAAACAAGTCCACGACGCGGTAAGGTCGCGGATTCCACTATTTTCTTGCCCCATCTTCGCTTGGGGCTTGCCTCTTGCAGAAACAAATCCACAACGCGGTGAGGTCGCAGACTCTACTATTGTCTCGCCCTAAAATTTCACTTTTTTTTTTTTACAAATTACAACTTTTAAGATAACTGAAATAACCTATAACTAAAATTAAACCAAACTAGCCTATTCAAATAAAACACAACGGAAATATCTTCTAAAATACAAGGTCTCTGGTTGCCTCCCGAGTAGCGCCTGATTTAACGTCGCGGCATGACTCAGCTCCCCCTCATTTATTATTCAACTCCAAACTTTCTTCTTCTTGAACCACCTTTTGTCTAAAATAATGCTTCTCCCTTTTTCCACTCACGATGAACGTGGATTGCTTAACTTCATTCCATAACTCTACAACGCCGTGGTCAGTCATGCACACCATCTCAAATGGTCCGCTCTATTTTGACTTCAACTTACCTGGAAACAACCTTAATCTAGAGTTAAACAATAATACATTTTGCTCCGGTTCAAAAAGTTGAGGCACAATATGCTTATCATGCCATCGTTTAGTCTTCTACTTATAGAGCTTGGCATTTTCATAGGCATGGAGTCTGAATTCATCCAATTCATGTAGCTGACCCATATTTTTTCTCCCTGCTAGTTCTGAGTCCATGTTCAACTTCTTCATTGCCCAGTAAGCCTGATGTTTTAATTCAACTGGAAAGTGACACGCTTTACCAAACACCAAGTGATAGGGAGAAGTCCCTATTGGTGTCTTATAAGCGGTCCTATATGCCCATAATGCATCATTAAGCTTCATTGCCCAATCTTTCCTTTGGGCATTCATTGTTTTCTATAGAATTTGCTTCACTTCCCTGTTTGACACTTCTACCTGGCCATTAGTTTGAGGGTGGCATGTTATAGCTACCTTGTGTCTGACTCCATATTTAGCTAAGATATTCTTCACTAATTGATTTATGAAGTGTGTCCCTCTAACACTAATTATTGCTCTAGGAGTTCCAAATTGAGTGAAGATGTGCTTCTTTAGAAACTTCAACACCACTTTAGCATCGTTGGTCGGCAACGCCACTGCCTCAACCCATTTTGGCAGAGTCCACAGCCACAAGTATGTATTGATTTCCATTCGATGGATGGAATGGCCCCATGAAGTTGATCCCCCAGACATCAAATATTTTAACCTCCAAGATGTTATATAAGGGCATCTCATGTCGTCTGGAAATAGATCCCATCTTCTGGCATTGATCACAACTTTTCACATACCCCGCAGCATCCCTAAATAAAGTAGGCCAGAAAAAACCTGATTGGAGCACCTTATGCGCAGCGCGCTCACCTCCATGATGACCCCCATATGCAGACGAGTGGCAACTATCCATCACTTGTCTCATCTCGGACTCAGGCACACACATTTTCATCATTTTGTCCGGCCCTTGATTGAAGAGATAAGGCCCATCCCATATGTAGAACCGAGCATCATAAATAAGCCGCTTCTTTTGGTGTGTGGTTGCACCTGGTGGAAATAATCCGCTAACCAAATAATTAACAATATTTACATACCATGGTAGTTCGGTCACCTCTAGTGACAATAGCTGTTCATCAGGGAATTCCTCCCTAATCTGACCTTGCTCTCCCACATGTGATGAACTCTCCAATCTTGACAGGCGGTCTGCAATCTAGTTTTCAGAACCTCTTCGATCCTTGATGTCAATGTCAAACTCTTGTAGCAATAGAATCCACCTGATTAACCATGGCTTTGCATCCTTCTTGTTGAACAAGTACCTCATAGTTGCATGGTCAGTATAAACAACAACTTTAGTACCTACCAGGTAAGATCTAAACTTGTCAAAAGCATAGACCAAGGCAAGCATTTCTTTTTCAGTCACTATGTAGTTGGTTTGGGCCGCATCCAGAGTTTTGCTTGCATAATATATTGAGTGAAACACATTCTCTTTCCTTTGCCCCAACACTGCTCCCACAGCCACATCACTTGCATCACACTTAAGCTCAAAAGAAAGCTCCCAATTTAGGGAAGTTAGGATTGGAGCTTCTATCAACTTCTTCCTCAAAGCTTCAAAAGCTTGCATGTATTGCTCATCAAATACAAATTTCATCTCCTTCTCTAGGAGATTGCATATGGGTCTTGCAATCTTAGAGAAATCCTTGATGAATCTCCTATAGAAACCAACATGACCCAAAAAAATTTGTACCCCTTTAACAGAAATTGGGGGAGGTAGCTTTTCAATTACTTCCACTTTGGTATGATCAACTTCCATCCCTCTCTTTGACACCTTATGGCCCAGCACAATCCCTTCCTTCACTAGGAAATAACATTTTTTCCAGTTTAGGATGAGATTAGTTTCCTCGCATCTAGCCAGCACCCTGCCTAAATTCTCCAAGCACCTGTCAAAAGACTCCCCAAATACTGAGAAGTCATCCATGAATATTTCCACAAAATCTTCAATTATATCATGAAAGATAGCCATCATGCATCTTTGGAAGGTGGCTGGAGCATTGCCTAGCCCAAACGGCATTCTCTTGAAAGCAAATGTCCCATACGGGCTAGTGAATATAGTTTTCTCCAGGTCCTTTGGTGAAATCACAATTTGGTTGTATCCTGAATAGCGATTCAGCAAACAATAATATTATTGTCCAGCCAACTTGTCCAATATCTGATCAATAAAAGGAGCCGGGTAGTGATCCTTTCTGGTGGCTTCATTCAATTTTTTGTAATCCATGCATATTCGCCATCCTGTAACTGTCCTAGTTGGAATGAACTCATTTTTTTCATTGGTGATCACCGTCATGCCTCCCTTTTTAGCCACACACTAAACTGGGCTGACCCACTTGCTGTCCGAAATTGGATAGACAATACCTCCATCTAGCTATTTGATCACCTCCTTGCGTACCACATCTTTCATCACTGGGTTTAGCCTGCGCTGCGGTTGCACAATTGACTTGTCCCTCAATGTCTTACCCAATTAATACCTTCTCTAAAGGGTCTTGGGCTTCAACATATTTAGCTGCCATTACCTCATCAATGACTGTAATTACAGACAGTTCCTCATATATTGCAGGCAACTTCATTGCCTTGTAAACATCAAATATCTTGACCTTGTCATGAGCCCTCATTATTAGTCTACCAACCTCCACATCAATTAATGCACCTCCGATTACTAGGAATGGGCGTCCCAAAATAAATGGGACCTCTGGGTCAGGCTTAAAATCCAAAATGACAAAGTCCACGAGGAAAAAATTAGAGTTCCCACTTGAACCAAAACATCTTCAATAACGCCATCTGGCCTTGCCACCGAACGGTCCGCTAGCTATAACATAATGGTTGTGGACTTGGGCCTTCCTAGTCCCAATTTGAGAAGCATGGACATAGGCATCAAATTGATACTTGTGCCCAAATTGTACAACCCTCTTGCCTCAACACACTGACCAATTGTATTCGAACAGTGAAACTCCTTGGATCTTTCAACTTAATTGGGACTCAGTTCTGGATCCTAGAACTGCACTCCTCCATGAGTGCTAACGTTGCATACTCAACCAATCTACTCTTGTTGGCTACCACATCTTTCACATATTTGGCATACTTAGGAATGCCCTACAACACATCTATCAAAGGCAAGTTAACATGTACCTGTTTGAGTAATTCAATAAATTTACCAAAACATTCCTCCTCCTTTTGTCTTTTGAATTTCTATGAGAATGGAGGAGGAGCTTTTGCTTTTGGTTCCTCATTAACCCGTTGTTCGCTTGATTCTGCTTCATCTACATGTTTTTCTTTTTCTTCAGCAACTTTTGCCTTTGGCGTCAACTCCTCCAATGGATGACGACTTTGAGTACTCACAACATTTACCTGCTTCGGGTTTGGATTCGAGTCAGTATATCCCGGTAAACTCCCTTTTGGTCAAGAATTTTGGGCACTAGCAAACTGCCTAAACTGCTTCTCCAAATTCTAAGTCGCCAATTGATTGTTTAGAACATCTGCTGCCAATTTAGCTTGATCCTCCATGATTTGTTTTAGCATGTCCTCCACACTCATATCACTTTGCTTGGTAGCCTACTGGTTACCATGGTTTTGCATATTTCCATGGCTTTGTTGATGGTATTGTTGTACACTACTCTGTGGTCTGTATTAGTTTTGTCCTCGATGTTGGTTTTGATTGCCACCCCATGAAAAGTTAGGGTGGTTTCGTCAGCTCGGGTTGTAGGTATTTCCATAGCTCTAGTGATTTCCTTCTCATTGAGCATTACCTACAAAATGAACAAACTCTGGGTTTGCTTCACATACCTCAGCACTGTGATCTCCACCACATACTTCACACCAAGCTTGTGCTTGATGTACCATATTAACTTGGGCTTGTTGTTGTCCTAGTGACATGTTGCTAAAATGAATAGTCATCATATTCTGTATTGCTGCGATTTGTGCCGACAAAGCTGTCACTCCATCCATTTCCAACACTCCAGCTGTCTTCTGTATGACTGGTTTAGCTCCTCCACCATTTCACTCAAGGTTACCTTGTGAAATTCTATTGAGCAATGTAAACATCTCAGCATATGTCTTCTCCAAAGCTTGTCCGCCTGCAATAGAATCAAGTAAAAATTTTATGTTTGGTTTCAACCCTTCAATGAAGGTATCGACCAACACTTCGTTAGCTTGATGGTGATGTGGACAACTTCACAGCAGGGACTTATACCTGTCCCAAGCTTGGTACAATTTTTCCCCTCCTTTCTGTCGGAAGCTTAATATGTCGCTTCTCACTTGGCTATTTTACCGAATGGAAAAAAACCTTATCAAAAACTTTCGGGCAAGATCATCCCAAGTTGTTATGGAATTTGCGGGCTCAGAGTTCAGCAATCTTTTTGCTTCCCCCAACAGAAAAAAGGGGATAATGTAAGCCTCACATAATCATAGTTCACTCCAGTTGGAGTGTATGTGTCACTGATCTCGAGAAAATTCTGAATATGCACTCGTGGATCCTCATGAGATAGACCAGTGAACTACATGTTTGTGTGTAGTAGTTGCACCATGTTCTGCTTCAATTCAAACCTCCCACCAGGTGCAGGTTTCTGAATACTTGAGGTAACATTGGTGGTTTGTGGGATTGCCACATCCCTCACTTTCATTTCTACCATCACTGCCGGTGGGTCTTGATCCTCCCTTTCTTCTGAAGTTTCTGGTTTACTAGCCACAAGAGGAACATAATAAGTGAGTCTTTTTTGCCTTCTCCGGTAACGAACAAATCTCTCTGGTTCAGCTAAAGGCTCTAACAAGTCCTGGTTGTCTACCAGTGTCAAAACCTGACACAACATGTGAAATGAAGAACCAAGATCAAGTTGTCAACACTTGTACAAATAATTTAGATACTAAAAAATTAGATATCTGTCGATTTCAAAGTCCTCGACAGCGACGCCAAAAACTTGTTTCGTCCAAAAGAACACGTAAGTGCACGTGGTCACTCAAGTAGTACAACGACTCTTTCAAGCCAAATTATTGAACCCAAGGGACTTCAAATCAACAAATAACAACTTTACTATGTCTAAAATAAATTTACTTATGTGACAAACAATTTTAGAAATTTGTTTGTATATACTAAGTTGAACAATCTCAAACATTAATTACTACAATCAAACAGTTTTAAACAAGAGAATTTCACAATATGGGAAAGCAATCTAGGGTCGTAGCATAACTCGATTTCTGGCATAATATTAATTTATCCTAGCATTCGACAGGCTAACCTCATTATGGATTTGCAAGGTTCATTTAACGATCATGATCTCCCGACCTCTAATTGCCTACCACCATCGACAACCTAACTACATCGTTGAGCAGGGATAGGCATGAACAAATGGCGGAGCATTAACCTATCATCTTGCATATTAATCAATCGTGGTATATATGTATAAGACTATCCTATATACGAAACACTCTAACTTTACTCTAGAATGAACACGCTTCTAACATTCTTTGGTCTATCCATCTATTCAACTTCTGAATTCAAGAGTGGACAATGAGTTTATTTTAATGTAGATCAGTCATTAAAATAGTTAAACAAGAATGTAAGCATAAATCACAAGAAAACCCATCTCATGCTAGAAACAAATACTAATATACCATTAATCGTAGCTACAACCCTAGAATAAGGGAATTTAGCTACTCATAGAACAAAAGATCATCAAATAATGTTTATGGATCATAAAAGGGTTTTCCAAAATGAAGGAGTAGAAGAAAAGCCCTAGAAAATGTTAGGCAAATCTCCCAAATCGATGTTCTCTCGTCTTTTCAAAACTGGATAAAATAAAAATAACACACTTAAACTATTTATAGTCTAAAATAAAACACGTGGACAATTTCTGGTGTCCAGGTCTGCGACCTGTTCCCTCGCCTATAATTGCACACAAATGAAATCTCTCCGCGACGCGCTCTCATTGCGCACTCCACTGTTAAGTGGAATTCCTTTTTTGCATCCGCGTATTAGCTCTGTGATGCGGAGATGCTCCCTCGTAGTGTATTCTCTAGCTTCTTGGCCCTTTTTCTTCGCAACTTCGTCTTCTATTTTTCGACCTCTGACCAAGTGCCCTATTTTGCCTCATTTTTCTTTGCTTTTCACCCTGAAATATCTAATCATATTGGTTAGAAGAAGCGACATCAAAAGACTCTCAAAACTTAATTCCAACAACGAAAAATGCTCTCAACTTAGTTATATATATGGGATAAATTGGTTGTTAGGCGCATGAATACGCCCAAGATCAGGAGGTAAAGAGGGATCCTGTATACACTGTCGCTCCATCTGTCAGAGCATCAGTTCCCAATGCAACACTCTGAACTTAGGCATCAGTGCCCGAAATCTTCCTAGAAGTACCAGCTCCACTGGATCCAACCATGGTGGTGTCTCTCAAAGAGATCTAGGGAGCGGTCTGAAACATCGCATCCTCCAAGTCTGGGAGATCATCATATAGCTCAACATCTCACACCGTTAGCCGCTCCTCGTCGGTCTCTGCCTCCGACTCATCAGCTGCTATGTCATCCATCTGTACATCTCTGGTGGTAGTTGGAGGAATTTCAGTTGTAGCTAAAGTATCCTATGTCTTAGTTGCCTCAAATAGGGTGGTGAAGTATGTACACTTGAGATAGTCCACATCCTTTCTCAGATCTTCCACCTCGACTCTCAAAGTTGTCACGTAGCCCCCTGTCTACTCTCACAAGTCTCAACTCTCATAGTGAGAGTGTCAATCGATGCTCGTAAGGGTTTCAGTGCAACTAGGATGGCAGTATCTATCAACCATGGTACATCAGCCTCCAGTTGAGTAGCCCTCACATCCACAGAATGGGCTAAGTTCCCCATCTTCAGGAGCATGACCTGAGTGATCTTGGTGGGCTAGGCTGTAGTAGAAGTACCAGGAGTTTGGGAAGAAGAAGTACTTGAAGGTTCGGGGGCCGGAGTAGGCAAAGATGCCTCTGCAGGTATAGAGTTAATGTCCACATCTCGGGATGTATCTATCGGGGCTGCTCTCCTTTTGTCAGCCTCATCCCTAGTGTACTCAGCCTCAATATGCCAGATTCGGCATTGTACTAGCGCCAGAGCTAGCATTGTACTAGCGGCGACTCAATATGAGTCAGGACGAGACCTAGCACGAAGCTCTGCTCGCATGGAATGAAGTAGTTGGTCATCATTTGGCTTAGATAATATAGCCTGGGAGTCAATGGAATCTCTCTTCCTGCCGGAGTTGTGCTCCAGAACCTCAGAAACTGGCTTCTTGCCTTTAGCCTTGCCTCCCTTTGAAGGCTCTATTTTTCCCTTGTTCAGAGGATTGGATCCTCCTTCATTTATAACTACGCCCTGTGCTCGTTTACGGGGAGGCATATCAAGGTTGGCTCTAGCCATATCTACTAAAAATAAAAAAGAGTGTGAAACAATTCAAGCAAAGCTGTAGAAAATAGTTGCAGACAGAGTCGCCGAACCGATCGGCGAGTCGCTGAATCACTTTGGCAAGCTAGATCGGGTTTGCTGAAAGGATTAGCTTCAAAATTTTCTCAGACAATCGGCATGTCGGCGATGGGAAGGGCCTTTCGGCGAATCTCCGATAGTCTTCGACCAGCAAGAACTAGCCTGCCGAAAGTTATAGTGCATTTTAGGGGTTAAAAGCGCAGAAAAGGCGATAAAGAAAGACTTTCGACGAACTCAGGCTTCTTGTTGAAAGTTACAGAACCCACACTCAACAATTGCTTGAAATTAAAGACGATATAAGGGGATTCAGTGAACCGCCGAGTGGTTCGGCGAGCTCGACCCAGCTCGCCAATTGCCCAACGTGCCTACTTTCAACCCCATCTTCCAAAATCAACCCCACAGGCCCCGAAAACAAAATCAAAACATGCACACATTCAATTAAACTAAGACCCATTACACCCATGCCCCAGGATACTCAGACTTCTCCCAGTTTGGTCAAATTTGGTCATTTGACGACTTTAGCCCTTAGGAAAGAGTCAAACGCTCCATCATCGGGAAAAATATGTCATTTTGCAAAAATGTGGTTACTTAGACTTCACCCGACTAGATCCAACACCAAATTAGCACAACCCTATAATTTTGATCACTTTTAAGGCATGCAAATCTTGGGAAATCAACAGTTAGGCATTATAGGCATGATATTCAAATTAAAATAGGCACACACGCATATAACTACAATCAAAGAGGCCCAGTACACATCACTAAGATAAGACAATTGCAAATGAGTAAAAATTACTAATTACAAGTTTGGGGTTCAAAAAACCAACCTTAGAAGCCGAATAAATAAGTTGTAATGATAGGCGACAACGATATTCACTCCGAACACACAATCAATGACCAAAAAGTAGTAAAAATAACAAAAATATGGGAAATTATAGTGTAGGTGTGAGTTTGGGAAGTTGAAAAGTGAGGGAATGTGAAAGATTTTGAACTTTTAAACCTTTGGCCTTTAAAACCGTCCAGTTCTCACCCATTCGACGACATTAGTTTTGCTCGTCGACCCACTCGGCGACACGCCGAGTGGGAACTTACCTTGCCGAGTTTTACAGGACCTCCAGTTAATGTAGGGGTCCAAACGGCGGATAAAGTCGTGATTGTCGACCTGTTCGGCGACACGCCGATTTGCTCCTGGGCTCGCCAAGTCTTATAGACTCCAAGTTAGAAATTCTTGAGTCCAACGACGCTCCAAATCGAGCTCGCCAACCTCTTCGACGATTCGCCAAATAGACATTTAGCTCGCCAATCTGTACTTTCCAAACACATTCCAAACTTTAACCTGCACAATCAACACACGATTATTTTAAAAACAAAATGAAAGCAATAAAACTTGAGTAGCTTCCCAAGAAGCGCCTTAGTTAACGTTGTGTAACGACACAATTCCCCGCTCAATTTTGATTTGTGGGGCAGAGAAGAGACAACACATAACTCATTTGGGTCTCCAGTAGCTGAATAGACATGGAATGGGAAGCAGTCATATGATTCAGCAGTGAGAAATTCCCTTTTATCTCATTCAACACTTTGTCGTGTTCTTCGACTTTGTGAAGAATGAGTGAAAGTATTTATTTTGTTTATCCACCCTCGTATTCCTTGAACTTTCTACGCTCATGAGGGGGAATGTACTGATCTTTCTTTTTGTACAGTACCTCCAATCCCATAATCTGTTTGGCCACAAGATCAAGCTAAGTAAACAGTGTGGCCAAAATCTGGTCCTTCTCAGTCTCCTTGTTGGTCTTAGCCATATGATCAAGGAGTTAGGTTGCTATTGCATAGGGTAGTCGTGTGAGACCACCAGAAGAAATTTGGTCAGCCAATCCTCTGTTCTCTGGACCAAGACCTCTGTAGAAACAATCCAATAGCATTTAGTAACATTTTATCTGAGATTCCATGAGCTGGGCATTGCAGCAGTAGTGACTTAAATCTCTGCCGCAACTCATGGATTAACTCACCTCCTAATTGCCTAAACCTTAGGATGTTATCCCTAAGAATCATCATTCTCAAAGGAGGGTTATCCATTTGGTCACCGCTACTACGAGACATGCTCATTTCTTCTGTTTTAAACAAGCAACATGAAAACCAAAACTAAGAGTAAGTAGATTCAACTATAACTAACAAGAACAAAATTTATCTTAACCAACACCACTCCCCGACAGCGGCGCCATTTGATTAATATTTCAAGGACACTTCTTCCAATTCTAAGCGTCAACGATCGTTAGTCAGTATAATAACCCAACTAAATGAGTTAGGGTCAAATCTCACAGGGAGCGGTACGTGTTTAAGATTTAATCGATAAGTCCAAACATGTTCAAATCAGTCATAGGAATAGACATTATCGAATAAAAACATAATTCAAATCAAGGGGTGACACGAATGTCAACTAAGGGAGTTTTGGTTTTAGCTATCAACTATAACAGCAACAAATTAACACAAAAATAACAATAAAGAGACGGGTTCTTGGGATGTGATTCGATTACGGGCTAATATAGACAAATGGGGAATTGCAACTGTTAGAAAATAGTTGTAAATCAGTGATTTCTCTCGAACAATTACCCCAAATCAAGTTGATTTCTCTTGAACATCAACAAGCATGCAAAATAAGAATAGCCTACGCTTTAGTCCATTCACTCTCTCGAGCTGAACCCATGACAACCCAATACCCACAAACCATCAATCAATAATCTTGGTTTTAAAACCTCTCTCTCGAGCAAGCCAAAAACATGAAGATAGAACTGCATTTACAACTACAATTCTTTAATTTAAACCATAATTACTGATTGAAATCACTTCTAAACAATAATTACACTAGCAATTAGCAACACCCATTAGCTAAATCAACCTATAATCACATAATCACACCTCAAGAATTGGGGTTTTAGCTAGACATCATAAAAAGATAGAAATCATTATCAAATTGTGTTTCCATCCACTGGGTACAATTAATTTCATCTTTACAAAGGTCCAAATTGAATAATCTCAAAGACCCACTTCCCATTTCTCAAAAATGGAAAACTTTAATTCTTCAAAGATAAGAAAAGCTTGCCTCTCAGTTCAGAGTACTCAATATTCAAAAATAAGATACTTGATAATGATAAATGCTTTATAGATTAAATGTTCAAAAATGTATTCATAGTCGCCAAAAATATGTTGTGAAGGTCCATTCGGCGCAATAAGTCGGGCTCGCCGATCCACTAGGTGATGCGCCCTTTAGCCAATTTCATCGCCTTTTTGCTTTGGCCTTCAGCATCCTCCAAGTCTGTAACTTTGGGCGATATAACACTACATCGCAGAACCACTCGGCGATCCACTGACTGCTCATTTCTCTCACCGACTTGACTTTCTCCTTCAGGGCTTGGCATACTGGAACGTTAGGCGGTCGAATGGCCACTCGACGACTCGCCAAATAGACTTGGCGATCACCATGCTCTTTTTTTTCCTTCTTTCAGCTCGCTTAGTTACATTTTGCAACTTAGGGTCGTTGCTTTGTTCCTCAATCCAAATACCTAGAAATCAAGGATTTTACATCAGTTATTTGCCTAAAATAAGCATTTGAGGACACTAAACCTATACAAATAAAGCCCTAAATGAGTCCAAATATAGGACTCGTCACTTGTACGCCATCAGGTTGGTGGTGGCACTAGCAGCCCAGAACAACTTTCTCGGCTTCGATAGGTTCTTTTGTATGTGGCGAAACCTCAACAGTTGGACAGTTGGACCAACAGTTGCTGGAATTTCAGACCTTGGAGCTACATCTTCAGATTCATTATTACATAGAACTTGACTAGATAACTCTTCATCCAGTTCCAAGTATTGTCTTCATCAAAAACATTATCTCTACTAGTCAGTATCCTTTTTGTCAAAGGATTAAATAGCTTGTATGCCATCAGGTTGGTGGTGGCTTTGGCAGCCCAGAACAACTTTATCTGCTTTGATAAGTTCTTTTGTAGGTGGCAAAACCTCAACAGTTAGAGCAGTAGTTGCTGGAATTTCAGACCTTGGAGCTACATCTTCAGATTCATCATCGCATAGAACTTGACTAGACAACTCTTCATCCCAGTTCCAAGTATTGTCTTCATCAAAAACAACATCTCTACTAGTCACTATACTTTTTGTCAAAGGATTAAATAGCTTGTACGCCATCAGGTTGGTGGTGGCACTGGCAGCCCAGAACAACTTTCTCTACTTCGATAGGTTCTTTTGTAGGTGACAAAACCTCAACAGTTGGAGTAGTAGTAGCTGGAATTTCAGTCCTTGGAGGTACATCTTCAGATTCATCATCGCATAGAACTTGACTAGACAACTCTTCATCCCAAATCCAAGTATTGTCTTCATCAAAAACAACATCTCTACTAGTCACTATCCTTTTTGTCAAAGGATTAAATAGCTTGTACGTCTTGGACGTCTCGCTAAGACCAAGAAAGACACATTTAACACATTTATCATCAAGTTTCTTTCTCTTTACATCTGGGACATGTGCATAGGAAATGCAACCAAAATTTTTTAAGTGATCTACAGTCGGTCTCCTTCCACTCCAAGCCTGCTCTGGTGTCACATCTCGAAGAGCAAAAGTAGGACTTCTATTCAAGATGTGGATGCTCCAATTTACTATTTTAGTCCAAAATGCCTTCGGAACTCTTCCACGAGCCAGCAAGCTTCTAACCATGTCAAGAATGGTTCTGTTCTTTCTCTCCGATACACCATTTTGTTGAGGTGTATATGCTGTTGTGAGCTCTTTTTGAATGCCACAAGACTCACAAATTCTTCAAATGCCTTAGAGCAATATTCACCTCCACAATATGTTCGAAGGCTTTTTATGGTCTTCCTTGTCTCATTCTTCACATGGGCTTTGAAATTTTTAAATACATTAAAAGCCTCTGATTTTTCCTGTAAAAAATATACCCAAGTCTTTCGGGAATAATCATCAATAAAGGTAATACAATACCTTTTGCCTCCATTAGATATTGGTGCTATTGGCCCACAAATGTCTGAGTGAACCAACTCGAACATCTCTTTTGCTAACCATGACTAGCCTTTCGGAAATTGAGACCGGTGTTGTTTGCCAACAACACATTCTTCACAGACTTAAGAAGGAACAACAATTTTAGAAAGGCCCGTCACCATATTCTTATTCTGAAGGATCTTCAAACCACCAAAATTTAGATAACCATATCGAAAATGCCACAACCATGAAGGGTCTTTCACTTCCGCCATAAAACAAGATTGGACATTTTCAATCTTAAAAGAGAACAACCTGTTATGACTCATTTTCACAATAGCGATAACTCCTCTAAAAGGATCAGAAATCTTGAAAGAATCATTCCTAAGGGTGATGACATATCCTTTTTCTAACAATTGACCAGCACTCAATAAATTATTTTTCAAAGCAGGAACATAAAACACATTAGTTATTGTTTCCACACACCCATTCTTGATTCTAAAATTGATATTACCTTTCCCCATTACATTCACAGTGGAGAGATCACCAAAACCAACCGTCGAATGGAAGCTTTCATTTAAATAAGAGAAAGAAGACTTACTTCCAGTCATGTGGTTACTGCAGCCAATATCCACATACCAAATAGCTTGCTCCTCAGGTTCATTTTCGATATGAATTGCCATTAACAAGGTTTCTCCTTCATTGTTCTCAACAAAATTTGACTTTTTCTTCTTTCTCACTAGGCAACCTAGTACGACATTCAAAATGATAATGGCCAAATTTATGACAGCGATAACATTCTACCTTAGATTTGTCAAAATCTTTTCCTCCACATTTGCCATAGTCATTATTAGCTCTAAAATTCCTGCTACAATCTTTGTTGCCACCATCCCTATTCCCTCTATCTCCTCTCCCTCTTCCTCTAAATCTACTCCTTCCTCTAGAATGGGAAGAAATAAAAGTAGAAGCCTTCAAGGCCTTCTCCTCAAAATTTGAATTTCGGTTCATCTTTTGCTCATGCACCAACAAGGAGCTTTGCAATTCGTCAAGTGACAAAGCATCTATGTCCTTTGACTCCTCAATCGAGCATACAACATAATCATATTTCAGTGACAGAGAACGCAGTATCTTTTCAACAATTGTGACATCGTTCATTTTCAATCCATGAAATCGCATCTTGTTGTTTATCTTCATGGTTCTAGTGCAATAGCTAGTGACAGTTTCACCCTCATTCATCTGCAAAGTTTTGAAATCCCTCCTCAAGGCTTGAAGTTGTGCTCGCTTCACTCTTGTAGTACCTTGATACTTCTTTTTCATGGAGTCCCATATATCTTTGGAAGTTTCTTTGCAAAGAATAGTTTCCAAAATAGGGCGCTTAATAGCCTGAAAGAGGTAATTTTTAACCTTTAAATCTTTCAGCTTTGTTCCTTCAAACTCCGTCTTTTGAGCATTCGTCAAAGCTTGTCCTTCCACTGGAGCGCCGATTCCATCCTCAACAATTGGTCAATACTCATTTGACCGTAAAAAGTTTTCCATCAGCATACTCCAATGATCATAATGACCATCAAAACGAGGGATGTCTGCTTGCACAAAGTTGTTCTCTGAAGCCATAGATGAATAATGAAATTTTGGGTGAACTCTCCTCATAGGTGTTTTTTCTAGATTAATCCTAGCTCTGATACCATTGATAGAAAATAACAAATAAAACGATGAAGAAAGCAAATTGAAATAAGGAACAAAAGATTGCGCAACTCTCTTATGTTCAATAGCAATCAGGATATGTCAATATATAGACTTTTTACAAAGAGTTTTCTGTTTCGCATAAAACCCATAAACCCACGACTACTAGGACTCCTAACTGACGCTACTAACTCACTAAGAATCTGCCCACTTCATAATAATTAGGAGTTGAACATTTTAACAAAATAAAAAGGCCAACAAACATTAAATAAATGATTCCTAAACAAAAGAACACTTCCAACAAAAGGTGTGTGCTTTGAGGTTCAAAAAGACAGCCAGAGCAAAGATTGAGAAGGCTGGTGGTGGATGTTTGACAATCGATCAGCTAGCTCTCAGGGATCCACTTGGATAGAACACGCTTCTCCTCAAAGGTCCTAAGGATGCATGTGAAGCAGCGAAACACTTTAGTCCAGCTCCATGTTTTTCCTAGTAAGGTTTTAGCGAGACAAATTATCTATGGACATCTAAGGGGCAGTGTTATAAATTTTTATGGTGTGGATGTCCACTACACCAAGAAGTTACTATCACTAATTATATCCTTTACTTCCCTCCATTGTGTAGATAACCTCCACCTCTATGATCGTCATTCTTGTAATCTTACACCTCCATAACCTCCTTCATTATCTTCATGATTAATATCATGTTTATGAATTATGACTAACATTTGGTATGCCTCTATGTAAATACTTGGATACTTGGAAGAATAAAAAAAAAAATCATCTCGTCTCTCTATTTCTATTGCATTCATCTTCTATATTTCTTATCTTATTTTGCTTTAATTTTACAACGCATGATTATGTGTTTAAATATGTCATAGTTTGAAAAACTTTCTATTTCTACTTATTTTGACTATTGAGGGAGTTGGATAGGCCCGATGTAGAGAGATGAGTATATTTTTAGGAAATTTTATATGGTACAACAAAGATGTATTAAATATTTATTATTCATAATTGTATATTTTTTAAAATTATAATTTATAATTATTCTTTGTTCTCTTTAGCTTCCTCTTTCTCGCTCTTTTTTTCTTACCACCTTTATTTTCCGACCCTTATGTTATCTTTTTATTAATTTTTCCCTGTAAGTTTTGCTTCATCTTCCCTTTTATCCTTGTTAATTGCTTTGGTTTATGTGTTAAAGTTCAAGGGAAATTTTTTATTCTTAAACTTCAAGATCTAATCTTTGTCTTGTATTTAATTGTTTTAGATTTAATTTCAAGTTTTGAGCTTCTCTATTAAATTACCTCTTTAATGCATTCCCTTTTTTTGTGTATGTCGGTTCTAAGTATCAAATTATATAAATTCGTAACAATTGATAAGTAATGGTTATGTAAGTGGAATTGGAATATATGAATATAGTTTTATGTACTTTTAATTTGTATTTTCGTATACACTTGGAACATTTTGCCTAATAGTTGCTAAATATCAAAATTATCTAAAACCCAAATTATAGTAAATTTTTAAAAATCCTCATATATATATATATATATTTGCTTGTTTGTATTGGGTTACATTACTTTGATCCGATTGTTTCATAGGGTCAACTCAACGAACGCACCATGATCCAACTCATAAAAATATCATACACATTGATAGTGGCCGAGCTAGGATTGGATTTTTCACAAGGGGTTCAAAATCCGAAGAACTAAACAAATGAACTAACCGATGGGCTTCGACATCTAATTTTACATAGTAATATTTTCCGTCGAAGTGGGTTCGGATGAACCCCTAACAGAAGGCTGGCTCTGCCCCTGCACATTAGACGTGTTTGAGTTGATTTTGGCACTCATATATCCAAGGGGTCATTTGGTAGTTGGATAGAAACAAGTTATTCATGTATTAGTTTTCGTATCACTCATGATATGACGAACTCTAGTTACCAAGAAAACATCAAATGATCAGAATTGAATGCATAAAAAGAAGAAGAAAGATTGAACTTACAATTACAGGATCAAACATCTAGCTAAAGCTCATCGCCAATGGTTGAGTGGGGAATTCTTGATCACATTTATCAAGAATTCACAACATTTACCTTTTACTTGTATACATTTCTTCCACTAACAAAATAATTAAGCATCAACCTGCAGAGCATTTCCTTTTTAGTGTTATGTTAATTAGAAGTTGTGTTTCAAGAACAAATGTTCATGAGGAGAAGCTGGTCCAATTTCTTCTTCCAAACTTCTCAATCCATCAGTTCCATTTCCACAGTTCCTACTTTCTAAATTCTTTGCTTCAACATCTGCGTCTGATACTGAAGACTTTCTTCTCTGAGATGATGCTACACTTGGGAATGTAATCCACGAAGGAGCTCTGAATTCGACATACCTCTGATCCTCAGTTTCTGCAACATCTGTTGTTTCTGAGGTTGATCGATTTGATGAGGACTTCTTGTGCATTCTGCTGCTTCCTAGAACAACCTCTGTTGGCAAGATAGGCTGGTCATTGCTTGGACTACCCATCAATTGAGCAAGTGCTCTCTCCAAAGCTGTTGTTACTTTATCCATTGATGGCCTCTCTTTCCCTCTCATCCTCACGCATTTGCTGGCTATATTAGCGATTCTTCTAAGAGCTTCAGCATCAGAAGGTGATTTCAAAACTGGATCCAGTATTGCTTCTATTTCACCAGCTTTGATTAATGGGACTGCCCATTCCACTATGTTCCCTTCATCATATTGCATGTCAATAGCTTTCCGACCACTGAGAATTTCCAAAAGCAAAACACCAAAGCTATAGACATCAGATTTGGTTGTAAGATAATGTAGTCTGTAGTACTCGGGATCAAGGTACCCAAGTGTCCCTGCTGGTAACTCAGCTAATGGGGAACTGCTATTAGCAGGTCCAAGCAAGGAAAGCCCAAAATCAGCTACTCGAGCATTGTGTTCTTCATCTATAAGGATGTTTGAGGACTTGATGTCTCTGTGAATCACAGGTGGACATGCATAACCATGCAAATATTCGATTCCCCGAGCAGCTTGGACTGCAATGGTTACCCTTCTTATCCAATCCAATTGCTCCTTCTTTTTCCCGTGTAGATGTTCATGCAACGAGCCATTAGCCATGTACTCATAAACTAGAAGTCTCTCTCCACCTTCTTCACAATAACCTAGCAAATTGAGCAAATGAGCATGATTCAACCTGGACAGCAAGTCTAGCTCATTGTGGAACTCCTTTGAATTCTTCTTCATGTCAGATGACATTATAGCCCTCTTGACAGCAACCACAGTACCGTCCTTCAAAATGCCCTTGAACACACACGAAAAGCTACCCTTTCCAACTTGTGATTCTTCTTTGAATCCCTCAGTTGCTCTCTCAAGATCTTCATAAGTAAACATCTGAGCTCTCCTTATTTTAAGATCATCCAAATCAGCCCTATCTTTAGCAATTTCCTTTGGGAAAGTACCATTCTTCCTAGGACTAGGACCTTTCCCTGAACATCTACAGTTCCTTAATTTGTAGCGAACATATACGATCGAAGTTAGAGATACAACACTCACCAAGAATACTGCAAATGCAACCTCAGCAACAATTACTGGTAACTGGAGTGACCAAAATTTAGCGTTCTTCTTTCCAGAAATAGCAGTAGAACAGCTGTTTATGCAGTCAACAGAGGTACAACTTGAACAATTATACGTGCACTGACTGTCCATAGATGAAGTGCATTCAACCTGTTGATACATTTCAGCAGGGCAGCCATTGGTGCAGGGAAGGCAAATGCGAGAATCAGGAGACTTGCAAGTTGCACTTCCGTTGTTAAACTCATAGAAGCCAGATGCACAGGGTCTAGGCTTGCAGACTCCAGGAGAAACAGCGAGTGGTAGCGATGAGGGAAAACCAAACCCCCAACAAACAGGCAAAAGTGAAATTTCCGCAAGGATACCACAAGTGAAGTAGTCACCAGCTGCTATCTCATAAAGCCTAACTCCACTAGGAGGTGGTGTGCTTTTCTCAACTCTGTAACCCCAGCAAACGACATGACGGTCATAGCTCCTAATCCCACAAGCATGAAACTTACCACCAACAACCGATATAATCGGATCACTAGGGGCTGCCAATTCAACATTGAGTTGAGCAACAGAGAATTCTTCCTCAAGGTTCATGCTCCTTCCCCAACAATACACTTGAGAATTCACCCCTTCTAGAATCCCACAAACATGATACCCCCCAGCTGCAATCTTAATAAATCTCAAATCTTTTGGTGCTAGGGTAATAACCTGGCTACTAGTTTCATCCCCCCAACATAAAACACTTTTATTGACAGAAAACAAAGCACAATTAAACTCAGAACCAGCTGAAATAGAGTGGATCTGACCTTCAAACTCATTGTTTGTAGTCATGTTATAACCCCAGCAATCAACAAGTGAAGTGTTCCTATGCTTCCCCATTAAAGGTTGCCTTAGTCCACACAAATGATTTTCACCTGCAGATATTTCCAAGTATTGAGACCCTTTGATCATAGGCTGAGGCACTCCCATTTGTACAAAATTACTTTTCCCCCAACAATAAGGCTGGTAAGAATCCATCAAAAGTCCACATACAAAGCCATTTCCAGCAGTAAGACCAATAAAAGGGAAATGAGCTGGAGTTGAATATATTATAGAAGAAGTAGAGCCATAGCAGCTGACCAAATGAGATCCATCTGACTTCAACCCACAAAAAACAGAACCATATTCACCATATGAAATAGCAATTGAAGACATTGATCCAAACCCTGATACTTTTGAAAATACCACAAGGAGCATAAAAGCTCTTACAAAGTATCTACATTTCCACATCACCACACACCACTTATTTAAACTGTCCATTACACAAATTAAAAATTAAACAAAGTACACAAACAAAAAGTCAGTGCTTTCTTTCACCTTTATCCTTTTGATAGAACCAAAATAACACTTCTCCTTCTCCATATTAGCTGAGTTGATTTATGAAACACACGAAAAAAAAAATAGTTCAAACATACCATGGGTGGGTAGGTGGGATCAAAATTCACAACTTTCCTTCATCCCAAATAATTATAATACCCTCGTTATCAATACAATTAAACAAAATTTGTAGCCAAGAAGCTGCATATTTCAGTTCAAGAAACACAAAAAAGAGAAGATAATGACATTTTTTTTAGCCCCTTCTGTGTCAAAGTTATCGGTGCCCTCAAGAATGAAGTGCTGAAAGACAGCATATGAGAAATGGAGAGAGAAAAGTGAGCATTAAATGCTTCAAAACTACATCTTCTCAAAATAAGAGCAGTGTAGGTGAAAGCATTTAATGAAAAATTTATTGCAAAATTGATATTTCAATGCCTGGATACCTGCACACATCTCCTCCCTTACTTTCTACAAATAACTACTTAATTTTATTCAAATTTTCTCTTTTCTTATAGAGTACACCATAATTAACTAAAATTTCCATTATAATGGTACCTACTTAGTACAATCATTATCATAATCCCCTCCCCCCCTAATCATCCTAATTGCTTTCTCCGTCGAACAATAATTATTCCTCTGTCTAACGATAGTTGTTCGATATACTATTTTGGGATGTCCAACAATATTTTTCCGTCTAACAATAGTTGTTCACTATATTAAAAATAGTTGTTCAATAATATTTGTCCAATCTAGAAAACTAAGAGATAATTTACCTTTTGTGTTTGTTTTACTCTTGCTATTAAATATTATTTATCATCTAACACATTTTTCAAAACATTAAATTTAATAAAGTCAAAGGATTTTAAGAAGTGTGTCAAGTCAATAGTGGACAATTATTATTGAAGAAAGAGAGTATTTGTTTACTTTATGAAATCAATAAATAATTTTACATTTAGTTCATAATTTACTCATCATTAATTATAGTTATTTCCCTATTACATTTTTCAAGATATTGTATTTATTACTCCCTCTATATCTAATTACTTGTTCACTTTTGAATTGACACACCTATTAAGAAAACAATTATTGACATAGTAGTTTACCATTTTACCCCTATTAATTATGAAGTGGATAAATTAAAAACTTGAGATTTTCAAGAAGCTCTACCTTTTCAAAGTAATTAATTGATGGTATAATAGATAAAAAAAAAATATTGTCATTTTTTGATTTGTCAAAATGGACAAATAGTTAGGAACAACTAAAAAAAGAAAAGTGAATAAGTAATTAAGGACAGAGAAAGTATATTCAAAAGGTAATATAATAAATTATCATTCTATTTATAGTTTAATGAGAAATGTGCAAGTGGACATCTATTGCATATAGTGAATATTTATTTTATCCTCTGCGCCAGGTTTCAAGAATAGTTCTGCAGACATTTATGTTCTCTTAAAGGAATTAATTTCATTTCACGCTTGGAGAATTAGTGATGATCTAATAGGTTTAAAAAGGGTAATGCTAAATGGTCAGAAAATTTAGGCAAAATTTGATTAGAAATTTAAAAAATTATAATATTTTTTTATTTTAAAATAATTGATCTTTTTTTCAATTTTAATTAAAAGGTATTAAAGTTAAAAGGAATAAAAATGTTCAAAAAGGTAAAATAACATAGGTAAAATATCATTCTGGCCAAATTTTCTGGCCAAAAAGATTTTTCCGTTTAATAATTCGTCAGTGATGATCTAAAAACACGAAATATGATTGTGGATCTATGTTGACGTGAGTTACATATTTGTTTTAGTGGACGATCTAAAAACACGAAATATATTTGTTAGACTATCTATAACCCAACTCTATTTTGCTCTCTATTTTTTTATATTTAGAGAGTAAAATAGAGAATGGCCCCTTCAACCCCTCTTTATTTGACCATTTATCCTTCATTTATAGAGAGGTGAATAGTTGGAGAACTACTATTCACACTCTCTATTTCATTTTTTCATTATTTTATTAGTATTTCTAATATTTTGTAACTAACATATTATTTTTCATAAAAGGTCATTAATTGAATCTCTAATATTCGTATTTTTTAAAAATATAATATAATATTTTAAAATATATATTATTTACTATATTTTACTTTTATCCCGAGTTAATTATATTTCAATTTTTAAGATTTTCGTCATTTTAATATAATTTAATTTTATTATTAATCTTCACTATAAAGAATGGACAAAATTAAATGATCTACAATTGTTTAAAGATTCACATTTTCAAAAGAAGAAATATTTCGCGATGAAACAAGAATCGTGCCAAAAAGATGTTGAACGTGCATGCGGAATTTTGCAATTACGTTTTTGCAATTATTGCAGGACCGTCATGTTTTTGGAAAAAGATATACTACATGATATAACAACTACATGTATTATACTACACAACATGATAATCAAGAACGAACATGATTTTAATGCACCAATTCAAGATGTCATAGAGGCTCCAACTGCAACGACATAAATGGAGATAGATGAAAATCTCTGATTTGAACAATTTTAGCTAGATATAAGAAAATTAAGGACAAAAATGTTCATTTTGAACTCCGTAATACATTAATAGAATATTTATGGGAGCAACGTAAATACGTAATAATCTTAAAAATTGACTATTCATCTAATGTTTATGTCCTTGTATTTCATTAATGATTTCACATATATTTGAATTGTCCATTAATTTGTCTACTATATAATATTTGCTTGCAATTTATGTTATTTAAAATAAAATAATTTTTCTATTAAAAGAGAATTGAAAAAATAAAATTTTATATCATACGAAAATTATATTAAGTGATTATTGAAAAAAAGAAAGGATTTATTTTATAAAATAAGAAAATAAGAATGAAATAAAAATAATAATATAATTTTGAGGAGAGAGAAGAAGATTCCTTTTTTAGAGAGTAAAATAGATAATTGGATTGAAGTTGATTGTTGAAAAAATAGAGAACTCTATATTTGAAAAGTAAAATAGAGTGTAGGGTTGGAGATGTCTGAACTATTAATACTATTAATTTCTTTTACTTCTTCTCCTTAATTTCATTATTAATGTTATTTATATCATTTTTTAAATCACTTCTTTTTATTTGTTTGTTTTTTTAATTATTATTTTTATTTATTCTTAAAAATTAGTTATTTTAACTTTAGATATAAAGTTGTATATGATAATGATGAGTTTGGAACCAAAAAAGACCACTTTTTTCTTTCAAAATGCATGAAGGATTATTGAATTTTTTTTATACTAAAACGGACAACTCACTGCTGGGGCAACAAGATCCTTTCTCAATTTTAACACCGTTAACAGCGTCTTTAAATCGATCTTTCTCGCTACAGCTGCAGTTAAAAAAAAATTCTTAAATCGCTGCTCCTTCATCAATTTATTTTTAGAGAAAGGCTGATGCGGGGGAAACGATATGCTTATTTTTTAAAATTATTTGTGTTGTTGAGTAAGACAACATAATGTATTCTATTTATGAAGTAATAAAAACTGCCTATTAATATTGGATACCTTTCTTTAAGGGAAAAAAATATATATTTTTCTTTAAAAAAAATGAACTTAGGACATTATAAACCTGATTATTCATGCAGGCATAATTCAATTATCCTTAATGTCATAAGTTTGTTGTAATGTATATATATATATAATCATAATTTTATCATTTTTTTATTTCAAAAAGCAGTTTTTAAAAAAAAATTATGTCGATCAATTTATAGCACATAAAATGAAATGCAATATCGGCAGTACAATATAAGTTTCCTTAAAAGAAAATTACATGTCTATTTTGTTATTATTAGTGCATTAATCATTATTTTTCCTTTGTCCCACAAAATTTTAATTCTAGTTGGAAAATTTTTCTTGACATTACTTAGCTTCATATCATTGATTTAATTATTCAAAAACTCTCTCATATACGGTTAAATTTTTTCATACGTTGTTTGATTTGTTTTTTTAATTAAAATAGAAAATTGTTATTATTGAGAATATAAAATATAATATAACATGAAAAAATTATTTACCAAAAAAATTGATTATTAATATATTGTAATATTATATTATTACAGGGAATAAATATTATAAAAGAAGATTTAAAGTTTGACTACTGACCAAAACAAAACATGTTACAATAAGAAGAAAGCAATGCGTGCATTCTTTTTCTTTTTCTTTTTTTTTGATGAAATCACTGCCCCTGCAGCGAGAAAGATCAAATTAACGGTGTTAGAATTGAGAAAAGATCTTGCTGCTCAGTAACGAGTTGTCTGTTTTGGTATAAATAAAATTTCAATAGCCCTTTATGCATTTTGGAAGAAAAAAATTATCCTTATGGCTCCGAACTCTGATAATGATGATGTGATATCTCTTAGAAGTCATGATTACTATTTATCTAATTTATCAAATTTTTAGAATCTTTTTTGTCATACTAAATACAATAAAGCATAATTATATTCAATATATTAAGAATTATTTACATTGTAGGAAGGAAGGTTTAATTACAATTTTATTATAATTAAGTAATGAGAAAGATATTATTTCAATATCCTACAATCACATAACCTTAATTTTTTATTATATATATTTCCTTATAAATTATTATTATTATTAGTATTTATTACATTTATTCAAATTACTCCTATTAAATAAATTTGTTAAGAATTAGAAATTTATAGTTATTCCATTTATTTATTTCCTTATTAATACAGTATTATTACTTTCTTGGAATCTTTCTATTTTCCTTATGTTATTTTTAGTTTCTTCTTACTAATTAGATAAATTATATCTCATTTACTTATTTCCTTATTATTATAATATCTGACTCCCCATTTGTCTTAGGTAATTTTCGTTTTCTTTTTACTAATTAGATAGATTAAATATCATCATTATGAGTATAAAAACATGAGAATATTTTGTCAATTTTTGCTTACAAATGCAAATGACAGACGCCATATTTCTTCTATCAAATATTGATTTCACTTTTATTTTTTTTGTAATCTCTATATCCACATTTAAGAAAAATAAAGGTTTGCAATGTAATACTCCCTCCGTTTCACAAAGAATGACCTCCTTTTCTTTTTAGTCAGTTTAAAAAAGATGACCTCTTTCCTTTTTTGGTAACATTTTACTTTTTGCTTTCCACGTGACATGTTTAAGACCACAAGATTAAGGGCAATTTTGTACATTTGACAACTTTAATTTAGGACCACAAGATTCAAAAGTCTTCTTTAATTTCTTAAACTTCGTGCCAAGTCAAACCAGACGAATCTTTTTGAAACAGAGGAAGTAATAATGTACTAATAACTAAGGAGAGAGAAAATATTATTTTAATATCATAATTCAAAACTTTTGACTTTCTGCTCAATAGACGTTAAATTTGTTAAGCATTTTTTTTATCATTTAAAAGCAATTTTCATATATTATTAAAAGAAGTAATACCGATTAGACAATAGAATAAATATAACTTTAATCAAAAAATATTTTTTACAATCACGCGAAGTGTGACCAAGTTCTCTAATCATAGTGTATTATGATTAAATATTAAAACTGGAAAAGTGTGTTAAGTCAAATGAAGAAAGGCCAAAACATCCATAGAAAGATATTAGATATTTTTATCCTTTTAAAAATTAAATAATTACATTTTTTTAATCTTTTCCTTTACTGTAATTTATTTTCATTGCACTTAATATCATATGAACTAATCTGTTTTCTCTTCTTTATTTATTTATTATTTTTCTCCTTTATTTATTTTGAATTCATCTTCATGACTCATATTTAATTATCTATTTGATTGTTACTCTTAATATTTACAACTCTCATTCTTTTCATATTTATAACTTCCAATAATTAAGAGATGTTACCTATAAAAGTTCTTAAATACATTATTTGCGTTATAGTCTTTTCTTATTTCAACCTCATTTGTTTTATCCTTTGAGCTTCTACCTGTAATTAGTATTAATAATTATCTATTACTCATCTTTCTTATCTTGCTTGCACTATATAAAGGTGTACAAAAGAATAGTAAATTACGATTCTCTTCTTTCTGAAATTTGTTTATTGTTTTGGATTTTGCTCAATACTATCTGGACAATTTAAGAGCTTATATTTATAAGGTAACCTGAAATTAATATTATTATTTAGTATTTAGTTCATGTTTTAATTTGACTTGGTGAAGAAGATTCTTGAATTTTGATTAATGGTGGAAGAAGGTGTTGATAAGAATCCAAAATATTATGTACTGATTTTGTATTTCTTCTTCCATCTATATTGTTATAATCAAAGTCGTAAGAAGGATGTGTATATTGCATTTTTTTTCTTTTATGTTTTTATTTGTTTTTTCTTGTTATTAGACTTCTTTAATTTGATTTTCTAAGAATTTTCGAATATCGTAGTTCTGTAATTTTAATCATTTTATCGATCTATAAAAAATTACATGGGACACAAGCACATGTCCAGAGACTAGTACATATATATATACACACACACTATGCATCCTTACCACCAAGGGAAAAAAAACTTCTCAAGAGTAGGGGTGTACAAAACTGAATTGAAAACTGAACCAAATCGCAAATCGAGTCAACCCGGAAAAAAACCCGACTAGTGGTTTGGTTTGACTTGATTTGGTTTTGAAAAAAAAACCCGACTATATTTGGGTTGGTTTGATTTTAACTAAAAAATAGTAAATTATGTACTGATTTTGTATTTCTTCTTCCATCTATATTGTTATAATCAAAGTCGTAAGAAGGATGTGTATATTGTATTTTTTTTCTTTTATGTTTTTATTTGTTTTTTCTTATTATTAGACTTCTTTAATTTGATTTTCTAAGAATTTTCGAATATCGTAATTCTATAATTTTAATCATTTTATCGATCTATAAAAAATTACACGAGATATATATATATATACACACACACTATGCATCCTTACCACCAAGGAAGAAAAAACTTCTCAAGAGTAGGGGTGTACAAAATCGAACCGAAAACTGAACCAAATCGCAAATCGAGTCAACCCGAAAAAAAACCCGACTAGTGGTTTGGTTTTGAAAAAAAAAACCCGACTATATTAGGGTTGATTTGGTTTTAACTAAAAAAAAACAACCCTAGACCAAACCAACCCGAATTTATATATATAATTTTAAAATTTTATTTTATACATAAAAATATTTACTTTGATATAATTTTTAAATATTTCTTATACTTTTCTATAGTTTTTATCTTTTAATATATTATTTCAAGTTTGAAACTTAGAATTATGACTGAGCCAATAAAGATTATAGTCCACAGCCACAGATGTTGGTAATCATAATAAAGCTTAAATCAAAATCAAATTAATACTAATGCAAAAAGAAAATCAATTCAACACTAAGAATGACAATAATATTGAATATTTGTTCTTTAGTTTTACATTAGTTTAGACAATTAAAATACATAATCTAATTTTTAGTCATGTAACTAATACTTATTAAACTTAATTTTAGCATGATTTAGTACTTTTAAATTATGATCATTTTCATTATGACTTGTTAATTTGCAATATTTGTTTTACGCGATTTCATTATTATTATTTTTGTTGGATATTTTAGTGTCATTATCATATCATATTGTGTTATATTTTTAAGATACATCTTAGATAGTTGTATTTTGGTAGGACTAAAGAAATATTTGAAGTACGAGTAAATTATATGTTTGTATGAATATTTTACCGAAAAAACCTGAGGTTGAAAAACCCGAGTTTTATTGGTTTGGTTTGGTTTATAAATTTAAAAATCCGACACAAATGATTTAGTTTAATATTTGAAAAACCCGAACCAACCCGGCCATGTACGCCCCTACTCAAGAGTAACAAGGAATGAGTTGACACCAAAGATGCCAAACATAACGTCTATAAAAACGGAAAAAGAAAAAACTTCACTGAGCACCATCAGACCAAGTCCATCACAATAATAATCTGATCTTTCAAATTCAAAAATATCCAAAAATCATGCATCTACATAACAATTTTGCAGCGACACAAAAATAAGAATACTGCAGCAACTTTTAGATTCCAAAGAGCCCTTGTCCACCTGGTGCTTCTTGTTCCAAATGTAACTCCTTTTAAACTTAACTTTGCCACCCTAGTGCATGGGGTATTTAACGGCAAGTCAGCAGCTCGTCAACCAAGGTTCAGGTGCAACGATTGTCCCATCTCTCAAGGACGTGGAGAATTTCCAGGAATATTGATATCAAATTCTACCGCCATTCAAGTGTGCAACAGAATTCACTGCATCGGGAGAGTATGGCGACAAACGACATCATCTTGCATTTAGTTCTTCTAACCCTGTCCGATTAATTATTGTACATATCACAGCATACCTACTTGTCTTGACGTTAAAGGTGCCATTAGATACTATCTACCATCTGAGTTTACACATTTGTGCAAGGATGCCCAAGCTCTCCCACAATTTTTCTGTAGATATTGAAGTTTGGAACACCATTAGGCAGATAATTTCGCTTCATCTCTTGCTAGGCCTGACAAGCCCATCAGTCACCTGGAAATGTGAGTTTTAACAGGGCCAAAAAACATTGAAAACTAATCAATTCTAGCTTCTTGCATGTTGTTACTAATGGCTTAGAGATAACATATTCAAAAGCTTGAATAACTTGAATAGGTGTTGCAAACATAGATACAGACATAGCCAACTATGAAACATATTGTTCAAGGAAATGATACATCTATGACCAAATCATGACAAGTACTATATGTTGTCCCTCAGAGGATAATACCTGGAGATGATATTTTAGATAACAAACCTTCCACACTCATATCTGACCTTCCGTCTTGAATATGTGAAATAAGATCTGACGTTCAACAGATTGGATCATGGATGCTGATACAATCTCAGCACTCATTGTTGATTGTGTTTTGATTATCACACTATTTTGTTGTTGTTTTTGCTTTCTTCTGGTAGACCTTGCAATGTTTCCTTGTTACCTGCTATGTTTTCTTCACTTCACTGTCTCTTTCTTCTTTGTACCTAGATTTGCTGCACTTGAGTCGAGGGTCTTTCAGAAACAACCTATCTACCTTCATGAGGTAATGGTAAGGTTTGCGTACATTCTACCCTCCCCAGACCCCGCTTGTGGGATTTCACCGGGTATGTTGTTGTTGTAGTCTCTACACTCGTTTCTCCATGTAAATAACATTACTACAATCCGACTAAAGTTGTATGTCATATTTGCTTCAATAAATTTAATGATTCATGAATAACACCAGATGTCCAATAGCTGAAGTGTCTAGCTTGGTCACTCTCAAGAAGACTAACAGATGCAAAAAACTGTCAACAAACTCGAAAAGCCAGAAAGTCAAAATGCAAGTGTAGTATATCAAAGGAATATGAACCAAAGTATATGTAGAGACCCTGAAAATTTCATAAGGTTCTAGAACTATAAAGTACACTAACGAGTAATAAAAATAATGTTGTGTGCCAAAGGTGACTTGGATTAGTATAATATCACTCGGTCATAATAATAAGTATACAAAGTGTATTAGAAGTGACTTAGGGTCTAATGAAAGCCCTAGGCCCAAGCTAAGTAGAATACCTCACAATGAACTAATGTTTCATACGAGCACCAATGGTCTTAACTTCAAATGAGATGCCTATTCTGCTTTTCAGCTATCCCATTCTGCTGAGGGGTGTACGAACAAGATGTCTGAATCATAATTCCTTGGTGAGTCATAAACTCCTGAAACTGGGAGGATAAGTATTCTAAGACATTAACACTATAAAAAGTAAGAATGGAAACACCAATTGATTTTGTTTTTCTACACTAACTTTTGAATATAGAACAACTCAGAATGATCCTTCAGTAAGAAAATCCAAGTACATCTTGAATAATCATCAATGAAACTAACAATATAACAAAATCCTAAGGTGGAACAGACTCTACTAGTACCCCAAATATCAAAATGAACTAATGAAAAATAAACTCTAAACCCTCAGCACTACGTGAAAATGTAGTGTGGGTGTGTTTCCCAAGTTGACACAACTCACAATACAATGCGGATAGACTAGACAAACTAGGCACCATCTTATGTAGCTTGGACAGACTCGGATGTCCCAAACGTTTGTGAATTAGGTCCGGGGGATCCGTAATGGAGCATGTTGTGGAGGAATTTGAAGAGGTAAGATAGTAAAGGCCTTGTAATTCATATCCTGTGTTAATCGTTTGTCCCATACTGCAGTCCTGCATGAGAAAAACATCGTCAAAAAATGTTATGGCATAGGGTAGGGCTTTGTCAAATGACTAACAAATGCAAGATTAAAAGGACAACCAGGGACATAAAGAACAGAGTTTAGAATGACGAAGATAGGGGTTTGGCTTGTCCAACTCCTTTTCGTTTTGTTTGGATCCCATTAGCTAAAGTAATAGCAGGAAGAGATTATGAATAATAAAATACCATACAAAAGTGATTTATTACCATAAATATGATCAAAAAGCGCCTGAGTCCACAACTCATGATCCAAGTGTACTAGATTGTGAAACACAAGCAAAGGAATTACTAGCAACATAAGCATCAAGCTGAGCAACATAGGCTACTTGTGGAGACGTATGCTTACTTGCTCGATACAGAAGGAACTCATCATATTGTGTCTAAGCAATATGAACATTATTGGATTGTCGACCAGGCAAAGAAACAAAGGCTACTAGTGGAGATGTCTGCTTACTTGCTCGATACTGAAAGGAACTCATTATATTCCTTTTGAGCAATAGGGTCATTATTAGGTGGTTGACCATGCAGAGTATAACATATGTTACGAGTGTGTCCAAGCATATGGCAACAACTACACTTAGATTGAGATCTTCCAAAACGACCTCCTCCTCGTCGATTCTCCATAGATTGAGATTTTTTCGTTTTTCTCTAGTTTGAGATGCGAGAACAGAGAAGTCAATAAGGGGTGATGGAACCACTTTGTGACTGGGAAGCGCGATAAGAAAAAGTACACGAGAGAATAATTCATCAATTATAGAAACTATAGGACTAGCTAAAATCTGATCACACACTGAATCACGGTTAGTAGGAAGTCCAGCAAGGGTAAGTACTAGAATTAATGCCTATCTATGACTCTATGTTGTTGTTGGTTATCCTTCGTTGTGACAAGCACCAACATTTCAAATTCCTTCATGACTGCCTATACCTGTCCCAAGTAGGCAGACATGGGATTCTTGTTTCTTTAAGTTGGTCATCCGATATATCACATCATAGAAACGAGATATGTCATTAGTGTATAACGCACGAGCTTTTTTCCAAACTGAATAACACATTAGGAATTGGCAAAACAAGGACATCAACTTGGAATCAACAGATCGCCAAAGAAGACTACATAATTGAGCGTCAATCTTCTCCCATTGAGTTTACTTTTTTCATCTACCACACAAGTATTGTTGGTTAAGTGGTCTTGGAAACCTTGACCCTTGTTACCTCAACTCAACTGAAAAAGCCCAAGCCAAATAGTTTAAGTTCCCATTAACGGTTTCGGGGTGATCATAGGGCTTGAACTTCTAATTCCTGTAATTTTGGAGCCAAAAATATCAACTTTGAAAGACATCTTGTGAAATCATAATTTTGTTGACTAAAATCTGACAAAAAATATAGAACCGTTGTCGGAATTATAAGAACTTGTTTTTGTTGCCGGAAAAATAGATTTGACCACCCGAAAGTGGTCAGAATGAGGAAAAAACTATATGGGTAGGGTCGGAATGTTGGGCGACCCTACTGGGAAAAAATATCTGCCAAAAAAGAGGCCAAATATTAACCTGGAATTGCCGAAAACAGTGGTTGGAGTACCATATTAGGGTTTCAGCGATCGAATATTAGCAATAACTTGATATTCTGGCTTGGAACATCCTCACGATCTCTAGTAAGCCAAATCCGCAATAAAAAATTCACAAAAATCACCCTTAGGCACCGACGTGTGGATTTGACGCGTCGCCGATGTCGCAGCTTCAAGTAGCACATGGGATGTGCAGTGCCGGAGCGGTTAACTGGTTTGGTCAAAGGAGAGTGGGGACACTGTGGTAGTGTTGGTTTTCGCACAACACCGACGGAAGAAGAAGAGAAAATAGTCATCGAAAATTTAAGGCACAGTGACTATGACTTTGTTTTCTTTCCCCATTGCTCTAATACCATGTGAAAAATATAAGAGAAAAATATTATTAAATTGTCTATCTACATTATTACATTGATACCTACAATCCTTTTCCAAGTAGGATTTTATATATGATTCATGTTCCTAGTCCAATTCTAACGATGACCTTAACAAAGCCATTGAATCATTTGTAGCTAAATGAGAGGCAAACTAAGAATTTACTCGAATAGATGATGAGTGGTAGATTTCCACTCATTTGAGGCCTTTTTAGTTCAACAATTAGTGTCCTCAATGCCTAATTATGTCCTATTCTGATGATATTTTGATGTTTTGCAGCTATGAAGGCTAAAGGACAAGGCAAGGATGAAAACATGAAAAAATGCCAAAAATATTGAAAGAAGTATAAACTCCCAACTGGTAGTCGCCTAACCAAAAGGGTGGATCACCCAATTGGCATAACCTCACCCAAAGTGACAGTGTGCACAATTGAAAATATTCAAGGCAAGTCGGCGGATTGAAGATGAAACGGCGATACACCGAAGCTGAAAGGGTGAACTAGTAGACCATCGCCGAAGGTGACAAAATTCTGAGCAAAAATGAAAGTTGAAAGGGCAAACAAAGTGGTAATTGGAGATCCACCGAATGTGAAAGGCAGACCCAATTGAGTCCGTCAATTGAGGTTCAAACACCTGAAGCCTGAAACAAATGAAGGGCGAGCTGAGGAACAAATGGCGATCCGCCAAACATGTTTGGCGAGCCCGACTAATGTTGTTGAATTGTTCACGCATTGAATTTTGGGAAACTATAAATAGTCCAAAAGAGAGAAAATGCATCAGATATTTTTTTAAAAGACTTTTGGGATCACTTTTTAGATATCACCTTAGTATTACCTTTTAGAAAATACTCTTAGTTTTGGGGTTTTGTGAACAACCTTGTAATTGACAATTGAAGGTTCAAATTGAAGTATGTCTTGAAGATTATTGCTTAATTTCAATTCCCTATGGCTGAAATCCTAATGGGTACACTTTCTTTTCCTTTTATGATGCTTGGCTAAAACCCCAAATCTAGGGGTGTGATTATGGGGTTGGGCGTTGATTTATTATAATGGGTTTTGTGTCTTGTTCTGTTTTATTGTTGTAGATTCATGGATTTAAGCTAATTAGCATGGGCTTAATTCATGGGTTAGGGTTGCAAACTTAATCCTAGCCTAGATATTCGATTGATGCTGGAAAGAGATTATTTGAAGTCCGTAATTAGTTTAATGCCTGCAATGCAGATTTGTTTATTATAGTTTGCTTGAAGGAGAAATTGTGGTTCAATTCTAGTTGTCAAATCTACTTGAAAGAGAGATTCTAGTAAGGTTTTGGGTTGATTTGTGATTCACATAGATGAGACTGAAAGGAGATTCTATGATTTAATGCTATGAGATCGAAAGAAGATTAGTGTTATTTAAGATTATCCAGCCTATCCATGATTGTTTAGTGATAATGAGCAAGCACAAGTACCCCTACTTGATATTGATACCAATCCACACACCCCTAGATCGTCTTTTACTTGTTTGAAATCCAAATTTTAGTAATTGTGCTACTTGATACCAAAATCCTTTTAGTAATTTTGGTGGAATCATCCAATCTCTTTTAGTTGCTACAAATGAATTGGTTTACACTCTTGTTTTCTTAATTGAATTCCTTGCATTATATCACTCACATTGGGATTCCACCCCGACTCTTTTTGGGTAATTTTATTGCTAACGGCCGTATATTCTCCTACTTGTTTTGAGGGTAACTTAAGCGTTATAAATAGAACATTTTGGTTGTTGGAGGTATATGAGATGAAATAGAGAGAAATGCAAAAAAAGTTGAAAATTGAACTATTATGAGTTCATATTAATAAGGAGTTTTTGAATGAAGAGAGAAGGTGATTAACTAAGATGTCACCAACATGGAAGGATTATGGAAATGTCGAATTTGAGCTGAAGTGTAAAACACTTTGTTGAACTAATTGTTGCTGATGAACGTACGTTTAATCATGTTGTTTGATTGGGTTGGAGATGTTTGGTCGTCAATTGGGTAGTTGGAGCTAACAGTGGTCATAAAAGGGAAACATTGAGGTATATTAGGTGTTTACCCTCCAGGTGAGCTTTGAACCATCTTATGAGGTTTTCTAATCTGTTTTTTCATTGGATGTTCCCAAAGGGAATAAGAGGTTTTCTAACAAACCTTACAAATTTTCAAATTAATGTTTTGAGTGAGAACCCATATGCATGAGTGACAAGCTCGCATAGTTTGCTTCATTTCTTTAAATACATTGTATAAATTACTCAAGTGTTGACCTTGCAAAATTTTATGTTTTTGGTTATAACTGTTGGTGTCTGAGCAACTTGAGCAAACCTCAACTAATTCCACGATTCTTTATCCTTTCAAAGACAAGATTTTCAAATCTAATAATATTTATGATCAATTCATTCAACATTTCCTTTTTTAGAAGACAATTTTTCACATCTAAATTTTGTATTAGATATACTAATACTCTACCCCATTCATCTGGAAGTCTTGTTAATACTCTTCGCGATTAAGTAAAAGATGCCTCTTCTTTACATTTAGAATGATTCTCTCTCCTCAAATATTGTAATTTGAATAGTCTTATCACTTCAAAGAAGCCCGGTTGATACATGCTATCTCCCGCTAGTATAGGTACCGAGTAACTCTATCCATCAAGGCTTGGACAAATGGGAACAAATCGCCTAGTGTCTTTGCGTTTGTTGGGATTTGAACTTGAGACATCATGGTGCTCAACCCACTTCATTGACTACTAGTTCATACACTTAGTGCTTTGTAAAATTTATGTTAAAAGAACTATCAAGGTTTGTGCAACACACTATGATTCTTAAATGATTTTTTGTACCTGCTACCTCGCACCAGTATAGGTAGTGGTTAACTCTGTGCATCACGGCTTGGACAAATGGAAACAAATCATCTAATGCTTTAGCCTCCGCTGGGATTTGAACCTAGACATCAGGTTCTCAACCCACTTCATTGACCAGTAGGCCACACTTTTGGTGCTTTGTAAAATTTATGTTCTTATAAGAACTAAATAAGGTTTGTGAAATGCACTATGATTCTTAAATAATTTTTTATTGAATTTGTTTAAGCTAAAAGTACAAGATGAGGGTTTTTGTACTAGTCGACTTCCAATTACTTTTGGGAGCTATCTCCCTCCTCTTTTTAGCTCCATTCCAGAAGAGGGGGAAGGAACATCGGCGGCTCCTCATAAGCCAATTCACCTTGACGCTTTTGGACCGATGGGAACAACTCCGGTGGTATGTCGTCTTCAATTCTCCACGATGACTTCGGCGTCTGAAATGCCGGAGGAGAAACCAATTTTCAAAGAGCACAGGCAGCCTCAAAGGGGCAGACACTTGAGTACCTTGCTCCTAGTTCTAATCAAGGGAAGCATGTGGTAACATTTGTTGAAGCAGATCTCATGCCCCAAGAGGACTATTAGAAGAATGCAATTATAGGGTCTGTGATGGGAGATACCCCTAATCTTAGAAACATGGAGCTCTTCATAACGAATGCGTGGAGATTTTCCAAAAGCCACAGATTCTTGCTCACGATGACGGGTATTTCATTTTTTGGTTTGATTCAAGGGATGATTGTGACAAAGTTTTGATAGGGGGACTTACACGTATCGGAATAAGTCGTTTATGCTTCAGGTTCGGAAACGCGATTTTGAATTCAACCCAGACTACATCACAACTGGTCCAACCAAGTTTTGGGTAAGATTACAAATGCAATAGGTAAACCCCTGTATACTGATAGGGTTACGGAGACCATGGAGCGATTTCCTATGCTCTGAGTATTGGTGGAAATTGGTGTTGGCCAATTATTACATTAAAGACCCTATTTGCAGACACTACATTAGATTCCTTTTCCAACTAGGACACTACATTACAATCTTTTCCAATTAGGATTTTATATACTATTCCTATTCATATTCTAAATTGTATATATTATTCTTGTACCTATCCCCTATTCTTATCCTAACAATGCTTATCATAATTGTTAGGCCATGGAGGGCCATTTCTTCAGTTTGAAACTCCATGTTTTGGGAAAGCTAATGAAACTGATGATACTTTATCTTTGTAAAAGATATTACACATGCTATGTTTAAAATGATATTGTTTTCATAACTGAAATAGTATATGGTGCATGAGGGCATGACTTGGGTAGAATTTTATATATTCACTTGGTGCACGTTAATGGCATTGGTTGTCTGCCACGTCTCAATCTGTTTTGGGGTGTCACAGCATAGCCATTAATAGATTTAAAAAGAATCAAGAAAAGAAAAGCCTAGAGATACTTCAACGAGTTTACCTAGTTCCATATGGATGGGTTTCTAAACTGAGATGACATGGCCTCTAATAGAAACTTGCCGAGGTTTCCTCTCTCCACTTCTTTTTCCTTCTTGAGCTCAAGATGTCGGACCTGATCACATATGAATAGGAAAAAGTAAATCATTTTGGAGGTGGAAATGTAAGCTGTAAGAACGGTTACTCAGAATAGAGTTTCTGAAAATTAATGTGCCTTCAAAGGAAAAGTAGTGCTTTCTCCAAATAGACGATTATTCCTACATGAAATGATCTTTGAAAACTTCATCATTGTGCTAAGTCTTAAGCAACTAAGTAGAAGATATATCTTGGTAGGGAGTTCCACAATATTCCATCATTTGGAATGTCATTTCAAAATAAACATCCTTACATTCGGAAGCAATACCAGTAAGCATTTGAAAATTATTTCACCTTATTAGACATGATGGAACACGCTAAACATCTAAATCTGCTACATGTGTTAAGAAATAAGATCATGAAGTGCAGAGATATTCCTGAACAGTCACTTTCCATCAAATATCAGTATTTCCCCTAGGATAAGTTCTATTCCCTATGCATAATTTTCTTTCACAACAGCTCTATATCTGAATATCCTCAGTCATTGTGGGAGACAACCATGGAAGAGAGATAGTCGGGATTCCCATCTTATTGTTAGGTGGAGGCATTCACCAGAATAATGCATTTCAGTATTTGGCAACTTAACTAAGATCATCAAAGCAGAGAGTAGTTTAAACATATAATAGAAGTCATCCTACCTTCACTGAATCCTTTTGGGATACACCAGTGTCAGTGATGATGACAAGGCATTTGATGTCATGCTCATTAGCATATTCATACTGTTCTGTAAGGCTTGGATCACATAGAGGAACAAATTCAGCCTGTAGAATGCTCAAAACTTAGTTCACATATCAAACACATTCAGGCAGAAGAGTGGTAATTGAACAGCTAACCCTGATATTTTCTTCCCAAAGCTCTGCCAAAAGTTCCATCCGCTCTGTTAACAGACCACCACCTCCTCTTGAACAAACAAGAACATTCGTGACAACATCATATCTGCATGTTATTACTGTAATGTTAGGTAACTTGCTGATTGGAAAGTGAGGAAGTAGGAATTAAGGGTAACGACAAAATAGTATCAATTTCATATTTCTACTTGATGAAAAGATGGAGAAAACAGCACCTGTGAGGTCTGCTATCCAGAGAAGCATGTTGCAAAATCGTCTCTAAGGCAAGACTGCTCCCTGCAGCTCCTGGAGGATTTGATTTCTGGAAATATTCATGCAGAAAATTACAAATTGAGACAGAAAAAGAATGACTCAAAATTTATAAGTCATAAAACCCTAGGAATTTGGAAAATTACGATGACACCACTTCCTCTAGCTTATTCTATTAGACATAATTTGGCTACAGAATATGTTAAAATAAATTACCTTTCACAAGATAGAATAAGAAGAATCAGACACAGGCATTTTAAAGTTTGACAAAGCAAACTCGTTTGATGCCACTGTTGGAATAGTTATTGTACTAAAGGTTCAAAAAATAGGAGACATAACATCCTTCATTAAATGGACGGTCATCCTTGAACAGTAAACTGGTAAAGGATGTTGAAGAATGAAGAAAAACAAACAATTTTACGACACCAAGAATTTTAGCTTATAGAGAGAGAATCTCTCACCTCCCACTAAGATTTTTTAAAGATTTTATTACCGTTGGGACTTCGGCTCCGATCCATTTTCCTCACGGTGGACCTCCCAGCCCTCCGTGACCCACCGCTGAAGCATCATCCCCCAGATAGCCAAATGTAATCTTATTCAAATCTCTCCCAGAGCTAGTTTGTCCCTCTTCCAATCCCAAAGTTTTGTTGGTCTTTTCCCCCTCCACGGAACCCTAACAATGCTCAAATCTCAGAAATCTCAAATGATAAAGTGATAGTACAGAGGCCTTCAAGCTCTGTTCTGAAGCTTCTCTACCCCGCTGCGGAAGACCCAGTACCCTTTTCTTATGCTAATGCTACCGTCAATAGACTGGCAGGACAAAATCACAAAATCGAGTTCGATTAGCTCCAAGAGATTATGACCTACAAGATGGTAAACCAGTGGTGGTCTTCACCACTCAAGGAAATGACCTGCTTGCTCAACCTGCAAATGGACTATTGTAGGTAAATTCTCACACATCAGGCCTTCTATTGACATTACCTGAAAGGGATTTGCTAAAATGATTACTAGTAAAGGATGTGTTAAGATTGAGGCGTATGATATGCATCATGTTTTTTTGAATTTCGATAATGTGGATGATCATTTTATTGCGTACTCCAAGAATTTCTTGCTTTTGGTGCGAATCACATCATGAAAATCCACAGATGGACATCTATTTCAACCAGAAGTAGAAACCACCCTAGCCCGTCTGGATTAATCTCCCTGACTTCCTTGGCACTATTATGAATGGGATGCCATTTGCCGTATCTGTAAACATATTGGTACCCCTCTCGTCATGGACAAAGACACAATCTCCAAAACCAGACCTGCCACCACCAAAATTAGGACTGAAATTGACCTTACTAGGCCTCTTGTTAATGAGATCCTGGTTAAAATTAGGAATGATGAGGGCACTGCAGGCATTTTTATCCAGAAGGCTGAATATGAAACTATACCAGCTTTCTTCTTCCACCGCATGATACAGGGGGCACAGGGAAGACAACTGTAGGAAACTACACCCGGAGTTGAGAAATGGTCAATGGAAGAACGACAAAAAGGGTAAGCAAGGGCAACAGAATAATACTATGACAAATGATCATGAGAAGAACCAGGTAACAAATAAGGAGAAAGCAGGAAATATGAAGAAGACAAACCCAATTCCTGACTGCAACATACAAAATACAAAGAGAGCGGTAGTAACCCCTGGACAGAAAAGCCAATCAGATGATTGGTAAACAGTTGGAAAAAGGAAAGGGAATCACAAAAACAACTCTACTTCTCAAAGAACCAATCTGCACAAGAATGGAGTTGAGAATCCTGATGAAGCTGTTCAATTCTCAAAACCAACAATGGACAGAGCACAGTGGCTATTACTCATAATATCAACAATGAAGAAAGTAGAATGGAGAAGTTTGCAACCATAACTGATACTGATCAACAAAGAGAGATAAGTGAAGCTCCTTTACTTCCGGATGTCCCTGAACTTAAGATGCATTTCCAACACTCCCCTGTATGTTTATTCTAGAGCAGCGGAAAGACTCAAAACTTTTCAAAATTAAATATCATTTCCCCTGTTTATTCAAGAACCTATTGTCAACGAGAGAACTGATAAATTCAAAAGATTTCTGGGGTTTCATCACCATGCTCACAACATTTCCAATAAAATTCGGATATTTTGGTCAAATGACTACAACCTGGATATCTTGGAGGACAGGAAACAATAAACTCTAATTCATATCTCTCATATGCATCCATCTCTCTCTTTCCATCTCACTATTATTTATGCCAAGTGTGATGAACAATTGAAAAGAGAGCTTTGGGATGAATCGAGAACCACTGGGTGACTTCAATGTCATCACCAAACATGAGGAGAATCAGGTGGTCGACCTTACAGAATTGAATGAAAGTCTAGATTTCTTATCTTGCTTGTCGGATTGCAATGTACAAGGTGGGGTTATGTGGGCTCTAGGTTCACATGGAGTGATGATAGAGACCCTCCTAACACCATTTGGAGAAGGCTTGACAGACTGGTTTTTAATGCTGAGTGGTTTGATATATTGGGGTACTACAGTCACCCACTTGTCCAGAACTTGCTCAGATCATGCTCCTCTTCTCATGCTAACCAATCTGGTCATATTAAGTATTTTAAATCTCGGAATTTATGGACCGACCATGAAGACTATTTATCTATTATGCAGAAGGCATGGTCTGATCCCCAAGCTGGCAATCCTTTTTATTCTTTGCAGCAGAACATTAAGAAAGAATGTCATAGTCTAAGCGTTTGGTCTAGAACAACTTTCGGGGTTATCTTTGATAAACCCAAAAAGTTGGAGATTCTTATTAAAAAATTTGAGGAAGCTGCAGTGGTTAATAATAGCCAGGAGAACAGAAAGATCCTGGCTAAAGCCAGAACAAACTTCACCAAGTACATTAAACTTCAAGACAATGTGGTAAGGCATAAAGCTGGCTCCAGGGGATGCCAACACTGCATTCTTCCATAGCATCATGAAAGACAAGAGAAAGAGGATTTCTATCCAAAAGTTAAAGGTAGTGAGGGTAACTGGGTGGAGGGTAATTCTAATATTGCCAATGTTGATTTTTTTGAGAAACTATTTAGTGCTGAAGATATTCTAGAGAACGATTCTATTTTTTGATATAGTCCACAGGGTAGTTAGTGATAGAAGATAATATCTCCATTACTGCTACTCCTGTACAGGAGGTTAAAGACAGTGTTTTCTATAGATCCTAATAGTGCACCTGAACCCGATAGTCATAGTGGCAAATTCTATCAAAGTGCCTGGTCTATAATTTTCTATAATCTTCTCAGGGCTGTGGTGTCTTTCTTTCAAGGAGCTTCCCTCCCTAAATTCTATACCCACAACTGTATGGTTATGCTCCCTAAAATAGATTGTCCTCAAGATTTCTCTGATATCAGACCCATTAGTTTATGCAATGCGTTCAGCAAAATCATTGCTAAGTTCCTCAATGCTAGACTTAGTAATATTCTCCCCAAGATTATATGTCAAAATCAGAGTTGTGAAAGGTGATCGCCTTTCGCCTTTGGCGACAAGGCGAGGCGAGGCAAGGCACTATCGCCTATCTGCAGCGAGGCGAGGCAATTTGAAAATGGCGAGCTATGGCGACGAAAAGGCGATGGCGAGGCGAGGCGACTGGCTTCACCTTTTGTTATTATTATTTTTTAAGGTCTGATTTAATAACTAAAAGACAAAATAAGGGGTTTTTTTGGGTATTTTTGCAAACTTTCACCTTCGCGACCTGCACTCTTCTTCGTGACTGCTGCCAGGTACGAGACGAGACCTCCTCTTTTCTTCTTCTTCTTCTTCTTCTTCTTCTCTTCTAGTTCTTCTCTTCTTTTCTTCTTCTTCTCTTCTTCTTCGCGACCTCCTTTTCACTGTGCTTTGTTTTCCAGTGGTAATGTAGTAGTGACCTGAGTCCTCTGTTTTCAGTTGTAGGGATAGAGTGCACTGTTCTGTTGCAGTGTTCACTGCTCACTGAAATCTGCCTATATTTTTTTTAAAAGAAATTTAATCCTTCTATAATTATTTCTTCCCTACTTAATTTAGTTTTATACTAATTAATCTAGTATTTAGAGTTCTAGTATTGCATTTAGAGTTTTAGAGTTTTAGAGTTCTAGCATTGCTTGTCAATTGTCTTATGTATTATTGAGCCATTCAAGTTCTAGACTTTTAGTATCTACTATTAGTTTTTGAATTGAAATATTTGCTAATATATGTTATTGCTATTAAGATTTTGGATATTTATATATGCAATTAAAATTTTAAATTTTTGGTATTAATTGGCGCCTTAATTCAAAAAGGCAAGCGCCTCGCCACTCGCCTCGCCTCGCCTCGTGGAGAGGCAAGCCCTTGTCGCCTTTCGCCGTCCAAAACACTGGTCAAAATGAAAGTGGTTCTGTCAAGGGGAGAACTATTACTGACATTATTGTGCTCACTCAAGAAACTGTCAATAATATTAAGAAATTTGTTCTTCATTCAAAACACATATTACTGATTCGCCTGATCTATTATATAGACAATTGGGACATCCTAGTTTATCAAAGCTTCAAAAATGGCATCTGACTTGTCTATTTTATAATATGAGTCGTCTTAGCTGGTAAGCATACTCATTCCTGGGTACTTGATCATAGTCTATTTTTTTCTTAGTTAATTCAGACATATGAGGTCCTAGTCGAGCCAGTTCTATTTTGAAATTTCACAAATTTGTCAATTTCATTCATGATCATTCAAGGTGCACTTGGATATTCTTGATTACAAAATCAATTTGAATTGTTTTCCATTTTCTATACCTTATATGTTGTAATCCAAACAAACTAGGGGTTCCTATCCGCATTATTCGGAGTGCATGATAATGCACCAGAACATTTATCTGACTTTAGCAGTTCATGAACTCTTATGGGATCATTCCTTGTATATCATGCCCTTGGACCTCTCAACAAAATGGGATAGCTGAGACGAAGAATAGACATTTCATTAAAACAGATCAAACCTTACGCATACAATTTCATGCTTCGTTACAGTTTTGGAAGATGCAGTTCTAGCATCCTGTTATCTTGTTAATCATGTCTTGCTTAAATTATTTTGAGATATGTACTATCGTTGCTTTTGACGGTTCTTAATCAATGGAGCATACCACATGCTGATAGCAACATGTAGAAAATAACAGAAGCTGCGATTGGCTAATGTTAGTATTTTCCTTTTTACCATTTTTGCAACTTTATGATTTATATAATGCGCAACACATAGGATGATGAGTACAAAACGCTCTGAACCTCAGTATAGCTTAGTTAGTCCCTATTTTAGAAAGAAATTCACCGATAACAAGACAAGGTGCCAGTTCGCGATTACGAAGGTACCTGCATCACTTTCTCAAATAATTAGAAGTAGCAGGCAATTAATTCTACCCCAATCGTTGTGTACCCAGAGCAGAAAAGAGAGACATCAACAACTGCCCAAGGATTTCGATTTTATCTTTGGGAAAGAGCCAAAAATGATGATTCTGTCATACCAAAAGTACAGCATGTACCTAATATATGCAGACATGCAAAATCCTGTCCAATAAAAAGGGAAAAGAATTTTCTGCGCCCTATTATGGCAGAACATAAGTCCAGCCTAGAGAAATAAAAATAGGAGTTCACTTTATCAAAAAAGAAAGAAAGAAAGAAGTATACATATGAGTTCATGTGCTGTATAAGATAGAAAGAAATAAATGCTGAGACAAAACTTTCCAGAAGCCTACTTACATATTCCAAATCTCCACTTTGGTGGAGCAGGTAGTCATATCGACCACCTACTGCAAGCAATGTTCCTTCCATTAGTGATCCAGGATTGTCATCTTTTCTTAAATATATCTACACAAATAAAACATTGCAATGAGTAGATGAAATATTGCAGGGAGCTCAGAGATTATTTTTGTTTTCTGGGAGGGTTTCATACATATAGATAAAGCTTCGTGAAAATTTGAAATTCATAGAATTGCTATAACATATTTGCACATTGCAATTCAACAGAAGAGCTTGTGAACCATTGTGTCAGAAATACAAGTATTTATACAATTATAAGAGGCTTTATCAAAGGTACCAAAATGCTGATTGTGTTGATTAATAGGCATGATTGTAGATCTTATTATTTTCTTTTCCAAGCATAATTATAGGAACAGAATATTTCCTTTTATTGTTGATAGTCTTTCCTTAATTAGTTAGGATTCACTTGTCTAATAACCCTTGTCGTGGGATGTAAAGACATACGGAAATACAAAGAAGCCTTTTCTTCTTCCTCAAATTCGACATGGTATTAGAGTCATTGCTGCCTTTTGAGGTGAGTTATCCCCTCTGCAACACTAGGGTTCCTATTATATCAAAGAGGTCATGTTTTTTCTCCCTCCTGGTGGGTTGTCCACGACTCAGACCTTTTCCAGTAGTTTTTTTTGGAAAACTAACACCACCACAGGGTCCAACAATCTCCAGAGACTAAATCAATCAAGTAGCACCGGCTGGCCGCCCGTCATGCGCATCCTAAAGTTTTGGGGCTAGCGACACATCAAACCCACGCACCGGCATGTCAAGCTCTTTTCGGCCATCTTTTGAAGAATTCCTTTGTAGTCTTCCAATTATTCCGTGCCAACTCACCAAGTTTCAAATTTTTCCAATCACCGGAACTAGGGTTCCAGCAAGGCAAACCTGGTTTTTTGACAAGCAGATCTTCAAACAGAGATTCAACACCAGAATAAGTCAGAACTGAAAAGACGATGCTTAAGTTGTTAGACAGAGCACATTGTTATTTACTTAATTATATCTCCAATACGCCCTTCGTGTGCGGGCTTGCTTATTTTCCATTAGCCAAACACATTGTGGGAAATATAGGAGAAAATATTACTGAATTATGCATCTACATTATTACACAAAGACCCTCTTTATAGACACTATAATACAATCCTTTACGAAGTATGATTCGATATACTATTCTTATTCCTACTCCTATTCTAAGTGGGATTGTATATACTATTCTTGTTCCTATTCCAATTCTAGCACTCCCTCTCAAGCAGGTGCATACAAGTCATATGTACCTAGCTTGTTACAAATGTAATTAATTTAAGGACCGGTGAGGGACTTGGTGAAGATATGTGCAAGTAGATCACTTGACTTCACAAATTTTGAAACAATATCTCCGAGCATCTTTTCTTAGACAACGTGTCAATCAATCTCAATGTGCTTAGTCCTCTCATGGAACACTGGATTGATGTGATATGAAGGCATCTTGACTATAACACACAAGTTTCATTTGATCGATTTCTCCAAATTTTAGTTCTCTCAACTGTTTGATCCAAACTAGCTCACAACTTGTTACAATCATTGCTTGATATTCTGCTTCTACACTAGATCAAACAACCACACTTTGTTTCTTACTCTTCCACGACACCAAATTACCCCCTACTAAAAGAAAATATCTGGATGTAGAACGTCTTATCAAAGGGTGATCCTACGTAATCAGCATCTATATATCCACTGATATGCTCATGGCTTTACGGAAAAGATCAAGACATGGAGGCCGATTTATAAGGTACATGGAAACCCACACTTCATCCTAGTACAAAAATTGAAGTTACTGAATAAAGACCTCACAAATTGGAAAAGGAGGTCTTGGGGAAGGTAGAAGCAAGAAGTACAAGGCTTTGGAAGACTTACTGGATCTACAACAGTCCATAAAAGGGAGAGTTTAAATCAATGTAAGAGAAACAAAAGTTCTTGAGTCTACAGCTGGAGATTCCAAATATGGAAAAATCAGAAGAAGTTTGATAGAGGAAAAAATCCAGATGCCTTTGGTTGAAAGAAGGGGGTAAGAATACAAAGTTCTTTTGGCAGATGGCAAGCTCCAACAGAAGAGTATAGTGTACTCATGGATTGAAGGTTGGAGATGAAATAATTGAAAATAAAGATTTAATCTGGGGAAAATCTTAAGCTTCCACCAGCAGCTATACATTGTGAGGAATATATGAGAAGAATGTTATTGAATTGTGTATCTACATTATTACACGGAGACCCTATTTATAGACACTACAATACATTTCTTTACCAAGTAGGAAACTACTTACTATTCTTATTCCTATTCTAAGTCGGATTGTATATATATATTCTCATTCCAACAACCACCCTCAAGCTGGTGTATTCAAATCATATGTACCTAGCTTGTTACAAATGTAATTAATATGAGGACCAATGAGGGGCTTGGTCAGATACTTGCAAGTTGATCACTTGACTTCACAAAATTGACAGTCAATCTCAACGTGCTTAGCCTTCTCATGAAATACTAGATTTGATCCAGAATGCCGATAAAACACAAAGCGGCCAACTCCATTATGAGTCATGCCAAATTTCTGAATTATTGTGTTGAACTTCCCTTACCAAGCTTGAGAAAACTATTTCAGACTAAAGAGTGACTTACGTAATCGATATACAAGACTAATAAACTCCCCCTAAGCAACAAAATCAGGTGATTGCTCCGTATAGACCACACATTGCAGCGATCGCCAGAAAGTGCACAAAATTTGGTATAAAATATATGGATCGCCTTGGAAGATGAGGTAATACTAAACAAGAAAGTCACTGAAAAATTAATCAAAACATGTTCATGCATTGTGAGTATTAGATTTTATGGCTGAAAGTGGCCACAATCTGAGAAATAGAATTATATGGATAGGATCGAAATGATGGCACGACCCTACTGAAAATAGAAATTATATGGGTAGGATCAGATTGATGGTACGACCTAACTGAAAAAGAGAAATTATATGGATAGGGTCAGAATGATGGCACAACCCTACACAAATAAGAAAGTAGTCACCATAAAGAACAGTGCTACGCAAATCAGATATGAAAAAGCAATCACCGAAAAGATGCACGGTGCTAGACAAATTAGATATGAGAAAGTAGTCGCCGAAAAAATGGCACGGTGCTACACAAATAAAATATGACAAAGTAGTCACTGTAATAATGCAAGTTGTTACGCTAATCGAATATGAGAAAGTTATTATCGGAAAGATGGCACAATGTTACACAAATTAGATATGAGAAAAGTCATTGGAAATATACACAATGACCCAACTTTTGTTAACATAATCATTGGTTAGACATGCGACATATATGGGTAATAGCCACCCGCCAGCAGCGGAAACTCCTTGATTCTCTACCAAGATTGTAGAGGCTCAGATACCACTTGTTAGGACCGAAATAATTAGGTGTCATGCGGAAGCTAGCAAAGCAAACCTCGAAAGATCATGAGTAAGAAGACCAATGAGAAAAAACCCAAAAGAGACAAACATTTAACGTGGTTCGGTCAAACGACCTACATCCACAGGAAGAGATGAGCAATTCACTATATAAATATGGCAGTACAAAAAATTGAGAGAAGTAACCTCACACAATTCACTCGGAATAAAAAGAGGTTCACACAAGTGATAACATATCATTTGTGTCTAGCGTTTCTTCCCCTACACAACTCTCAAAGCCCCCTAGGACTATATTGTGAATCCTACCAAGTTAGAAGGAATGAGTGTCTATTTATAATGTCATAAACCTTTCCTACAAAAAAAAGAACTACTCAAATATGGAAACTTTTTGTTTTCCTTTTCCTAAAAGGAAAACCCAATTATGGTAAGAAACTCAGGGCAAACACCCAATAACTCTCCCCCTTAACCTGAATTTCTAACGAAACAAAAAATTTGCTCTACCTTCTTCGCATAATCTTCAACAGGTTGCATCTCCATCTTACTAATTTCCTCCATTAAATCTATGTCTTCACACAGAGTAACACTTCGATAAAATTTCTCCACCAAAAATCTTCATTACTGTCAAATAGGTTGCGGCTAGAACTGAACCCGCCAAGATGAACACCTATTTTTAACCTAGTTCAACCATTGGATCATTAGACCTAGCACTGATATCTTGTGAGAAATATATGAGAAGAATATTATTGAATTGTGTATCTACATTATTACACAAATATCCTATTTATAGACACTACAATACAATCTTTTACCAAGTAGGAACTATATACTATTCTTATTCTCATTCTTATTCCTTTTCTTATTCTAAGTAAGATTGTATATACCTATTCCTATTCTAACAAGAATGAAACTTGGAGACCATCAGCTAGTTTTGAAGATGTAGCTTCAATCACATTGGAGGAAAAAGATTGGCTAAAAGAGCCTTTGAAACAGAGATCCCAACAACAAAACAACAACATACCCAGTGAAATCCCAATAGGTGGGGTCTGGGGAGGGTAAAGTGTACGCAGACCTTACCACTACCTCGTCGAGGTAGAGAGGCTGTTTCCGAAAAACTCTCAGCTCAAGTACATCAAATCCAAGTAAAAGGAGAGGAAAACAGTGTATAAAACATAACATCCAATAAGAAAGATAGTGTATAATCAACAAAGGAGACAATAACATCAATAAAATACTGTGAGAAGTGAAACGCAGTAAACAACATAAGGCTATAGGTATCACAGACAAGAACTACAAGTGCAAGGCTAGGACTACTACAAACGCTAACAACCCATACCCTCGCAAGAAAAAACAACACGCTAACGCTACTAGCCTTCAACCCTAATACGCAACCTCCACTCCTTCCTATCTAGAATCATATCCTCGGTAAGGTGAAGCTGAGCCAAGTCCTGTCTAATCACCTCTCCCCAATACTTCTTAGGCCTACCTCTACCCCTCCGCGTACCCTCTACAACCAGCCCCTCGCACCTCCTCACTGGGGCGTCTACGCACCATCTCTTCACATGTCCAAACCATCTCAGTCTCGCTTCCCTCAGCTTGTCCACCACAGAGGCCACTCCCACCTTCTCCCGGATAACCTCATTCCTAATCTTATCGCTTCTAGTGTGCCCACACATCCATCTCAACATCCTCATCTCCGCAACATGCATTTTTTGAACATGTGCGTTCTTGACTGGCCAACACTCCGCTCCATAAAAGCAAGTGCCCCCTATGAAGCTCCGAGCCTGAATGGATATACGATAGCATATTTTAATGCTTTGGAGTTGATCAAGCAAGACATTATGGAAGCAAGTGCCCCCTATGAAGCTCTGAGCCTGAATGGATATACGATAGCATATTTTAATGCTTTGGAGTTGATCAAGCAAGACATTATGGAAGTTATTCATCACTTCCATCAAACAGGACAATTGGTTAAATCGTGTAATGCATCATTCACAGCTCTTATCCCAAAAAAGAAAGGAATTGTGGAACTTAAGGACTATAGACTAATTAGCCTAATTGGTAGTTTCTATAAAGTTGTCCAAAGTCTTAGTTGAAAGACCGTAGGGGTGATCAGGAAGTTGGTTTCAGGACATCAAAATGCCTTTATAAAAAAAAGACAAATCATTGCCTTGTTAGCTAATGAAGTCTTGGATTCTTGTTCAAGCTTGACATTGAGAAAGACATTTGACCAATTGAATTGGCCATACCTAATCAGTATACTCGGGAAAATGGGGTTCGTGGAAGGTTGGATATGGTGGATCAAAACTGTATAACCACCATAAAGTACTCTATTTTGATCAATGGTGGACCTATAGGTTTTTTCTTACCACAGAAAGGACTCAGACAAGGCGATATCACCATTTCTGTTTATTCTTGCAATGGAAGGCCACAACAGTATGTTAAATAAGGACAACCAACTTCACTAGATTAATGGATTTAGGGTTGGGAATAAAGTAGGGAGTACAGTAACTATTTCTCATTTACTGTATGTTGAGGCTAGGCGAAGCGCAGCTCTCTCGGGTTTTTCTGGCAAGGCAAGACTTAGGCAGAAAAGCAACCCTGAGGCAGTGAGGTGACGAGGTGGTAGCAAGAAGAAGTGTTGCTTTTTAAAGAAAAGAAAAAAACACTCTTCTTGCTTCTCCTGTCTTCTTTCGTTCTTCTTCACCTTTGTTTTCCGGCAGCTATTTTCTTTTTCTTTCTTCTTCTTGCGCAGCTTCTTCCTCCCACTGTTTACAAGCTTTTTTCTCTGTTTCTTCCTCCCGCTGTTTTCGTCCTCTCCTCTGTTACAGCTTCTTTGTTCTACCTCTGTTTCTGTTACAGTTTTTTAATTTTAATTGATTTTCGAGTTCTAGACATTCAATATCAACTATCTATTTTAAGTTTTTGAAATATTTACTAATGTGTTATTGCTATTGAGGTTTTGGTTATTTATATGAGCAAATTTAATATTTTAACTTTTTGTGTTACTTTGTGTTTCACTTCAATAAGACGAGGACTTCGCTTCTCACTTCAGTGAAGCAGGCTGTCATCGCTTTTTGTCACCCTTCACCTTCCAAAACACTGCAATGCAGCCTCTGAACTGGAGGAATTAGCTGAGCTGATGTGCTTCAATGTGGAGGCTTTCCCACTACTTATCGCCTTCCCTTGGGAGTAAAATACAAAAATCATGAGATCTGGAATTGTGTAACTGAGAAATTTGAAAAAAGGTTGGCATCATGGCAGAAACAGTACCTATCCTTTTTGGGGCAGGTAAATTCCTATAATAGTGTGTTGGTCTGTTGGACAGCATTCCAAAATACTTTACGTCCCTTGCCCCCATTCCCAGACAATGTTTAGAAGAGACTTCTTATGGGAAGGTAATAGTAAGAGTCACAAATTTCACCTGATCAAGTAGCCTAGGCTGATACTACCAAAGGAACATGGAGGACTGGGTATACAAGACTTGAAACTACACAACAAGAGCAAGATAATGAAATTGCATTGAAGATACTACATGGGAGCCCAGGGCTGTGGAAATCAGTGATTATAACAGTATCTGGGGAAAATAGCAAATGATGCTCCAGATAAAGCAACATATGTCATGGAACAGGTCCTTAGAAACACATTTCTGAACTCTGGAAAGAAGTGTATCTCAACTCCAAATTCAAGCTAGGGATGGATCGCATATTTCATTTTGGAAAGACATGGTTGCACTCAAGTGGTATTGAAAGAGGAATTTCTTAATACGTACACACTGGGCAACTATTTGGGTTGTTAGCGTTTGTAGTAGTCCTAGTCTTGCACGTGTAGTTCTTGTCTGTGATACCTATAGCCTTATGTTGTTTACCGAGTTTCACTTCTCACTGTATTCCATTGATGTTATTGTCTCCTTTGTTGATTATACACTATCTTTCTTATTGGATGTTATGTTTTATACACTGTTTCCCTCCCCTTCTACTTGGATGTGATGTACTTGAGCTGAGGGTCTTTCGAAAACAGCCTCTCTACCTCCACGAGGTAGTGGTAAGGTCTGCGTACACTCTACCCTCCCCAGACCCCACTTAGTGGGATTTCACTGGGTATGTTGTTGTTGTTGTTGTTGTTACACACTGGGCAACTAAGATTCCAAGGTAGAGCACAACTGGAAGAACAACTCTTGGAACCCACAACTCATGAGAAATATTCAACACAGGTAGATGAACAAGCAATTGGAACTGCTTTCAAAGTTAGCTGGGGCTGCTGTCAATCCACAGGCAAAGGACAAGTTACTGTGGTGTGGTTCAGATAGGGAGAGCTTCACTGTGAAGAAATGTTATTCTCATCTATGCTCCAACAAGAAGGTGATAGAAAGTTGGCCTTGGAAGCTTCATTCTGATTGCGATTTGGAAAAAGAAAGAAGAGAAGGAACTTATCTGGAGAACTAAATTACCTACTAAAGTGATATGCTATAGCTGAGTAGCATTGTATGAAGCATGTCTCAGTCATTATAATCTTAGCACGAGAAACATCCAGACAGTCAATGTAACACCCCGTATCCGAAAACAAACCAAAATGCAGATTTTGAAAAGTTGTAGGTGCAACCTACGGTTGCCATCCACGGACCGTAGGTCAGACCACGGTCCGTGGTCTGTGTCCGTGGATCAAGACCTCCTTACCCAGCCTCTGACATGAACTACGGTCGACCAGCACGGACCGTCATCCGATCCACGGTCCGTAGGTCTGACCGTAGATGAGGGATCAACAGCCAGTTAGCTGAAAATTTTGATGGGTCAACTTCAGATAGTCATAACTTTTAGCACAAAAATAATTGTATGTCCCATTACCTATGATATGATAGATAATTGAATTATCTTTCCAACGTCACCGAGTTTGCTAAAATCCGACCTCCGAGTAAAAAGTTATGCTCATTTTAGTGAAGCCCTGTCGGGCAGAGTCGATCGACGGACCCGATCTACGGACCGTCGATTGAATGACGGCCTGTCAGTCCATTCCGTCGATCACTCCGACAGCCCTTAATTCAGGGGTCTTTTGGTCTTTTTCTATTTTGTTTAACCCCTTAGCTACGTCGTTTAGACCCTAAATCATGAGGTTTAAATCAGTTTAATCCTAGAAACATAACTAGAACTTACCTTAGTCAAATTCATTAATCAAACTTAGAAAATTAGAAGCAAGAGAGGAGAAAAGAGGTCAAGAACCCTAGTTCAAGAACGCAGCAAGGTTCCTTCGGTTCTAGCCCCGAAATCGAAAGATTTCTCCGTGGAATTCATCACCGGTATGTGGGATTTCACTAGTGGGTTCCTTTCGCCCATTAGGTCCCTAGAATTCGATCAGATTCTTGATTTCATAACTATGAACAGACCTAGGGTTTCTAGAATTACGAGATCATCATGAATTAGTTGTTTAAATGTTCCAAATCAGATTATCATGTTATTGCTCGGTTTATCGCATGAATTTCGTAACCCTAGCTATGTATTTCTTGATTCTTGAATTACACATGATAAGTCAGATATTTCAGTATTCAGTTTTACATGCCTCAGTTTATGAATGCATTATTATCAGATTAATTGTTGCATTCCCAGTTTGCATGTTCAGTTTAGAGATATCCAGTAATTACAGAAATTCAGTCATAATTAGTTAATCACTTAATTCATTGGGAGTAGCATAATACCGAGTTGGACTAGGGTTCAGCGTACCCATATAGTCCCGTAACTACGAGCCACGTAGGTGTAAGTCCCCTTTGTGGGTAACATCAGTTTAGTGATTACGCCAGCATGCCTTTATATCTCACGCAGGGTATACTGGGTCCTCTCGATGGGGCGTATACATCGGACTCCACATTGAGCTCATGTGGTTTTATGTCGGTTATTAGTAGCTCCCACAGTTCAGTCAGACTCTATTGCATTGACCATTTATCAGTATATTCAGTATTCAGTCTCATCATGTTATAAATTTGGTCATTGCATCAGTTAGCTCAGTATTCAGTATTTTCAGTATCTATATCATGTTCAGATTATATCATTGCTTTATTGCTTTGTTCAGTTATGTGTTATTTCAGCTTTACTCTATCCTGTATGCTCAGTACCTTTCAAGTACTGACGCATATGTGCGCTACATCTTCTCGTGATGTAGGTTCAGGTTCTCAGCATCCAGATCACGTTTAGATCGATTTCCGATCTCCAGTTCGCGAGAATCGGTGGTGAGTCCTCATTCTCCGAGGACAATAGTCATGAGTTTCTTTTCAGTATTTTTAGTCTTTAGTTTCAGTTTTGCTAGATCTAGTTGGGGCATGTCCCAACATTTCTAGTCAGTTTAGAGGCTTATTTCAGACATAGTTAGATTCAGCTTAGTACTTGAGTTTGATATTCCTTTTGTATTAAACTCTCAGTTTTCATATATCTCAGTTATAGTATATGGGTATTCCCCATCTTTTTTTTATTTTATTTATGATTTAGCTTCCGCATCAGTTTATTATCTTTAGTATGCTCATGATCATGCCAGCAGGGTTAGCTTGGGATCACTTGTGGTCCTAGGTCCCGTGTCCGCGTCTCGGGGGTAGCTCGGGGCGTGACAGTCAACAAGTGTTACATGTGTCAAACAGAGTTGAAAAGTGTTAACACACCTCCTACTACATTGTTCAGTTGCAGCAGATATGTAGCACATGTTCCTCTCTATTTTGTCTAGCCTGGGGTCATGCAATTCAGTATCAAAGAAGCATATGAAAGTTGGAGTTCATGGAGAGTTCGTAAATCCATCAAAAAACTTGGTTATTGGTGCCTGCTTCTATTTTTTGGTGCATCTGGAATGAGAGGAATTGTAGGTGTTTTGATGGGAATCCAACTCCAGTTCATGTTCTGAAAGCTAAGTGCTTGCTTATTTTATTTAGCTGGCAAAGCCAGGCCCCTGTACCTAGTTGTGAAGCTTTTTTGGAATGTGTCAGCTCCTTAGTTATAGACTACCCTTTGTACATAAGCAGACATATTTTCTTCCCCTGTAATCTTTTGTTGCATCTCCGTGATGCTTTTGAATTGGTCTACTCTTACTTCAACAAAGAAACAATTAAAAAAAACATCAAGTTCAGTTCACTGACTAAAAACAAAGAACTAGCACACTGCAGCATTAACTATTCCGCTTATATATGCAATTATGGATTGCACCAATAAAAGGATAGCTCAACTTTCCCGGAGTCCCAAGTGACTCATGTTTAACTATAGCCCTACATTATGTTGAAAGATGGAAGTCCAAAAGACAGTCAGCCTTATCAGCCTAACCCCCACCCCACCCCCAAAAGAGAACCTAAAAAAGGGCCAGAGACTATCTTCACCAACCTCCTCTGTGGAAACATATACGCGTGACTCATAAAATGCACCACTCTCTGTGGGCACAGATACGCATGACTGACACAAATTACCATCACTTCTTCAGTATTCACTTAGAAATTCCTAATGTAAAAAGCATGGCCTGATGTCCATATCCTCCTTTTTTTCCCTAGAAAATACTGGCATAAAATGTAGAATCAAATACAAATCTCCGAACACAGTAAAATAGTCATTGTTACTCTTCTTCCCTCTTTGCTAGTTGCAGGTTGGGGTTTGACCGTTTAACTTAATAAGCTAAAGATGACTGGGAAACAGAGAGTTCCAGAAACAAAGAAGGGACAGATACCTGGAAAAACAAGTTCCTGTGGTAACTCTCAGTTGGTGGCATAAGGGCATCTACATAGACACGTCGATCAAGTCTCCAAACTCGTAGGTAGTTAAAAAGTTCTGACAAATCATCAAGTGCCTTGCGGGTGGTTTTATCTGCATTAGTTAACCCAAAATTAAGTCTCCTTATGCAACTAAAAGAAGTGGTAAACATGGCAATGAACGACAATGTACCAGGAGGAAGAGCTCCCCTTAAACGAGGAAGAGCCTGGTCTGCAACTCCACAGAACCTCAACCCCACAGTTTGTAATCTATTTACAGCAGTTTCTGCAAGATTAAGTTCCTGAAAATGCAAAGATTGGGGACCAATGTTCCAATCAAAGATCCAAATAAAATTCCAGCATGTATAAAATCCCCGGGAACTTGCTCATTCACTAGAGAACAAAGATTTATGTAATTTTCCCTTATGTTAGTGACAGGATTTTGAAGTTTTAATAGTCTATCCTAATTCGTAATCCTATGAATAAGGAATGCAATTTGTTTGGAAAATATTTACTTGAATAACACTTTACTTCATGAATAATACCTCTCTCTCTCTCTCTCTCTCTCTCTCTCTCTCTCTCTCTCCCTCTCTCCCTCCCTCCCTCCCTCCCTCCCTCCCTCCCTCTCTCTCTCTCTCTCTCTCTCTCTCTCTCTCTATATATATATATATATATATATATATATATATATTGTTTGATATCATTTCTCTATTCCTGTCCCATTGCACCATTCCCTCTTCTGGTGCTACATTACTGTAACGATCCGATCCACCGTTACTCAAGGGCATCTCGTGCGGAATCCAAAAATTATGGAAATACGTTGCCAAATTTAAAAATTTGAACACACAAAGAAACTGGCTTATTTTAAAAATTGACTGAGTTGACGTCTGTCCGCCATAGCGGGAAGCCTCCCGCTATAGCGTTAAAAGGGTTAGGTTATGATCTCTATGTGATAAAAGGGTTAGGTTATGATCTGATATAAGGGTGGCATAGCAGGTAGGCTTGGGAAGCCTTAGGGTGCCATAAAGGTATGCTAGGGAAGCCTTAGAGTGGCCTAGATGGTGGAGTTGGCAGTGGAAGTAGGTGGGATGACTTGAGATAGAATGTATGAGTTCAAAGAAGTGTTGTCGTATTAAGCATGGTAAATGGGTGGCTCAGGGTTGTAGTTAAATATAAGTTTCATGTTTCCTGATTATTTGCATTATATTATATGGTAGGTTCGGGTCGACCGATGATGCCTACCCGTACATGTTTGTACTAATACTACTCTTGTTATGCCACTTGACATAGTCTGATTGAAGGATTCAATGATGTTTCGTAGGTGAAGATGAAGATGATCTCCGACAACTTCTACTCTTCCTCCTTATGGGAGAGTTGTCTTATTTCTTTCATAAATTGTACTCTTTAGAAGCTCTTGTACCTGTTTAGACTAGTTCCTTGGGGGAGGGATCAGTGTATTTTCTTTACAAAGGTATTTTAATTTGATGAATTGTGAGTATTTCAATATATAAATAGGTTGTTCAGATTATGTTTTATTTATTTTTCCGCATGTCATGATCGTTTTGGGGGTTGAGGGTTCTCCTATCTAGGTGTTAGAGTAGGTGCTCGCACGGCCCGGTGGGTTGGGTCGTGACAATTACTAATGTTGTCAAAGGCGCGCTTATGCCCTAAATGAAGGCTCAAGGCGTGTTAAGTGCATCGCCTCGCTTAATGTGCGCTTCAGTATTGTCATCAAGGTTCTAAAGCATACTTTATCCTTGCCAATGAGGCTCATCTGAAGAGACAACACTAAACAATTTATTTTACACTTTGTCGTTTTTTTTTTTCAATTTCATTTTCATATATTTATTCTTGCTTATAATTATTAGTCTTCGACTAAACATATATATTTGTATTTATTCTCCCTTTGTGCCTTTTATCAATAAAGCCCACGCTTTACTTGCGCTTTGCTCGTAAAGCCCCAACAGACCTTAGAGCTTTTTTGCACTTTTTGCTCTTGATAATAATAATGTATCTTGAGGGTTCATTATATCTACTTAATATATAAGAAATAATGTCTTTTACTATAGGTCCTCAACCCAGCTCATAAGACCAGGCTGATTCTTTCTTAGGACCAAGCACCTAAAAACATGTTGAGGGTAGGTGGGTGAAAGACAGACCCTCTTTCACCCAAGGTCTTTATGTACTACAAACCATGTTAAGTTGTATAGTTCCAATTTTTTTGAGAGTTTAATTGCCATAGAGGTAAGAGCTTCATATATTTTAGAAGGTCTTTAACAGATTTTTAGGATTAAACCATAGTGGTGGAAACCTGTGAAGTCATATGGATCAACCAATTTTCATAGACTTGAAACTTAGAAAGATCAGATGGACCTTATGTGCAATTATCACATTGCTCTTCATACTCCACCGAATCCGGCTTCACATGAAGTTCCACGCTCATAAAAACGATTTTTTCTAAGAAATTGATTGGCATTTTCCTCATAAGAAGATAATGTCATAAACTATTATCATAAAGTCATATAATCCTCTCATACATGCATTCACCAAATTACTTTTAAGTCCTACAACTAGTTATATATGTAGCAAGTTTGATAATACAATTCATATGCACCATTATTGTACTCCTATTTTAATACATGTGTATCACTATTTAAGTTTGTTGAATACAGCAGGGTAGCGGGCATGCAGCCCAGAACATCTAACAACATAGCATACTATGGTACATCCCAACATTAACCCCCCAATAGCTTGAAGGCATAATCAAACTATAGATTCACTTATTCTTTCCCATGTATCTCATTTCTCAAAAAAGCAATACCTAAAGCAACAAGAGTTCCAGCATCTTATAAAAAAGCAGTACTCTATGACAAAATTAACCACTTGTAAGTTCACATTCAGAAAATTAACTCAGACCTGTCGAAGTTGTCGCCTGATGACCACCCATTTCGTCTTTCTTTCAGAAGATTGAGGGCGCAAAGAACCCAAAAGGGAAAGAAGCTTCAAAATGGGTACAAGAGATCAATACATGCTCCAAAGTGAGTTCAGAGACACAATAAGCTAGGCCACTCGACATGGCACTTCGATTCAATACCTCTGCAACTTTTTGTCTGTGCTCTGGTCTGATTCCGGCCCAAGTCCAAATTGCATCCAAAAGATCCGCATGATTCAAATGAATATCACATGATTCAGATTGAAAGTAATGAAGGATAATGTCCATCGTGGCCTGTGATTAAAAGGAAACTAAGTAGAATACAGACTGTACTTGTATTACAATGCTAGCTAGAATGAAGTGCAAGGCAAGGGCAGATCAGGGAAAGTAAAGGATCTTGGTGACAAAGCAATACCCATCAAGTGACTCAACATAGCAATATCAACCATGAAAATGTAGGAAATATCTTTACACCATCTCTGATTAGGAATTTGGGATTCTTTGTCATCAGAAAAAATGAATCTTCTGAGGCTTTGGAAATGAGTATGAGAAATTGGTCATGTTTCACAAGATTGAGACTAACAACACAAATGCTAAGATGAGTGTCTTACCTTAATTATCTCTGCTTCAGTAAGAGCCGTTTCCCCTCCAATAATATCAAAATCCCCCTACAGGTAAGTTAATAACAAACTATAAAATTTATGAGCTAAATATCATCATTTCTCTATTCAGTCAAAGGAAACTGCTGAACGAAGTTAAAACCTGCAGATACCGGTTTGGAGGTGAATGACCAATCGCTCGCCTGTATACGTATGCTATTTCGTAGCGTTTAAAGAATGATCTCTGAGGAGGATGAAGATTTAAAATATCTAAGTAGATGCTTAACTTTAACCACAAAAGATATTCTAAATTTCCATTATTCTTTTCAAATTTGAATGTCCAATATGAATACGTTGATGGAAACTAAAAAAGTTTCATATCAAAAAGATGGACTCCCTCCATTAGAAACTGAGGTTTTTTCACTTGGCACCGGTATGACGATAAGAGTTCAAGATGTGTACCACTTATTGTTAACCAAGGGAACATGTAGGGCATATTAATAACTTTCACTTATTTAAAAAATAACTGTGTAGTGTACCAACAATAACTAAACCTTGATCCCAACTAGATGATTTCACCTATATGGCTACTTCGCTTCCAAAAGTATGAGACTTTACGGAAAAGATAGGAAAAAAGAAAATGCTTCCACAATTTATAAGAGAACCGAACATAAGCAAGAGAAGTTATGAATATGGAATACAATTCTATAAATCATGAGATCTGTCAATGAGCTGATGACTTACCCGATTGGCAACGATCCATTTCACTAAAGGCAGTCGAAGTTCATGGCAAAGCTCAACCATGTCTCCTCCATGAGTCAAAAGCTTAACAGAGTTCCTTTCTCGACTGAACCAGCAGAGAGAAATTGAGAAAGAGAGTAGTAAATGTCAACCCATGAAATTAAAAATATAAAAAAGAAGGGTAAAATTATACTAAGTTAATGAGCAGGAAAACAGTGAAATGGACACCTATTTGGCAGTGGACATTCACCCAGCATTCGCACGGGTATAATCTCCAAATGCTTTGCACAATGTCGTCTGAAGACTTCTGTGGCAATCTCGATGACATGATCACGACTCTCAGTCTGTAGAGCAGTGAACAGAATACACGAGGTATCCCTTCCAGCCACCTTCGAACTTTCAAGATTTGTGTTATGGCCTTTTGTGTTTAAAGTGTCTTCATTGAAAACGGCATTTACAATTTTATCATAAACACCAGTGTCATCTGAAGTGTGAATTGTCCTAAGAATATCTGCAGGTACAGGAAAAGAAATTTACGCAAAGAAGAAAGCACCACTGCTAAACAAAATAGAGTTTAACCTATTTCATAGTCTATACAGAAACAATTATGGGTCACACTTAAAAGAAAAAGACGAGAGTGAAAGCTGGAAATATGGGAAACCTAGACTTCATCCAAGTATATGATCCACTCGTAATACTAACGCCATTTATACCTTTTGAAGTTATCATCTCATCACCCATTTATGCCTTTGTAGTTTGTATCATCTTTGTCCTCTGTTTCCATGCCCATCAATAAAATCACTTTTCGAGAAAATACGAGACATCTATGTCATATAAGCAAAGAGATTTATTCATTTTTAAGGGGATAACGGGGATTGGATTGAATGATAAAATAGAATCCTGGGTTGCGAACAATGATTTGATTGAGGATGAATAATCCATCCCTAATTCTACAGGTAAACGACTTTCTCATCCTAGATGGTGAGAGATTATGACGGACGAGATGTTTGATTGACATGCGAGTGTACTTGGGAGCTTATTCCAATTCTTTCACGTAAATTTATTGTCAATTGTTGTTGGTTTTATGAAGTCAAAGTTGGTCCGAATGGTCAAGTTGATAGGCTTAAGGCTCAACTTGTTGCCAAGGGCTACACTCAGATATTCAGACTTGATGACAGTGATACTTTCTCTCCCGTGGCTAAAATGTCATATGTCTGTCTTTTTCTATCCATGGTTGTTGTCCGTCATTGGCCTCTTTATCAGTTGGATATTGAGAATGTTTATCTCCACAGTCACCTTGAAAATGAAGTTAATATGGAGCAACCACCGAGTTTGGCTGCTTAGGGAAAGTCAACGAGCCTTTTAAGTTGATTGTGTCAGTCACTCTATGGTCTGAAACAGTATCCTCGAGGCCTGGTTTGGGAAGTTCAGCACAATAATTCGGGAGTTGACATGACTCCTTGTGATGCTGATCACTCAATGTTTTATTAGCTTTCTGCTCCAAATTTGTGTGTTTATTTGGTGGTCTATGCCGATGATATTGTTATCACTGACAATAATCAGGATGGTATCACTAATTTGAAGCAACATCTCTTTCAACACTTCAAGACTAAAGATCTCAGCCGACTGAACTATTTTGTCCAAATCAGGTATTGTTATTTCACAATGAAAGTATGTCTTAAGACACATTTCTTGAGGAAACATGAATGACGGGATGTAGATCCATTGACACTTCTATGGATCCAAAGGCTAAACACTTACAAGGACAGGAGAGTGACTTAGTGATCCTAGAATATATAAGAAGCCGATAGGTAAGTTGAATTATCTCACAGTGATTAGACCTGACATTTCTTTTCCCATGGGCCATGAGTGTTGTAAATCAATTCATAGATTCTCCCTGTAATAGTCATTGGGATGCAGTTGTCCACATTCTACGACATATAAAGTGAGCTCCACGAAAAGGGACTCTACAGGGATCAAGGTCATGAGCAGATCGTTGGATATACAGACATTGATTGGGCAAGATCACCTTCTGATAAATGTTCTACATCTCGATATTGTGCTTTAGTAAGAGGTAAATTGACGTCATGGAAGAATAAGAAACAAAATGGGGTTGCTCGATCTAGTGGGCAAGTAGAATATCCAGCAATGGTTAGCAACTTGTGAGCTAGTCTCGATCAAACAGTTGCTCAAAGAATTGAAATTTGGGGAAAACTGACAGATGGAACTTATGTGTAATAATCAAGCGGCCTTTCATATTGCGTCAAATCCGGCATTTCATGAGAGGATAAAGATTGAAATAAGCCTATTTTTCTCCAAATTTGACCAGTGAATTGAACAGTGATCAAGTTTTTCATTTCATAAAGTAAAAATGTGGTTCTAACCTTTAAACCTTTCAAGGTACATTATTGCATGTAAATGAAATGTGAAGCAAAAATACTCTTAGGAGATACTATTTAAAAATTGTGACGTCAAATGATCAGCTGACAAATATTTCCGTCAAGTCCCTCACTAGTCCTCATTTTAGTTACATCGTTAACAAGCTTGGGACATATGACTTATATGGACTGACTTGAGGGTGTGTGTTAGTATATTAATATATATAGTGTTTGATATGGAAAATGATTATGTATACAGTGTCCCACATGGAAAAGGATTACTATGTATTGTTAGAATATAACTATAAATAGAGTTTAAGTGTAATGATGTAGATACACTTCTTAATAATATCTTTCCCATGTCTTTACTTCTCACAGTGTATATGGTGTGTGCTAAAACCTTGTGCAGATGGGAGGAGTGGAGTGAAAAAGTGAAAGAAAATTGAAAATTTTGAAACTAAGTGAAAAAATGGCGATTCATCATAGAAATTCTGAGGTGACACTGATGTGCCATCTACATCAGCACGTTTCAGAAACACGCGATGTTCAAGAAGTTTAAGAAAGTAGTTTTGGCATCTGAATGTAACCCCATGGAGAACCGGAACGACAAACGATACAAGTAGACGTGTCTATTATTCAAATATATAAAACTGTCCACAAAGTGTAACTGGTCATGCATTATCCTAATAGCTTTACAGGCCAAATCTCAAACAGATTGAATAGCAGAACACACATAGAGATATACAATAATGAATAGGACTTGTGTTCCCCTTCTCATGTTCATGTGTTATTTAAGCAATGTAAAAACACTTAACATCACCCATTGTTTAGCTCAATGTGCTTAAGATCATCTCCGACCCCCCTCTATTTTATTCTCTATTCTCTATATTTGGAGAGTAAAATAGACAATACCCTCTCCAACCACACTCTATTTTACACTCTACTCTCTATTTATAGAAAGGGTGAATAGTAGTTCTCCAAATTAGAGAACTACTATTCATACTCTCTATTTCACTTTTTGATTATTTTATTATTATTTCTATTATATAATATTCCTAATTAACATATTATAAATCATATAAGACCATTAATTAAATCCTTAATATTCATAAATTATTTTTTAATTTTATATAACATTTTAAAAAATATATTATTTAATATATACTACTTTCATATCGAAATAATAATATTTCAATTGTTTTTAATTTTCGTCACATAAAATATATAATTTAAAATTATAACTCCCTCCGTCCCATTTTATATGATTTATTTTGACTTGCCGCGGAGTAAGAAAGAAATGAAGACTTTTGAAACTAGTGGTCAAAATAAGTGATAGATATTTGTGTAGTTGTAAATCACTTCATTATGGGTAAAATGGGCATTGTAAAGTTAAATTGTTACATAATATAGAAATGTGTCATTCTTTTTGGAATTGACTAAAAAGGAAAGTAAGTCATAAAAATTGGGATAGAGGGAGTATTATTTTCTACTATGAAGAATGCACAAAATTTAAATGATAAGATGAAATTTTAATTTAAAAATACAATACATAACATAATAATTAAGGAAAAATGCTCATTTTGAACTCCGTAATGCATTATTAGAGCATTCCTGGGAGCAACGTAATAATTTTGAATGTTGAGTATTTATGTAATGTTTATGTAATTGTATTTCATTAATGATTTCACTTTTATTTGAATTGTCATAAATATGTATAATATATAATATTTGCTTGCAATTTATGTTATTTAGAAATTTAGAATAAAATATAATTTTATATTAAATAAAAATTTGAAAAGAATAAAATTTTATATTACATGAAGATTATATAGGGTGATTATTTGAAAAAAAGAAGAAAAGATTTATATTATGAAATAAGAAAATAAAAGTGAAATAGAAATAATAATATAATATCGATGAGAGAGAAGAAGATTCCTTTTTAAAGAGTAAAATAGAGTACTGAGTTGGAGTTGGTTGTCTTGATCTCTATATTTGGAGAGTAAATAGAGAATAGGGTTGGAGATTCCCTAAGTCTGTCAAAAATTAGATATTTCTTGTCGTCCAAAACTCTCGTCGTCTTCACACCTACTTTACGGACAATCTCCAATCATTTCTTTTGTTATCACTCCTTAGATCAGTGTACTTAGAAAAAGCAAGCTGGGGGATACACTCTACAAAAGAGCATTTTTTGAGTTTTGCTTATTTGATGCCGATTAAATATGCAACAACGAACAACCATAGCATAATTCCTCTGTTGCTTTGTTTTATCTCATTTCAGATGTCAACAGTGAACTTATCTACTTAGAAGGAAGTCATAGAGGAGGAAATAAGAGTCAAAGAAAGCTATATCAACTACTTACTATCCAGCATCTCATACTCCATTCGAGGAGGAAAGGCATTTTGAAGAAGTTCATCGGCTGATGGACGGTCTGATGGACTTGGAGACATTAAGCGCCTTAACAAGGATGCCTGCTCTGGAAATTCGGCAGCCCATGCAGGAGGAACCTCTCCTTTTTGTTTTAAATCAGAAAGAACGATATGTCGCTCCATTGCAGTGTCAAAAGGATGCCACAACTCAATGAAAACAACTCCTAAACTGTACATATCAGCCTGAGGACTATGGAGTCAGAAGCAAACTAGTATCCAAGCAGGCTTTTTGTTAAGATCAAGCAAAACTTGCTCAGAGAAAAAAAATCTGACCTTCTCATTAATCTTTGGCCACATTTGCTCTATTTCAGGTGCAGTATAGAAATATGTACCAACTTGACCAGTGCCATCAACAGAAACTCCTATCATCTCGGAAGCATCCACATCCTGGTCCAGCTGCTCTAGTTTCAAGAATTTGGCTGAAATTTCAAAGAGTAAATACACCATATGTTTCAATTCAGATTCCTGCAACCAAGCAAAATAGAAGGACTACCAGGAATACCAGATATTTGTAGGACACTAGAGAAAATCGCAGTAACTGTAGATTGGTTGAACAGGGTAAAAGTTGTTGGTTCATTCAGAAAATACCCCAGAATATAAATTAATACAATAAAGGCATGGTCAATTTGTCTTACATACTGAACATAAAAGACATCCTATATACATGGGAAAAGATACCAGGACACTATAGGAAATTTCATTCCATGTCCAAACATGGATTTTCGAATTAGTGGAAAAGTTAGTGGTATCTCTCAGTGATCAAAAGTAGCTTTACATCCAATTATAATCTCATGTGAGAGTCTGTATTAAGTGCAAAACTCACATGCCTTATATTCTGAATAAATTTCAGATTTTCCTCTTGGGATCTGAGAATAAGTAACCAGAATCAAAGATGGACACTTTCCACATTACTCACATGTCATATTTGCATATAAGGTTCTAGCAGAGCTTTTGGCTACTTCAGATTGGACAGAAAGAGTTTCACAAGGGAAGAGATTTTTTCAAAGTCAATCTTAGATGTAATTGTAAGAGTACTTTCACAGAAATGATATGATTGTAAGAATATTATCTGGCACCAATATGACGTGATAACACATTATATTATTTGTTGCTTGGCGATATAAATATATCCACTTAAGTTTTGTATCAATCTCTGATTCTAATGAAAAGATTTAGGGAATTCCTTTTGCTTCTTGATTAAAGAGCACAGATGCTTGAACATCGTCATATAAATCATGAAGCAAAAGATAAATACCTCAGTGAGGCCAAAAAAGAAATACTTTTACAAGTTAAGAATATGAAGCAAATGCTTACCAAGACCAAAATCCCCGATTTTAATGTCATTGCGAGCGTCAAAAAATATATTATTAGGTGTCAAGTCCCGATGAATAATGCCTTGTCCATGGATATGTGTCAAGCCTTCTACAATTTGTCGGAACAAATGCCATGCAAGTTCCTTGTCTAAATGACTATATGATTCAAACATTTGGCGGAGAGTCCTTCAAAAACATAAATGAAGTCAGTTACTTCTGGCTGGGAAGAAAGGAATGACAGAAAGAGGAGAGAGAAAAATGTAGAGTAATGGTTATTTCCTCTGTTTAGTAAGGAGAAAACAAGGGAGAAAGAGAACTCATGGAATTCTATGATTCAAACATCTAACTGGACTCCAAATGGAAATCTAAACATAGATTTGGGCTCGTGGGGTTATGGGTAACCAAATTTCAAATTTGTTTCGGGGTTTGACTGAGTTAAGTTAGGGTTGACTTTGACTTTGATTGAGTCTTAAATTATGGAATTGCGTTCAATGGCATTTTTATACCATTGAGTATTCTGTTTTTTTAAGAAAGCTAACAGTAGTATTTTTATACCATGGAGTATTATGTTTGTGCTTGGGACTTCCATGTGGAGGTCTCAAGTTCGAAACCCCCTGCCAGCGAAAGCAAGGGGTTTGCCTTCTGGGTTGAGCTCGTCGCACCGGACTTGCCTAGTGCGGGTTACCTCTCCTGTGTGGTTTGCGAGCTATTGCATAGGAGCAGGGATTTTACCCTGTGCACACCCAAAGGGTAGTGGTTGCGGGTTTCCCTTGTCATCAAGGGAATAAATCTCCAGCGCAACAATATTTACAGTTCAAAAAGTAAAAAAAAAGTGATCCTTAATCTTCTTACAGGGATTCGATAATGTCTAATAAAGATTCTGCTACTTCCGCGATTTCTTCTTTACACCAAAACTAAAACAAAAGAAACAATTCATGTTGATTTTCTAGATCAGGCTACTACTTTCTTCAAAACATCTTAAGTTCCTTCCCTTCCAAATTGTCCACCAAATACATGCAGGTACAGCTCCCCATCATATTTTCTGCTACACAGTTCCTCCCATGTTGTTCCAACCAGATAGCAATTCTCCAGTGTCTTTGGGATAAGCCATATGATCCCTTTCATACCTAAGAACAATTTCTATAGTTGATCCGTGACTTTGCAATGTAAAAATAAATGGTTGGTGTTCTCTGAATCCTTTCCACAAAGGTAACATTTTGAGCAAAGTTGCAAACCCCTCCTCCTCAAGTTATCTTGGGTTAGATATGCATCTTTAACCACCAGCCACAAGAAACAATCCACCTCGTATGGTATTTTGACCTTCCAAATGTGCTTCCAAGGCCAGATGATTTGTTGTCCAGTGTCACTTAGAGCTAAGAAGTTAATCATTACATTATGATTGGAAGAAGAATATAGTGGATCCAATCATCATATAATGACTACTTGTTAATCATTAATGATGATTGGATGAAGTAAAGATTGCAAAAGTAACAAGTTTCAGCCAAATGACGTAAGGATTGAAAATTAGAAGAGAAACACTGAGGCGATGTGCACGTTTGGCACAAGAAAGGCGCCAGTTGCCTGAACCAGGGAAAACCCGCAAACCCGATATGCACGCTTGGAGCAGGCATAGGGCCAATGTTAGGAATTTTTGGAGTAAAATGCATGCAATGTCGAGGCGAAGCGCCAAGAAAGGCCAGGAAGTCTGGAAATGTCATTTATTTTGCACGACCCGGGGCTCTTCCAATTCGATTTTGGATTGACTTAGGACGTGTCCTACACCTATAAATACACTCTAAACATGAGCTCTCTAAACATGAGCTCTGAGAAACTTTTGATGCTGGGAGAGCAAGGAACAGCCGTGGAGCTTCATTGTTCATATTTTCTTCCGTCAAACTAGTTATTTTATGTTTCCTTGGATGAATTTTCGTTTTGCTACCATGTCTATGTGGAGCTAAACTTCACGTTCAGGGTTGTGGTTCTTTCATGATCATTGTTATTAAGATTGATTTTGATTGATTAATTTATCGTAATTGAGTTATTTTCTCTCTTTTGATCTTAATTATTTGATCACCAATTGAACACTATCCATGGCTCATTAGAACTTGAGAAAGGGAATTGTGAGCACAATAAGAGTGCATAGAGCTTGTTCATGAACATATGCATCGGGGAATCATTTGGAGTTTGAGGATAGAATATACCCTTTAAACTTGAATGTGTTCTGCTATTTTTTGACGACCATGGAAATATAGGCATTAGAGTAGTTTGAACAGACTTCTACGCGATTTAGAAGATACTCATAAGTTAATAATAACATGCTGGAACAACCTCTTTCTCAAATATTCAATGGTATACATGGTTGTTATCCAATGATACTGACGGATACAATTATCATATGAAATCAACAAGATTGAGAATGAAAGATGCGAGTAACTAGTTTGAGTTTGCTAGGCTGTTAGAGAGAGCACACTTTTATTATTTAATTGTATTATCAACACGCCCTCTCACGTGCGGGACTAACTCTTTTTCATGAGCCACGCATGTGGAAATTCTTTTTGAAATAGGTGACAGTGAGATTCGATCTTGCATGCTCTGATACCAAGTTGAAGTGTGTGACCATCTCATCCAAAAGCTTAAGCTGTTAGAGAGAGCACACTTTTATTATTTAATTGTATCATCAACAGTAACCTTAGAGGAACCGTGAACATGGGAGAATGGGAGCAGAGTCAGTTCTTTGCAGAATCTGATAATTCTCTGCCTTTAAGTTGTAACTTTTATTTCTTTCCCAGATTTGTTTGTAGCATTTGTCCATTCTCTGGCTTTAAGATGTAACTTATTTCAATTTTCCGAGGTTTGTTGTGATACTACGAGCATGACACTTGTGGTACCAACTTTATCTTCCTTATGAAAAATAGATCTCTAGTGGTTGCATGTACTATAGGCAAAAAAAGGCAGAGCTTAGCTAAAATGAGGAAGTGACTTGCTCTATTCAAGAAACAATAAGAATCCCAGAGAAAGGATATGAAAAGGCATGAGATATAATTAAATCCAGCAAATGGAAGACAAGCAACACCATCTAAGTTAAAGAAAATAAGAGAAGGCGATGAGTACTGGAAGATTAGATGAAAATTCAAAAGAAAAGCAAATGATTTGAAGGATTAAGGAAGATTACGAAGTAAAAACAGTACGCGTAGGCTCTCCCAGTTTTTTCTCAGTTTAACTCGGGTAGGCTCTTGATTCTCATCCCTTTAACTTTTTTTGGCTGATTTTGAGATAAGTGGACCTTTCCTTTAGAAAAGAAAGGAAATGAGGAGGGGATGCAGAAAATCTAATAGATAAGAAAGGAAAGAAAGAACCTTGGGCAGTATTCCATTTGGATATATAGGTAAGTCGACTCAAGCTTATTCTCCTGTCCAAGATGGTCCGACACACTCCCATCCACATAGGTGAAACTAGAGCTTACTACTGTTCTGGAACCACAGCTGGAATCATCACATGAGACAGTGATGCCTGTTTCAAACCATGCCTGAAATGTTTGAGTAATAGATCATTTAAACATCATAGGAGCCATTGAAATTGAACAATGGATTCCAAATGCTTGCACAAGATGAATTCTTTTATATCGATACCTGGTAATAACGAACAATGTGTTGATGCTGCAACCGGGAAAGTGTGGCAACTTCCCTGAATAAATGAAAGAAGAAACTTCTTGAAATAACACAATGTCAAGTATTTAGCGAAAAATAAAGATTTTGATTTTGGTATTCAGTAAAAGGAACTCTGCAACAAGCACTGACATATAGAGCATGTGATGGACAACGATAAATACTGACAATGGCTAGCATGAAACATCAAAGAGGATTATGTGAACATGCAGAAGGAATAAGATACAAAATAAGAACAAGAATCATATCAGAAGGTAATGTGGGTACTACCACATGCTTATTCATGATCACAAACCATCTCAACAATAATCCCATGGGAAATGGAAATGCATAAGAAAATCCGCATAGGGCTCATTGCTTATATTGCACAGTTAATACACCAAGAAGCACAAAAGCTTTTTCTCTTTTTCCCCTCACATACCAAGTCACAGCCAAAGTATCAAATTAATCATGAAGAGACTATGTAACAAACCTTGCTTTGCATGTATAACAGAAACAAATGAAAAGTTGTAGGAACACTAGATTGTACGAAAGAAGAGAAGAAAGATATGGAAGAGAGTGTGCCTGTGTGCGTGTGCGTGTGTGTGTAAACATGAAACTGAAGATATAACCAAGATGGAAAAAGGAAATCAGCATAGCAGGAGCCATGTAGGTTATAGGAGGAACAGTCCCAGATATGTTAAATTAGATAAGGCCAACTAGCTTCCAAGTACAAGCACTGCTGAGCTGCGTAAGAACAAAAGCAGACTAATCTATCTTCTATCTATATCTATATATCGATAACTATCTATCTATCTATCTATATATATATATATACTATCTTAAAGGCATGAACTCCCTAACTTGAATGTTAAATTACTAAAACACTCCAACTTAAAACACCCAAATTAGTATATCTTTTATATTTTATATTGTATTACATTTATTTATTTATTTATATTATAAAATATATTAAAAGCAGACAAGTTTTCATATTGAAGGGTTGTGACTTTTTTGAAAGGTTGTGACCTTTTCAAAAAGTTGTGACTTTTTTGTAGGGTTGTGCCTTTTCTAATTAGGAACAATAAGCACTTATTCATACTATTCTTTATTGTTTATAAATAGAGGGGTTCCCTCACATTTTTAAACTACGAATTTCCTAAATTTTCTATTCTTCTTCTTCAAACACACAATTTAGTGCATCTTCTATATTTCATATCATATTATATTTATTTATTATATATTATATATTTATATTATATTAAAAGAAGACACCTTTACACATTAAATGGTTGTGACTTTTCCAAAGGATTTTCATTTTTCTAAAGAGTTGTGACTTTTTCAATGAGTTTTGACCTTTCTAAAGGGCTGTGACTTTTCTAAAGGTTTATGACTTTTTTGAGAACATGTTCATACTAACTACAAATTTTCTATGTTTTCTATTCTTCTTAAAACACCCAATTTAGTACATATTCCATATTTCATACTATATTTATTTATATTATAAAATATATTTAAAGAAGACACATTTTCACATTGAAGGATTGTGACTTTTCTGAAGGGTTGTAACCTTTTTAAAAGGTTGTGACTTTTCTGATGTATTCTGATTTTTTCAAAGGGTTGTGAATTTTCCAAAGGATTGTGCCTTTCATGATAAGTCATAATAAGCACATATTCAGACTATTCTTTGTTTTCTATAAACAGAGGGGTTCCCTCACATTTTTAAACTACGAATTTCCTTTTCTATTCTTCTTCTTAAAACACCCAATTTAGCACATCTTTATATATATATATTAAAAGCAGGCATCTTTTCACATTGAAGGTTGTGACTTTTCTAAAGAGTTGTCACTTTTTCGAAGGGTTGTGATTTTTTTTAAAAGTTGTGACCTTTCTGAAGGGTTGTGACTTCTCCGAATGATTGTGATTTTTCTTAACACATGTTCATACTATCATTTGTTGGCTATAAATAGAGGGGTTCTCTCATAGTTTTAAACGATGAAATATCTAAGTTTTCTATTCTTCTTCTTCTTCTTAAAACACCCAATTTTGCACATATTCTATATTTCATACTATATTTATTTATTTATAAATTGTATTATAACATATATTAAAAGAAAATACGCTTTCACATTGAAGGAATGTGACTTTTCCAAGAGTTGTGACTTTTCTGAAGGGTTCTAACTTTTCCGAAAAGTTGTGATTTTTTCAAAAAGTTTTGACTTTTCTAAAGGGTTATTACTTTTACAAAGAGTTGTGACTTTTCCGAAGGCTTGTAACTTTTCAGAAAAGTTGTGACTTTTTCGAAGGGTTGAGGCTTTCCCTAAGAGTTGTGACTTTTCCAAAGAGTTATGACTTTTCCAAAGAGTTATGACGTTTCCAATGAGTTGTGATCTAGCTAAAGGGTTGGGACTTTTCTGAGGCACACTAATCACATGTTCATCCTATTCTATGTTGGTTACAAACACAGGGATTCTCTCACATTTTTAAACTACAAATTGTCTAAGTTCTCTATTTTTCTTCTTCTTCTTAAAACACTAAATTCAGTCATATTCTATAGTGCATATTACATTTTTTATTTATATTATATTAAACGAAGACACCTTTTCACATTGAAGGGTTATGACTTTTTCGAAAAGTTGTGACATTTTTAAAGAGTTGTGACTTTTTTGAAGGATTGTCACTTTTCAAAGAGTTGTGATTTTTCCAAAGAGTTGTGACTTTTTCGATGAATTGTGACATTTCTGAAGGATCGTGACTTTTCTGATAAGGCACAATAAGCACATGTTCATTCTACTCTTTGTTGGCTATAAATAGAGGGTGCCCTCACATTTTTAAACTACGAATTTTCTAAGTTTTCTATTCTTCTTCTAAAAACACCAAATTTAGTACATATACTATATTTCATATTAGATTATATTTATTTATTTATATATTATATTATATTACATTAAAAACAGACACCTTTTTACATTGAAGGATTGTGACTTTTCCAAAGGGTTATAACTTTTTCAAAGAGTTTTGACTGTTCTGATGAATTGTGACATTTCCAAAAGATTGTGACTTTTTTGAAGGATTGTGACTTTTTTGATAAGGCGTAATTAGCACATGTTCGTACTACCCTTTTGGCTATAAATTCAAGGGTTTCCTCACATTTTTAAACTATGAATTTGCTCAGATTTCTATCCTTATTCAAGTTTTATTTGTAGTCATTCAGTGAGTTAAAACTTCAGTGGAATTGGAACACCCCCTCACTTGAATGTTAAATTAATATAGTACTCAAACTGAAGACACTCAATTTATTATATCTTTTATATTTTATATTTATATTTATATTTATTTATATTGTACTAAAAGTTGGAACTCCAATAATACAACAATAACTAAGCAATGAATTATAGGGGAGGGAGGAGAAGGTATATTTAATAGGTGTAATTAAGAGATTGTAAGTCTCTTTTTTTATTTTTACACATCACAATTGATTTTAAAATGAGAAAACTGTCAAAAAGAAGGAAATGTAATTGGAGGTTATAGAGAACTGTCACGTCACCTTATCTATAACTAAGTTTTATATTATATTTTATATTACAAATAGAGTAGATATAAATGTTATTGGGATATTGATTTCACAAATTTCAATATGGACACACTTAGTAATCATAAGAAAGTTTACATCAATTATTCATATAAACTTATACTTTTTATCTCATTTATAATTGTTTACTTAAATAATTGGTTTAATAATATTGACATTATTTTTAAAAAAGTGTACTACATGATTTGATATGTGCAATGCACGTGTATCAAAAATAGTATAAAAGAAAACAGACAGTAAAGAAGTAAGTGATTGACACCTATAAAGCTCACTTAACCTACCTAAAACCAAGCATTGGGGGAGGCTCCCAAACAACCGATACCATCATATATAAACCATTCATGTGATCGATAGTTAAGAAGTGAGATACTAACACTTGGAGCCTACAAGCCTTTCACCTCCAGTAAGTTCTTTCAAAGAATTTCTCAATACTTTATTCAAATTGTCTATTTAAAAAAGCTAATTTATGATTTTTTTTATGACAAGGGAAACCCGCAGCCACTACTCTTTGGATGCGCACAGGTAATTTATGATGTCATATATAAAATATTTAATTAGTTTGTTATAATCTATGTAAAATATGTATAAAACAATACTATACGTAGGACTCAAATTTTCCTCATCTGTGAGAATGACTCACCTCTTTATGTAATATTTTTATAGATTGACCATGCTAGTTGAATATTGAAAGTTTTCCATCAAGTCTTCATGCTCGGAAGGATATGAAGTAACTGGAGATCGAACCCTCTAATTTTGTTCCCTTCAAAATGCATATTTCCAAGTATTTGATGAAATGCACAAAAATATTTTTCAAGTGTTTGGTGACCTTTTACAAATTGTATGTGGGGACAAGCATGTGCTTGCATTGCTTAGTTATGAATATTATCAAATGATATGTTGACTATGCAAATTACATTCTTTAGACTACTCTATGTTTTTCTGACGTTACTTTGATTTCAAAAGTGATTTTTTACATGTGTACACATGCTTATAAATAATTTAAAATGCTTATGTGTAAACAAAAGGTGTTATGCTAAATGAATGTTGGACGGCCCAAAGCCTTATAAAATTATGTTTTTTCAGGAGATACTATAGGCATCTAAGTTAGGTGTTCGCCTTCTGTTAAAGGACACTTTCATCCCCGAATCTGCTATGGCTGTTATTTTGATTCTCCATTCATAAAATTGTAATATTTTCTTAAAGCTTGTTAGTTATGAAAATTGCCCAAAGTTTTCTACTTATGGTTGAAGTCTGGCAAGAACTTGTGGCTGGCAATCCAATGTGCATATTACATCAGAACCTTTAAAGGACTATCAAAAGAATTAGTGTTTGGTCAAGACAGACATTTGGAGATACATATGAGGAGCCTAAGAGGGTGGAGAAACAGATTGCTGATTTGGAAATGGCTCTGATATCCAATAATTTTCTTGGTCAAAGGGCTGCCTTGAACGAGGCTAAGGCCAAATATGTTCACTTCCTGAAGTTGCAAGATTCAGTCCTCAGACAGAAGGCTAAGTCAAGTTGGCTGAAGGATGGTGACAAAAAAGAAGGAAACAGATCGGGTGTGTGGGGTTTTGTTATTAAATTCGGGTTTAGATCTTGTGGTAGGTTGGATCTTTAGATAGGATGTGGGTGAGTCATTTGATTTGATATTTGGTTAACGAAGGGCATTTTTAACCAAATCCAATATATCAGGGGCAGTTTTGGGATTTTCCATTTTATTTTAAATCGTCAGTTAGGCTTTAGGGCATTTTCAGGCCAAAAAAAGGGCAAGGGCATTTTTGGCTCAATAGGTGAACAGAGGACATTTTTATTCCAAACCCAATAGATCCGAGGCAGTTTTGGCCCTTTTCCGTAATTTAAAAAAGCAGTTGTAAAGTAATTAATCAAAAGTTAATCAATTTCCACTAACTGAAAAATTGATTATCTACTAAAACAGTTTTTGTTTCTAACATAAACAGCAGTTCAATTATAATAACGATAACATAAACACCAGTTCAATTATAATAACGATTTAATCAGAATTACTGATCAAATCAGGTAAAAAAAAAAAGCTCAAAACAAGCCGTAAGAATAACAATTGCATTTGTAGAAAGGAATAAGCATGTAAACGAGCAATGACAATAACAAAGATGAAGCACAGTATAACTTTCCAGCACCAAGGTTTAACATTGAATGCTAGTTAGTTTTCTGCACAAAAAGTCAGACTAATTTCAACAGAACAAACGTCGGATACAGACCTCACTATACGGTCATTTAAAGGCAGTATCTTGTCCTTTAATCGAATCTTCTTCATGGCATATTGCCTCCCATCAAGCTTATTCTTGCACAGCACAACGTGACCAAACCCACCCTGACCTAGAATGTAAATAATGAGGAGAACATTTTTATACTAGCACAAGTACGCACATGAAAGAATTGAATGGCTATTACGCATTTCAAACCAAGCAGCCTCAGAACTTTGAGTGTGCAACAACACTGTGAATGATATTGTTAACTAAATCAAGTTATCCCAAACTCGACTCATTGCAGACCACTATCTTTTGGTCCAGGTCTAAGCCTATTCCATTTGATATGATAAATGGGTATGAAATGCCAAAAGGGACCTCATTCCCAAGTTTATTAAAAAAATATTGTTGCAGAGACGAACTATTATTGGTGAAGCTTAACCAATCCTCTATACAAGGATGAATGTGCTTCTAAATCAAGGAAAAAGCAGACTACCAACATTCTGTTTTAGAATTACAAAAGAAACTGTACAACCCAGTCATGTATCCATCATTTAGTAGTGTCTAAAAAAGGGTCTCTATGTAATAATGTAGATACAACAATCCAATAATATTTTTATCCTATATTTCTCACAACACAATTAAAGGAGGAAGATGAAAAGATTTCCATTTCCAAAACTTTTCAAGTATCAAGAACTATTGATTTTTAAGACCTTTTAATAAAGGACCATGTTAGTCTTGCAATGCATAAGGTAATTTATTGAGAATGTATTCATCAACTCTTTTGGGAATCACAAATAGATATTATTTCGATCAACTTCTAAATTACTAGACGGATCAATCATTGGATACTATTTCGTGAAGACATTCTTTATTTCTTTTTAATATTTTATTTATTAAATGAGTTGTATGGATGGTTTTGGAGGTGTGTTCTCAGAAGGCACACTCATGCAATAAATTGAATGTGCCAATTAAGAAGAAATGGAGAGGGAGAGTGGATACATACAAAAAGAAGAATAAAGAGGTAGAACCTCATATGACTAGAAGCAATGGCGTAGTCAGGAATTTCACGAAGGGTGTCATATTTTGAATCAGTAACAAAAAAATAATGCTTAGGTTTATCGAAAATTTATAAATCAAACTACTCAATACAAGTAAATTTTATTTTTTTTTAAATGGATGCACCAAATTTTTTTTAAATCAAACTACACAATATTTAACTTTAATTATCATTAAAAAGAACACAAAAACTATTCATATTTAATTTTACATGAAGAGAACGTACATAGCCAAAAAAAATTACACAGGAATTGACCTAGAATTGAATCACTTTTAGGTTTTACGCTTTCATCGGCCTCCATCAATGACAACACTAACAACAAGACACAGAATGGAGAGTAGAACCAAAACATTATGTTAGGATTCTTAGAGAAGGATCGAGTCACAGGACGATGAACAGGGAAATCAAATTCAACTGCCTTTGATTTTCCCTTGCTTTTGTTCGAATTCCTAGATCGACCTATTTTGTATATGAATTCAAATTTCATCAAAGGGAAGCGAAACCTTAGAGTTCAATGGAAGAGAGAACTCCTATCTCTTGTTTATGATTAAAATCGCGTACTTCTTATTCCTCAAATCCTCCTTTAAATAGGAGTCTTCTTACAAAGAATAGGAAGTCTTATGGAACTAGGAAACATAAATCCTATTCTAAACTAATAAGAAAACTACTAACAATATAATTAAATTCTTCCTATTCTAGAATAATAATAAACTACTAGCGTTATAATTAAATCAAGTTATTTGGCTCTCTGTCGCCCATATGTCTTGCCCACAAATGCGTCCACAACATTACCCCCCGGTGGGAGTTGGTCTCCTTTGAATGCCTTCAAAAGGGAAACATGAAAACATTATGAAGTCGACCGTCATTTGGCAAATCCAACTCATATGCAACCCGTCCAATTCCGTAAGATTGAAAATGGACCATAAAATTTGGGGGACAAGATTTATTGTGAATACGCGCCGCATGGAGAGCCGCCCGTAAGGATGTAAACGAAGCGGACAAGTGACCCGGAGAAAATTCGACGTCACGATGACCCTTATCATAATATTCCTTCATTCGTTGTTGTGCCGCTTTGTAATCGAAATCGGATATCACCCAAGATGTGATCACGTTCCAGCAATGCGTTGTTCCTTCTACCCGAGTGGTCCCAGCACATATGAAAGCAAACGAGGTGGGTCACGACCATAAACAACCTTGAAGGGTGTGGTTTGCAATGCCGAATGAAAAGAGGTGTTATAACAAAATTCCGCCCCATGGGACCCAAGCAACCCACTTTCGAGGACAAGTACCAACAAAGCGGCGAAGATACATTTCAACAAAGCGGTTAACGACCTCGTTTGCCCATCTGTTTGTGGGTGGGTGCGATGAGAATTGTAGTTTAGTACCATTCAAGCGAAAAGTTCCTTCCAAAAAGTGCTAGTAAAACCACATCTCTATCACAAGTAATAGTTTCTGTGTATCCCATGCAAGCGAACAATTTGCTCAAAAAATACCCGAGCCACACGAGCTGCTGTGTATGGGTGAGCCAATGGTATGAAATGAGCGTATTTTGAGAACCGATCCACTACTACAAACAAGACCGACTTCCCCCAAGACTTGGGCAAGCCATCAATAAAATCCATGGAGATGTCTGACCAGATCTGAATTGGAAGCTGGAGAGGTTGTAACAATCCTGCAGGACTTAAATGTTCAGATTTATTGCGTTGACACAGGGCAGGCAGCGACATATGCAGCAATGTTCTTTTTCATACCTTTCCAAAGAGAAATCTCCACGGATTCGGTGCAACGTTTTTGTATTCCTTCATGGGCACTATCATGATAAGCGAGAAGTACAGAGGTAGCATAGGAGAATTCGGCAAAAGGTAGATGCGACCTTTAAACAAAAGCAACCCATCCCGAACTTGCCGGTCAATCCAAATCTCCTAGCTTGACTTTATCATACAGCCCTAACAACCGATGATCCTGTAGCTCCTATAGGATGGTGTCCAAGAATGTGCTACGAGGGGAACTAATAGCATTCAAAGAAGGGTCCTCATGTGTTATTCTAGATAAAGCATCCGCACTTTATTGAGACAACCAGCTCGATACTCCACCGTAAAATCGTAACCCATGAGTTTACTTAACCAATGTTGTTGAGGTGGTGTAGTTAGCCGTTGTTCGAGCAAGTATTTTAGGTCAGAATGATCTGTTCGAATAAGAAAAGGGCGCCCCACAAGTATGGCCGCCAATGTTGTACTTGCCTTTGCAAGGCCAATCAACTCCCTTTCATATGCGGCTAATTTTTTGGTGACGAGCCGCTAACCGCTTCGCTGGCTAAAAAGGCTACGGGCTGACCTTCCTGTTGCAAAACAGCCCCTATACCACCTCCCGAAGCATCACATTCTATAATGAAATTCATAGTAAAATCGGGCAACCCGAGTACGGGAGCGAGAGGATAAGGCTTGCCGAAGCTTCCGGAATGCATCTAGGGTCAAATCGCTCCACCGAAAGGAGTTTTTCTTGAGTAGACTAGTCGAGGTGCTGCCGTTGCCCATAGTCACGAATAAATTTGCGGTAGTAACCTCGTCAATCCCAAGAACCCACGAAGAGGTGTAATTGATTGCGGTTGAGGCCAATCTAAAATTGCTTGTACTTTGCTCTTATCTACCTCCACACCAGAATCGAAATAATATGCCCCAAATATGCGACTTGAGTTGTACCAAAGCAACATTTGGATTGTTTCAAGTATAATCGGTGTGCGCGCAATAACAAAAATACCTTTCGCACGTGAACCAAATGGTCCTCCCAACAACCTGCTATAAATTAGGATATCATCAAAGAAAACCAACACAAAGTGGCGTAAGAACTCATGAAAGACCTCATTCATCAAAGCTTGGAAAGTAGATGGGGCATTAGTGAGTCCAAACGGCATGACAAGGAACTCAAAGTGCCCGTGATGAGTTCGAAAGGCTGTCTTTTCCACATCTACAGAGACATGCGGACTTGATGGTATCCAGACGCAAATCTAGTTTAGTAAAGTACTTGGCCCCATGTAACTCATCTAGTAACTCGTCCACTACCGGAATTGGGAACTTGTCCTTGACTCGTTTTGGCATTCGTTCACGGTAATCAATACAAAGGCGCCAAGATCCATCTTTCTTAGATACCAATAACACAGTGAAGAAAAAGGGGACTTGCTTGGTCGTATCAATCCTTGTTGCAACATCGATTACATTGCTTCTCAATCTCATCCTTTTGCCGATGAGGGTATCGATAAGGACGAACAACTACTGTGAGCCGGTTCCGGCAAAAGAAACTAATGTGAACTTTCTCTCCATTAGCAATGGAGATTCTGATGTTGTGCAAGGAAAAAACATCAAGGAGTAATCGACTAGCAGCTGTAGAACTTATAAAATTGTGGGTACTTCCAGAATCAATAAGACTAAGCATATGATGTCTGTTAATGAGTGCAGGCAATTGCATAGTTTGTGCATGCCTTTGACCTGTAATTGCATGTAAAGAAATTTCCTGGCAAATCATCCCAAGCACTTCCGGAATTGCGTCATCAATCGAATCATCTAATTCCAACCGTAAAAGTCGTTTACACCGGTGAGTGGCTGAATATTGTTCGTCACAATTATAGCATAATCCCTTAGCTCTTCTCTCCGCCATTTCTACCCGAGTTAATCGCTTGAAAAAAGGGGTTTGGTTGCTAGTCCGGATATTCGTCGAGGTAGATGAGCCAACTAGACCAAAGATTAGACTTTGCTAAGTTCACCGTGCTGCCATTACTTGTCCGAGATCGTCGCCATGCGCCTTTGCGAGTGTTACCGACTCTTTGCAATTGCCGTTTGTTCTCTAAAGCCCCGGCTATACTCATAGCCGTCGATAAGTCCTAGGTGGTTTGAGCAATTGTACGTCCAATTTGATTGAATCATCCAACCCCGCCATAAATATACCCACGTGCAAGTGTTCTCGGAATAAGCTCATCGCCCCCTAGCCAACTTTTCTTGAAAACCGACGTTGATAAGTTTCAACCGTACCGATTTGTCGAAGCGTGACTAGTTCACCCACCGTTCTTTGCTCAGAGGTCCAAATCGCTGGAAACATCGTTTCTGAAAATCTTCCCAACTCATTGGGCCCTTCGCTCGTTTAAGCTGATAATACCATAATTGTGCTTCTCCTAACAAGTGAAACCCAGCGACTCCAACCTTTTCTGCATTTGCTGTATGTTGATTTTCAAAAAATTGTTCACAACGATGTGCCCAAATTAATGGGTCGTTGGTGCCATCATAAGTAGGAAAATCCATCCTTGCATACCTTGGTATTGTCGAATTGGAATTTCCACTAGTTTGATGATTCCGATCAGCCGGTTGAATATGTATTATTACCTCTAGGAGCCGATTTGTTGATCTACTGTTGCTCGGAGCACTACCGGTCTCGCCCATGGACCGTTAGTTTTAGAGCCAATTCCCAAGCTAGAAAATTGTTCTTGAATAGCTTGGACAATTTTTTCACCAAGACGTTGTTCCATCGCCGCAAGTTTAGAGTCCATTAGTGTTTCGTTATCACGTTCTTCTTGAAACCTAGAATTGATCTCATGCGTCCATTGTGTTAGGCTCGATACCAAATTGTTAGGATTCTTAGAGAAGGATCGAGTCACAGACGATGAACAGGGAAATCAAATTCAACCGCCTTTGATTTTCCCTTGCTTTTGTTCGAATTCCTAGATCGACCTATTTTTGTATATGAATTCAGCTCATCAAAGGGAAGTCGAAACCTTAGAGTTCAATGGAAGAGAGAACTCCTATCTCTTGTTTATGATTAAAATCTGCGTACTTCTTATTCCTCAAATCCTCCTTTAAATAGAGTCTTCTTACAGTAATAGGAAGTCTTATGGAACTAGGAAACATAAATCCTATTCTAAACTAATAAGAAAACTACTAACAATATAATTAAATTCTTCCTATTCTAGAATAATAATAAACTACTAGCGTTATAATTAAATCAAGTTATTTGGCTCTCTGTCGCCCATATGTCTTGCCCACAAATGCGTCCACAACACATTACTCATGAGAGCTTTTTAGGTAACGATTTTGGTAAAATTATTGAAAGCTTTGAGAATTTGCTTATAATTAACTTCAAATGAAACATTTGCTTTTAAGTTTTGATTTATTTATTTATTAAGAAAAAGTCAAAGATACGGGGAATCCAATTGGACATTGTGATTTTGATTTTTAAAAGGAAAAAAGTGGACTGGCTATACAACCTTATAAATTATAAGAATAGAACCTAAAAAATTTGCAACTGCGGATCGAACCCGCGTCAAGCCCGCTCATTTGCTGGCGATTGATAGAAATTTCTGAACATCCTCAACCACTAGGCTACCTCACCTAATCTTGTCCAGGGTGTTCAAAACGTAGTATATGTCCATCTAGAATAAGATTTTTATCTATATACATGGTACAATTTTTCGTCGAAGGGTGTTTGCCTGACCACCCTTAGAAGTTAGAACAATGTAGCTCCACCTGTGACTAGAAGAAATCTTCAGACACAATTTGACCTTCTGAGAATGAGACTGATGGTGATTATGGAAGTATAACATGGAGAGATGAGAACCTCCATTAGAGTTAGAGGAATCGATGTAGATATATGGATGGACATTTCTCTAACAGAAATAGTAGGCTTAGGACTTTGAGTCTGCTTATCATATGCTAAGATTGGAGAAGTGATAAAAGCAAGAAAACTAAGAGGTAAAAAGTGTTATCATTATCCAATGTTTTCTCTTGCCTTATGATTTTTATCAGTATTATTTTGTGTTTTTATGCAAGTATGTTTGCTTAGTGCTTTAGCAATCAGCAGTATGTTCATATGCTTCTAGCGTTCTTTAACCCTTCCTAATACTTTCTGAATAATTTCAATTATCTGCTGCAACAGAAGGAGATTGAAGAGACAGACAGCGATACAAGCGAAAAGGTTTTGTGGTATCATCCAACGGACATATCATCT